>ML682006.1:8218635-8317339 GCA_007922195.1 Podocnemis expansa
GGGGGGGGCGGTTTGGCGGCCGGAGTTACGGCTACAGCCACCAGCTGGGTCACAGAGACCAGAGCCGCTGCCCTTGTGTAGGCAGAGGTGTTTGACCCCCCCCCCCCCAAAAAAAAGAAAAAAAAAAACAAAAAACAAAAAAAACCCACGCACCCAGTCTGTGATCTGTTGCTCTGTTTATTGCTTGTGTGTGCACGTTGCATGTGTGGTGACCTGGCCAGTGAGGCTGGGGCAGCACAAGCTGCTAGTGGGCGGCCAGCCCCGGCCCCAAAAAGAAACCAAACCCCGTGTATTAAGCCAAGCTAGTGCACAGGCTCATCCATTGCTCTTAGTTTATGGCTTGGGCTGTGGTTTGCCCCCCCCCCCCAAGAAACCCACAAGGCCACTGCCTGCACATGCGCCATCACTTCCTGGCATCTGACCATCTTGCTGGGGCAGGTTTTTGTGGCTGGGACTGGTGGGGGGGGGGGGGGCAGGGGGTCCAGGGGTACCACCTTGGCGCTCTGGTGCGTGGGTTGGTGGCAAGGCAGGCTAGCGCTGGCGCCTGAGCGCAGGGCTGGCGGTCCAGCTCTCTTACACAGCCACAGCTCAGTGTGTGGCGGTAACACTGGCCAGCCACGCCACACATGACCTGAACAACTCAAAATTGGGCGGGGGGGGGGCAAGAAACGTAGCCTGACGGCAGGGAGCTGTTGCACACCAGCTGTCAGCAGGGTGGCACTCGGCACACAGGCCATCAATAAGTTACTGACTTGGGGGGCTAATTTAGTAGCTGTTTGGCCATGGCTGAGGGCACAGGTGGGGTGAGTCACACTGGGTTATGACAACTAAGGGGTGGGCACTGCCCCCCCCCAGGCAGTGCTTGGTGTCTAAACACAGGCAGCAGACTGCTTTGGTGGGAGCTGGGGGTTACTCACTACACCAGTGGCTGGCTGATGTACTCATGTCTAGGGCAGCAATGTTGCATTCAAGGCAACATGGTCACAGGAAGCCCCACAGGGTGGGCTGTTGGGGAGGGGGGGGGGGGCTCAGCCAAGGGTGTTGCAGAGGGGGTTAAATACAAGCTGGAGACAATACTAAGTCAATTGGGCTGCTGTCTCTTGCTGTACAAAACTCACTACAGCCGTGCCAGTCAGGTGCCTGACTTAGGATGGCACATATGGATTGCCCCCACGGGGGGGGGGGCAAAGTGAGTCATTATTGGGTGGGTTGCTGAGAAGTAGAACAGTAGAGGTCATAGGACGGCTCATGGGTGGGAGCAGAAAATAATTCCTGAGGCAGACACACTGTCAGTAAGGGAGTCAGGTAGGACATCAACGAATCTGTGGGGGGAGCAAAGTGAGTCATATTGGGTGGGTTGCTGAGAAGTAGAACAGTAGCGGTCATAGGAAGGCTCATGTCTCATGGGTGGGAGCAGAAAATAATTCCTGAGGCAGACAAGCTGTCAGTAAGGCCCTGTTTGGCAGCAGGGAGTCATGTAGGACATCAACGAATCTGTAGTGACACCAGCTGTGTGTGTGTGTGGGGGGGCGGGGACAGAAACCTATTTAGTAGGTACAGTAACAGAAGGCCGAGAAGTAGAGGTCAATGTGGCTGAAAAGGAAGGCACTGGGGTTACAGGAAGCAACTGGAGTGGTGGAGTGGGAGCAGCATTTATGCAGATTCATGGTAGTCTGGCAAGAGACATTCAGGAAATGAAGCTGGGTCTCAAGTCAATGGCTATACACGGGCACGTGCAGCACAAGGCTGAATACTCAGGCAGAGGGGGTCATTCCAGGGTGTAGTGAGACAGGAGCAATACTGGGAGGTCATATGGGCAACACTGGTGGGACCTAAGGGCCATAGGTTATAAGTCTGGAGGGAGGGTGGCTAAGAAAATGGGGTGATGGAGGGTCAGTGTGGCTTAGTATCAAGATAGGTGAGGGCATGCAGAGCAACACCAGGGAAAGACTAAATCATGCAGGGGGTCAACAAAATTGAGTCACAAGGCAAGGCGCTCATAGCTTTGAACACATTGGGTAACTGATGATGCTTTTAGAAACTGAGGGGGTCACTCAGGGAATAGCTGAAACTATGCAGAGGTCAGTGAGAATCTGTAATGGGAGAGGTCACTCAATGTCATAGCAAGCCACAGTTGGGGGTCCAGAAGCAACGGTCACACCGGAACCACAGCTAAGTTTGGAGGCACGTGGTGTTAGAGAGGAAGTCAGTGGAAGCGCAGTTGTAAGAAAGGGGATATCATGATAGGCTCTGAATATCAAGGTGGTGGATTCAGTTACATTGAACACCACCAAATGGAGTTAGTGTCACACTAACATCACTGCTTGTGGGTTTGAAGATCAACAAGGTCCTAGACACCTATCATAAACTCTAAAAAGGGACCAATATGATCACCTAATTCAAGCTCCAGGGCAATGCAGGGAATGAACTCTCACCCACCCACTCTTGCAATAAACCCCTAACCGCGAGGTCTCAAACACAAGGCCAGTGGGCCACATGCAGCCTCTAAAGCTATTTTCTGTGGCCCGCAATGACACTACCGTTACCAATATTTGCAATAGCATCGTATGAAAAGGTTTCAGTGGCGTGGCCCTCGGGGTAATGTACTAGTCCTCATGCGGCCCTCATGGCGATTTGAGTTTAAGATGGAGTTATTAAAGGCCTCATATCATGGTTTCAAAAACTTTAAAGTACAGAGAATCCAGTAGCAAATGTGCCATGCCCCAGAAAACAACAAAAGGCAAAAACCCAGAGAGCCCTTGCCAATATGTTTTGGGGGAAGATTCCTTCCCCACCCCCAATACAGTGATCAGTTAAAGACTGAGAATGTGGGCAAGACTCAACAAAAGCAAGCTCCAAACCCACCCATCACGCCCCATCTCATGCCACTGGTATGTCTACCACCAGTAGTCAAAGACTGGTCAATTGCCAAACTAGGCCATCCCATCATACCATCTCCTCAAAAAATTTATCAGGAGCCGTTATGGTAAGGTCAAGAAGGGAACACCTAGAGGAAGTAGGGACATGAAGCCCACACGTAAGAGTATGAAGGCAAGTAAGCATGTACCTGGCGTTTTAGGCACCAAGAACTAGGCTGACGCACTTTGAACAATGTGTAGAGGAAGCTAGACATCCTTAAGAAACACCACTGCGCCTGTCCTGATAGCCTAGATGATGGATCAGGCGTGTCTCATGATCAGTGCACTTACACAACTTCATGTCCTCTAAGGTAAACAAAACAAGGCACCCTAGTGCTTGTAAAGCTAGCAAATTTATCACGAGTTTTCATGAGAGAAAATCCCACTTCCTCAGACACTTGAAGATGGAGAGGTACATATCAATGGCCCATCTTCAAGTGTCTGATGAAGTGGAATTTTCCCGTGAAAGCTCATGCAATAAATTAATTTAAGTGCCACAGAACTCCTTGTTTGTTTTGCTGAACTACACTTACACGACTACCTCTCTGGAACTTCTCTCATCTTGGCTCTCTCAGATTTTAAACAGGGTAATTTCACAGGAGCCCTTTAAGTGTCTATTTTCAGGGGGAAAAAAAAAGTTCTTTTAAGAAAAATGTAATATTTTACACACAGAAATAGCCTGCTTCTCTGCATTAGATATGGACTTTATTCTGCTCTTGCCTACACACCAAAAAAGGAGAAAGCAAGATAAATGAATTCATCAAACTCTTCATTTATCTAAGTTTGTGCCTCTGTCATTTTACCACTGGGAGAGAGAGAGAAATATCAAGACTTCCACAGACATACCAAGAAACTGCCTACTTGTAGAACTCCAACAATTCTAGAAAAACCCAAAACCTATGAGATCTTAAAAACAGTGGTCACAGTGCTTTATATCCTCAAAGCATTAGAAAAAGATGGGGGAGAATCAGAATGCTGCATTTGGCATTGTAAAGGCAGGTATGTGCAAGACTCAACAAATCTACAGCTGCCCCATAAGCAACAGGGAAATTCCATGGTTTTGGGGGCACACAATAATCAAGTTACCTTGAACAGTTTCCTGCATCCTTTCTCAATGCTAGCTGGTGCAACCACCAGCAGATCTGTTGTGGTGGGCTTGAAAGAGTGATCCCCTTACCCTTGGCCCTCCCATCGTGCCACGCCACTTCTCTAAGTTCAGCAGAAGAGAGAGAAGTCTACCATGGAGGTATTGCTCTCTCCTATTTATGGCTTCTGGACCTTCATCCATCGTAACAGCAATGTATGTAAGGTCCAATTAAATTACGGCTTAAATAATAAAGACAACATAAGACAAGTTAAAAAGAGAACTAATTCCAGCAAAAAGAATGACATCATTCATGTGGTGTTTAGTATTTTCCTTGTAAAAGTCAAAGCTCCTGTTTGTTTTGTTTTAGTCAAGTATTTAAAAGTATTTTATTGATTGGTGTCCTATAAGATCATTGATGTCTTTAATTCCTGCAGAATTGTATCTGACAACAGGAGAAACAGAAACAAATTTATAAAACATTAAAACACTTTGCAAAAACAAGGTGTGAAATATATATACAATGCATTAAAAACCAAATACAATTAACATCTGGATTTATACATTCAGTTACTGTGTTAAACATCTGGCTGTATACAGTAGGGTTTTTTAATTATTTGTTAAAAAATTAGCAATATTTTTACCTATGTTAAATAAGACTGTTCAATTTACAAAGATTACAATATGCTCATTACTGTTCCATCAGTCCACTTATAAATTAATGCACAATGGTATATAACCACACATCAAACTTGTTTATTCTTGCATTTTATACAAAACTATTGCTTTCCTAATGTATTTTAAGTGTAGTTGTTACAGAGATTCATGATGAATATTAAATTCATTTACAAATCCTCAACATATTACATTATATTACAACATGAAGTCCCTCCAAAAAAGTGGAGTGAAAATGCTACAAGCAGAGAGCCTTTCTGCTCCAGGTTTTTACCTCTTTTTTTTTTGTGCTAATATTTTTATACAACCCTTCTGAATGATCAGGTGCGTCTTAAAAGGATGAATATGTTTATAACGCATACAGTGTACAAACCATAACATTTAGTTACAGAAAAGATGAAAATTATGTCCTGTTTACAAGTGCATCTTGGATGCACAACATTAAGTGGTTTTTTTCTCCTGTGAAATCCCAAAGCTAGACTGAAGATGCAAAATCTGGCCAGTGATGGTTGTGGTGCAGTCATAACGGGGATTCTCTAAGGCAAAGGAGAACATGTGGTCAGCAGCACAGTGTGAATGCGTGCCACTGCCTCTCCCACCGCTCTATGCACAACCGAGTCTCCAGTGACTGCAGGTCAGGTCATATATTAGAATGGAAAGAAAAGCTGACAAATCCAAAATACTACTCAATGCAGTACAATTCCCTGCAAACCCTCCCTTTTTGCCAGGCTTTCTCAGCTTCTCTCATATGAACTGTATGACGTTAATGCTAGTGTGGCTCTCTTGTACATTTTCCCTTCCTCTATCTGCAGTGATCAATATTACAGCAAGGACTGAGGGTGAAGGTATCCTCTAGTTCTGGTTCACCTATCTCTTTTCCCTTCCTTCCCCAACAAGGGACAGGAACTTAATTTTACCTCCTACTACAGAAGTGGAGAAAGTTAAAAACACATCACACCCTTTGAACTGAGGCATCAACACATTTTGAGATCTTAATTTTATAGGCAAAATGAACAGAAATGAAGTGATTAATAAACTGTTTCCCAGAGATTAACATCACCATGTATTTTCCAAGTAAACCAAGAATTCAGCGCTGTGATCCTCAATCCTGTTAGGATGGATGTTAAGACACAAATGGGTACAATTCAGCTCTTAAGAGGCCTCTGCAGATGTGTTCACACACAGCTGTGTAACTGAGTGCTTTTTGCAGCCGCAAATTACAGAACGAGTTTCAAAAATATGTTTATAAATGTACAGAAGAGCAAACTGCTCAATAAGATACTGTAATGCCACCCTAATGGACAGTAGTAGGAGCCAATACTACATCATAGCTTGTTCTTAGCCTTCAGGGACACTGAATGAGTATTTGCATGTGTGCTCCAGAGCACAGCAGGTTTGTTTATTCTGTGCATAAGAGGAGCTCAGGAAGGGTGAGAGAGAGGTCACAAGAGAAGGTGTCTGAATCAGCTGGTTTGGGATGCCAGAGAATATTGTATGGTGTTGGATAAACCTGGGGAGAATATAACACTGTTAACCCAGCAACCTTCCATCTGGGGCACAGAAGAGCAAAGAAGAGCATAGAGTAACTTACTCTTCTGGAGAACTATTTTTTTTTTTTAAAATAGAACAAGCTGAAACAGCCGAAGGGATCTGACAGGTGCGTACTCAGGGTGGCTAGCCTGTCCTGCCTTAAGGGTTATCTTCTGGTTTTACGACACTAGTATGTTGTTGTGAGTTGGGAACCACACCTGCAAAGACAGACAGACTGTAAGACTGACATGTTCTGGGTAGGGTGGCTGGAGACTTGAAGAGTAAGATACTTTCCCCACACTACATGCTTCTACAAAAGTCGAATACACCTTATTTTTCTTGGCCCTATGAACATTGAGGTTACACTGGGGGGAAACAATATCTGAGCTGCCTGAATAGATGAAACGTCTTCATCATCATGGAAAAAGGACAACAGAAAACTATTCTGGATCTTGTCCCCTCTGTACCTGGAGGGCAAATTAGCTTTACTAGCTGGAATAGAGGCACTTTAATCATTTCTTTACAAATGACAACTTTTTTTTTTAAACCCATGTATGTAAAATAAGAAGCCCTCAGTGGGGAGGAGAAAGCCCAAGGAGCTAAGATTTTAAAGAATTAACACAAAAGGTAACGAACTTTATGAAAACTCTTCCCAGAAATAGATGTAGATAGAGAGACACAAAGAGAAGGAAAGAGAAGACTCAGTTGAAGGATGCTCTTGTATTACAAAAGTAAAGAGCTGTGTGCTCTCAGCTCAGTGGAGTATCTTTTTACTTGGTATGAGTCTTCTCTGAGCCTTATTAGGGAGGGAGCAGCTTATAAAGTGTGCACTTTTGGGCCCCATTTCAGGCCATATGAGGGGCTTGAGAGCTCCTCTTTATTCCTGTACGTAGCACCATTGGTTGCTAGGAATACAGCACTCCAACCCACCCACCCCCTGGCACTGCCTATTTGTGGGTCAGTATTTTTGGGGGTAGCTGGTGGTCAGGCTGGTCAAAGGAAACAGGTGTAAAGTGCTTTTAAATGACTGAAAACTAAGCAATGAAAAGTGTGTGTGTGTGTGTGTGGTTGGATGGGACTTGTGAGAGAAGAAACAGCATGAAAAAATAAAGAGGGTGGAGGGAGCCGAAGTCAAAGGCATGTGGGGCCGTTCTCCAGACCCTACAGCTCAGTCCCAGTTAAGATTCAGTGGAGGTAAGACCTTGGCTCAGCCCAGGATTCAGTCCTCTCTCTCTCACTCATCTATTCCTTGTTTTACAGTGCATCCAAAGATGTTGCCTGCATTTGTTACCGGAACTTTAGACATTAAATTTACTTCTTAGGGCCTTTTAGCTTAAAATATCCTATTTCGGATAAGTGCAATGAGCTGCTGATTTTTTCCTGCCCTTCCTCCCCTCACTGATTTTCCAAGTCCACGATTCACAGTTCTAGTTGGACAACAAAAAAACCAAGCCACCACTGACAGCCCTTGGTGCAAATCCTGCAGCAAAGAAACAGCACTGAGAAAACACAGATCTCAGGGACTCTACACATTTGTTTCAAGTCCAAGCAAACGTCCCATTCGTTCCATGTTCTTATCAATTGTGGCTTGACATGTGATTTCCTTGGCACATTCCATAGGAAACCAACCTCTCTCACCATCCCGCAGTCGTTCACCTTCATACCAACCTGCAACAGAGAATGAGGAGGAAACAATCAATACTCATGAAAGATACTGCATGGCATGCTTATAGTGAGACTTCTGTACACATCACCTGTCACTGCATCTGTAATATGGTTACATTTGCAATGAATAAAATATAAGGCAGTGGTTTTCAAACTTTTTTTCTCAGGACCCAGTTGAAAGAAATCATTTATGTCTGCGACCTAAAATCTATGTCTTTGAGCAACGCATTCCAATCTTTTGGCACTGGCTGCAGGAGATGCTACAGCAGAGTAACTGAGGATCTGTGACCCAGTAATGGGTCCTGACCCATGGTTTGAAAACCACTGATAGGAGACCAGGTATAGTATTAGGCATTGCTGTGCATGCAGATTAGAAATAATAAAAATAATACAGTATACTTGAAAAAAAACACACCTTCTTTGGATCTCAGTAATATAAAAAACAAAAACAAATCAGGTTGAAGGGTTTGGGGTGTGTGTGTGTGTGTGTGTGTGTGTGTTTGTGTTTCGTACTGTCTGTAAGTGGCAGTATATACCTGGGTTACTCTAACTAAGGGTTGAACTCTGTAAGGTGCTGAGCACTCTTAAGTCCCACTGAAGATACTAGGCATTTACTGCACTTAGCATCCTTGCAGCATATACATATGAACATTTTTACTGTGGTAGCAACAACCAGATCGGCCCATATGTGATTGGCATTTACATAACTAGTAACAGTCCCTGCCTTATGTTGCAAGTTTCTCTCCTTAGAGTCACCCTGCAATGAAGCACAGCACAAAATGGTACCTTAATATATGCAGTGTTTAGACAAATCAGCTAATACTTTGCTTACAAAGTTAATGACAACTCTCAAGAGCCAGATTTGAAAAAAGAAGTCTTAACCCGGTTTCTTCTTTATGGGCATGTGGCTCCTGGAAAATATCACACCCACATTGTTGTACCTGCAAATAATCATCCCTGCAAATCGAGTTAGATGGAAACTGAATGTGGCCATGATGCCTTCATAAAGACAAGAATCTCGAAGTCTTTAAACCATGATTTAGGGACTTCAATAACTCAGTCATAGGTTAGAAGTTTATTACAAGAGTGGGTGGGAGAGGTACTGTGGCCTGCACTGTGCAAGAGGTGATGGAATTATCGTGATCTTATAGTCTATGACAGCCGTTCCTAAGCTTTTCAGTAATAAGGCACACTTCAATGAGACAAACAATTCCATGGCACACCAAGCTGAAGTGATTGCTCATAAACATCACATTTACTTACACTTACTATGGTTACAGTCTTACTAGAGAGGTTTGCAACATAGTACATGCAACAAGCTAAAGAAGGATCAAATGCATTAATGTTTCAAATCCACTAGAAAAGAATTCAGGCCATCTCAATTTTGCCCTTTGGCCACCTGCATTTAGAATGTTCACATTTTGAAATGGAAAGACTGATACCATGCTTTTAATCTGATGCTTTATTTTCATTAGTTTTATGAGTTGTAATTTTGTAGACTAGAATATTGTTTAAGTTGAAACAAAATTTGTTTTACAATGATTTTTATTACATTGGTACAAAATTTCATGGGACACTTGGACAGCTCTCACTGGTTGAAAACCACTGGTCTATGAGATTTAGGCCTAAACCCATGGCTTTTCATGGTATTTCTTCTAGACTAATATCCCATTTCATTGTGGAGCTGATACTAGATAGAAACCTGAATTCTCTATGACTCTGTTTCCCAGCTTGACGGATCTATTGTGATGGTAGCTAACTGCAAAAATGCTTACTTACCATCATTCACTTTTTGATAAACCAGAACCACATCAGCAACTTGAAGGGAGAGTTCATCTGACTGCTTTGCAGTGTAAGTTCTGACAATCTCGACCTGAGTCAATGCTGAAAAAGAAATGTTACACTGAACTGTATAATGCATATAAAAAAAGAATATCTTTATACTTAGACAGTATGCACAAAAGTCATTCCAACATCCCATTTTTTGGATATACTAAAATAAAACAACCCAAGTAATCTCAATAGTGGAGCACATTACCATGCTGGCTTTCCACCTGGGGAGCTGCACACAAACATGTATTTAGGTCAAACACAAAATCAGCTTGGCATCGTTCACCTAGTCACTAATATGCTGATACAACTGGCCAAAACAAGTTAATGAATGCAGGTAAAATAAGCCCTCATATGCCAAAAACCCTGAAAAAGCTTCCTCTGAAAACAACTTGGCAAACAACATGCACAGAAGGTCAGCTAATGGGGGCTACATGAGGCCAAAATGAACATCTCAAAGCAAATCTGGATAGTTTGGGTTTTTTGGGGAAGAAAATACATTTACTCTTACAGTCTATATTTATTCAAGCTATCCACTGAGGGGCAGTATATTTCTGTTTTCATGTCAAGTCCCTGAAAAGTCATCTCATCTCTCACTTACTAGTTCTGTCCGCATTGTGTTTTTCACTGTTCTGTCCCAGTGCAGTAATCCAACGAGCTCTTTCATTCCTGCAAACAAGAGAGAGACACTCAGTTTCCAAGACCCCCACTCCTTAGAGTGCTAGAAATCACATCTTTTCAGAACCAAGATTTAAATCTTTCCTTTCTCATGGCAAGAAACCATGTTACCATTTTTTTTTAAATCACATACTTTCCTTGAATATAGCTAGATATACTTTCCTGTAAACGCTTCATTACTCTAGTAAAGTGAAATGTAATAAGTGACCAACATTTGCTCAGCAGAAATGGTATTCCAATAAAGGAGCAGCAGAATTTTATTCTACATACTAGGGGAGAGTCTTAAGAAGACTGCCTAAAAAAGTGTGATCTCCTGTGCACGTTTTCATTATTTTAATTAAGCACAACTAAAATAAGCTTTGTCCTAGTATCATGTGCAACTAATAGTCTTTGTATTTATTACTAGTCTAACACAGACCACAGAAACAAATTAAAAAAATTTTAGATGTGTATTTATAAACAGCCTTCTCAATAAAAACATGCACGACATATGGCAGATTTAATGGGCACAGCACACCATTTATATGGAATGCAACAGACAACTTCGGATTGCCTGTAACTAAGAACCGGCTGGACACATATTTGGAAAGGAAAGCAAGTCCCTTGCGAAAACTGAACCGTGCTCTGAAAGGGTCAAGTTCTGTCACTGGGTGTGTTCACATGGGAAGTCTGTAATCACAAACATCCTGGGACAGAACTGCACCATACATGAATCACTTGAACTTAACCTTGGATAACTAGACAGTAAGGTAAAACAAGTGATTTCAACTAGAATATCTCAATGTTTCTGAAAATACAGGCTTACAGTGGCACAGACGTAGATGTGCCACAGTAAGATCTCTCATGTAGTCACGCTGTGTCAACAGGAGAGAGCCTTCCCATTGACATTAAACCACCCCAGTGAGTAGCAATATCTATGTCAGCAACAGATGATCTCCCAGCAAAAGTAGTAGTTGTAGACATAGCCTAAGTATCACACAATTCTCCAAAAGAATACATTGTTAACAGAATAATTTTTGAGGGGTTCAAGTAATGAGATAGGGGAAACGGTAAGGGATTATGTAAAAGACACACAAATCAACAGCTGAGCCATAATAATTTAATCCAAATGGAGTTGAGTTTTGACAAATAAAGATCTGAATTTGACATATCGTGCCTTGGTACAGTACAACCAAGCATTTCAGTTACATTAATTCTTTTGTCTTGTTAAAAGGATTCGCACACATTCACATGGATCAGCCAGCTGGTGAAATGCCACCACCTGTCTCAATGGAAAGAGGAACTTGATCGGGCTTGAGGTGAAAGGAGAGACTCTTGCTGAGGGACACCAGATAGCTCCTCCCTCACCCCCCAGGAATCTCTGGGCAGTCATTGGCCAGCTGGGGGGAATAGGGGTGTTGATTGGCCAGCACTCCCCAGCTCCTACATTTAACCCAGCACAAGAGCCACATGGCTCTTCCAAGGAGCCCACCCTACCTCACCTAACAGAATACAGGCTGACAGATGTTGCAGATCTAGATGACAGTCTATTTAGGGGTCAGAAAGAATTTTTTTCTTGCTGTTTTTAAGCTTATGGGCCAACTAGAAGATGATCAAGGAAGTTTCTTTGCAGCACGTCCAAGATGGAAGGGGTTAAGTAGGAACGAGCAAGGTACCTAACTGATATACTTGGGTTGAGCTGTTAATTTGTCACAACTTGCAGATGGTTTTCCAGAGTGGTTTGAATGAAAAAATGAAAGGTTCCCAGAGGTAAAAAGGCCTGGAGTTTTGGTGATTGGCCTTGGATTCAGAGGACAGGATGAGAGGTTGTGGCCCCTCACAGGCCAGAGTCTCTACTCTTCAGCATCCTCTGTCCCTCTCACACGCGGCCGAGGGATGCTAGGACTCAGAGAGAACCGAGTCCAGTGGCATATGAAAGGGAGAGCCTACCCCAAGCTACAGATTGTGGTACGGAGCCCTACAAGTCCCATACCAGAACCAATTAAATGTCTGCTATAAGGGAATGTGGGTGATGGCAGGTGGTGCCTGTCTCCTATGCTAAAGTTTAATAAAGGTTGCAGCCTGCGTCTTCATTTCACGCATGTGTCTGTCTCATTTTGTCGCTGTGTCTACATCAATGACTTTCAGGAAAAGGTTAAAATTCTTTTAAAACCTGAAATCACAATTGCTTCTAAAAAAGTTACCATACATGAAAAACGTCAAAAAAGCTTCATCGCCCTTGTTTCAGATGAACAAATACATACACTAAGCTGGCAGCATGCTCTGAGATTTATCAACTAATATAATATTTCAGTATATCAAAACCTGTCTGGACTAGAATAAAAAAGCAAGGGGACTGAAAAACAGAAGAGTTAGGACAGTCGGCAAACACCATCAGGAAAGAGAATGTCATCTTGAAATCTCCCTTCATTCCTCCAACCTTTTGAAATACTGCTGCTAAAAACATCTGGTGATATTATCACCTCCCCATTTAAAACCCTTTTCAATCAAATCAAATCATATCATAGGGCTGAAAGGGACCTCATGAGATCATCAAGTCCAACCCCCTGGGAATTGAACCCAGGACCATCTGTATGTTAAGCAGAGGTGCTAGCCACTACACTATGATCTGCTTTTCCTGGCAGCCTCTTCCTTGGCAAATTCAGAGTAGAGATAGTGATGAAACCTAAACCTGGATGTGAACTCTGAAGTCTTTAGAACCCAAACTTTACAACTGGTTCCCCTTTTTATTGGGAATAAAAATGCAATATGCAAACCTCTCCAAACACTGGGGCTTAAAAATCCCAAATATGAACCAGAGCTCCAAGACTCAGGTCTGATTTGGGCTTCCCTCTCCTCCAAAACTCTGTACCCTTCTGTCACTTCCTGCATTTTGGCTATCCTGTTCTCCAGAGCCCCATCTTGCTGCCTATACTCCACCCAAATGGCTTCTTTGAGCACTCCCATGTGTTACCCTCTATGATGCCATAGTCTAGGCTTGGCTCTACTCTCCCCACTTACAAATTCCTCCTTACAGCACACTTGCCCCACAAAACATTTGCATTATAAGCACCTGAAAGGCTTGTGGCTTGAATCAAGTGGAGGCTGTACAACAGAAGCCTAATGACATCGTGTTCGCTCTTATAAAGCCATTACTTATACTGACTGTGGGCCTTAGTTCTGTTTAGAAGTTACCTTAACCTCAGGACACCTATGATAAAATTAAAGACACAACAATGTAGGGAAACAAAGAGGATAAATGGAATAAGGAGTTGTGCTTAGATTGACAAAGTTAGGATTATTTAGCTTTGAAAAAAGATGCTTGTAAGAGTGGCATAAATTTAGCAGAGGGTTACCACCTCCTGGTTTAAGCTGAAAGAATGTATATCGAAAGAATTTGAGGTATTGATTTGCAGAATGATAAAGGGATGTAATGGGCTGCCAACTTAATATACTCGAGCAAAAATAAGATGCTTTTATATGGTATGTTAAATGCAACAGTTTATGGAATATTGGTAGGGCTGGTTGAAAATTTTCTGATGAAACTTCTTTGATGAAATGCATGATTTTTTGCTAAACACATATTTAGTGAAAAATGTCAGCTGAAAACCAAGCAATTTCAATTAGGAGATGCTACCATATTGCCTGGTGGGGGTTACAGTTTGTGTACCTGATGTCCTCATTCTTCTTTATGGACTGGGTTCCATGGCAAACTAGACCTCCCACAATACACCAGGGGCATGGGACTCACATGAGGCACAATAAAAGCTTGGAGAGAGGGAAGGCGATGCATCTAGGGAGATGAAGACTGGCCAGGCAGCCTGTCCCATAGAGAATAGGGGTTTGAGGCATCTGATCTACACCTCCCCTGAAACACTGTGACAGCAATTGAGATTAGACTCAGACTCTAAGGTCAAAAGGAACCAATATGATCATTTGAGTCTGACCTCCTGCACAATGCAGGTGACAGAACCTCACCCACCCACTCCTGTAATAAACCTCTAACCTACAAGTAAATTATTAAAATCCTCGAATCGTGGTTTAAGGACGAAGACACAGGGAATCCATCAGCATGTGAGCCATGCCCCATGCTACAGAGGAAAGTGAAAAACCTCCTCAGCCTTTGCCAATCTCCCCTGAGGGAAAATTCCTTCCTGACCCCAAATATGGCCATCAGTTAAAGCCTGAGCATGGCCTGCGCAGCTCTCCTTGGAAGGCTATTCCAGAACTTAACTCCTCCGACAGTTAGAAATCTGCATCTAATTTCAAGTCTAAACTTCCAGATGGCCAGTTTATATCCATTTGTTCTTGTGTGCTCATTGGCACAGAACTCAAATCATTTCTCTCCCTGCCTGGTATTTATCTGTCTGATGTATTTACAGAGAGCAATCATATCTCCCCTCTGCTTTCTTTTGGTTAGGTTAAACAAGCCTAAGTTTTTGTTTTTCAGATGGAAGTTGGGGGGTTCTTGGGGGGCGGGTTGATTTTTTTTCCTCCCCAAAAATGCAGAAATTTTCCATGGCTATCTGCTCCTTCCATCTTAATTTTCCAACCAGCTCTAAATTTGCATTTAGAAAAACGTACTTGTTGTGGGAGCTGAAAGGAAATTTTCACGGATCCTTTTTTCCCATATAAGCTTTGGGCCATTTTGCATGAGAACATATTTATTGTCCTCTGGAACATGGAAAATAATAATAATAAAAAAGAATTTTAACATTGTAAAAAGTGAATGCATCACACTTGCTTTTCCCTTTCCCACTAAACATTTTCATATATGAATGGCTCAGGGAATGAATGGCTGCTTGCCATCTTTCATAAACAAAGTAACCAAGTGCTGATCACAAACTCATGACTAAAACAAAAACGAGAGAAAGATTCACTGACAGCTGTGCAAAGGAGTGTAAAACTCCACCATTTGGATTTGATAGCATTCTGCACCCATTCTGCATAGATGTGAGCAATACAAGATGCAGGGCAGTGGAAAACAAAAACAGGTCCTCTAGCTCAGGCCCTGTACACACACTAAAGACGAGGTCCTCAGACCATAGGGCATTCCTCCCAAGGTAGCATGGATGAACCCTCATGGGAGGAACTGGGCCCTTGGCCAATCCCCATGGGGACATACAGGAAGCACCTCCCAGCCCCGCTCTGACCTCCTCTCTAACGCTGCCTCACCCGGACATGTCTCATGCCCGAGGCCAGTTCCTTGCTCCTGTGATGGCAGCTCCAGCCTGGCCATAGCTGCAACTCAGGCCCTGGACTGTAGCTTCGGTCTGCTCCTGCTCCCGGCTCTGGGTGGCAGGTGGGAGGTGAGGGGATTGACCAGGCAAGGTGGGGGTCATGACGCCAACAGTCTGGGGACCACTGCACTAAAGGCATGATTTAAAATTGGTTTAATCAAATTGCTACAAAAGGCTTTGTGAACTCTTTAATTCTAGAATATGTTGATACAGTTTAAATTAATTAGAAACAAGTTTATGTTAAATTAAAGAGCACTTTGAACTAGTTTAATTTAAGTCTGGTTTTAAAAATAAAAACCATACTGTTTACAGATGAATATTTTCCTTTTATTACTGTGTTGTAGATGTTTCTACTAGGAAAACAATGATCTTCCTGGCACCATCTATCTTTCCTCTCAGGCAGGTCAGAGAAAAAACAGGCAGTAATTAACTGTGCTCCAAAGGTTAACTTCTCTCTGATCTCAGTTCCCTGCCTCGTACACAGAGAAAGAACAAAATATGCAAAAGCTGGTGCACATACCATCTAGACAAAAAAATGCTTCTCTGAACAAAGAGTAGATATGGTTTTGAACAATGTGTAAAAGCTGACATTTGTTCTTTGCTGGAACTACCAAAGAAAGTGTAGAGAGTCAGATTACAGTTGTGTGAAAGCCAGTGTGGTCACCAGGCAAGAAGGGGAAAAAAGACAAAACAGATGCCGGTACTCGGTATGATTTTTCTAATCTTAAATGACAATTTAATTTAAATCACTGTAGTCAGTGCCAGGGGTACTATAGCCATGCCAAGGAGAAAACATAAGAAATGGATCTTCTGATTAAAGACTTAATAAATATTATTTCTCTTTTTTGACCCAAGCAGTTAGTCAGAAGTGTTTCATCTCAGAAGAGAAATAGGTGATAGTCAGCTATTCCTTTGATGCAGTTTTGTTTATTTACAAAGAATGAGCAAGGTCTTGTGCCTCTGAATACGCCCCCCGCCCCCCCAAAAAAAAAAAAAAAAACCCAAATAGCAGGGAACATCTTCTTTCACTCATGGCACTAAACACATGCACTACGGCCTTATTCCCAGATTTCTTCCAGGGTCCTGCTTTCAGGTGCTTCCTCTCTCTACTTTTGTCTCTTTTGCCTTCTGAGACACAGACCAGGACCCAAAACAATACTCAAAAAGGATAAGCTGTTCACACATGATTTTTGTTTTAGATGGGGACTGTCCTTTATACTTATCAATTGTAATGTGGTTTACCTCAATCCATAACAACATGGTTTCATCCAGATCACAGTAGAACCTCCCCCACCACCTCAGCTTCATAGTTACACCTATCAATCTCAAAGGGGGCTTAATTCAACCCATAATAAAGTTTCACTCAGCTCATAAGAATATTATTAATTATTATAATAAAGACTGGACACCCTTAAGCTCGCAATATGAAGGTAGAGTTTTACTTTCTCATACAGAAGCATTTCTTTCTACTTGATTCCCCTTATGCATGGCTGAATAAGCAACTGATTTGTCCTCCGAGACCTAATACCATCACTGATTCACAAAGAACACCAGCTCTGCCAAACGAGACGGTCAGACACAATCAAATCACGGCTGAGAAATAAAGTGCATCTTCAAATTAACAACAATGCATTACATTTAGAAATGTAGCGCTCTCTATGCCACTAACCCATTCAGTCTGGCCTGTTTAATGCAGACATTTTTCTTCTTTGCTTTCTCCATTTTTAGCATCCAAGTCTTGAGTGTAGATTATCATCATATTTTTTCTCTACTCTTTCTCCCACCCAGAGTTTGTGGGATTGCTATTTGTATTACTAATAGCATATAACTAAGTAATTCTGTAATTGCCAAAACCACAAATTAGTAAAATAGTAATGTTTTAATTAAAAAAGCTCCAAACAACTTAAAAAATGCTTACTTTTTTTTTTTTTTTGGCCACAGAGCATGTTATTCCAGAATAAGTTTGACTCATCCTCTGACTAGAGTAACAGGGTCTTTAAGAGAATGATTAACAGTTTATAGCGTTTTTCAGGTTTCTTCTAAATTCTGAAAGCAAACCTAAAATAGTAAAACTTTCTGGGCTCAGATACATGTAGCATTGTGTGGTTAATGTTTTAATGTGTTCCCTCCTATCTCTACTGTCCACTGAGACAGATAAAATCTTTCATTTTAGTGAAGGGCAGTTTGGATGCTAACTGCATCTCAGACATGAGGGCCTCTCATAGTGATTTGTACCAGAGAGAACAAGACACTTCTTGTAGCTGTTGTCTAAAGCAGAACACTCCCTGAAACCGCTCCAGCAGAACAAGGACCATATCTATCCCAAAAAAACTTCACTGCTTCCCCAGGGCTAAGCAAAGTTCTTTCAACACAGCAGCTACTGTTCAACAGAATGCTGAATATCACCACTTTTGTATCTTCCATGCATTAGGGTAAATAATACTTTACAAATCACAAAAAATATATTCTAGCATTTGTTACTCTGAATCTATCTTAAAGGAGGGCTGTGATTTGCCAAAACTACTTCCTCCTGATCATACTATTGTCTATGTGTAGATCTAATTTTATAACATGCTAAGATGCTAAAATATTAACCAGTAATTAAGACTGACAGTCTACTATACCAATGACAGAAAAAATGCCGAGAGAATTACAGGCAGAGCAAACTGTTCGAATTACTGTGATCAGTGTTAATTTATTGACTTTGGGACTCATTTTGACAGGATGTCTTTAATAAAACCTGAAATTTTTCCTCAGAAAAACCTTGTTTTCTTCTGACTTTTGATTGCTTAATTACTGACCATCCATGGGCAAATATGAGGTTCCACAAACAAGTATGCCTACAATGTCTGTTAATGCCATTAGGGATAGTATGAAAAATGTGGTTTTGCATTTAATTTGTCTTTGAAAAATTCTTTCCTTAGAGGTTTTAAACTTGCTTTAGTTACCTCAGAGACTAGAGCGACCAGTGCTCTGATCTATTTGGAAGAAATAATGTGTATGACAGTCTAGTGGATGAACAGACATTCATGTTTTCAAATAAATGCATATTATTTATAATTCCAGTTTCCTATAGGCACTTATTCTCAGAACCTATGATAAGAATTACAAGCACCATATCTTTGCACTTTATGCTGACCTTGATCAGAAAATGTAAAAACACTTTACAAATATTGAGCTGCACAAAGCAGGAAATATCAGACCAGTTTTTGAGATGGGTAAACTGAAGCAAGATGTTGTTAAGTTAGCAGGCCAGGAATAGAATCCAGATCTCTAGACCCCCAATCCTCTGCTCCAACGCAAATGGGCGCTGAGGGTGGATGGGAGTCAGAATAGATCAGTCACGTTACCTCTCACTTTAAAAAACAATCCCAAAGCAGTAAAACTTAGTAACTGCTCACATGCTTTAGATACTTTTTAAAGAAACCAGCTATGAAAGGTTAATTATCTCACTCACCTTGTCTCACCAGCATCATGGGATAGACATGGCTAAAACTACAGAGTTGCTTTTTGCAATGCAACATCGCGGCTCTTTTACTCATTTCCTTCGAACATCTAAAACAATTAGACCATGTAACTGACACAAAAGTTTTGCTGGTATGTTGGTGGATTTAAACTCAAAACTGTATTTCAAATGCTGTGACTTGGGTTGAAAATGCCCACAATTATTTAAATTTAGAGAAAACCATCCCTCCTCCACACCCCCATGCAGACTTAAGTTGAGGCTCAATTTGAATTTTTAAGGTGATACCTCAAGAAACAAAATATGCCACATAAGAAGTTAACTTTTTCCCCCCACTATCAACATACCCACAAGAGGGTGAAGGTGCAGGGACAATATTAGAGGCCCAACTCAGTGGGATACACAGTTAATCCTACACTTCCTACTTACTCTCAGACAATTTTAGACCTAGTTTTTCTGACCTAAATCCCTGCCACACAGTGCTTACTTGTTTTCTTCTTTTCTCCTGATTGAAAGAGCTTTAGTTATCCAAATTATTACTGCATGAGTTGTGAAAAGACATGAACCGAGTCTGGGGTAGACTTTACATCAAGCATTAACACAGGAAGTTTCTTTTCTGCACAAAATCAAGTTGCTAAAAATATTCAGTAACACTAGGCTAATTCTTCATATTAAAGACATAGTGAAACCAATTCAAGACAATTTTCTTTTATTAGAACCCTGGACCTACATTTCTGGCACAACTGGACTCTGGAAAACACCTATATTCCTAGCCTGCAGTAAAGCCATAAAGGATAGAACTGGTTATGGGGCTACATCTTCTTTACCATGGCAATGTAAGCCTTGTGTAGGTGTGTGCCTCTGTCCTGCACTTTGAAGAAGACATTCGTTGGGAATATGCCTAACAATTATGTTCTGCTGCCAATGTAAACATCAATTGTTATAGTGCTCTGGGTGTCTCCTTGGTAGAGCCACCCTTGCAGGACATAAACCTAATGTCGTAAAGGCAATATCCTTATAACTCTGAAGCCTTCATAATGTCAAACTCGATCAAAATTATATTAAAGACCATAAATAGGGAAATACCAGAGCCTGGAAGATTTAACTATGTATACCACTTAGAAAAACATAGAAAGTAGCAAATTATTAGTATAAAAAAAAAAAACTCGTAACAGTCACTTGCTCTGCTTCTTCTTAGAACTGTCCCATCAGTCAAATTAGTCCTATCAACTCTATTAATATTTTAAATGCAACAGTCAATAGTTGCTAATTATAACTCACAACTTTTTTTTACTGCATAGAATACAGTTCCCAAATTAGACTGATTATATGGCTTTTTCCTGAAATTGCATAATGGTAAACCAGTATGGGTAAATGGAAATTAAAATCATTGTGGGGAAGGTTGGAAGGAAGAACACAGATTTTTGCTTTGAATTTTCCATTGGTATAAAGAGTTATCCTAATTTTAAAAAGACTGTCAGTTTACTTCCTGATGTTGATTAAATAATTAACAAGATAGGAAGGAGGTAGAAAAGGTAAAGAAAAATGTGTTTATTGAAACAAGCAAGGTATACTATGGCACTTTCAAAGACTAACAAATTTATTTATCGCATGAGCTTTCGTAGGAGAAAATCCCACTTTGTTAGACACTCAACTAAGTAGGATTTTCTCCCACGAAAACTCATGCGATAAATAAATTTGTTAGTCTTTAAAACTGCCACAGAACTCCTCGCTTGTTTTGCTCAACTAGACTAACACAGCTATCCCTTTGGAACATGTGTTTATCAAATTATCTGATGGATGGGTAACTTGGGTGTCTTATTACTGACTGTATTCAGCATGCCCCCCTTTGCTGCAAGAAGAAACCTCCTGTAAGGATTTTCAGTTACCACTAAAAAAACCCAATTGTTTCCTCCCTAGACAAATGACTAAATTAATCTGAATAATTTACTGCATGTTGATCAAGCATACAATAATTCTTGAGTCAGGACCAAATTCTGTTGGGGACACATGCCTCTCCCCAACAGAGGCTGGTCCAATAAAAGACATTGTCTCATCCATCTTCCCTCTGTCACATAGTGGGACCAATATGACCACAACAATGCTGCAACAACCAATACTTCTCAGAATTCAGCAGATTTATCCAGTTTAAAATCAACCTGGATTCACTCGTCTTCTTTGAAAAATATACCATGTGCAATAATTTCTATTGTCAGTATCAGCTGCAAACACGTATATTTCATCTTGAACACACTGGAGGGTTTTGTTTTTTTTTAAACTTACATACTCCTCTTGGAGAGAAATGCAGACAGTTGACTTCAATAGGCTTTGAATCAGGCTTCTAGTGCATGCACATTGTGCCCTGTATAGCAAATGATTACGTGTACAGCAACTGCTACCAGGAATTGTATTAACTGTAACCTTCCAAAATGCATGTAAAAACTACATAAAGTATCAACTTTGTTATGTCACAAGAAAAAATAAAACTTGCCAGTGATGGCGGTACATCCCTGACTCTTAGGACTGAATGTATTTTCTCTGTATTAGGTTAAGTTCAAGTCTATGCTGGAAATCAGCTACAAAAAATTACTATTTATCAATTTGCCTCTTAAAAAAATATATCCATGAACTAAAGATTTCAACAAATAAAAAGCTCTGTTTGTCCCAAGTTTATGACCCACAAACTAATACCTCTGTGTGAGAGATACTGAACACCTCCATCAACCATTGGAAAGCTCAGTTTTGACTTCAAGGATTTAGAACACTTCTAACATGTTTCAGAATCAACGCTACAAATACCATCAAATGTAATATTAAGGATATTTATTCTAGCCAACTGTGTGCTGTACGGTTTAGTCTGATAAGGCAGGTGGGTATATATTATTACACAGTCCTTTCATGGCAGGATTATAATCAGGCAAATGAAGGCTGACTAGTTACTTTTTATTTTAAAAAAGAAAGAGAATCTCTTTGTAACAATGAGCTAATGACAATAAATTAGGAGAAGAGGAATGAAATTTTTTGACAATGCAAAACTACTTCACATACATTGTTATGTTTTACAGAATGTATGAGAAAATTCTCTTAAGTGATGCGATTTACTCATTATGAAAACTGACACTTAAAAGCTGGGCTTAGCATCTTGGACTGTTCCAGTGAAGCAATCTTTCCCCTTGCTATCTAATACGTAACACACTAACATCCACAGATAGGTAACACCACTATTACTGCCAAACACAGTGATTTTCAAATTATGGGTTGGGTCCCAGTACTCGGTTCCAGACCCTCAGGTACAGGGTCACAGCATCCCCTGCTGCTGCCACCAAAAAATTGGAATTCATCGCTGAAAGATGTAATTGCTGGGCTGCAGGCATAAATTATTTTTCTTTCAACTGGGTCTTGACTTGAGGGGGAAAAAAAAGTCTGGAAACCATTGGCCTAGCAATTATATGGCAGTTTTAACTCTCCTCAAAGTGAACACATCTCAAAGCATCTTCCCAAGGCAGGAAAGGGTCAGTCACACTTCACAGATGGGAAATACAGACACAGAAGGGCACATGACTCAAGATCACATTGCAAAGTCAGTAGTAGAGCAAGGAATGAAACTTGGGTCTCTTGACCACCAGTCCTTGTTTCTATCCTGACCATGGTGCCTCCATGAATCTACGGCCAAGACCACACTGACTTTGGAAAAGCTAACAAGAAGGTTCCTCAGGTCTTCTCTAACCCAGACTTAACTGTTTCACTTCATATAATGGGGGAATGATTTATGAGCAGCCATTGCCCTTTGCTGTAGAAAAAAATGGGGCCCAACTTTATCTATATGGATGCCAATGCCAAAGCATTTTCAAAGGATAAATCTGAAAATACAAGCTATCACAGCTGCTAGGCCCTGCCCCCATCAGCCAGAAGGCAATGCATGAATTCTAGTGAATTCTGTCTTCATCCCTAACCTAATATTTAATCCAGACTAGGCAGCAATATAGGTATTCACCTAAATGCTAAAAATATCTACCACATTTCTTTCCCCAAAGAATGGATATAATATCTGCCAATGAAGTATAATTTTATTTATACCCCTATATACTAACTTTCCCATTTTGTATCATTTGTTACTTTTCTTCTCCCTTTCTCATCACTCTTTATATCCATCTCCATAATATTTTCCCCTCTTTTTAATCTCCCATTTTTTCTACTTTAACTATATTTCATGTTCATTCACCTTCTGTTTTTCTATTTCCCAGGCAACCCTGAAGACCTGTGACAAAATAGTATTCATTAACATGCAAGTTATGCGTAGATTTTACCAAAAGGCTTGGACTAGCTAACTAACTAAATTTCCATATGGATTCTGCTTTAATTGTCTCCTATTGCAATGGGGGGAAGAGGGTAATCAATGCATACTAATGAACTGTTAGTGCACACCTACAAGGTCCATAAGAACAGTTAATGCATGGCAGGTTAGTGAAGGGTAGAGTCACATCTCATCTTGGGGCAAAATAAATATTTGTGAAGACAGGACCATAGATGAAATATTTAGTGGCTAACACTTGTAACCTTAGAATGATTTTACTGCTAAGACAGCTATATATTTTTTTCTTTTTTGTTAAATTCAATTAATGATCTAGGGTGCAGTTCATCACCCAGCGTGGTGGGTCTGAGATATGCTAGTTTAAAATTACTTCTGCTGTTATATCCTGTTTTGTGGCCAGAGCGGTTTGGCAAAACAGCCCAATTTGTGACTAATGAGTTTAACATAAAGTAATCTTCTACAATCAACTCATAGGCTGTCATCACTAGCAGATTACTGAGTCCATGGCTTAAAACAGTGGTATTTTCAGTTACAATGAATCTTGCGCTTCTGAAAGAAGAGACAGTGAGGTAATGAAGGGAGATTGTGTGATGAACACACAGAGCTATTACCTCTCATAAGGATATTCCTTTAATGTTCAAACCTCAGCCCTTCCACAGGAGCTGTAGTAGCAAACTACTCTGTCAGTGAGTGAAATAACTCTTCAGACTGGTAATAACAGGTACACTGGGGTTGTGACATTGGGAAAGAGGTAGTAAAAACTAGTTTTAAGACACTGAACTCATTGCATAAAATGGTCTGCATGGGAAAGGGTAAGGTTGATGTTGAGAGTTGCAGGAACAGAAGTAAAGAAAACACTTTGAACTTTCAGAAAAGCTTTTTGTGAGTGATATTCCCTGAGCCTCCACTGAGCATTCGGAAAGACTCAGCTTTCGTAATGCAGCCACAGGCAGTACTTTATATACACAGAGTTTAGCGTTATGGCAGTCTATTCGCTGGTTGCAGCCAGGCACCTGACATTTTGTTATGTCAGGTGAGATCTTGGCTGCAGCTTTCTCTGGCTGTGCTGCTCTCACCACAAAAGACAGTGAATAAGCCCCACATTCTCCTGCCTTGCTAGAGGAGAAGGAGACAGAGAGCAGGACAACAGCCCTCCCCACCTGTCAAAAGTGACGGGGCCTATTTTAAAAGGGTGTGCTCTGATGTGGGCTGACAGTTTGGACCTGGGCCACAGAGCACTGGTTTCTGAGCAGAGCTCTACCTCACCAGAGATGAAAATGGGAGATTGGGAGATCAAAGCAGGACTGTAGGAGGAATGTGGTGATAGTTGAGGACTAAGCTGATGACCATGGGGGGTCATGCAGAACTCCATGAAGCTAGCAAGACTGATTAAGGCAATCAAGGGCCTTTGGCACATCCCAATAAAGGCGCCCTGTAGCTTTACTCCCAAGACCCTGCTCCCCATTTGAAGTGGAAATGGCAAGAAGCCTTCCATAAGAGCTTTAGCCTGCTTACAGATGTGGACACTGACCCCACACCTTACTGGGAATCATTCTCCCTCTTCCACAGGAGTTTCATAAATGATGTCATTGCATGTCCAAAGAGAACTCCTCAGTGTAGGATGGAAAAAATGTCATTAAATTAACCTGGATCAACCCTGGAACTGACGAGTGCTTGCCACAGAATTTGGACTCAGAGCTTCTCAAAGTATGCTGAGGTCCAGTTCACATATCTGCAACCAGATTTTCAAATACAGCCTCTCTGGGCTTCAGTGGAGTACCCAATTACTGGGCAGTTGAACTTAAGAGGGTGTAACAGCACACTGGGATTTTGAGAGCTGGGACACACTTCTGGATTTAGAAATATCTGGTGCAGTTTTGATGGAGTTTGGCTATCAGAACGGCCCACGGATAGTAAGCAGAGAGTCAGTTGGCTCCAAGTATACTGAAGACTGAAGCTTATTTGTGTGTAGTCAGTAATTCTGGGGAAAAGTCTTCAGAAAAGCAGAAAGAAACTGGGAAAGAGGAGGAATGAGGGCTATGGAGAGGAGTGTGCACTGACCAAAAAATCAAGTCCCTTCAAGTCACTTTCATGCTCCCAGCTGCCAAACTCTTTACAAATGTACCCATAACAGAGGCATTTGGCCTTAATCATACACCCCTCCAGCTGCTAGGCCACACCACAGAAAGTTGTCATCCTATACTGTAGTCATGGAACTTTTAAAATCCCATGATTCACAGAAAGTAACGCCCAGAAATTAATTTTGCTAATGCAAAACTGCAAAGATATTTGCAACACCTTTCTCTTATGCCGGCACAGAAATCATCCCTAATGAACTCCTAAGTTTCTATAAAGCACAGATATCAAATGATATCCCAGACTCACATATTATGTTGCTCTTCAAATATGGACTGTATCTTTGGATGGTTAACTTTACATAATTCGTAATTTGCATGTACATTCAGAGCATGATAGCATCCATATAGTTCCAGTTTGTTCTAATTTATCATAGGTCCAGTCAAGTTACTGATCTGCCTAGTGAGACGTAATTATATGAGTTTAATCAGCACAAAGAACATATTCTGATTAGAAAAAGAATAAGAGACCACCAATACAAAATCTGAAGTGGAATTCATTTGATATGTCTGAGAGAAATGTCCTAATTTCCCAAGGAGGCAAATTCAAGTGCTACCTTAACTGTTAGGGATAGAATTTGGGCTATTCTTTGTTTTTATGCCAATTTGGTCCAACATATTATAAAATGATAACAGAGAATCCAAAGTTTAAAAACCAGGAACAAATTATATAATGTGCATATTTTTAAAGTCTTGTGTGATCCAACAATGTGCAGTTTACTTCAAATGTAAGATGAACAGGTTATATTATATTTGACCATTATATTGTCTAGTAGGGTGTGGAACTGAAAATGCTATTTCATTAAAACCAAAATTTTGGGTGGGAAAGGGAGAATTTCATCAGTGTTCGAGAGCAAGAACTGCAGCCTAAAATAGTCAATAGCACTGTGGTTAAAGCACTTGAGTGTGAGGTAGGAGATGCAGATTCAAGACTGCACTGCCTGATTCAGACTCCTGGCCATTCTGGCATGGGTGTCTCTTGTTTTACACAGTAAATCTCAATGTGGAATGGGAATTCTTTTGCAATTTCTACATTTTTCCTACAATGAGGAAACAGCTTCGAGTCCAGGCCTCATGCTGTAAGAGTAACGGTGAACACTGTCCTGAGAGGTAGCTAGGTTTGGCAGCAATTTCATTTTGTTTTGTTTCTTGGACTGCTGAAGTTTAGGCCTGTTATCAGGATGCTGTACTGG
This sequence comes from Podocnemis expansa, assembly GCA_007922195.1. NCBI lineage: Eukaryota > Metazoa > Chordata > Testudines > Podocnemididae > Podocnemis > Podocnemis expansa. Next base: position 8,245,338 of record ML682006.1, read on the forward strand.
CACTCTGCCATGGTTTTTAAGGCACACTGAACATACAGTGGACTAGAATTTAATGACCCAATGCTCCACTTCCTGGATAGAAGAAAAATGCCACAAAAGAAAGAGAGGGAAAGAGAAATGGGGCAGTTTTTAGTTACTTACAGCGTCTCAGTCCCCAGTAGCAACTCCACCTCTTCTCCGGCGTGGTTACTCAGGATGGTTAATCTGAAGAGGTGACTTGCAGAGCTCTGCCGAGAGTACAGCATAGTGGAACTGTTCTTTACAGGTGAGGAATTCAGCTCCTCATTGTCACATTGGTCAACCAACAGCTGGTCCCTCAGGGAATAATCTGTGACATTGTAGCTCTCCTCACTGCAAAACAAAGACAAAAGAAACAACACTGTTGCTCAGAAATAAATGATTCTCCACTAACTGTGTCCAGAAGCACATTCAGCAGCTGTATCCATTTCCAAGGCACATAATTATTCTGACACGATCAGCCCCTTAGCCCCCCCAAATTTGCAAAGCACTTGCTTATCAAAGACGCAGAAGAAACTGATGTTGGAGCCTTAAGGCATTTCAGTCAACACCACAGTTTTGGTGATTTTGACACTTCTTGAGTAGAGCAATTTACTGCATTGCAAATGGAGAACAATGTATTCTAGTTTATTTTCTGTAACTCCTTAGCAATACCAGATATCCAAAACCAGCTCTGTCTTGGAATATATTTTACAAGGATGTTGCACACTTTGTTGCTTCAGTAGTCTGAACACCCCATACACGAGAGGCTCTTTGCATCCTTCCAGTCCCTCCCCTGTTCCCAAGCTCCCTGTATGCCACCCTCCCATGTACTTCTATTTCAAGGACTCCTTGCAACCCCTACCCTCATGCCAGGGACCCTGTGTACTTCTCCTTCCCCCATGCCAGGGGTTCACTGTAACCCCCATATCTCCTCTCCCCCCCCCCACACAACTGCCCCTTCTGCTCCCACCCATGCCAAGGTCCCTAAGTGTTCCCTCTCCTCCTTTCCCTCCATTCCAGTGTCCCCCACTGTTTCACCACCAGGTGTTCTGTGCGCACCCACTCCAATCTTCCCTCCCCATGCCAACTCAAGATGCGCCTCATGTCCTCACCCCAGCCCCCAGCAGGGTCTCCATTCCCCCCTACTGCCAGAGGTTTTGTTTCTGGGCTCACTCTATTTCCCTCATGCCAGTGTGCTCCGTTTCCCCCACTCATGTCAGAGGTTCTCTGAGAATCTCCGTTCTCTTCCTCTCCTTTTTGTGGCTCAGATAGAAATCATTCAGGGTGTCAGCCTTTTTTAAGAAATGTATCAGGCTGAATAAAGCTGAGGTGGAGGATGTTATGATTGAAAATGTTAACTGTTGCCATCTTTGATCCACAGGCAGTTACAGAGACAGCTGAAGCTCTGTGGGGGCTAACCAGATGCCCAGTGCTCCCTGTACTCCTCATCATTCCTATTTGGGTGTTTTTTTTTCTTTGTCACGTTTTCACTAAAATAGAGTTCTGCCCAATGATGGCTAGAATGTTCCCTGGAATTGTGGACTTGATCAGATGCAGCATTCAAAACTTATTTACATTATGAAAAACAAACAGAAATACCACCCAACCCATTAAGCAGAAAACACCTTCCCTGTTTCCTTTTTAAAGTTTCCAGAACTCTGAACTCTAATATTTATAAAGGATTGGGCAATATAATAAACCTGTATTTAAAAAAAAGAGGCAAAGGAAATGAGGCTTTTCGTTAAACTGCTTATTAATCTGCATATCCAAGAACAGAACCATAAGCTATTTTAATACAGTTTCAAAATAAACTTTGGCTTTATGGCCATAAAGCATTATGATGGCAAGCAAACTGTTGATGAGTACTGTCATTCACTCTCCTCCTCTCATATTGGCCTTGCTGAAATATAGTATAGTTTTTTGAATCTTTTAGAGACATGATCTCTTTTCCACTATGAGACTAAAATAAAAACCTGCTGTCTATTCTAGTGAATACAAAAAGTAAATACATTGTGTGTTTGATAACTGTACTAAATGTATTCAGAAAACACTAGCAAGAAACTGAGCTCAAAAGCTCTACCTTTCAATACTCATATGAGGTGGCTTTGGGGAAGAAGGTGGGTAAGGCTGTATCACTGAATACATTTCTTTTAAGATACTTTTTTTCTTTTAAGTGATGCACTAAAAGCAATATGTGTACTTCTCCTGTGGGTTCTGAAAGCAGTTGTTAACTAACAGTCTTTACTCTGCTAAGCATAATTCTGATGAAATAATCACAGGATTATGGAGCAAAAGAACTAATGAGCTCTGGCTGCCTACATATATAACACAACTCTCAGCTAACCACATAAATTGGGCAACAGAAATTTGGAAACAGAAGAAATCAGGACCTCTTTCCAGTTAGGTAAAGATAAGTTCGCTCTATTTCAGGTGGAGGGGCATGGAGAAAGAGGAAGAGCACACATTAGAAAGCGTGAGATTCCATATAGTAGAAAGTGGTGGAACATACACATGCTAGCCATTTATTATAAACCAGTGAAGCAAATAAAATGAAGCACCTTTATTGGGTTAGGATTATTTGGAAGCACTTATATATTTGTAAAATCATAGAATCACAGGGTTGAAGGGACCTCATGAGGCCATCTAGTCTAACCCCCTGCTAAAAGCAGAGCCACTCCCGCTATATCATCCCAGCCAGGGTTCTGTCTAATCAGGCCATAAATATCTCCAAAGATGGAGGTTCCACCACCTCTCTAGGCAACCCATTCCAATGCTTCACCACCCTCCTAGTGAGAAAGTTTTTCCTGATATCCAACCTTGACCTCCCCAGCTGTAACTTGAAACCATTGCTCCTTATTCTGTCCTCTGTTACTACCAGGAGCAGCCAAGCTCCCTCCTCCTTGGAGCACCCCTTCAAGTAGTTGAAGGTTGCTATCAAATCCCCTCTCAGTCTTCTCTTCTGCAGGCTAAATAAGCCTAGTTCCTTCAGTCTCTCCTCCTGTATTACTTTTGTTTAAGGTTCCTAAAATGGGGGGGGGAGAGATATCATGAAGAAACAATTTAAAAAACTTGTTACCCAAGCACCAAGACCTAAAAATGCATACTCCTCCTCCTCAAATATTAGTCATTCATCTTCCTAAATCTAAAGTCCTGAAGTACTTCAGCTAATCAAGAATCCCTTTTTTGCTATGTCTTCACCTGCTGCGTAAGAAATGCCAGGTCAAGTCATCTTGTTACTTAAATGTTTCTGTGCACTGTCAGCAAACAATTGCACCAACCCATCCCAGGCCCCAATCCATTAATATTTATCTGCGACAACAGGTACTTGAACTATGAAGTCTCCAGGCATTTTCAGAAACATGCCAAAGTAACCACATGTTGAGAATCCAAGCTGGGTTCTTTCAAATTTTTTGTTTTAGCCAACTTATTCATTCTTGTCCAATTAGCGTAAAGCAATGCTAGAGAAGCCTTTCAAGGAGAAGTTAATCTTAATTACATTTCCAGTTCTTTAAATTGTTTACCTGCATTCAGCTACTGAGACATGATTCAAGGAGCAGTAAAAGAATTTGTATCACTTAATTAGGAAGTGGAATTGCTCAACTAGAAAAAAGGCTATCCAGAAAGACTTTTTCCCTTGCACAGGATACAGTGTTCATGTATTTCCCTTAATTGTCTTACATGCGATTGTATATTCACAAATTGCTGATCAAGACAAGATACTTTTTAAAAGCAGCTGATAACTACCTAATTCTCTCAGTTTCAGTAAACCATATTTGGCTTGTAAACTGTGACAAGGCCTCTGCCACTAGACTAGGCAGGATCATTTCTCAGATTTATTGCCTTCCCAAGGGCATGACGAAAGAGAAAGAAAAATCCCAAAGCTGGTAATCTTCTGTACAGCAACAGAGAAAAAATGATCTCATGGTCAATATATTTCTCAGTTATTTCTAACTGTGCAGTAAGAAATTCTTATTTTAGTTGAAGCCAATGAATAAGAACTGTATTTATAACTATGCTAGCTAGAAACTGGCTATACTGGCTGGTATGGAATACTAATCAGTATATTTCAGGCATCAGCCAGTCAACATTATGGACAATTCCACGTTTTGCAGGAATTATTGTTTAATTTCAGAATGTTTGCTTTGTTCAACTCTCCATAAACTGATAACCCAAATGAACCTTCACTTTTTCACAGATTGACTCTCTCCAATGAGTCAAAATCCACACCAAAATGTAGTTAAGTCATGGATTTATCATCTATAGCGGTGCTTTTCAAACTAGAGTGTGTTTCTCTCTATAGATATGTGAGTTCTAGCCAGGATGTATGCAAGAAAAAATCCTTTAATGGTAGACAGAACATTTTATTTAGTAGACTTATTAATGACCTATCTCAGACTGAGGGCACGCAGTAGACTACATTTGCAAAGGGGTACCCAGAGTACATAGTTTGAAAACCATTGGCCTATGGGGTAAAATATGAGTTGCACAGTTTTACTGAAGTACAGTCTATTCTGTAGGGTTTTCCTTATTGTCTGCAATAGAGAGAATCTGTAAAGGAAACCGACTCAGGATGACAGGTGAAAATATAAAGACTAAACACCTTTTAAGACAAATTCTACTAATTTCATTTATTATTTCAGGAGAATACCCATAAACCCTTGTAAATTCAATAGCATAACTGTAAAAGAATCTACATTCATATGAAGAAATATGTTTGTAAAATCAACTTCAGAATATTTGCTACAATGGAACAGGGAAAAGTCCATTCTGCCTCAAAGTGTGAACCAGACCATTCTCTACCTTTTTTGCAAAGCAAACTGTTTATTACTGAAAATTTTGAATAAGTAGTCCCTGCCAGTGTAACTACGAATATTCTTCTTATTCATTCACTGGGACTCTTTAAACACATTTTTACTTCTCTTCTGTGCTTATTTTACAACACCGAGACCAAATTTCTAAGAGATTTCTAGGGAGTGAACAAAAGTCTGTTTTGCCTACTGATGCAGGCAGATATACATCAATTCACAAGGATACGCACTGCCCAAAAGAAGATGACAAACCAAAGTTGTTCATTGCCTGAAAATCCTGGATGCAAGCACCAACAAAAGTCACATAACCATTTAGCACTAAAGATTAAACAGCAACTCAATCAACATCCCGTTTTGGATTATCTGATATCCATGTTAATCTTTTTTGAGATGAGAGTAATGTTGATCTGTTTATTTCCATGAAGATCTTTCAAGCTGTCTCCTCTAAGCAGTAAATCACACAAAACAGACATAATACAGCTCCAAGCTATATGATTTTACATCACACACTATCAATCAATTGTAAAACCATGCAAGATAAAATCAGCACCTAGTCAAACCAGAACATATGGTACGTGCTTCTTCAAATACACAACTGGAAATTTTTCTTCCTTTCTCTCTCTCTCTCTCTCTTTTTTTTTTTTCAAGTAACTTTTCTGCTCAGCAGAATAAAGATTGAAGAAAGCTAGTTTAAGATTCATTTCAGCTTCTGTAAGGCCACTTGTAATATGTGATTGAGCAACAGCACTGCTTCTTGAATTCAACCAAAACGTCCCACATATGCACTGCCAAGGTTCAGAAGATGTCAAACTGCACAGAGCCTCACTGAAAACTCCAATATTTAAAAACACTGATGCCTTATTCAAACAAAGTCACAGTCAATTAAGAGTCTGCTTTCTTATGGGATTATGCCAATTACTTAAATACAATTCAATAAAAACCCAATCACCCTCTCTATAAGGTTCCTCTACACAGTGGCAGGACACTGTGCACTAAATTGTACATCGCCTCTGCATAAATCAAAGTAAGCAGGACTACATAATAGAGGTAGGCAAGCCAACAAAAGCATCCACCTGGTTCTGGTTTATCTCTGTCTTCACAGAATACTGTAAGCCAAAGAAATGCCAATCCAGTGAGTATGTTCTTGCAAGGACAATGGCCTTATATAGCACTCCATATGTTTTCTTATGAATAACAGCTGGACAGATTCCAGCACTTGGCTCGGCTTTGACCTGTAGAAACACGTGAGACATTCACTTATGTTGGCAGCACCTTCATTTATTCTAACTAGCCAGATATCCAATCTGACCCATTATTCTAATGTGCTACTTTCTTCCTTCTTCTTTATTTTGAAAATAGGTATACAGAAAGCATTTATTAACTAGAAATATACCCACACACCTGGTGCAAGTAGTTTGTGTTTGGTCTTTCTGTCTACTGCTCAGTAAAAATTTGACAAGAGACAAACACAAGAGTGACAGATCATGGTATTTTATTTTATAGACTGTAGGAAATCAAAGAGTTTTATAAATTTTAATATTAAGTCTCCAGATTTTAAGAAGAGAGTATATAGCAAATGTAGCATACTATTTCACAAACCAATTATTTTCCAGCAGATCTCAGGGGTCCGCCTCCCAGTCTATGGCAGCTTGAAGATCCAGGTGGCCCTCTCACCCCCCACCTGACAGCTCTGGTCTGCCACCCTGGGGCTGAAGTGGCAAATGTCACAGAGGGCTCTGAAAGTCATGGAATTTGTGACTTCCCTAACTCTGTGACAATCTTATCCTTAGATGTGAATCTAAAAAATTGCTTGAGCCCTGGCATCCCTTTTACTATAAATTAAGCACTTGGTAATGCCAAATTTGGTATTTTCAATTCAATCAGAATCTTGATCTTGCAAGTTTTACATGATAAAGGAATTACTTAAACCCAGTCAATCTGTTCTATTGACACTGAGGGGAAAACAGCTGGAATTGCCTGAGTGAAATTTCAGTTTTTACATTAAAATTACTACACAAGAGTTTCTAGTCCCCATCCTACTACACCCCCACAACTTTAGTATCCTGAGGACGCAGTGTGTATTGGAAAGGAGGACTGAGATAAGCAAAGCTGCCTTCTATTGGGATTGTCATATTGGTGTGCTAAATAATTATTTTACCACTTACAAAATTCATATATCACAAATCTTAAAAAAAAAACAACTGGGAAAGAGCAGCAGCTCTGACAGAGACTGACAAGATATGCAGACAATACACAGAATTCAAAAATTATGCTGTAGGAAACAATTTTAATGACTTCTTTAAACAGATCAATTTTTGCTTTGACTGTAATTTGTTAGCTTCTTAGGCACTAACTCAGAAACAACATGGGATTTTCCACAACAAGCTAGCTCACAAAAGATTGCAGAAGCATGCTTTCATGGATCAACACAGCAAGGAAACCACAACTATTGTGTTGCTAACTTGGACCTCCTTAAAATCTGAAGAACTCGTGTTCATCCTGTAGATTAAATAATAGTTTTCAACAATGGAAAACTGTGGTAAATGTTAATTTTTTTTAAATGACATGCAGTTGGACAGTTATGAGTAACTTCCACTTTTGAGCACACAGGCAATTAAATTATTTGTTTTTGTCAGACTCTGTTATAATCCACCAAGAAGTGAGACTGAAGAACCATCTTCTAATCCAAAAGCTTTGTGAGCCTCCCTTTACACTTCAGTCAAGCAGAGCTGACTTTTGCATTTTGGAAAGGGCCTGCAAAATAGCTTCTTCCTCAGGTGGAACTCATGCTAGCCTATTGAGAGTATTTTAGAGCATGAAGGGCTAGGATTTCTGAGGGAAGGATGGGAGGAGACCAGGGGAAGGGCCCGTATTTATAGGCTTCAGGCCCCCAAACTCTGGCTCTGAATTTATATCAATTTACTAATAATATACAACAGGATACAATTTATCAATCAAACTGATACCTTACAAATAGCAGCCAGGATATCAGAGAACCTTATTTAGGAAGAAAACATCAATTTTATAAACCCTCTTGGCGCAAAAGCATTAATTTATTTCATTTCACCTCAAAACATTTATGGCTATCATATGTTGGCAGGGACAGTGTGGCCTGCTAAGCAATTAACCTATTATGAATAACACGGCTTCATTTCCAATAAACTCTATATGGGCAGAGCTGTGTTTTGATTTTAAGAAGATGATGCACAGAAATCTTTAGTTATATACTCAGTTTCCTGGAGTTTATAAGCAATGAATTCCAGAGCTCATCTGCTCTGAGAAACCCAATTTTATGTTTTTCATTGTTCTTCTTACAGTGAACACACAAACAAATTTTATATACAGACACAAATATATAAGTTCCAAAGGAGCAGCTGTGTTAGTCTAGTTCAGCAAAACAAACAAGGAATCTGTTTGCACTTTTAAAGACTAACAGATTATTTATTGCATGAGCTTTCAGGAGAGAAAAATCCCACTTTGTCAGATGCTTGAAGATGGGAAATTTACAAAGTGGGATTTTCTCCCACGAAAGACCATGCAATAAATAAATGTTAGTCTTTAAAAATGGCACCAGGATTCTTGGTTGTTGCTTTGGGGTTTTTTTTTTGTTTTGTTTTGTTTTTAAATACACACTTTTATATATAATCTCCATGGCTGATAAGAACCATTATAATTGCTGTCTTCCTCTGGAAGGAAAAAAAAAAAAAGGCCGAATCAAAAGAGAAAAGCCAGAGGAGTTCCAAAGGAACTTGTTCTTGGTAAAAACAGAGACCAGTGACTAGCTTTATAGAATGCTTTTACATTGTTTCAAAATGCACTTACTGGTACTCATGTAATTTAAATTATAAAATTTACATAATATATAATGAAAGTGACATGAAAGAAAAAATTAATTGAATTTATATGCCTAAAGAGTGTGTCAAATTTCAAGAAATGTTTTTCTGTGTTTTTTTCCCCCTAACATTAGAATTTCAGCACCTCAGCAGGTGCTGGAATACTTTAATATGTGTAAATGAATATAAAAGATATAACATAGAACCTGTTAGCTAATAAGTTTTAAAAGATGTCTTTAATGTTAGTCTAGGCTAACCCTATAGAACTACAGTTCAAATAGCTGACAACTGTAAATATATTTCTATGCACCTGTTCTAGGTGGTAAAACATTATACCAAATGATGACAGGTTATTTGTATTAAAAACATCACACTTTTTCCCTTACATTTACACAGACCCTATGAAGAACTGAGAACCAGAGAAGTGGTGACTCTGGGGAGTCAAAAGAGCAAAAGCTGAGCAAGACAGGAAAGAAATTTTTAGTACACGTTTAATATTCTATGATTTTGGAAACATCTACAGTAATGTCAATCCTTAATTTACATTTTGAGATGAAAGAAGCCTTTGTTAAAGACCCAGTATGCACTTTCTTTCAGTAAAGACACTAGATCTCAAAATAAATATACCTGAGACCTCCCCTTAGTTTCCAGTAAAACCATGGAGAAGAAAGAAAGGCCTGACAATTCTAAAGTAAAAGTAGATATAATTTGGGTAGTTAGTGCACTGGATGAGATACACCAAATGGAGGATCCACAGATCTTGCTACAGTGATCAACACCGCTTTCAACAGAGATAGGTTTGCAGGTTTTCCAGTGGCTGTTCTGGCAAAATCTGATGTTGCTCTGACAGTTGGTCTGTGGAGAGTTTGTTTCCGATGATGAGCTTAGAGCAAGCCTCAACAAATCCTAGGCACCAGGTTGCCATCACCCTGGCACCTACGAGCACTGAGGCAAAAGGCCCCCTCTCCCATGCTGGACTCCTCTTCTCCTGATGTCAGAAAAGCTACTGCTGAAAAAGCCACCAGCAGCAGATTTTTTTCAGGGGCAGGGGCTTCTTTCAGCAGTGAGCCTATCTCCCACTGCTGGAAAAAAGCCACTGCCAGCAGCTCTTCTGGCGGCATTGTGGGGAGCTGCCACAGGGGCGAGACAGCAGCAGCTATGGGGGAGAGATGGTGGTGCTCTTCCCCTGCAGTGCCACCGTCTCCCCGCTACAACTCCCTGCATCACTGAAGGCTCTTGCAGCTGCGGCTCTTTTTCAGCTGCAGGGGGGGGGGTCTCCTCTGATGGACACTTAGGGGCCCTATACCTTTGGGCTGGCCCCCAGGTGTCTGGCAGATTTGTCAAGGCCTGGCTTAGAGAGAGAGACTGAGGAGGGTTGCTTTAAGCTCGGAGGCAGGGAGTCAGGAAAGATTTCTTTCCTGAACTAAATGCCCATGAACAACTATGTGGGTGAAGTCAGACAATTACTATGCTCTCGAATGAACTCACACAGGAAAAAGATAAAAACGCCTTATCACCTGTGGGTAAATGCTTTTTCACAAAGCCATCACTCAAATATCTGACCTAACAGGCCTCATCCTCATGGGTAACCTGGACACCACTTTCAAAAGATGAGCCCAGGAGCTTAAATTTATTACTTCACTAGATGCTAAAAATGATGGAGTGTAATAAGCCGGATTTATGGCTTATTACAATAATCTGTGACTCATTAACTCCCTCTTATATTCTATGACTGCAGAAGTGTTAGTGGGCCCCTTTACATTGAATGATCCCTTACAATGTGTGCGAAATAATCTGTTCTGTGTTGCATTTTGCTTTGACTGTGGGAGTACCTTTTCTAGACCTGAAGAGGAGCTCTGTATGGCTCAAAAGTCTGTCTCTCTCACCTACATAAAGTTGGTCCTTTGAGAGACATAACTTCGCATATCTTGTCTCTCTAGTGTCCTGGGACTGACACAGCTACAAACACACAATACATAAATAGAAAGTGTTCAGTCAACAAACCCAATCAGTCACTCTTCAAATGGATCTTTTTAAACAAACAAAATGTAGGTACAAATGAATTCGTTGCTATTTTGGGTCAATACCATTAAAAATACCTGCAGATTCCACACTGAAATAATATTTTATAAAAGGTGTTTCCTTTTGCTTGTGCTGGGATACCCACTTTCCTCCTTAATTAGGAAACAGATTTTTTTCCTTTTCTTTTGGGCTTCTAGTGCACAAATCCAGTTCTGCAAGCAGCTGTGAACAGGTAACATTCCAAACATTGACCTTTGGGTGGTTTCCAATTTATGAAGTCCAGCCACATTCCATTGCCAAGATTATCTGAGAGTTGACAAGGCATGCAGCCATTAAACAGACATGATTTTAGTCGTATCCTTAGGGGATTTTAGAAAGTGAGCTGAAAACATTTAATAACTCGCTATATCCTCCCTAAAACAGAAGCCTCCTGGCAGTTTGTTTGAAATCTTTAACAGTCTTCAATATTACAGTTTGAGAGGGCTTTTTTGAAAGGGTAAATAAAAAATTCATTCTTCAACTCTAATGAAACAGGCCATGAACTCGCTACTTATTTAGTAGAGAGGGAGGAATATAACAGGTCAGCTCAAATGCAGCCACTACATATTGAAAGTTGGAAATTCTACCCAGACTTTCTTGGCCCCAGGACTCCACTGGGCCGGTTCAACGGGGAGCTCTATTTTAACTTTAGCAGAGTGGTGCTATGATACATACATCCAGACCTTAGTGAATAGTAGGGATGCTGCTCCAGACACTTCCTTTTCTGAGCTCTCTGAAAGGCTGGGAAAATGGGGACTATAGAAAAACTGATAAATGCAAGATATGAATAGATATCTAAAGTTAGCAATCGTTCCTTAACAGTGCTTCAGATCAGGTTCAAAAAGGGCAAGCTTTACATCTGCAATTTTAGCAAGGGTAGAGGAGATTGGCCTGGAAGGTCAATGCGGAAGGAACACAGAAGAAAGACTAATGTTACCTAGCAAAATTATACGGAGATTTGTAGCGAGGTACCTTTATTTTAAAGCAGTACAGCCTCTATCTCAGGAGACATATGTAAAGCCTTTTACAGGTAGATTTAGCCTGCTTGACATATTTATATGAATTATGTGAAATATTTGTGTAAACAATATTTGCACTTTTAATGTAAAAACCAAACTTTTTTTAATGTAAACTTCTCTGACCTTCTTAATACAACCTCTATGGTTTCTATCCCTTGAAAGCATGATGGAAGATTGTGTATCCAAAGAGGCCCAAATATCACTTTTAAGGTGGTCAGAGAAATTTGTGTACAATAATAAGTTTGTGTTTTATATTAAAAATGTAGGTATTGCCTGGACAACACTACAGAATCTGGATAATTAACTGAATTAGGAAATCACAAGAAGCTGAATGCTAAGCAAAGGAGAAGGGATGGAATTTTTAGCCTTCATTTAAAGCTCTGGGCCAGAAAGTTAAAAGTGTTGGCTTCAGGGTATAACTTGCCAGCCATGAATTCCTTTAGCCAGGATGGATAGGAGAGACAACAATTCAGTTATGTACATACAGTAGAGGTCAGGAATCATATACTTTTGACTGAAGTGACAGTGAAGTGTGACGCAGTGGAAGAATTAAACAGTTTCCTATATTGACCTTGTGGATTTATCATTAGAAATGGGTTTTGTGTTAATGTTCTATGGCCCAATGGAACCACGCTGCCTGTCAAGGCTTTTTCCCCACTCTGGCACTCTGAGTGCAGAAGGTGGGGGCCCGCAACAGGCCAGAAAAGCCACTGGCCTTAAAGCCTGCTCTTAGAAGTCTCCAAGGCCTCCAATTCCTGGCCTTGGAGTGGTATCGCTGCCACCACCCAAATGCAAAAAAACCTCTTGAGACCCAGGAAGGCGCACTTGGGAATTCCTCCCTGTGAGGTACTTGCAATCCTGTTTATTCCTCTCTCAAGAAAATGACTGAACTCCAGCTGCAATATGAGCTGGAACTGGAACAGGGTTCCCTCTAGTAGCTGCCTGTGCAGTCTAAGGCACGGGCACACAAACCTCTTGCCTCTCGGGACACAGAACCAGAACTTGCTTAAAAGGTAAACTCTTTAATCAAAAAGAACAGATGATAAACACAGAGAGTTGCTTCTCTGGGAATTAACTTAGGTAGTTACAGGGTAGTGGGGGGGAGGATTGGGTTACATGTGCTTAGCACAGAGAAATCCAAAAAACAAGCCAAAACCAAAGAAAATACCCTGACCGCGTCTAAATAAACATTCCCTGTTCTACTCACGCCTGGCCACTACCAAACTTAACTTATCTCTGGTAAGGATGTTGCTGGATTCTTCCTCAGGCCCCTCTGGCCTCCTCCTGATCCTTCCAGGAGCTCTGCTGCATCCAAACAGGCCCAGGCCAGGCTGCTGTTACCATTCAAAAAGCTGTGCTTCGTTCCTATTGGCTGTCCTGGGACTCACTGACCAGAGTGTTAACCCCTTCCTCCCCAAGGGTTATTACACTGCCCACAAAAGGGGGCCAGCTTGCCAGCTGCACAAAAACACACAGTCTCGCTGTGCATTTCCCATGATTTGCTAACTTCAGGGGCCAAAGTCTGTCCTGCAGCAGACTTGAACCTCCCCAAAGCCACCACAGTTCAAGCATGCTGAAACTCCTTTGAGTTTCCTTCTTCTTTGAGACACAAAGGAGTAGATGGGGCCCTGAGTGATCCCCAAAAGCATATTTAACATACTTGGTATGATTGGGCTGCACAGCAGTATAACATTTATAAGTGTCTAAGGTATTTCAGAGCTGCATGGAATTTGGCCATATGATGCCCATTAGAGCAAGGGGAATTAGGATGCTAAATCCCATTTGACTATTTGAGAACATAAAGACAGGCTGTTAAGTCTTCCCACTACCAATGTAAAGTGAACTCAAACTATGAGCTGTGGAAGGGTCTAACTAGTAAAGCCTTGTGAGAATAAAAGAACAAAATCCTATGTACAGTATCATGAGGTTTCTTGCCCTGTATCTTACAGCAAAACCTGACTAATTTTCATTGCACTAATGCTCCTGGAGTGTTGCTCACTGTAACATGCAAATGCACTTCTTCTACCAACATGTGTGATATGTAAAACATTTATAACCAAGTTTTTATAACAAGATTTGAGAACTTTAGTACCTCAGCTAGAAGTTATGGGTCTATTACCAGAGCGGGTGAGTGCAGGTGCATGACCTGTGATTTGCAGGAGGTTAGACTACATGATGACAATAGTCTCTCTTGCCCTTCAAACCTGAGTCTAAATATACAAATCGCTGTACACACTGAACAGCACTGGGCCAGCACTGCTTATCCACGGTATCACTTTGAAATATACCATCAATCCTGCCCGGCCTTTAAAGAATTTGGACTTTATTCCTCATTGTGCTGACTGAGCTCTGTAAATATGGTTAATTGCTTGGCCAGGCCAAGTGAAAATAAGTATCACAGAAATCAACATTTCTCAGTTTGACATGTTTATTTAGAAAGCTTCTAATACAGTGAATATATAAACCCCATCTCTGAGATCAAGTTTTATTTACTGCAGATCACAGACCCACTGGGATATCAGAGATTCCAACAGCTGGACAATGTTATAAATCAAGAGTCCCAGAGTTTGGATAGTACACATAATTGCAAAAAAATTATCTGAGAAGCTGGGAGTCCAGGCTATCACACTGGAAACCAATAAACAACTTAACAACACAGATAGCTGACTTTTTCATTGTTTTCCAACTCAGAAGATTACGTAGCTACCAGCACAATAAAACATTAACTCTGGTTCTCCAAGAAGAGAACAGCATGCGCTGTTTAAGGATGCGTGATACCAATCTATGATTTGCTGCCAATACTTCAACAAGGGGGTCTGCTCCCATAAAAACGTTTCCTGTTTCCTGTGATAAACCTTGTGTCCTGGTGTGTGTGTATTACAGTAAATAGGCTGTGAAGAAGTCTATTCACTTTATTATTAAGGACTAAATCATGCTGCACTTTGCTGGAAGAATTCACATTTTGTTTTGAAATATGCATAATGTACAAGAGCGTTATAGTATAGCTGTCAACTTGTACTGTTTGACTCATGGACTCAAGATTTTTGGAAATATTTTTAAAAATAATACCTGACATTTGGTGTTACTTATCAAACCAAAAGCAAAACATTTGCTCTTCAAAACTATTTTTTTAACCACAGGAGTAAGTTGTGTCTGTCAGGAACAACAAGCAACATCTGCAGAGGGCATGATCTCCATCAAAAGCAGAGAAATTACCCTAACTTTCCCTATAATTCAGTGGTGGAATTTTTACACGGTGCTCCCAGCTGCCTTCTCCAACACATCATTGATGCTGATTAGCCATCAAAGACCAGTATGGAGAGACATCCCTGCTGTGCTTATAAATCTATCTTGATAAAATGTGTACCTTTGCTGAATTACTAAGATTGGACTGGATTTTTATTTCTATTTTGACCCCTGCTGCCCAACCAATTGAAATTCTGAGTATGGTTGGATGGAAAAATTGGAAGGACTCAAAAATGCCTCCTTAATTCATTCATTCTTTATACAGGTATAGCATACCAATATGTATGACTACAAAATTTTCTGATGTTTTAGCAGCACTTAGAGCATTTTAGTCAACATTTCCACTTACATGAGGTTCTTTTTTCATGCTGCAGGCATATTATGTGTAACCGTTTCTTCTCACATCTCTCTCATTCACTCACACATAAAAAGGGCTGCTAAAGGAATATTCTAAAAATGCCTTGGGAACAATAAATTATACTTGAAGTAAATACTGAACAACAAAGTTAGCTTTTGTGAAAGCAGGAAGTTTACATTCTCATTTCCCCAGGGTGATTCATGAAACATTCAAGACAACTGTGGCTTGTGTGTGACTCAAGGAATAAGACACACATACAGTTTTAGATTAGTGAAGCTCTTACCTCTTCTTCTTTGTGATAATGAGGACATCATTAAACAGGAAGAAGTATACTTGCTGCTTAGAGGTCCTTTTAGAGAAGAGTCCAGTGTCTTCCACATATGCATTTAATTCGCCTCTTTTCACCAACCATCGGGAAGAAGAGACCAGTGGAAACGGCTACAAAATTAAAAAAAAAAAAACATTTAACATAAGTCACAAGCTTTCTGTGAGTCAAAGCAGTATCAGGATCATTTGAAAAAAATACATGAATAAACTCAAAGCACAGAAATACTGAGTACAGGTGTCCAATAGAAACTTCAAAGTTACTTCAAACTAAGGTATAATACAGGTAGAAGTATACAGGATATGAGGCACTTGCTAATTTTGGATGCTTTCTAGTACAGACTACCCTTACACTATATCTGCTAAAACCAATTGAAGAATAAAGAGAAAATGGAATTGGGCATGCTGTGAAATAAAGCTATAGCATATTTCCACCTAATGAAAAACTAAATGAATCTCTTAAGGAGTACAGAAACAAATAGGCATATAAATATTTCCATACCACAATCTCTCCTAAAATTAAAGTTACAGTGCAGCTACTAAAATCAAGGGTCAGGAAACAGCAAAACTGCCCAGCAGTTATCAACACCTACATATCAGAAAAAGGAACAATTATTTGCCCTACAGTAGGTGCATGTGCACCTCATGTGCACAAGTCTTTTGAAGAGGATTCCTTGGTGGCTAGACAGGAATCCTGTGCATCTTCATTCTTCTCCATGAGGGCAAAAAGGGCAAAGCAGCTGTGACTGTCCTTTAAACCCCTCACAGTTCAAAGCCCATGGCTGCAGGGCATGCTGAAAAGCAGAGATAGGAGTTGGTCATGGGATCCACAACCATAGCTGCTGCAGGTAAGTAACCATTCTTTCTTCTCAAATGTGTCTGTATGCATCCTGTTGTAGCTGACAGGCAAACGGCATCCTCTCTGAAGGGTGGGAATGAGGTCTTCCAGCACTGTTAATGAAGTAATGATTGCATTACTGCTCATCTGGAATGGCATCTGACCCAGCTGCCATTTCAAGGACATAATGCTTAATGAAGGTAAGTGTGTTGCTCGACATTGCTGCCTGGCAGCTCTCAATTATCAGCATGTCTCTGAAGCAGGCTCAAGATGCTGCATGTGCCATGATGAGTGTACCTTAACATTTGGAGGCACAGGACTACCAGCTATTTGATAGCATGTAGAAATTCAATGCATGACCCACTTAGTCTCTATGATGAAATGGTTGAGGCTTTTCATGGGCTGGGTGGAGCCACAAAAGGGTGGAAACTGGGAGACTATCTAAAAGGTTTGGTCCTGTTACGGTAACAAAACTCCTGAGACATCCAGAGCATATAACTTCTTTTCTCCCTGAATCAAATGAAATTTTGGGAAGAACCTTGGGCAGGTTTACTGACTGAGGTCAAATCTGAAGACCACCTTAGGGGTAAACTTAAGATGTGGCCTTGACACAACTTTGTCTTTGTGGAAGTGTGTTAAGGAGGTCTGGCTAAAAGGGCCTAGAACTTATTGGCCCTCCTTGCAGAACTGAAAACACATACAGGTGGTAAAGTGATGTACCAAGCAATTTGACAAGGGCTCAAAAGGAGGCTACAGAAGTTTTGGGAGAATGGCACTGAGGTCCCGCATGGGTGAGGGGTTGTCTCTAACCAGAGGATAATATACAGAAAGTCTTTGAAAAAATGTGCACTGTTTGGCAGGAGAAGATTAAGTACAATTGTATCAGTGTGTGACATGCCACTGTTCCTACCAAGCAGACCCTGAAAATTAACTGCTAGGCCAGTTAGAAGTTCAGTATATAGTCGAGGACTCTCTATCTCAGGGGCTCAACTCATTGTAGATGGTGTCATGTTCCCCATATGGAAAATCTTTTCCATTTAGAGAAGCAGGATTTCTAGTAATGGCAACTTGCTCTGAATTAGATTTTTTTTTGACTCTGTAGACAGTAGTATTTGTCTGTAGTTTCAATCAGCCACAGAATTAAATGCAATGATTGTCAGTTGGGGTGCAATATCTGACTATCATTCTGAGATAGCATGACTACACAGTCTGGGAGACAAATGGGAGGCCAGCTGGATATCTGTAAAAGATCTGACAGACAAAACTGCCTGACTTGTGAGAAAGCTGCTTTAACAAACATTTTAGTTTGATATAATTAAGTCTTAGACACTAGAAAGCATGGGTCTTTTTTGGGTTGTTACCATACCTGTTGTCTTCTCTTGCATAGTACCACTGAAATCTACGTTCTTTACTATAAACCAGGGGTCTCAAACTCAAATCACCACGAGGGCCACATGAGGGCTCATACAGGGCCACATGAGGACTAGTATGCTAGCCCAAGGGCCGCACCACTGAAACCTTCTCATACAACAATATTGCAAATATTGGTAACAATAGTGTCATTGCAGGCTGCAGGAAACAGTTTTAGGGGCCACGTGTTTCAGACCCATGCATAAACCATCTTAGTGCCATGATACTGAAGTGCGAGTCCTCAGCTGAACTAACAGACTGGTGTGTCCACGCTTTTTGGAGTCAGCTAACTTAAAAATTTCTGAGAGTGTCCAATGAGAGGGACTGGAAACTATGGAGGCATACCTCTAGAGAAGCTGAAAACTGGGATTCAGACTGTTGCCTGCAAGGTAATGTTGAGGCTGGCAGCCTCAAGAAGTTTGCTGATAAGGCAGGGAGATGACACACAGTTTAAAGCTCCAGCAAAGCTCTCACTGAGGGCTAAGTAACAGTGTCTTATGATTCAGGGTGCTCTGAAGACAGCATCATATCTGGTTGTTGCAGGTTGTTGGAACATGTGCATGTGATCCCCCCCAATGACACCATGTCCATAGCCTGATGGCTTCTTGTCAGAGGGGATAAATAAATACCTCCCAGTTTATAACAGTGCCCGGAGAATGTGTTTGCCAAGGGCTCCCCTGGGGATAACCACAGAACAGAGAGAAATGCTATGCAGGTCAATTGCCTGATCCTGAACTCCAGAGCATTTACATAGAATTTCAAGTCCTGATCCTGGGACTGGGTTCCCTGAAGCTGCAGATGATTCAGGCAGGCTTTGCAACCTGTCCCGGAGGTGTGTCTGTGAAGAATGTCATTTTCAAGGTCAGGTCACAGAATGGGACCCTATTGTGTATATTCTTGGGGTGCAGCCCTGAGTTCAGCTCCCACCAGGGGTGGAATGGAGTCTCTTGTTCAAGGGGTGCCTGGATAGTGAGTATTCTACCATAGAGGCAGGGACAACAGGTGAAGTCTGGCAATGGGAAACATGAAGTAGCCTAGCAATGCTAAGAAAGCACTATTGTCATCAGATCTAATTTTAGGCAATCTGTCACTGATTGAAGAGACTTGGAACTGTTGTCTGGGTTGGGTCTTGCCAACTGAAAGTCCATGACAGCCCCTATGGACTCTATCAATTTCTTATACTTCAGTAGAAAGTCTAGCTGACAGAACATGAAGAGGGCTATTGAAATCTCTTGCTGAGATCTGCCTTTGATCAGTCAGTAGACTAGGTAAGGATAAATGTGAGGGGCCTATCTTCTTAAACAAGCTGCTACCACTGCCAGGCATTTTGTGAATACTCTTGATATGGTGGAGAGTTCAAATGGCAGTACCCTGTACTGGTGGTAACGGTTGGACCCTCCTGTGGACCTGATGCATTTTCTGTGGTCTCCCAGAACAGCTACATGGAAGTACACAGCCTTCACGTCAAGAGACTCAAAACCCTTCGTCAGTGTGAAGAGATGGGAAAATGGAGGCAAATGTTACCATCCTGAACTTAAGGATGAATACATATTTACTGAATATCTGCAGGTCCATGACTGGGATAAGGAATGCCATGAATAGACACTTCCTTCCTCCAAATTCTGCTGGCACCTCCTTTACAGCTCTGCAATAAAGTAATGAGGCCACTTCTGTTTGTAACAGGCTCTTGTGAGCAGGGTTCCTGAACAGACTGGGAGGCATGGGGAGGACAGGAGGTAGAGCACTGAAATAGGAAAAAGGTCTCTAATAGCTATCTGTCTGATGTTATGGCAGATCATCCCTGGGGAAATGGGGAAAAAGTAGTTTCTGAAGATTGCATGCTCTTAACTGGCTTTTTTGTAGTTTCTGAAAGCCCCATCAAAATTGCTAAGATGCCACAGCAGAAGTGTGTCACTGAGGAGGAGGAAGATCATGTTTCCTGCTTCACCCGGGCATCTCCTTGGGAGGACAACTGGGTTGTCTGGCATGGCATAGCGGATTCCTCTTGCTCATCAAGGTGTGCTAACTATATGGTTTTCAATAAGGGGCTGTAGTATAGAGCCCTATGGGGTGAAAGGTAGCCCATTCTGTCCTTTAAGGAATGCAATATTATTCGGGTGCTCACTGAATAAGTCAGCGTTATTTGTGTGCTCACCTGCCCAAAGGCCAGGTAGTTTATTGTGAGACTTTCACTACTCTGGGAATGCCAATGTTTGGAACCAGAATTGTTTGCATAACCAGTGCTGTGGCCACGGATCTAACTACAGTGTTTGAAGTATTCATTGCAGCTTGGAGGACGTAGTTTTAGCCACTTACTGGCTCTCTCTGATGATATTGTTGAATACTTCCTTGCCTTCTGCAGGAACTTAGAAAGGAATTAGTTTCCTGATATAGAACAGTTTTATTTGGCTAGAAAGGTCTGACAATTTGCCATCTGTAATTCAAAGGAGGCAGACGAGTAGAATTTCTTCCCAAACAAAAGGTCCTTGTTCTTTTGGATGTTTTCATTGGACATGGATTTTTCCTGTACCACTGAGATAACGGGCTCAAGTTCGGGTGGGTGCAGAAGAACTCAAACCATTCTGAGGAACTTAACGCTGCTTTCTCACCTTTTCTTCAGTGGCTGATACAGTTCCAGGTGTTTGCCACAGGGTCTCTGCAGGGTTAAGAAGTGCTCCATTTGTTGGAAGCTTGACCCTGGCTGTGCCTGATGTTGCTGCTACATCAGGTTTCAGGTTTATCAGACTTATGAGGAATGATTAAAAGGGCTGACTGCTGATTGGGCAAGTATTTTACAAACATTCGAAAGGTTGTTTTAGAGAGCAGAAGGCGGTACAGGTTGCATGGATTGCCCTGATGGACACAGCTGTTCAAAAGATTCCTTCCTTTCTTTCACAAGACACATGTGCATCCAAACTGGGATCTGCACTGACTTTATCTAAAGACGAGTATGGAAATACTTTGGCTAGGTCCCAATAGTTTCTGGCTGGGATTTTCTTTTCCTGTGATGGTGATGAAAATGTCTGATGTATACTTTATTTCTCCTGTGCATGACTTCAAAGTATTAATTTTCCTACTCCTCCCCCAAAATAGTTATGAACCTTCTTGTAATTCTAGCTACTGATGTAGAGATATTCCTCACTTGTAAACAGTCTACAAAAACAAAACAAAAAATAAATCTAGACTTCAACAATCCTGATATGAACCAACAGGGGTTCCATGACCATAATGTACTCTGCAGATGGTTGCAGCATGATATCAGCTCCCACCAACGCAACATTCAGTCATGAAAATATGAGACATCTTCTGGAACAAGGGCAATATGGTGAGCTTCACTGTTGCAGAGTTTCTAAACTCTGTTTGGCACAAACTCTGACTGCATTCTTAATGCAAAAGATTGGCTCTCTTGAAGTTAATGGCAAAACTCCCTTTGACTTCAACTGTGCAGGTCACTCCTTGTTTTCTGGAGCTTAGAAAATCAGTCAGTACACCAGTCTTGGCAGCTCTTTATGAGACCCACCGAACTAAAGAGGGATGTTGCTGCATTTGGGACCAGAGGAATTTGTTGGTTCCGAACTGACCATGGCACTTATCAATCCTGCCCTGGGGGGTGG
Organism: Podocnemis expansa; assembly: GCA_007922195.1. Taxonomy (NCBI): domain Eukaryota; kingdom Metazoa; phylum Chordata; order Testudines; family Podocnemididae; genus Podocnemis; species Podocnemis expansa. Next base: position 8,266,849 of record ML682006.1, read on the forward strand.
AGGTGCGGTTGGCAGTGTCTCTCTATGGTCTGAGATGTCATGTAGTGTCTGAGCCTGGTGGATGTGTCTGTTCCTGCACAACTTTAGTGCCCCCATGTGAATGACATGCTGAGATGAGCACTCATACAGTTGATGAGAGAAGCTCAGAGATGGTTACATTCTTGTTAAATTAGAGTGGCGGGGGGGCAAAATTGAGTTTATAATGGAAAGCCAATCAAATTTTAATTATGGGGGAAAAGAGAATATTTTACTATTATTCTTGTGTTTGATGATCATATGAACCAGAACCAGTACATCTGGAAAGGAAATGTCAGATGACATTAATCTTCCATTGCCCCTACATATCACTAACCATTTCCCAAGGTCAGTTATGAAATTTTTATTTTACCATCTCTCCTTGTTCTCTCCCTTGGTCTATCACCACTAGGGACTGATTTTTTGATTAGTTTATTTCTCTACACCTGAACTTAAACTTTCTTTGCTGGTGCTAAAACTCGTTAGTCAAACATGACAAGCCAGGTAATGGAGACAACTGCTTTTTTTCCTCTCTAGAACATCTTTACATGCTGGTAAAATATTTCTTTATTCAGCTGTCAGCCATTTTAATAATTCATTATTTTGAAAGGAGATTATTCCAATTTACATTCACACAGGTCCTGTGTTTGGTTTTCTAACCAGATTTGTAGTCAATTCACAGTAAACCTAACCAATCCACATTTCTCAATTTTTCTTACAAAAATATCATGTAAATACCCTTTATCAGTAGCTATCTCATTGTATTGATGTCTTGTTCAAACTCACTTACTAATGCAAGGTCAGATTAGTTCAGTACCTAAACATAGGACTCACTAGAAACTCTCCCACGCTGCAGGAAATACTGAATTTCATCATTATGAAATCAAAGTAATGTGTCTCCACAGTTCTGGCTTGAAATTCTGGCTCATTTTGAACCAGGAACTCAACCTCTTCAGCCAAAGCTGAGGGATCATGAAATCATATGAATCAAAGCTAACAATGCCAAGACAAATACCTCTTCTCATCTCTCTATGCCACATCTGATGACAGTTCTTAGTGGCCAAGACTCCGATTTCTATTGCAAGCTGGTTCAATTAAAGATATTACCTTGACCATCTTGCCTCTTCAATATTGTGAGACAGACAATTATGCTAATATGATAATATTACTTTTTCATGACCACCCAAATAGACAGCTTGAGTTTCAACAGTCTTTTACAGCAGCAGCCACAACCCAATACAGTCTGGTCCAGAATCTTATTTGTGTTTGTTCTCTCCCAATGCTGCACATGAAATCTGACACTGAATAAATTCCCTTTAATCTTCCATTGGGGCTGTCCACCTTACATGATTTTGAAGAAAAATGTGTTTTAGTTTCATGATGAAATGCCCCAATGCTATATTCATGATACTACAAATTATGAATTGGCAAACATCTGAATAAGTACAAAAATACGGAACAAATCCATTTGTGGAGTGCCTTCTGTTATTTAAACTTTATGCACCCACAGTTAGATTTAATGAAACATTGTAACAATTCTAACAACAGTAGATGGGGCTAGAAATTATTTTAGGGAAATATATGACAAACTAAGAATGACATCCCCAGGATACTGAATTATTTTATGACCTAAAAGGGCTTTAACAAAGCTTGTATTTGCTGTTAAATAAAAACACCTTAAATTTCTTTCTACAACAAATGAGTTCAGCACTTGGTTTCCCAACTGGTTATATTCCAAAGGACACTTATTTTGACTTTTAACAATAATTTTTTCTAACTGTCAAAAATATACAATGTTGAAAGCAAAATGTCATCTTCTTCCTACATAAAACAAACATGCTCAGCATAATAAAGTATACTGAAACTATGCCAAGAAAAATTCCCCCGTTACAAGCCAACTGGCAAACTCTCAAACCACAGATACATTTTAAACCATCAAGGATTCCTGTTTAAAATATACAGAGTGGTATATTAGCAAAAATAGAATAAACTAAAGAATTAGACTATCTTTCATTCCCACGAAACTGGGAAGAACTGAAAGTCACAGTACACACTCTAGAAGAGGATGCACATTAACATATTGATTCATTTGCCTATGTCAAAAACAACAGATTATGGACATATTTTGTGGTGAAAATAAAGAATAACCCATTTTAAAAAGGGTATTTTCAGAGCCTCTTGGCCAGGAGCGCCCCTGGCCCAGAAAAAGATCCGGGGCTTAAGCACGGACATTTGGGGCTCGCACACTTTAAGTGTGCTACCACCACAGCAGCTGCCAAGGCAGACCTGGGGCTCTGGCGCTGACATTCGGCGCTCAAGCCCCATAAGCCCGCTGCCAACACAGAAGTGTTTACTGATCTGTTTCTGTCTTTTTATTGTCCTCTTCTACCTCTTCAGATCTTGGTTCTTTTCAATAAATTAAGTACATACTACATGAGAAGTACAATGCATTTTAAGATGACTTTAATAATTTAACTGTAAAATATTTTTCAAAGTGGCAAAATAAATATTTCAGCAGAAAAAACAAGTATGAGACTTCAACATAGCTATCAATTTGATGTCTGTTGACCCATTAAACTCTAATAGTTTTAATATGTTTAGTCCTATGTAAGGAGTTTGCTGAATGATGCTATCTTTCAAATTTTTTCTTTAGAGTTGCTTTTGGCTATAAAAAACCCCCCAGAAATTACTCAGACTCAAAAGTTCTGGAATGATAGATCTGAAAAACTTCCAATCTCGAGTGTATTAGTCCTAGCTCATTAGTGAATTTCATGATCACCTTATAAATCTTATTTTGCTTTTGTTATTATAAATGAGTATTTGGACCCTATTTGTTTTTCTATTTTCATTGCAAATGTGTCAATAAAAATGCAGTTAACACTTTGAAAAGCCTCTCTCTGGAATCAGAAATTTTCTCCACCCAAGATGGGAGTACAGAAATCCCTTAAAGTACATATACTTTTAAAAATGTATACAAAATGGGCCATCTTGCCACTACATTAGTAAAAAACATTCTTGGAAATTTCTTCCATGTCATGGGTTTGATGCTTCTTAAATGAAGCACAAAGAAAATATATTTTTTCCTATATTTTGTTGATGCTTTGAAAATGCCACCAAAAACCCTGTAAATCATATTTAACTTTTGTTGGACAGACCATTGATAAAAGAAACAAACAGCATGAGTAATGTCAGTTCAAAAGAAAAAATTTGGAAGACAGCATCATTCAGCAAACCCCTTACACAGGACTAACCATATTAAAAACTATTAGTCTAATGGGTCAACAGATAACATAGCTGTGAATCTGATAAAGTCTCATACTTGTTTTTTCTGCTGAAATATTTATTTTACCACTTTTGAAAATATTTTACAGGTAAATTATTAAAGTTGTCTTAAAATGCATTAAACTTCTCATACAGTATATACCAGTATATACTTAATTTATTGAAAAGAGCCATGATCTGAAGAGGCGGGAGAGGGTAATAAAAAGACAAAAACAGATCAGTAAACAATTCTCTGTGTCATCTGTGTTTCAACACTGCTACAGAACTTCAGGAGTTAAGGACACAAGATGAAATTGTAGTTTTGTCTAAAGTCATTAACTTAAACAGGGAGGCAAGATTTCACTGACTGAATGAGAAGACTTCTCTCTGAACATCCTGGTTTTTTATGTGCAGCTCGGGTGAGTAATTTTAACTTGTGCAATCACTTTTTGTTTAAAGTTCTAGCTGCTTGGTGTGGTTAGCAGTAACATCCATGTTCTTTGAGCATCCAAGGCCTCGACTGCTCTGAGGACACAAACTTTTATTATTTCAGTGAACGGCGAGTTCAGAATCACTCCTTCTGCAGCCCCTAGCTAATTTGCTTCATTTACTCTGGCTTGGAATCTGCTAGTTTTAAAACTTAAGGAAAGGCAATTGTTCTGTACATGATAAATAAATTCATGAATGAAATAACATACCTTGATTCTGAATTCCAGTTGGGAGTTAATTGTGTACATCATTTCTGTCCTTTCCATTTTTCGAGCTCCTTCATTGCATAAACGGACCAACTAGAAACAAAACGAAAAAGTGTTTCTGTTTTAAGATATTTATATATTGCATTTCTAGCTTTTCCTTTACAGTGTGACTTTTTTGTGGAAAATGGATACCACTAAGGAGACAAGAAAATCATTAAAAAAAAACCCAATATTTTTACAATAGATCACAGAGATGGGTGATGATTCCACACGGAGTAGTACAGGTGGCACAAAGTACCTAATTCAAAGGGGTTACAAATCTTCAATCCAAAATCTTAACAGGCATTCAGAGAATATACACTCTAATTTCAGCATGCGAGTGAGTTATGTAGTTGTGACCCAATAGTATACACTGTCCTTACAACTGCAGGCATGCGTATTGTTTACTGTATGAAGTTACCAAGAGCAAATGGTATCGTGCTCTCTTGGGAAGCGCAGGAAGGCAGTATTTTACAAAAAATTTTACTCAGTTGATGTGCTTAATAGGACGTGATCCAGAAACATATGACATTCTTCTAATGATAAAAAAGGAAGACGATCAAGCATCCAGAAATGTTAAAATGGAAAAAAAATATACTCTAACCCCTTTTGTGGGCTCCCCGAAAATTAATGGGCCCCTTCTAGTGTCTCACTTACTGGAAAGGGAGACGGAGAAGTCTGAGCAACAGCAAACTCTATTGATTCACTAAGTTCCCCAGATTCTTCCAGTACCTTAACACTTCAGTGGAAAGCATAGCTAATGTACTGATGGCTAACACTATGACCCCTGCTAATCCCTGCCAGTGGGTGAGTGGTGGAGAGTAGGATGAAAGTAGAAACATAAATCAATTGAGTCTGTCTGGATAGCCTTCTCTAAACTAACCTGCAGCACCAAAAGTTTAGAAAGGAACCCTCCAGCTTCTTTAACAGGAAAAAAAAATCACTACTATTTATTTTGCTATAATTGTTGGAGAGATGGGAAGCAGCATTCTAGCAAATTAGGCTATTACATTTTTGGCTTTTACATAGGAGACAAATTAGGCTACTTTCTTGCATAGGACTAGGCAATGCATTCAGTGCAACAGCTGAGTAACTTGAAGAAACTGGGGACAAAGCACTTATACATAAGGCTTCAGAATTTTCTTTCTTGGGGGAAAAGAACTGTAAAACATGTTCTACAGGAACATTTTCTGAGTCAGAGGTAAAAGTCATAATTATTGGGGATAGTTTCACAGCATCATGAAGAGAGGTATGAACGATATCCATCAGGCATTGTCCTCCTCTCTCTTTTTCAGTCTGAACACTGTGCAGCATGTGAAGTTCCCACAGTAAAATTCAAAATGGGTTGGCAGCAGTATTGTGCTAAGTGGTTCAGAATCTGTGCTGAGAAACAAAGAGAATGATTTAAATGTAAAGCTGATCTGTCAGTGACATAAAGCAATTTGGCATTTTCATCCTCTGTTACTCTTCCACTTTAAGAGAAAAATTGACAATTTCCATGCATAAATAATTTAAATGAGCTAAGAATGTCCAGGGCCTAAGGCACTGTCTAGCCCCAATACATAAGGAACCTTATTTCTAAAAAGGGATCCCCAATCCATCAAATTTAGTAACGTTCAAAATTGTGTACTGCAGGGTCTCAGAGGCATTGTAGTTACTTTTTAGATTTCCAACTATTTCTAAAAGCTTTCTACGCCAGGAGTGACTGTACAAGGGCTTACACTGTGAAGTCAGAAGTTGCCACCCATGTCAAATGCTGAAACCTAGTCATCAGCTTTAAAAGAAACATACTGGAAATTACTGCAGAATTAATTAAGGACAATATTTATGATTTATAAATTAATGGATTTTCCTCTATTTTTGTGTGTATTCAATGAAAAGGCATTTGATCCATGCTGAGATTTTGAAGACAGCTCTTATTGACTGAAATGCTTTAATTTAATTTTAAAAAATCCTTAAATGTTCTTAGTCACTCCAATTTTCTAACTCTCAGTCCACAGCAGTTTTCAGGCTGTGCGCATTGTACTTACTACTTTCCCTTTTTTGGACAATGACAGAGGAATAGAGCCACGTTGTGCCATTTCATTATGAAATGTATGATCAAGACACATAACAGAGGAGGCAAATAGTGTATCAAATAAATGACTATTTATTACTAAGTAAGGCCAAAGACATTTGGAAAAACAAAAAGAAGCAGGTCTCAGACTTGCATGCTGAATTGTGGCCAAAACACAAAACACAACTGAGGAAGAAAAGAGTCAAAATGCATAGGATTTATTAAAAATACAAAAAAAAAAAAAATTAAAAAAAACCACAACACCAAAGCATACCTTGCTCACTTCTTTTAAGGCTCGTTTGCAGACCTCGTATTTTGGTGAATCCTTAGGGGTTTTCTGACAGATGGTCTAAAAAAAGAGTTAATCGGTTCAGAGATCTCAAAACTGCAGATTGTTGTATCTAATTCAGAATTACACTACAATTAGTAAAATTTAACATGGAGGGACAGAGTCGTGTCCTGGGGGTAACATGAAAGCACATATTCCTACCTACCACAGCTCATCCATGCACATAGGGTGTGTACCCACTGATATGCTTTTCAGGGAGCAGCACCTTTTACCCCTACATGCCCATATTGATCCATGGTCTGAGGCATATGGACAATATAAGCCATGAACCTGGTTGCTCAGACCACCATGTCCTTCCACAGATGCTACAGACAGCCATCCCAGTGCTCCCTTCCATTTATTTCTGGCCCTTACACCATGTAAACTAGGAAGGACAGGGAAGCTCTTTAGTCCTTATACAACAGGGGTAAAGGGTACAAACATAATCCAGTCACTAACATGCAAGGCATTGTGGAAGTTTTGCTGAAAGCTGGCTAGCCAAATGCAGTAATAGTAACAGACTGTTCCTTTTGTGGAACATATTACCAGTTGTTCATTATGCCATATTTTTTTGTTAACTAAGAGCGTGCAGCAGAAGAGGTTAGCAATAGTATTAAAAGAAAAAACCAAAAAAAGTCAAGACAGCTTTAGAATCCAACATCAACAGCACGAAGTAACAAGAGGCTAATATGTACACTGAATGAAACATGACAGTTTCATGTATCGTTAGGGTTTATTTTCATGAGTTGGTCACAAAAATGAAGTCCGACCAAAATAAACATCTTGTACCAATATGTCACTAATGATGAACAGGCTAAATTATGTTTTTGCTAGAGTAACAAAAATATTGTAAAACCCTTAATGTGAAACCTTTCTTCAGGTGAAATTATGTTTTCACAATCTGAATGTAATAATAGAATAATACTTCCCATACTACAGGCTTAAGTGAAACCATGAAAACTCACTATAAGACACATAAAGCATCTACATCTCTTAGAAAAAAAAAGTTTCATACTTTTCTATTCTACTCTGCTTGTTAGAGCCTTTGCTTTGTGAATTTAAAATTATGAATGTTTTGTTTTTAATAAACACAGGGACATACAGAACAGTAGAGAACTGACAATGTGACAGGATATTTAAACTAACTATTCCAGACACAGGAAGAACTGGGATCAATCACTGTGAAGAACAGAATTCATCCCCACTGTTAGAGAAGACTGACCAACCTAAGTCCTGATCCAGGACCCACTAAAACCAGAATCCACATTTGGATTTTAATCTATACCATTGGCAGAAGTGCAGATCATAGTCAATCCTGACATCCAGGCCAAATGCCACAAGCCCTCATGAGTATGTATGTTTCCATCAGATTTTCATCTTCACTTCTTAGCACCCTTCCTCTTTTTAGGTTCTCCCAATTGCTGCTTCAAACAGGGAGCACCCCATACAACTCAGCATGTCAGGCTGGTTACTGGGTATGGATGCAAATGATTTTCCCATTGAGGACACAGAGGCTATCACTAGAATCTTTAGTTCATGGTCAGATTGTGACCTCCTTAATTTGCACAGGTCCAACAAGACTATTCCTGTGAGAAAAGCAAGGGGCAAAGTCTGGCCTTACAGGAAGTCTATGCAGCCAAAAGTCTATGTTTCAAGCTGAAGGTTCAGGTTCTGGGCCCAATTCTGTGTGAGAGATTTGTATAGTAGTGTCTTGACCCTGACATCTGCATAGAGTCATTAGAAATTGGTGCCCAGAGGTTGGACTGGAACCTTTACATAGTAGTTTGGTCACTGCAAGTGCAAACAAAAGCCACCACCCACTCCACAATTTCGTTTGTGCTCATGACAGACCAGTTTATGCAGCCTGAGCCCAGTCTAAACAAGGTGAGGTGAGGATAGGCAGTAACTAAAAAAAGAAAGATTGCTTAATTTTCAAGGACACAAATATAAACAAGGAAAAAAAATCTCTGTTCTCACATCCATCAGCAATGGGAGGCGTGTAACTCTTTGCATTGGAAGAATGAGGAAAGAGATCATAGGTAAATTTCTACAGTCTTCATGGGACTCAATCCTTGACAGCACTTCCTTAAAAGCCGGATTTGTAGCTCTGCAGGAAAAAAAGAGTTTTTAAAAGACTGCTTTATTTCAGAAATGTGAATTTCTCTTTTCATATAACAGTGATGTCAAGAAATCTGTGGAAGGGCAGTTTGATGAATCTCGTCCTTTTAGGGTGTGTTCACACAGCAGTCTTATTTCGAAACGACAGAGGTTGTTTCGAAATAAGAAAGGCCATGTTCACACGATGCACTGTTGTTTCGGAACAATGGGTTCTGTTGTTTCAAAACAACGGCGTTGTTTCGAAACAACTTAAACCCCAAGTGGGGACGAAACAATGTTGTTTCGAAACAATGCCGTCCGAACATGTTGTTTTAAAACAACGGTGACTCGTTTTGAAATAACTGTTGTCTGAACATGCTATTTCACTTTGAGCATTTTTCCTTAATTCGAATTAACAAACTGTTAATTCAAATTAACTTATTTCGAAATAGCGCCTTATTTCGATACAACTTGTATCGAAACAACTTGTATCGAAATAACCCCGTGTGTGAACGTAGCCTTAGTGTTCAAGAGTTACATTTAGAATATTATACAAATATAATTGATATTCAGAGACATAAGTACAGCATACACAAACAAAAAATCAACAAACAATGTAAGAGTGAAACAAAGGGAAAATTACAAAAGCATTGCTATAAAGAAACTGGTAAAATCATGCTCATCAATGGAGACAATTTAGCACATGACTGCAAACAGGATTGGGCTCTACAACCAAACACATTTTTACCCTCAGTTACATCAGTAGAATTTGAATATGTGCTTTGAAATAAGCATTTACTCAAGTTAATTTTATTCTAGATGTTTTGCTTTCAGTAATCATGATTGCTACCGTTAAGGGGATGATTTTTAAAATGTATGTTTTAAGCACAATTTCTTACAATAGTTTCTGGAGCGTTCGCTGTTGGTATACTTCATTAGTACAATATTTCACGTATGGGTCAAACGTTGATGTAGTATGCTTTTCAACAATATCACTAATATCATCTATGAATATGTTGTTCTGATGCCTTGCTTCAAGTTCTTTAAAGAACCTGCAAAGGAAAGGACAATATTATCATTGTCACCAAATATAATTCTTAATGGTTTGTCCCTTACATCATTTTTTTTTTCACTTGACAAGCTATGGAATCATTTCACAAAGCTTTTTAACCAGCCAAACAAAAAAAAGAGGACATCATTTAGGGACAATTTGAGAAGTCTGGGGGCTGTGTAGGGGAGAAAAGACTAACTGATGTGTGATTCTAATCACACTGGTTCAACCGTCCATGTATTTCTTGCACAATAAATATGAAGAATATGGCATAAGCTGTCATATTCCAGCAGAGCCAATGCTGGTCAAGTTATTTTTTATAAAGTCAAAATAAAAAGTGCTACTAATAGGTGGTAACAGCACTTTTCAGCAATATGGTTGAAAAGGAAACAAAACAACTTGAAAACATGAGAACTGAATCTTTTCTTTGGTGTAATGTGGTTTTCAGCCTTTTGCAGGTTATGACATACTTAGTGGCATACTGCAACTTTACAGGACACACCCAGCCCACCTCCCCATTCCCACCAAATCCAGTCACCTCCTTAGCTTTCCACAACACACCTATCACCGTGTGGCGACACTGTTTGAGAACAACTGCTCTATACCATTTTAGCTTACCAATAAAACCCAACCCAGAAAGGAGATACTGAAACCTAAAACTTAGTCTGGCATAAGTTATGTTGCTCAGCGGTATGAAAAATTCACACCAGAGGCATACAATTAAACTCCAGTATAGACACTGCTGGGTTGACAGAATTCTTCCATCAAGCTAGTCACCATCTCTTGGAGGAAGCAGTTTTGTTAGAGTGATGGGAAAATCCCTTCTGTCGCTGTAGCAAGTGTCTATACTACAGTACTGTTGCTGACAAAACGAAGGATATGCTTAGAAAAATATATTCAGCGTTGTCTCCCTTACAGTTTTTCTGTATTGACAGAGCAGTCATTCCTGGCTGTAATGATCTATCCAATTCTAAGAGGCATAATTTCCTTGGAAAGCCTCTAACCCTTGGCCTTCTAATTTCAAAGGATGAGATAATGCAGGCTGTCACTGATTTATATTATATTAAGTACCATCCATGTGATTTGGAGAAGAGTACTGGCTGGCAAAGAAAACCAGGCTGCAGTTCTATCTCCTATTATTTACTCTGAATTACTCAGTGTTAACTGGTGGTTTGCCTAAAGAGTCTCCAGGGACATTCAGAGTCCTATTAATCAAGCAGGGCAAATTTCCAAGCTGTGTCATCCACTACTTGTTACGAACAACAACATTCAGATTTAACGCATGGACCAAAAACTTAGGTTGCTGTCATGAACCCTAGCTCTTGAACCCAAGTCCACAGTATTTACAGGTGCGGCCACAGTCCAATCCTTCACCTGGGAACTGCTCACCTAAAACCCATGAAGCCTAGCCCCAGTGTGAGACTCCAGCCCTGAGGTCCTATTGGCTGAGTCCCAGATCGGCCAGTTGGCCTGCCTGCCTACTTAAGCCAGCAGCAGCAGAAACAGCCAGATGCCTGAAAAACTGGCCTCCGCTCTGCTCAACCTCCTAACACCCCAGTCTGGGTTGAAACTCTTGGTGTCAGACTCGTGATTCTGATCTTGAATTTGTCTCCTGCCTCAGACCCCTGGTATCCTGACCTGGCTTGAAGTGTGGTTTTGATGTCAGGTATGTCTCCCTTTTCTGATATACCAGTATCCTGACCTCACTTGTCTTGTGACTGTGGACTCTGGGTCTGGCATTACTAGCTCACTACCCACAATCTGACCATGACAGTTGCAGGCAGTGACTAGAAACCATTTCTGTTCTGCTCAGTCAACATTTTTTTAAGGTGTCAGAAACTCTTAGCATATCGCTGATTAATTTTATAAAGGAAATGAAGAACTATGGCATTCCTTGGCACTTTATATTTTGACATGCTGAAAAAATGGTTTTACTATATGAATTAGAGGGTCATCCTTTCAAAAAATTTGATTTAACTTTTAAAATTTATCTGGTGCTCAGTACAATCATGCTGGTAATCATGCAGCATAATCCTTTCAGGAAACAGTAAAAAGTCTATGATGGGAAGGTTGTGGAGGAGAAAGGAAACCATACTTATTGAAAGAACATAAAACAACTCACAGCTTACCTTTAGGGTTTTTTTATTTAATACCAGAAGACTTCATCCAAGTATTGCTGTTCCTTTATATAGTCTGATTTGTATTGTGTACCCCCAAGTTTCACCTCTTTTAAAAACTATTTGCTTACAAAATCAGACATAAAAATACAACGGTGTCACAGCACACTACTACTGAGAAATTGCTTTCTTTCTAATTTATACTATATTATTATACAATAAATTGATTAGAATATAAATATTGTATTAACATTTCAGTGTATAATATATAAATCAGTACATCATGGTCTTACAAAATTTTAGTTTGTGCTAGTGCTTTTTTGTGCAGCCTGTTTTAAACTTAGGCAAAAAGCTACATCAGCTGATGTAGCCCCTGGAGCCCAAAGATGCTTTCACACCTGGTTGAGAAACAGTGTCTTCAATCAAGGAACAATAAGCTGAGTTTTAGCCAACCCTACTTCTCCACAGAGAAAAGACTATTCTCTTCAAACACTTGTTGCTTTAATTTAGCAGCTCTTGTTAAGAGCTTTTCTATCTAAGCTGCTCATTAAGCTTCAGTTAAGTATTATGCAGGAACAATGACCTAATATTTGTGATGGCAGTTTGCTTATGCTATGTTTTCCTGCTAATATGGACAGTTTTAACTACTGATGTACCATCATATATGCCTTAAAAGCCATACACTTAATTGATACAATTCATATAAACAATGTTATAGAGGCCAAATCATGCCCTATTTACACCTGTAAAATTCTCAGACATCAGTATGAGTTTTGTATAGAATAAACCAAGATTAGCTCAAGGTAGTAGTTTTGAGCTTCCCAGAAAGAACAAATGTCTTAAATCAGCCATTTCATTCTGGCAAATATTTCTTCTCAAATTCACCAAAAAAGGTGAACAAGACTAACAAGTCTGAAGACACTTGGTAGTTGAGCATCCATTTATATGGACACTGAAGCCCTTTAACACACTACAGTAAATCCCAATGTGTCACAAATCGTCAGTTTGTACTTCTGTGTCTTTGTGGGCTATTGAATAAAGGAGATCTTCCAAGTAGCAAGGTAGAAAGCCAGTACTTAATTTCCTTATCTCACACGTAGTAGTTAATATGAAAACTAAGACACTACAGCCATAAAACATGACTAGGAAGTCTCCAGGTCCCTCTGGCTTCTAAACAACTTAAGCTTGTTCTGTTTTTCCTTTGGTGCTGTCAATTAGGGCTCCACTCTTGGAAATGCTGAATACTATGAGGTACTAGGTCAGGGGTTCCCAACCTTTTCAGTAAGATGACACACTTCAATGACATAACTCCACAGCAGACCCATATTTTTCAGCTGAATTGATTGCTCATAAATGTCACATTTACTTGCATACTATGGTTACAGTCTTACTGGAGAGGTTTACAACATAGCGCATCCAACAAGCTAAAGAAGGATCAAATGCATTAATATTTTCAAATCCAGCGGGGAAAAAATACATCATCTCAATTTTGCCCTACGGCCACCTGTATTTAGAATTTTCACTTTTTAGAATTGAAAGACCAATACCTCACTGTTAATTTGATGATTAATTTTCACAAGTTTTATGAGTTGTAATTTTGGTTGGATAGAATATTGTTTAAGATGAAACAATGTTTGGTCTATATTTATTTTCATTACCTTTATATAAAATTTCATGGCACACTTTGATAGTTCTCATGGCACACCAGCTGAAAATCACTGCGCTAGACCTTCAATTCCCAACTAAAGTCAATGGGAACTGGGGGGTCTCAAGCATTTTCACAGGAGTTCTCTGAAGAGTGTAGGGTTGAGTACTTTACCGGACCTTTTCCAACCTCATGCATTTAATATCCTCCTGTTCTTAACTCTTAAAAAGCCATCAGAATCAGGCTTCTTCTTCATGGATTCTGGGAGATGCGTGGATCTTCTTATGTCTCAGTCTTTTGTTCACTGGGTAACTAGCAAAGTACACTCACCATTTGCTCTTCTCTGTTCCTTGACCCCTAAGAAAATTTTCAAACTGCCCACTGAAATTATTTCCCTCATGTCTTTCCCACACCACATTTTATTCATCATCTCAGTTATACTGGTACAAATGCCATGTAACTATTACAATCAACAAGGTTATTCCAGATATACACAAGCATAATTGAGATCATAATCTGTGTTCCTTTCACTTCTCGGTAGGCATTTAACATTCCAACTATTATTTAAGATTGGTGCAGTGAAAGCTAGCATTCTATTATGCGTCATTATTATTATTTACTGCAGCTCCTATTCAGTACTTCACATGTGTCAAAAGACTTTACTGGAATTTGAAGAATTTATCTGTAAGGTATCACCCACACTTTACAGATCTGGAAAATGAGACAAGCGAGTTGCCAAAGGCAACAGAGCAAGTATATTGCAGAGACAGGGCAAGAAGGCATGCCTTTGTAACACTTAGTCTTGTACTCAATCCACTAGTCCATTTTGCTTCATTCCAAGTATTTACTCTTTGCTCACAAAAAGTCTTTCATTTTAAATGCAAAGTGTTAAATAAGTAATATATATAAAAAAATTCCTCTCTCACCCCCTATGGGTGGTATGTGTCATCCTCAAGCTCGGGTCCTCTACCAGAGGCCTGGGAGTTTGAGGGTTCTGCGCAGTATCTTAGCTGTTCCTAGCACTGCACTCCTCCGGACACAGAGCTCTGATGTTGTTCCTGGGATCTGTTGGAGCCACTCTCCGAGCTTAGGAGTCACAGCCCCGAGTGCTCCTACCACCACCGGGACCACTTTGGCCTTCACTTTCCGCATCCGTTCTAGTTCCTCTTTCAGGCCCTGGTACTTCTCCAGCTTCTCATACTCCTTCTTCTTGATGTTGCTGTCACTTGGCACTGCTACATCTATCACCACCGATGTCTTCTGGTCCTTGTCTATTACCACGATGTCTGGTTGATTGGCCAGTACCTGCCTGTCCGTCTGGATCTGGAAGTCCCACAGGATCTTAGCCCTGTTATTCTCCACGACCTTCTGTAGGATCTCCCATCTGGTCTTGGGAGGGTCTAGCCCATACACTGTGCAGATGTTCCTGTACACAATGCCAGCTACTTGGTTGTGCCATTCAGTGTATGCTGTTCCTGCCTGCATCTTACATCCTGCCACTATGTGTTGGACTGTCTCTGAGGCCTCTCTGCACAGTCTGCACCTTGGGTCCTGTCTAGTGTGGTAGACCCCTGCTTCAATGGATCTGGTGCTCAGTGCCTGTTCTTGTGCTGCTATGATCAGTGCCTCAGTGCTGTCTTTTAGTCCAGCCTTTTCCAGCCACTGGTAGGATTTCCCAATGTTAGCCACCTCACATATCTGTCGATGGTACATCCCATGCAGGGTCTTGTCTTGCCATGGCACTTCTTCTGCTTGATCTTCCTCCCATGTCTGCTGCTGCCTCAGGCATTCTCTCAGCAGCTCATCTTTGGGTGCCATCTTACTGATGTACTCCTGGATGCTGTGGGTTTCATTCAGGACAGTGGCTTTGACACTCACCAAACCCCGCCCGCCTTCTTTCCGGCTGGCGTACAGTCTCTGGGTGTTGGACTTGGGGTGGAAACCTCCGTACATTGTGAGAAGCTTCCGGGTCTTCACATCGGCAGCCTCCATGTCCTCCTTTGGCCAGCTCACTATACCGGCAGGGTATCTGATGACTGGCAGGGCGTACCTGTTGATGGCGTGGATCTTGTTCTTCCCATTGAGCTGGCTCTTCAGGACCTGTCTTATCCTTTGGTGGTACTTGGATGTTGCTGTCTTCCTTGCCTCCTCATCGTGGTTCCCATGTGACTGTGGGATGCCAAGGTACTTGTAGCTGGTCTGTATGTCTGCTATGTGGCCTGCTGGTAGTTCCACCCCATCAGTCTTCACTACCTTTCCTCTCTTTACTACCATCCGGCCACACTTCTCCAGTCCGAATGACATCCCAATATCCTCACTGTAGATCCGTGTCAGGTGGATTAGCGAGTCGATGTCTCGTTCATTCTTAGCATACAGCTTGATGTCATCCATGTAGAGGAGGTGGCTAATGGTAGTTCCACTCTTGAACTTGTATCCATAGCCAGTCCTTGTGATTATCTGGCTGAGGGGGTTCAAGCCAATGCAGAACAGCAGCGGGGACAGCGCATCACCTTGGTATATGCCGCACTTGATGGCCACTTGTGCAAGCTGTCTTGAGTTGACTTCCAGTGTTGTCTTCCACAGTCCCATTGAGTTCTTGAGGAAGGTCCTTAGTGTCCTGTTGACTTTGTATAGCACCAGACATTCACAGATCCATGTGTGCGGCATTGAGTCGTAGGCTTTCCTGTAGTCAATCCAGGCTGTGCTCAGATTGGTCTGTCTAGACCTTGAGTCTTAGGCGACTGCTCTATCTATGAGCAGCTGGTGTTTTGAGCCTCTGGTGTTGTTCCCAATGCCCTTCTGAGCTGTGCTCATGTACTGGCCCATGTGGTCCTGTAGCTTGGCGGCTATGATGCCTGATAGGACTTTCCATGTTGTGGGGAGGCAGGTTATTGGCCGGTAGTTGGATGGTGCTGTTCCCTTGTGGGGGTCTTTCATGATCAGCACTGTCCTTCCTTGTGTTAGCCAGTCTGGGTGGGAGCCTGCTGCTAGTAGCTGGTTCATCTGTGCTGCTAGGCGTTCATGCACTGCTGTTAGTTTCTTTAGCCAGTAGGTGTGGATCATGTCCGGGCCAGGTGCTGTCCAGCTCTTCATGTTCTTGACCCGCTGTTGGATGTCTGCTACTGTGATGGTGACTGGTTCCTGTTCTGGGAGATTGCTGTGGTCTCTTCTCAGGTCCTGCAGCCACTTTGCACTGGTGTTATGAGTCTTCTCTTTCTCCCAGATGTTCTTCCAGTACTGTTCAGTTTCTGCTGTTGGTGGCTCTGCTGTTATTGTGTTGTTGCACTGCAGTTGGGAGTACACCTTGGATGGTTCTTTGGAGAACAGGGCATTTATCTTTTTGGCCTCTGCTGCTCTAGTGTATCTCCTTAGCCTGGTGGCCAGTGCTGTGAGCCTTTGCTTAGCAGTCTCTAGGGCTTCAGATGGAGTCAGGCCCTTGTATTTTCTCAGTAGCCGAGTCTTATCCTTAATCTCTATACCCTTCTGTAGTTCCACCAGCCGGCTAACTTCTCTCCGGGTTGCCTTGATCTTATCCTCCAACCTCATTTTCTAGGGGGGGTATGTACTGCTGTTCTTTTTGATTGTGTAGCCAAGCATCTCCAGGATTACAGAGGCTGTAGCGTATACCAGTTCATTGGTTTCAGTGATGGTGGTAGTAGGAATTGTTATTAGGGCTCTATTGGCATCTTCTAGCATACTATCTGATGGTACTTCTCCAACGAGCCTTGGTAATCGGTCTCGAGGGTTGACTGTAGCTAGTTTATCCGTGATCTTATGCCTCATATCAGCTGCTGTGTTCTGTAATGGAGGGGCTGGCAGTGAAGTTCCAGCTTCAGGTGGTGGCTGCACATCTAGTTGTTCTTCTGGAGCTTCTTCTTGAGTCTGGGAGGTAATGTGGAGTTGGTCTATCTCCAGTTGTGAGAGCAGCTGTCTCTTTACTATGTTGAAGCGTTGGGTAACTAGCTGTTTCTCGGTTAGTGTGGATGTAGGTCTTTTGTCCATCCATAGTCCCCTCATACGTTTCATATATCCCCTCTCATTAGGTCTGCTGTTGTAGTAGCATTCCATCAATTCCAGGTTCTCTTGTCTCGTCCATGCATGGTTTGTTCTAGTAGCCCACTTATCGTCAGATTGTCCTGGTTCCCCAACATCTGGCGCGGACCTTGTTAATCCGGGCGACGTCCGAGCCGGCATGACTCTCCTAGTTCGTGTCTCTCTCATATTTGAGGCAGGCAAGTGAGACGTTAGGGGGTCTTTTGCCCAAGGACCCCTACTGGGAAGGTAGACAGGTACCCACCAAGATTTGAACCCTGGTCTCCCGTATCAAAGGGCGTCGCTCTTAACCACTATGCTATCCAGTCACCTCCACTACGCTATCCAGTCACCTATATATATATAGAAATACTCTAGAAGTTATTCTATTGGTGCTAAAAGGACATTAAATTCCTTGTCTCCAGCTCAATGGCAATATAAGAAGAAGAAATGCAATCAGAAACTCAACAATAGTAACTTGGCCATTAACAGTGTACTGTAGAGTTGCTTTGGCTACCATAAAAGGTTTGTCGAAGTGCAGGATTAAAAAAACAAGATTTAAGTAATTGTTTTGCATTAGTTATTTAACCAAAATATAAACAAAATGATTATTTAATGCATATTTTGCTCTGCCTGATGTCATAGTTAAAATGAGGGACTCATTTTACTTACACCCCCCCCAGCACATTTTGGCAAGTTCATCGTTTAAACATTAATGAATCTGTGTAGGAAGCCTACTGAAACACAGCTGTAAATTCCACTACATGTAGAAGAGCACTTTTACAAAGCCCACATCATGATCTGAAAAGACTCACAAAAATCTTACTTCCTGATTCCTATATTGAATGTGCCACTGCCTCCATGCAGCAAAACATATGCTGAAGACCAAGGAGGGAAAGTTATTTGAATGTGTATGACCAGTGCTCTGCTACAGCTAGGTCATTCTTCCTTTTTGAATAACTTTGTGGACTGACAGCCTGATGCTGCAAGGTGCTGGCCTGCCCCAGTTCTCAATCAGGTCAGTGAGTGTTCAAAACTGTTCAGCTCCTTGGATTATCAGGCCTTTGACCATAAAATATATGACATCCAAAAGTGCCCAACAGCTACAAGCATTACACACACAGGTCACTTAAGTTGTGTTAGCATCCAGTGTGATAACTGACATAAAATTACCGTATTTTCTTTTACACTCTGGAATACTTGAACATACAGCCAGGCTGTAGCCCATTCCAAACATAAGACAGAAGATTCCAGTGAAGATTTTGCCCCCAGAAATCCACACACAGATCTCATCACTCCCCCTCTCATTCTGCTTGTTCAGGATGTGCAGACAAGGAGAAGGTCCTGGGCATGCTGGGGGCAAGCACTGGGGCAACTTTCCATTAGAAAAGAATAGGCCAAAAGGGGACACATACTTGCCTCCAACAAATAGGCCAAACAGATTTCCCCAAGGAAGGGCTACATTACTTCGTCTGTGGGACCCCACCACATGGAGTAATCACCTCCTTGAAGGGGTGGGAATCTTAGAGTTACATGTAGCCAAAAGAAATCTTGATGTACAGCACCTGTGCTTCTGAGCTGCCACCAAATCACCTTAAAGACAGCAATCAGTGTGATTCGTGACCAGATCCGTGGCCCCTTTCATGGCACAGAGAACCTCATCCTTAAAGTCACTGGATGCTTGGGACACTTTGGTGGACGAATAGGAAGGGAAGGGTGTGGCTACTTTTGCACCTGTAAGGGGACTGATAGCCCCTTCCAGAAATTCAGTTGGCCTTTTTGATTGGCCACTCCAGCCTGGAGGCAGGACTCAGAAACAGACAGCCCCAGGGCCAGTGGGAGAGGCCGGTGTTCCAAGATAATCCGATTGACTGGCTGGACAGGACAACAAGAGAGCCCGGAAAGTGCTCCCCCGCCCCTGAGCTGAAACTGCAAGCTGGACACGTCCGGGTGAGCTAGAGAGCTTGTGGGGCCGAGCTATGGAGGAAGCACTAAGTAGCCGGCAGCTGGGAGCCAGAGAACTCAGGCAAGGGAGCTGGGCTGAGCTGATTTGTGCAGAGCAGACCCACAGCAGCTGGACCAGCAGAGAGCCGAGCAGAGCTGGAGCTGGAGTTGTCTGGAGCTGGGTGCAGGAGGCCAGAGAAGTAGCCAAGGAGCTGATCTGATCTGTGCAGACGCACAGCAGCAGAACCAGAGGGGCCCGAGGAGCGTCCTAGAGAGCCACACTAAACAGAGTGGGGCGGGGAGCCAGGGCTGGAGTCGTCTGGAGCTGGGTGCGGTGGCAACTGGGGAACTGTGAAAGGGGGTCTGAAGCTGTGGCCCTAAAGCCTGGGGACGTGTGGCCACCGCCAGAGCCCATGTCTCTGACTCCCTGGATCAAAGCAGTGCTGCCAGGCCTGGACAGAGGGCCTGCAATGTGTAAAACAGACAGAACATCCTCTACACCCCAGAGACGCTGTGTGAGATGTCCCTGTGCCAGGGGACTTGTTGGGTGTTTCACCTTCAACCTTTCTCCTCTTTTCTTTATTTTAATTTGATTCTTTATTGCTGTTTGTTTAATAAATTGTATTACCGTACAGTGAGTGGTGGGCCAGGGAAGCGCCCAGTGCAGTCAGCATTGCAGAGTGGGGACGCCCTACCCCCTACCCTGAATGACTACAACAAGGTTGGGGGTCAGACCCCCAGGAACTCTGGGGCCAGTCTTGTTGGGGTTACAGGGACCCCACCATGCAGGAGAGTGGGGGGGGAGCCTTTGAGGTCAGGCAAGTCTCTGGGTAAAGAAAATGGGAGCAAGGACTCAGAACCTGTTGCTACCCACCTTCACCAGGGTGATGCATAAACCAGAAAAGTTCCCCAAAATAGCAGGTACACCCCCTCCCCCACTTACACATCCAAGCCCTCAGTTTATATCTATTTTAATCAGAAGACTTTATAAAGTCATTTACACTGATGAGAACGATGTGTTTCTGAAAATGCCTAACAACCTAGTCAACCAAACCAGAGACTCCACTATTTCTGTAATGAGTAAATGAATGCATCTTGGAGAAATGTCCAGTTAGAACAATTAGTGATTGTTAACTGTAGCTTTTTCAGGCCAATCTGTGTTTAGAGAGCGCCACAACTCCAAAAAGAGCAGAAAAGCTCTGCATCTATCTACCACACTTAACTGCACATGGTGTTTAATATGTCCTAGAGTTATTGCTTCAAACCTTTACAGTAGTTTCTAGCATCTTTAAAAACCACAGCCACAGAAGTACAGATAATATTTTTATGTCTGAAGGATTTATCTTCCTCATACTTGTAACCAAAAGGTCAGAATAAGAACACTGCACATTTTAGGAAGTTTTGTGGATTTTTTATAATGTCGTTTTAGCATTCATACAAAATCTGAGTAGAGCACAGAACACATGTATTTGAATAGAGCACAGCATGAGTCTCTATTTTCTATGAATTCCTCTGATTTATTCACTATATTTTTCTGGGGCAATTTTTAATAATACTTATTCTTTTCCCATACTTGCTACATTAGGTTTGCCAATTTAATTTTTTAATTAAAGATCATGTCATTTGATCAAACCATCAGAAATACATCCATCTATAACTGGTAATCTTATGCTACATGAACACAGATATCACAGGCTGCACCCTCAAATGACAAATTAGTTTTGTCTTCAAGTTCTGTCACTTACATTGGCTGTGTTGTTTAAACTTCTGAGTTTAAAGGCACATTTCCCTGGTACACACTTTGTCGTAACAATCTGTTAAATTTAGCATTCAGGTAAACAGCAACCTCTGTACTTTAAAAACAGCTCAATCATTGGACTGAGTTACCTATATTTTACTACAGTACTTAATGTTAGAAAATAGAAGCACAAAACTTGGAAAGAAAAAAAAAACTAAGAAAACATAAGACAGGCAACTGTTATTTTGAAAGAATGAACAGACAAACTAAAGACTATTTCAGGACACCTGGACATCAGAGGTCATTGACCAGCTATTTCAACGTGCTGCTTTCCCACGCCAGTAAGTAAGAAAGGTCTGTAAGTTCCCCCAGTTCACAGCATCTGAAGAAGTGGGATTTTCTCCCATGAATGCTCATGTGATAAATAAATCTGTTAGTCTTTAAAAGTGCCACAGGATTCCTCCTTTTTCTCTTCAAACAGTGGCCAATGCCAGGTTCTTCCAAGGGAATGAACAGAATTCAATTAAATAATTCCATAAAACCAACAACCTCCCTTCTCAGCACACATGGTACAAATTAAGACATCTTAAAGTTGCACCACCAAACACTGGTACTACAGGAATTGTCAATGTTAAGATCACATGTCTAACCTTAACCTGCTCCTTTTCTACATACACTCCAACAGGGTTTGCACCACAAAAATGTCCCTAGTGAATGAGGCTAGGCATTCAGTGAACATGTTATTACATGCACATCTAGACATTTTAAGAGGAAAAGTTCAGTAGATAGTATTAAAAATGAGAGTATTGTGACCACACACTGACTGCGTCCTAATGCAAATGAACAAGAGGTAGGCATTAAGGCTGAGAGTGAAACTTTATCTTTGACATTTCAGCACGTAACAGCATAACTATAACCTTCTCTTAATTAAATTTTGTGAAGGAAATTCCTGTCTGATGACAGGTTGAGATGTTGTGGGTGGTGGGGGGCTTGGTGGCAGATAGTTTAAGAAATTAAAAAAAAAGAAAAACAGCACTCCAACTCCACTGGACACGCTGACCTGTACACAATACACATTCAGGAAGCCAGGGCACTCATGCAGAGACTGAACTCCACCTACCTTTGGGTGTTGCAGGAGAGTTAGTTTCTGTGTGTGCATTTATGTGGTTTCCCACCCATTGGGTCAGGGGAGGAGGAGGGCAAAGGAAAAATGAAGAGGCTTCAGGAGCTTGTGCACGGGCTGTAGTCTCCGATTAACAGAGCAGCATCTCTGCCTCAGCTGGGCACGGCAGCATATTCTCAATGCTCCAGAAAGAAACAAACCTACTCACTTGTAAAGTGCCAGCTGCACTCTTGAAAAAAAAACAAACCTGGCAATGCTTTCCCTATTTCTTATCCCTTTTCAGATCATTTTGCAATCAGTGATTCAACTATCACCTCACAATTCTACATCGTATTTCCTGTGACTGCAGAAATAAAGCAAGCTAAGAATCTTGGCTAAAAATCGTATTATACTAGAATGGTGAAGGGTTTCAAAACACAGTTATGGCTCCCTTTCTGAAACTGCCATGCTTTCAGAGTACGTTCCCTGATTAAATACTGTCTACTGAAGAAGGCATGAAAGTCCTGGATACTTTCCTAAGTACAAAAAAGTAACCCATCATTGTAAATGGAGCTGGCTGTGTGTCATAATAAGACACTCCCTCTCTCAAAAATTTTAGTACAACCAGCAGACTGTACATGGTGTACTCATATCAAATCTCATGACCTCCTTGTAGTATCTTTAAAAATAAGCTACAAATTGCTCATTAAACAAAAAGCCTTCTAGGAAAGAGATCTGACAAACTGTGTGCCACTCGAGGGAAGAACACTTCCTAAGAAGGTATGTGCCAGGCTCTACCACTAACAACTTATAGTCTGCCACACCATAATTTATCTCAGCATTTATTTGTTATTAGGTGAACCCTTTGAATTAAGCAATGACAGGGTTCTTTCCTTTACTCCCCACTTCTTTTTTTAAACACTGTGACATTAAAATGAAAAACTCATAGCTATTAGAAAGAACTCATATAATGCCACTATTTTATACAATGAAAAAATCTGCTGACACCTTAACATTACTATGCACAAATTTATACAGTGAAAGAGTTAAAAAAAAACCAACAAAACTATTCTCTGAACTTTGCTCACCGCAATAAATCAAAGGAGGAGGAGCAAGTTTCCATAACAACCTTTTTCTCGTTCTGTGCCACAGGCCTTTTTTCTCTGTCATGTGTATATTCACATTCTAATTCCCCACTGAAAGCACCACGATAAGACACTAAATGCCCAGTCTAATACACTCGACTGCATTTATCAAAACATTTTTTAGGGGGTGTTGAAAGTTTGCATAGGTCAAAAACATATGATAATACAAAACTCTAGTGTCATTATGATATTTCTTATGAGATTAAGGTGGCCCAGGTACTTTTTTAAAAAATTGCAAGACAAGAAATAACCACTTCTTTGTTAAAAACCACAATGAATTCTTGGCACTCTCCTTATAACCTTTCCCAGAGGTTTCTAATTTCAAAAACAGGTGTACGAAAGTAGCACTTGCATTAACAAACAGAATTACACTTTAAGAATAATTTGAAGAACAACAGGGTGCTTAAAATTAAAAAGTAACTAGTTTGTTAACTTGAGATTGACAAGGTGCCAAACAGGAATACGTCACTTGACCCAGAAAACTTGTTCTCTTCAAATTTAATCTCATTGTTGCTTTATCCCTGTAAAATGTTTGTATAATTTTAAACCCCCAAAAGTTCTGATTTGAACAATTCTGCATACAGATATGGATAATGACTTTAAAAATTGTACAAAAGATCTATGGCCCGTTGGGAGAGACTGAATTTGTAATTACAATTAGTTTAACAGACCTAGTTTCATTCAGCTTTGGGAATTTCCCTCCAGATTTTACATCAGTGTTAAGGGAAGAAAAAAAGTTCATCTGCCACCTGATTTTACATGTGAGAAATGAGTTTTTTTTTTTCCCCATACAATTAATACAGTCCAATCCAATGACTCAAAACTGTATATTTTATTATTCAGCTTTTCCCACAACCAATCCAGATTGTGCAAAACCATCAGACCTACATGAACTGGTCCACTCCTAACTGACAGCTAAAAAACATACTTAACAAAAACAGTTTGCCATCAATGATAATGCTCAATGAATACATAACATCTCTAACTCACAGTTTAGAAAAATGTAAAAGATGCCTTTTATAGTAACTTCAACTGCCTTTCCCTTTCAGATGAGATCTTGGAAAATAACATCAGTTCCCTTTTGTTCCATGCAGACATTAAAAGCCAGAATGGTATCATTCAACAAACATTTTCCCTCTTTACACTCTATGGTATTATGTTGTGCAGGGCTTTCTTTACTTCCCTCCACTCCAGAATCAGAAGCATGGTAGTTTTATTAAGCAGTGGTTCTCAAGCTTTTGCAGGTCATGACACAGTTGGTGGCATGCTATGACCCTATGGGACACACCAGCCCAATCCCCCCAGGCCAAATACAGCCATCTTCCCAGCTCTCCGTGACACACTGACCACTGTGTGGCAACACACTAATACAGTGTTTCCCAACCTGTGCACCACAACACACAGGTGTGCCCTCAGACCTGAGAATGTGTACTGCAGAATCTTTTGAAAAACTACTGAAAAGAGTTCTGGATTGGCTTATGAATATCCATGAGTTCATTTGGAGACTATATGACAGTGTTCCTCAAAATAATTAAAGGTATCAAGGTGTGTCACGGAAGAGACAAGGCTGGGAACCACTGCACTAATGTGTCCCAACAGGGGTTGAGAACCACTGTTATAAAGTACTCTGGGGTCTTCAAGGTGAAGATGTATGTAAACTTAGAGATCTACAGAAGTAGCC
Source organism: Podocnemis expansa (assembly GCA_007922195.1). Taxonomy (NCBI): domain Eukaryota; kingdom Metazoa; phylum Chordata; order Testudines; family Podocnemididae; genus Podocnemis; species Podocnemis expansa. The sequence goes on from ML682006.1 coordinate 8,291,795, forward strand.
TAGCTCAGAGTTTGGTTTTGCTAAGAACTCACTTATGGTTTTGGCAGTTGTCCATATTTGGTTGAGCTTCTGTGACAGCAGCCACCCACCCCATTCCCCTCCCTCCCCCTGAAAATGGCAGCCACTCCAACCAAGCAGCTCCAACCCTTCTAGACTAGCATTCAGAAGGCCCCTTTTACCAAAATTACCCCAATTCGAGCCCCAGGCAGGCAATATGTAGTTTTGGAGGGGTGAATTCTAAAGATCAGAAATTAGTTACACAAAGCATGGATTCTTCAAATCAAATCAAATCAAATCATAGGGCTGGAAGGGACCTCACGAGATCATCGAGTCCAACCCCCTGGGAATTGAACCCAGGCCCTTCTGCATGTTAAGCAGAGGTGTTAGCCATTCTCTTCTTCCATGAATCTAATGTTGGTAGGTTTGAAGATAACTTAAAAAAAAAATCACAACATACTGATATGGTATGTTAGATAATTTTAAGAGGTTTCTAAAGTGTATATACTAACATTTTCCCCTCTCGCTGAGGTTTGCATAGTTGACTCATGCTATTAAAGGAACTTGGTTTACAGAGAAGACATGAAAAATAGAAATATATTTTTACAAATTAACTCTTTAAAGACATTTTCTTAAAAAAGTGATGAGGTGAAACACAATGGTATATTGCAGTATAAGCACTTATTTCAGATGGCCTCATAGTTTCTGCCAAGTGCAAGTTACCTCAAATTCAAGGTGAATAACACCTTTATATGATCTTACCCCATTCATGCATGAATGATGTGTGCAAAGACAGAGAACCATTGAGATTAAACCATCTGATTTTTATTCCATCAATTAAAGATCTGAATTGTATCACTTATCTGATTTAATAAGTAAGCCGCTTGGGAAAAAGATGATGTCGTCCCCTATGCTTTCAGCATATCTTTCGTATTCAATAATTAAAAATGAAATACATTAATAACATCAGGAATACTGATGACAGCGTTCCTTTCAAGGATGCATGACATTTATTAAGGTTACAAGATTAGGCTGAAGAACCAATCCTTTCACCCATTTTTAAATCAACTTGTATGCTCTCTGTGCATTCCTGACACATAGAAGAGCTCCCCTTCAATTTGCTGTAACAATTCGACCTGATTTTATGACTTACACTTTCCTGAATTTACTTTTCTCCCATTCTACAAATTCCCCATCTTCACACGCCTGATGAAGTGGGATAGTCTCCCATGCAAGCTGGTGTGATAAATAAATTTGTTAGTCTTTAAAAATGCCACAGGACTCCTTGTTTATTTTGCTGAACTAGACTAACATGGCTACCCCTTTGGAACTTGAGAACCACTGCTCAATGGTATGACAGCCTGTGGTCCGCGGACTCGTGGGGGGGCCACAGAGATATTAAAGGGGGTCTGCGGACCTGCCGGGAGCTGGGGATGGATTCCACTGGCGCCTGCCCGCCCACCGCAGCACTGCCACGCAGTCACAGATGCCAGACTCCACCAGTGCAGATACCAGATGCAACTGGTGCCCCTCACCATGACACTGCTGCCCCTGGCAGGGGCTGAATCCCACAAAACTTTTTGATACTGAGAGGGGGTCCCTGTCCTTTTAAAGGTTGGGAACCCCTGCCATAGAGTATCCCTAGTAAAATGTCAGGCAGTAACATTTTAAAAGAAATCACTGCTGCTGTGCCTAAGGAAACGAAGTTTGCTTCAACTATACTGAATTTCAAAAGGGCCTGAATAGCCGTGGAAGAGAAACTGACTGCAAGTAGACCAGCAGTGTCAGAAATATTTAGGTTCAGAAAATTACACAGGCGTTTCTGATACACTGGCTTCTGATTAACGGGCTTCATGCAGTCTCATATGTAACACAATTGCTCATTATCCTTTCTGCACAGGAGGATGGATACAGAGGGCAAGAGCCCACCAATAAGCAAGTCTTATTTGACCACTAATTGATTTCCAGATTCTTCAGTGCGTCCCTAACTGGTGTGAAATAACAGATTTCTCCTTCACAATCAAATGTCAACAGTTTTCCCTCAAGTCATCTTCACAGCTTAGATTATACTCAAGCTGAGCTACTTCTCCATGTAAAGCCATATTTTAAATAAAATAAAATGACTGATTTCACATATTCCATGCCCTATGATGCTTCCATAAAACATGGGCTAACCCCTTCCCCTGCCCCAAAGTTAATATCTTTATGGTGAGAATAATAAAAGCCAGTCAGGACCGCAACTTGAACCTCTGGTGGAAACTGTCAACCACAAAGCTGACATTTGGATTTAATATAAAGCAGAAGAGAATGTAGCTTTAATTTTGACCACATTAGTCCCCTTGGCACTTAGAAACATGAATTCCCACGTACCAACAACTAATGAAAAATATACTGGCTGCAAAATCTCCACTGCTAGTGTCAAATTTCTAAGAAAGCACTACCAATTCATTGAAAAAAATCATCATTTGCCTTTCAAGAAGGATAAAGCACAATATTCCTTTTGAGCAACAAAATGTAACTTCATCTCTTAATGGAATTGTGATGTCTTGGGAATTCCTAAAGGCTTGTACCAGAAAAACTCAAGTGATGCTTAAGAAGTCCCGCATCACCAACAAATTTATCGCGTAAGTGTTCATGGGGACAATCCCATTTCATCAGATGCAAGAGATGGAAAATGGAGCATGTTAGCTGAACACATACATAATAAGAAGGGGGGGCCCACAAGGTCAATTCAAACAGTTCCAGGACAATAGTCTGATAGACTATCTCAGCAAAGTAAACATGGTGTTTCGACTCAAACGGTGTGGAGGAGGGAAGGGCAGTAGAAGGGAAATCACCTTTTGTAATGAGTTAGCAATTCAAGATCTCCATTCAAACTCAAAGTGAAGGTTTTCCCATTTTTCTGACTCCAGCCATACATCCTTGCAACAAACCACACTGGCAACTTTGCCCACATCTCTGCACAAAAGACACCATCACAGGTCCTAATCAAGCCAGCAACTCTATTAAGGGCTCATTCACCTGTTCATCCACCAATGTGATTTGTGCCAGAAATGTCCTTCTGCCTTATGCATTGGACAAACAGGTCAGTCTCTGCACACAAGAATAAATGGACACAAATCTGACACAAGAAATAACATTCAAGAACCCATTAATCAATCTCCCTGCTCACTTCACTGATAATTTGTTAATAGCTGTGCTCAAACAAATGGATAACAAATTGAAGTTCCAAAGAGAAGCTGCAGAATTGGAATTCATATGCAGCGTTGACTCCATGGACTCAGGGCTGAATAAAGACTAGGGGTTCTTTTCCCATTGCAACAGGCAATTTTGCTTCCCTTGTCCACCACCCACTGCCCTTCTAATTCTTGTACTCCACTATTTGAATTCTAAAAACTGCTTTGATTTGGTTTTGCAGCCTGAGCAAATCCTATGCCTTACACTTCCCTGCATTTATTTTGCTCCTGGTCTGCAAGTTCCTCATCTTCAAGTGTCTCACAAAGTGGCATTTTCTCCCATGAAAGCTCATGAAACAAATAAATTTGTCTTTAAAAGCGCCACCAGATTCCTTGTTTCTTTTGTCACTGTAGTGGAACTATTTCTAATGCAACAAAAATATGACATCAGCTATCGATAATAGCTCAGTCTTGTAAACTATAAAAGATTTATCATTTTCATCCAGTGTAATCATAGGTACTTGTTATAAAAAATTTGAAGGATGCTCCCTAAGTGATGCATTTGCCATTTTACAGCTCTGTAACAAAGCACACTGAACTACAAATACAGATCAGAACAAAAAGTCTACACACTATTCTAACACTAGAAACTGTTTCACACAATCAGAAATGCTACTAGACCACTGCTATTTAAATCGTCACATTTTCTTGCCAACAAATCATTTCCTATTCTTTGTACAAGAAATTTCCAAAATATACATTAATTTTTCCCTTTTGGTATTAAATGGTGACACCACTACATTTTAACAATTGCCTATGCATTTTCTTTTGATCAAATCATTAAAAACTATTTCCCTCTCCACCCCCACACTAAAACTGATAGGAAACACACAGTAACTGGCTTTTCACCAGGTGAAAGAGGGAGAAAAACATACTACAAGTATCAAAACCACATGCAAGTTTACTTATTGCTTGCAGTGCTTATTTTTATTTCCTTTAAGTTTTATGTACTTCAGCCTGTATCAGGTGTCTCAGTCACTCCAAATATCGGATTATCTCCACCAAAGACACATTAACCGCTAATTAATTATGGTCTAGTTTGAAGAGTGCAGAGTACTAATTATAACTTTATTATTTTAGATGAAGAATTTTTTTAAAAGTTGTAATTGTCCATCTGCCCTGCGCAGAGCAGACCGCAATCTAGATTTCACTGTATAGCGGCTCTAATGCTGACATTTTACCTTCAATGGCTAAAAACACCCTCGGGAACAGGAGCATGGTAAAGCCCACGTTTTTGGGATATGAAGCAGTACAAAGTAAACTAAAAATAACTGCAGGCCCCAAAGAGCACCAATAAAGATAGCATCAGAAAAGCACTACAAAACTAAGTTTTAATTAAAGGTTTACATTTCCTTTAGTGCCTACAGCATACTGTAATATTGTAACTGAGAATATTACTATAATTAAATTTTTTAAAAAATGAATAAAACTCACAGGAAAAATACAATAAAAATCTGCAAGATACAAGATTAATTTTAACTTTCAGATTTCTGTAAAAATATCCACCTTCTAAAAGTATTTACAATCATTGCAAATAGCCAGAATCACAGCTTTTCTCAGGACAGTGGGTGGTGCAGCACTTTAACATCTATCTCTGCTTGGAAAGGATCTAGCAACACCACAATCAAACATGAGCTTGCAATATATTTTATTTTTTTAAACCCTACCACCTCCTAGGACTACAAAGCTGAAAGCCCACAAGTGATACAGTCACGTAGACAATTCTAACTCCATAACTACAAAGAGAGAGGGAAATATATATATATGCACAACCCATCTTTCCATTCTGCAGTCAACCAAATTAAGCAACAATTAACAAAAGTCTGTCACCTTAATTTTCACCAGTCCTGTCCGAATAGTTAAGTCCACAGTCTTCAATCATTCATAGTGTGCTGGCAAAAATCCAAAACAATCAAAACATCCATGGCAACCCTGTAATAAACACTGCTCTAGTGACATTCCTGAGATAGTGATAAAGTGTTCATAGCATCCAGTTCAACTGGGTGGCAGTCAATTCTAGAGAGACAAACCACAATTCATTTAATTAATAGCCACTAAAACTGACTCACAGAGACCACTTTGTGCCACTGGAAAGGTAAATTTTTAGGGAAAGTTATATGGACATCACACAACAGGCACCTTCATTTAAAAAGCCCTTCCCGTACTCAATTTTAACCTTTTTAAAAAAAGCATAGTGCAGTAGGAGCATGTGTCTGAGTCCGAAAAGTCATCTAAATACTCTTACATAACAGAAGGGCTGCTCAGATGTGACAAACAAAAAGTTGTGCTGCATTTTGTGAAACATCCCAGCAATAAGGAGTCATGAGGCTATATTCACTTTATACATCTCAAGAGAGTTAAAGTAATCATAGGATGTTTCTTCTCTCCTGGATAGCAAAAATATGATAGGTATCTTCTGTAACCCCTGGAGCTGCAAAAAACCTAATTCAGAAGCCTCAAGTGATCTTTACATTAAAGCTTAGCACTGAGAAATCTTGACTCTCTTGCCATGGGCATGAGAATTAACCAAATGTGTTGCTATTTACAAAGAAGATTCTGACAGCAAAAATCCTGATCCACGCACAAGCATAAACCAACCATCTGCTCAGTCTTTGTGGGAGATCAACCATAGCATCCTGCAGCACAACGAAGCAATACTCGTGATTAACAAAGAGCCCAGTGAAACTGAGAATAGAAAAAAACTGAAGTTTATAACTTAAATCTCTTTCCTACTCTGAAAATCCACTTTTAGAACCCAAGAGTGGCTTTAAAGCCAGCATAATCATGTATATGTTTCATGTATATGAATATGATTCTGGGCAATTACGTACAATGCATCATTCTGAAGTTGTCTCTTCACTCCCCAAGACAGTGTATTACTACACCAACAGGGCCAACTTCTCTGGCTTAGGGAAAAGCAAATTCGAAGTACAGAAGCACAAATCTTATCAGTGTGTAGGGAATAACTTGCCTTTTATGCAAAAAGGTCATTTGTACTTTTCCACAATCAGACTCTCTGATCCTTCAGCAGAAATCAAGGCCACCAGTTCAACCACTTCTCCTGATACATTAACAATCAAGGAACGCATCCTCTTCATTCTTATAGCAGGGCCCTTACATTTCAAAGTCTTTAAACTTCTCATCTTTAAACCACCAGTCTAAAATTCCCCTACCAATTATTTCAAATTTTCCTACTATAAATATATGCAGAGAAACATACTCCCCTGTCTGCACACTGCTCACAGCAAGAGTAACTTTGAAAAAATTGCATCAGATTCAACTTATTGCTATCAGAACGAAGCATGAAAGAACAAGGAAAAAAGCACTCTCAGTTAAGAGGATATGTGTGTGTAATAAACTTTCAAAAGAGATTCAATGATTTCAGCAGTTTGACCTCCTTCAGGAAATTCTGCAAAAACTATTTGATAAAACTTTTCCAGCCATAATTTTAATAAGTTATATATTTGAATACCTCCATATCTTACCCAACTACTCCCATGCACAAACATAACCTTTTTTAACCAGAACTTTCTATAGGCCAAAAAGGAAGATGAACCAAAGCCTCCATGAAGCCCACTGCAAACTTTGTTACTGGCATTTTGGCTTACACAAGAGCAGCTTAAACACTATAACAATGTGCAGTAGTTTAATACCCACCTGCTTTCTATTCACAGACTATTTTTTGTGGATCAGATGCAGATACAAATTTTGCATCAATTCTGGACTCTAAATACAATAAAAGTCACATCAGTTTGCATGGAATGAAGTGTCGAGTGGTAATTTACCACTCTGGTGGCTAAAAAGTGCAGTACACATGGAGAACTCTGAGGCTAGGAAAGCGATATTACCTGAACTGCAAAAAGTAATCATTTTCCATTAAATTTCAGGGGCAGCTATTACATCTAATCCCTATTATTTCAATAATCCAAACTAAATTAAAACAACATTAATAATCTTTCAGAATTAAAGGGATACTATGCTCCAGATCAACAACTTGATTCTCTTTAAACTTTTTGACTTATGAGAGTATACTGAACATACTCTAAAAAGGATCCTTAGTTTCTTTCTTTACAACCCTCCCATCATGCACAGTGCAGATAGGTTTTTCATGCAGTATGGTTGGTATCTCTTTTGGTTTTGCTTCCAATATAGTAAACTGCCCCTTGGAATTTACTGAGGGAGAAACAAAAGGCTGATTAAAACTCAACACTTCTTTTCTCTGGCCAGTTCTTATGCCCCTTCTCATACCATTATCTTGTTATTGAAGGTGACATCGCAAAACCAGAATTTTTTTTTAAATGCAGCCAAAGTGATAACAAAATTTACTGCTGAGATTATGAAAAATCCCACATATATCATACTTGCATTCCCACAAATTATTCCATCCTAACAGTTTAGCATCCATGAACACCTCAGTTACTGCTATACTATTCAATTCACATTAGAGCATTGGATGTAAAGGTTTTAAGCATAAGCAAATCTGAACTAGTCAAATCCAAAGTGGAGGTACACCACAAACTTTTTTTTCCCCTTCCCTGGGCAATGGGTGGTAAGTATAACAATAATTTCTGTTTAATAACAAATATTTGTTTTTATTCATTATTTTTAAAGTTGTGTATAACTGCTGACTAGTGGGGAGATTTCCAGAGGTCCTAAATACAGTTTGGCAACCAATTCTCATTGAAAGGTAATGGGAAATAGACACCTAGCTGCATCTGGTGCCTTTGAAAGCCTCCCCCTTTTCACTGCACAAGGAAGCACAAAGCAAACCACCTCAGCCATCTCCAGCAGTGCATCTTTTAAGTCATGTCCCAACTCCGTCTTTTGGGTGGGGGTGGGGGGCTGCATTATACTTGTTCACCGCTCCAAGTGCAATGTGCTGCAGTCATCAGAAATTATTCTTAACACTACTGTGAGTCATAATAAAACAAAATATTCTAGCCAAAAGTTGCTTGGATAGCTTGGATTTCTGAGGTTACACCTGATGTTAAAAGCTTATTTGTTAATAAATAACTACAAATTATATGACATTAACACAACTGATCTTTTTATATGGCTGACATGCAGCAGCGTGTGTGTGCACGCGCACACACGTGCATTGGCAGAAATGTTTAAAAAAAGCCGAATGGGACAGGGGTGTCGCTGGCGCCAGGCACACGGGGCCTGTGCCCTGAATCCCAGTGCCAGTGCCCCAGGTGTGGCGGGGCCCCACCTCTCCCAGTTTCCGGCCCTATCGGGTCAGGGATCCGGGGCCCAGCTGCCCATGGCCGTGGCAGCCACTCCCGCCCCTGTCCCTGGCTGGGGGCGTGGCCTGCATCCAGGGGCGTGGCCTCCGGGTAGGAGACGGGGTCTGGACCAGTGCCCCGGGTCCTTTCCCAGGGCAGCGATGTTCCTTGAAAGGGATTTACTGACATTACCAAAGCTAAAAAGGTAAGTAACAAAGAATCAGGCAAGAATTACGAATTCACTTGGGAAAAGCATAAGAAAATCTGAATTAAGCAAGAGTCCTTCTAAACATACATGATCCTAAAGGCAAAAGAAAAGTGGGACATACGAAGGTGTGAGGAAGAGACCTGACGGCAGCATATAGATTAAACTCACAATTATGAAAGGAGGTGCTCCAACAGGAGCTCCTATAGTGAAACTCTCCTCATAAATCTGTGGGAAAAGAGTTATATGCCACGCATGTTGTATTTCTACAGGGAAGACAGATAGAACGAAATTCTCCAAAGTCATAAATCTTTCAGAGAAGGGCACAAATGGAGGGAATTCTTTTTTCAGAATAGTCTTGACAGAAGACTAACAGCACACAAAGAATTCTGACAAACAAGGAGTGAAGATGCTTCTATGGATATGTTGCTAGGTAATCAGATAAATTTCACTAATGCTCTGTTTTAAGGAGTTTTTTTAAACATATTTGAGGCTAATTAATCTGAATGAAGACAGAAAGAGAGGTAAAAAACACACAGATTTTAACAGTAGTTACATTCAATGTTCCTTATAAGGTTTGGCAACTTTTGTGCAAAATTCTCTACCTGTGTGCAAAACTTTTTCTAAGTAAAATTTGGGTGCGAGCTCATGCGACAAAAATTATTGAAAAAAAATCTAGAAAAGCTGTTAAAGTTGGTTCTTATTAATAAAAAACACCTACGTTATTTAGCATTTATCCAAATTGCTATGCAATCAAAAGAAACTAATTCATGGCTTTCAAATAACCCAAGACCAAAGTTATATTCAATCTGGATCCTAGTTGTCACATTTCTGCCTAATACCCTCATCTGTGTTCTACATGCAGAATTACAGTTCACAGGGAGGCGAGCTAGTTAACACTGACGGCATTTAAGCTGTTTTAATGGTCCCAGAGCAATGTTCTTTCTAAGGATTGGGATGTCATAAGCAAAAATTTTAATTTGTGAGCAGAAATTTTGCCTTATGGTAACTTGTGAGTCCAGTAAATCAAGACTTCAAAAAGAAACAGTTGGACTAAAATTGATATGTAGATTTGATTGTGTGAAAGCAGGATTAAATCGCGAATAGGGATTCTCTTCCCATTACAAGAGGTGATTTGACTTCACCTGTGTCTACGTGCTGTTTCCCAGTGTTCGAATCTTAACAACCGCTCTGATTTGCTGTTACTGCATAACCTGACCCCATGTCTTACACTCCCTTGCAGTGTAAGGCAGGTGGAGGTGAGGGAGAATAATGCACAAATGTAGGTTTGTATCCCAGACACCAGCGACCCTTGGTACATCACTGCATTAGATTGAGTTACAAAGTAGCACTATGGTAAAGCTACTTGTTCCCAGCGTAGTCTTACATGTGTAGCTCGTATGTAATTCACTCTATATCACTCATGCATGCACAAATAGCCATACTCTGGCTCAGACCAATGAAAATCTAGCCCTGTGTCTTATCTTATGACAGAAGCCAGTGCTACATGCTTCAGGAGCTCCCAAAATGTGCTAAGTGCCTCACAAACTACACACTAGTGAAATACAAGGCACCGAATATTCAAAAATATTATTTTGCAAATTGAAATGTTTTCTAGTCTTCCTGTTAATACTAATCTTCTATTTATTTCTCAACATTTGCTGATTTATTTAGAGAAAAGGCAATGCCACTATAAAATGCCCAACAGTACTGTAAATTTAGGGATGTCAGATAACTTATTTTAAAGACACAAGTAATTTCCCTTTGACTTCACCTTTCTAATAAGACAGATTCTCAGGAAGCTGACCCTTTCTGCCCAATGCATTGAAATTTAAGTTTGTTATTTGATTAGCAAAACTGATTTATTCTCATGCTACACAAACTTTTACTTCAGGATAAATCAGCTTATTACCTCACCATCAGTTTCTCTCCCAAAACAGGTCATCTCTTACTAAATTGCTAAAATTTATTTGACTTTATACATATGATTTTTTTGACTAGTTGCATAATATAACCAGATAAATGCACATAATTACACAACAATTTTTGCAGGCAACCTTACCAAATATTTGAGCTAAACATCACTATACACATCAAATCCTGCACAAATTATTCATATGAACTGTTCTGTTTTAAGGAAATAAATGTCAGTAAGCTTCCAAATGCAGAGACAGACTCTGATGTCTGTTTTCTGCCCATTACAATAAGACCTTTGTTCAGTTAGGAATGGACTTGTCATTTATTAAAAGCTTATCTTGACATTTCTGGGGAGCTTTTCCACTGAACATTTCCAACATCAAGATAACCATAAATAAATACTATGCGATTTTCACTAAAGGTCATATTTTTGCCAGTGCACATACATTTCACTAGCTACCTTTTTGTTTAAGTAGTCTACAAATTACAGCTATTACTATAATATACAATCTGAAAATGTTTTTAAAAACAAAAGAAAGTTGAAATATGCCATGTATTTAGGACACCTTCAAGGATTTTCTACATTTTCATAGGTGGAGAATGTTTTTACACCACTTTTGAAGGTTTTGGAAATGAAGTCAACAGTTTTGGTGTACTAAGAGAAAAATTTTAGTTGCAAAATCATTTTGTGCAGCCTTATTTATATTAGATGAAGTTGCAGAAAGCCAGCATTTGAAAGCACTTTGTTCACTAAGGTTTTACAGAACCCCTTAATTTGGGAAATAAAATATGCTTTAAATTCTAACAAAGTAATCATTAATTAATTTTTTACTCTAAACTACAAAAAATGTTCTTGAGCCACTAGATCTTCCACAGAAGTAGAAATAATAATATAATTTTAAGCTGCTTTGGTATTTTCAGTTTTTCCCCTTCCACTCAGTTCCTTTGAAGATTATTATTTAAAGCAGTTAGAAAGATTCCTCTAAAAGCTTTATTATCCCTTTGCAGCTTTATGATGCTCATTTAATAATGTTTTGGGTGAACTAAGTGATAAGAAAAGCTGATTGACAACACTGGAAAAACTGAAGTTTTAGGAAGTTGTTTTTCTATCCCAGTCCACACTTGATCACACTGACATACCCATATGCTCAATCATGTCCTCCAGGAACAAGCTATATGGGAAGAAAAGTTTCTAGGTTTATTAAATTTTTATCCATTGATATAAACAAAAAAATGTGCCAATTATGATCTATTGCAAGAATGGTTTTGTAACATCTACATCCATTCATTAAGAACTGGACAGACAGAACAAACTCATGTTATGCTGTCAAACAACTGTCAAATAATATTAAATTTCAGAACTGCAAAGCTGGTGTCTTGCAGATCAATAATCCCAGGAATGAAAGATGCTATTATCAGCCATAAATGGTGGGACGTATTTTCATTTGCAATGCCCTTACTAATAAGGCAACAAATTAACTAGAATGCAGTATTATTTAACAAGTGAAATATAAAAAGTCAGTCAGTCACAAACGTGAGAGAGCACTCTAAATCATCAGACCAAAAAACTTAGCTGTACAGGCTCTAGATTCTAATTCAGGCCAAACATTCAATAGTTGTGGACCAGATTTTGACAGTCAGAATGAATAGGTCCTTACTCCTGTTGACTTCACTGGGACTTTTTGTGAATTTAAGATATCATAATCTAACCCTATAGAACTCAGGATAAGAAACTTTTAAATGTAATTGTGCCATTCACCACAAGATGAGTAAAACCCATGGCCACTAGAAAATAGATGCAATGTTACTTCAGTGTTTGGATTATGTGGACACGTTCCAATCAATTAGTTATTAAGCTCAAGGCAACAACATACTTTCTCAAATTATTTTGTCTATTCACATTTTATAATTAAGACATCAACTTCAAATTCCAGATTGTGCTTGACACATAAATTAGCACTTTCAATTTTCTTCTTAGAGAAATAAAACCCTGTTAAAGCACAACTTTGGGGGATAAGAAACTTCACTGGACAATTGGAGTAAATGAAAAGCTGGTGGAGATATCAATGGGACTAGGAGCCTGCAGAATTTGCATGTTCCACAAGGGTAAGTGGGGAGAGTCTCTCCCCATATAGATTACAAACTCTGCCACCTAAATGCTGAATTCCAAAGGGGCAGCTGTGTTAGTCTAGTAAACCAAAAAACGCAAGGAGTCTTGTGGCACTTAAAGACTAACAGATTTATTTATTGCAGGAGCTTCCATGGGAGAAAATCCCACTTCATCAGACACTTTGAAGAGGGGGAACTTACAGAAGAAATTCAAGCCATAGCCACTTCTGCATAGAAAGGGATACAAAATAATGGACAAATGAGGAAAGTGAAGGTAGCAAATCCAGAAGAGGAAGGAGTATCTAATTGTTGGGGTATTTGATCTCCTGGAACTCAGGAGACCCTGGTTCAGTTGCCCTTGGGTAAGTGACGTAGTGGCTCCATGCTTTCAGTTCCCCACCTGTACAAGAGGGGCACTAATTCCTATGGCAGATGGGTGGTTGTGGGGATCGCTAAATTAAAGACTGTGAGGTGATGCAGGACTTTTAATGTAAATCCTCCATCCAGTTAGCTGACTTTCAAATTAGAAAGCTAGAGAAGGAAAACAGGAAAACAACAAAAGCTTACATTTCTTATAATAATGTGGAACATAGCAATTCAGGGCTGTCAGCTGGTATAGTACCAACTCACCAGGCTGTGGACAATACACAGAAAAATAGTAATACAACCCCTCAGAAACTACTAGGCTTGAGAATTACACATGTACCTAAAAGTGTAGTATGACTGCACATATGTGCCCACTCCATGTAAAAAATACATCCTTACATTCTTAGAATACAGAAAAATGACTGAAAAAAGTCTAATTATAAATACAAATCAAGTCTGACCAGCTGGCCAGTAAAAACAAAATTAGGCTTTACAATATAGTAACTATTTAAAGATCTTCATATCTTTTCATATGAGCTCTGTTTATCTAGCACTTATTTCTCTCTCTGGTGACTGTCCATCCAAGAAAGTTCCTCCCCAAAGACAACGCAGCTTTTTGCAGACAGGTGCTATGGAGTACACAGACACTGTTTAAAAACAGTAAGGTGCCTATGTGCTTTGCCAAATACCACATGAAATGGAATGCTGCACAATGAGTACTCAACAGAAGGTAAATAGTGAATCACTGATTAAAGAACACATTTACAAGAGCCAGCACTTGAGGACAAATATTAAACTGTTGCTGAATTTAGGATAGGTTAATACGCTAATACTAAGATTAGTTTAAAAATCCTTAAAGGCCACATATGGAAGGTTTGTTTTCCAGTTTTTGGATATAAATTATTTAATAATAAAAACAAGTAAGTTTTTAATCAACAGCTATTTTAAAGAGTATATTCGTTCATAATTTCAATATCTGTCCCGTTTCTGGGCATCTAACATCACTGCTTAATTAGTGTATGTTCAAACACTATTTCACATTCTCCTGAATTTGAAGTGAACTGCTAAGCAATACATTTTTGCATATATCCTTGAAACTAGTAGACAGTTCTTCAACTCTCCAGAAGTGGAAGTTGTATTGGAGAGTGTAGAAAAGGCAAATCTTAGACCACTGTACCACAGAGATGTAGTGTTCTAACATATTTGCCATCGCAGTGAGTTTGCTAAAACCACGATTACCTGTCTAGGTATCAGGATGCTCTTCCTCTCCAGCTACTGCACACCAATTTCCCCAACTCATTAACAACAACTGGCATTCAATTAAGAAAACTTAATATTAAATCTAAACAATCACCAAGATGTACTTCTGACCAGCTCCATCCCACCATGTCCCATATCTTCTCATCTAGGCACTACAGCCAAAAAAAGCAAACGATTCTCAACAGTTTATTTTGCAGGAACTATACAGTGAGGAAAACATTAGAAAAGCTAACAAGAACAAAGGTATCTCGTAAAGTTAAAGCCTGTTCAGGAAACAGCCAGAGTCCTATACATTTTATTGCAGGTCCCTGATGATACAAGCGCAATAGTCCCAAGAAGCTGCATAACAAAAATGAACAAAAATACCATTCAAATCATGGGACTGCTTCACTAAAGGTGTCACACTCTAATACGGGTTTTTAAGAAGTTATAGTCTCAGACTGGTAAAATCCAAGCTATGGAAGGGAAACAGTCATGAAACATAGTTCTTTGGCTTAAAAGCCATGGGCTCAATCTTCACATGTGCTAGAGCTGCACACATTCAGAGAGGTGCCATTTTCTATCTCCTCCCAATCCTGGTCCAGTCAGGGCCCACTGCACTGGCTTTCACTAGTCCCCAATGGCCCATTATTTTGGGCAAAGACTACTCTTTACTACACAGGGGTCACAGCATGGAGGCAGGATCTCTTCCATGATTTCTCTTTCTAGGAACTAAAGCAGTCAGAATTAATAGTTTCCGTAACAGCCTATTTAACCCACCTAAAAAGCTGTCGGAATCCTGAAGAAATACTGGAAACAGGCTTCTGGATGTTGTCAAAAAAAATTTTTTTTTTAAACATCGGGTTTTTTGGTTACCCATCTAATGCTTGTTTCCACTGATGGCTTCACTGTGGATAGTATCTCAAATGTTTAATGCATTAGAGAAAAAATAAAAATGACAAGATGCAATCACATAGTTACCCAAGTACTTTCAATTACTGTAATTCACTGCAAGTAGTTCCAAGGAAGTCAGGGGGAAGCCATATGAAACAAGTCTCAAAGGACAGTAGGTGGGAATAATATTCAAACATTCTTCTACTCCCTTTAAAATGCTATGACTTTCCATGAACAGAAAGAGGATATTTTTCTCTTGTCAGTTCATACCAGCATAATATCCAGCAATCATCAGCTGTAAAGGAACACTACAGCCCAAGTTATAATTCTGAGCTTCTACCATAAAAGTCTTAAGGTGTAATCCTCAGAGGTCCTGAGTATCCTCAACTCCCACTGAAGTTAAAGTGAGCTGAAGGCACTCAATATCTTACAGGAATAGGCCCTAAATGGGAGTTCAGCTGTTATGTGAAGAAGTATCTTTCATGCAGAATTTTCCTCTCCCCCTTCCTATACTGGTCACAATACTTTGCTCTTTAGTATGATGTAACTTCCTACAAAGTTACTGAAAAAGTAAATACAAAATAAAGTTTTAACACTGGTTTCCACTATTTGCATTTGATGTTAATTTCTTAAGAGCTGTAGTGAAATAAAGTTATTTATAATATAGCTGGACTTCTGACTGATAAAAAGAATCAGAGAGAAAAATAAAATTGTAAACTTGTCTGGATGAAAAATCAGATTTAAGGATATGGTCTTTGGACAGAAATAAAGGAAGTTAAAAGACTGACAAAAATTCTACACTTTGTTCAGAAAGGATTGCTTGGTTGATTTCAGAGGTCTCAGTACAAAAGGAAAGAGAACTGAATTTCAAGTTGAATACTGCAGCATATACCTGTAGCACACTGGTTTTCTAATGCTTACATAGAATACATGCCCTCAAATCAAGCAAACATGCACACACACAAAAAAAGCAGTATTATTTAATGAAAAAACATAATTATATATTTGTTTTCAATTGTATAGTACTTTGTTTTGTCACTACTCTTCTTGGCATCCTCAGATCTTGAAGGAATTAATTCTGAGGTGATTTCATTCCATTCCATTCCATTCATAAGCACAAAATTTGGACAAGCAATTGAAGAATGAACAAAACGAACAGTCTCCACCATCTGGTCCCCCTCCCCCATGTATACTATATAAGCAAGATAAACATGGAATTAATTTCTGAGGCACCTATTCAGTTCACAGGAAAAGAACCACTGAAATGTTTTTCTGCTGTTTTGGTTTGATTAATTACACTGGTGTGACTTCTTATTTCATATTTCCAGGTACTTTCAAAATTCTAGCTGCATTTTAAAAAACAAAAAACTGTTTATTTAATGCCTTAAAATATTCAAGAAGATTAACTCCTGCTCCGAAATCTCACTAAAATAATTCCTGTTACTTTTTC
The DNA here is from genome assembly GCA_007922195.1 of Podocnemis expansa. Taxonomy (NCBI): domain Eukaryota; kingdom Metazoa; phylum Chordata; order Testudines; family Podocnemididae; genus Podocnemis; species Podocnemis expansa. Next base: position 8,308,433 of record ML682006.1, read on the forward strand.
ATGTATGTATTCAGCAGCATATTTTACCCTTCATCGCAGACTTATTTTTAAAAGCTAAGGAGCTATAGTAACAATAAAACTGTTGTTAATAACTAGTGACATACCAAAACTCTACAAACCTATTACAGAAGCCATCTTCTCAAACAAATTTTGTTTGTTTTTAAACAATGAAGAAATTGATTTCCTTGTCAATCATTAAAAACGTAACAAATACTAAAAGCACAATTTTATACTTTATTTTACTTGTACTGAAGTTCTGCAAAAGATATTGTACTAATTTTAAAATATGATAGGACCACCTATCATCTGAATATTAGTCTTTTTTCTTTTTCAAGCATAAAATGACAACTTTTTGTATTTCTCACTGAGAGAATTTGCCTTTTGAAAACCAGGCTTGTTTTTTTCTTGCCATTGACACAAATGCACAGATGCTCCCTACTAAATTCATTAAATATAACACTCATAGTAATTTATTTTTGCTGGTAACAACCACTCTCAGACAGAATTTCATGCACATGAAAAAGGATTTTGTTCTTTACAATACACTTACTTTCTGCTTGCTTCACAGACATCAGCAATATTCGAGAAAAGATGGTGATTTTCTGTTTTGGTCATTGTGAAACTCAGTTCTTTGGAATTTTTAAACATCCGGATCAGAATCTCCAAGCTCAGCAAGTATGAATGTTCAGAAGATATTACTTCAAATATAGCCTGCATAGTAGGAAAAACAGACAACTGTTTTGTTTTGGGGGAGTTTGATATAAATTATAAAAGAAGAACTTATCATACAGACTAAGTTTGCCAGTACAAGTTTTATAATAGTCACAAAATTTACATTCTGATGTAAAGAGGAGTACTGCAAAAAAAAGATAAGATGGAGTCAAATCTGACTGGGGCTATGTCTACGCTTGAGAGCTCAGTTAAGTTGGCTTAACAAAGTTTTCTCAAAGACTACACCCACATTGGAGGGCTCCGTTAAGTCGACTTTTATCAAGCTTACCATTACTCACTAGACCTCTGGCATGCATATACAACAGTGTTTCTCAACCTTCGGTGGAACTGGGGAACACCTAAAATATTAATTACCTTTCATAACATACCAAATGAAAACTTTCTCAAAAAATCAGGTATATACTGGCTGTATTGTTCATAATATGTGCTTATTATGTAATATGTGCATATTACACATTCCTGGAAAAATGATTCAGGAAATCAACTCAAATACAATTTTATGAAAATAAAATGCATATATTTCTAAAAAAGAGATACATAATGATTATGTACACATCTTAAAACTGAAAACATCACTCAAATTTTAATGGGAATTTGGGGACTGCTTGTTCAAACAAGATTAATCTATTCTTGGAGTAAGGTTTGACAAAGGAAGTCTTACCATGGAAATTACGTCCAAGCAATTTTGATGCTAGTGGGAACAGCAGCAGGGCATTTAAAATGCTCCAGCCTCAGCAAAGGAGCAAGGTGGTGGCAGATGCTAATGCATGCCTAAAGGCTTTGCTGCATCTAGGGCATTTTAAGTCTCCTAGGTACATGTCCGCTTGCCACATTGCTCCTACCGCCTCTCCACTCACCCTGGTGGTCAGAAATGGATTGGTCACAGAACACCCGCGCTATGTCCACAAAGCGCCACTGTTCCACGAAACATCAGTTGAGAAACACTGACATACAGCCTCCTATACAAAGGCTTCTGCCTCTGCTCCTCTCTCTCCTTCAGCCAGCCAAATATAGCACCTACCAACTTTGCCCACCACACCTATTTCTAACTTCACCTTGGCTACATTGTTTCCCCAGCTTCACTCGCCTAATGAGAGCTGAAGAGCTCCATGATTTATTTGTTCTGATCTGCTCTTTTTTGTACCTAGGGCGAACATATAAGCCTAGCCTTTACAGTATTACTAAGGAACATCTTTTGTTTCTGACCTTTATGAAACCCCCCTGACTCCTTCCAGTTTGAGAACTGCAAGACCACTTTACTGTATTTAAAAGTCAGACAACTGAAGATATTTGCTGCTAAAGCCTGCTATGTGATGACTAGAAAATGCACACAAGTTTTGGCATAAGACAAGATATATCTCCCACTTTATCCCCAAAACATACACTTTGCATGACAGACAGAATAATAAATCAAGAAAATCTTGGGCATACATATACAGTAATAAAATTAAGCAAACAGAGTGAGAAAGGTTGAAATCGTATTTACCAATTACTACTTTATAGTCAACTGAGGAGACCTTCTATGAAAGATCATCTGAAAAGCAGACAGACTTGATTTGCAGTGCATCAGACTGAGCAGATGTCTCACTCATGACAGCTGCTAAGTGCTTCATGTAGCATTGCAGAAGTGCATGAATTCAAGATTGATGAAAGTTTGAAGCGAAGGGAAAGTGTTAAAAAACCATTCCTACTTTGACCAGCCTATTAAAGAAGCATTTCTTTTGGGCACAGTGCACACAAAGATTTAGCATATTAACTTAAAAATCAGAGTTACAAGTGGTGCTTCTATAAGTTTGAAATCTTATTCCTTTTAAACCCCATCCAACCTCAGTAAATGAATCAACTTTCCCCACAGCTCCCCTACCAATGGGGAGTTATGACAGAAATTTGATGTTTAAGTTTAACAAGCTATACACTGAGACTAGTGAACACCCACTGCAAGCATAGCATTACCACTTTTCCATTCCTGTAGAAGATGCCTCTGATGAAACACTAAGCACAAAGACCCAAGGCTTGCATATCTTTTGGCTAAATCTAAAGCCTCTAAACCTGGAAGGCACTAAGAACTTGCTCTTTTGTGAAAACATATGGAGATATGGCTTCAGAGAAGCCGGAGTGATGATTCCTAAGGAATTCAGTGGGCTCAGCCCAAAAGTGAAAACAGGCAAGATGTGCAGCACAAGTGTCCATGCAAAAGATGACAGGCAAAAGGAGAACACATCTTGTTCAGTGACTTACATCTGGTGGAATTCCCCTCATTCATAAATAACAGAATACATCAAAATCCTCCAGAAAGCAAACAAGAAACCCAAGGGAACGGGGGGGTGGGGGGGGCTATTATAAATCTTGTTGTACACAATGTAGAGATGAAATGATCTACAGTCTCTGCTAGAGGGTGAAAGAGATATTATCACGCAAGGCACCAGCTTCAGCTCTGACTCTGGAGCTGGTTCCATACTTCCCCCATCACAGTGCGGAGGGGCTGACTGGATATAAGCTCTAAGGGCCACCCACCAGCTACAACTCCCTGGAGTACAGTTTGCCTCAACCACACTGCCACCAAGGATACACAAGGCGTCATCCCAGCTGCCCACGCTGGAGACTAACATATGCTAGTGAGATCCAGTTAGTTTCACTGTCCCTTGGTGCTCACAAAGGAGTTACAATGAGGGAGAAAATCCAGCCCATTTAATAGGGCAGCAGAGAATGGGACTAGAACGTACTAAAATTGTCCCTGTACATATTACTCTATATTACTAAACACACATTTATTGCTAAACAAATGATGATTGCTGAACTATTATTACTTTAAAAAGTCATTATTTAAAGAATACCTCTTGCCTTTTTCTTTCCTCCTGGCTGATCGTCTGAGACAGCCCATTCTTTTTCACCTAAAAAGACAAAAAAATTGACATTTAATATCTTTAGGGAAAATAGCTCATCCTTTACATTATACAGAGGTGTATCCAACAAAGGAGGATTCAGGCTTTGTGGTCAGAATTAACTACCTTTACTTTCATCCTAGTTGCTACTAGAATTTTGGCCATTTTCCAAAGCCAGCATTTAATTTAATACAAAAAGGAAAACTACGAGTAGAATATATCACCACCAAAATTTGGTTTTAGCTGTAGATCAAAATATTTTCAGAGTTTTAACTTCAAGTCATTATGCCACATAGAAAAAGCTACTGAAGCATAGATCCACAGTCAAATTGCTTTCATGCTATATAAAGGTACCTTAAATGGTGCTGACAGATAGCGTGCATACAACTATTTGAGCATTCACACTATTATTTTTAAAAATAAATTACTTTACTTGCATGTGCACACAAGATACCTAAAACTAGCATGAAAATGTGCCCATAAGTATTCTCTCTTACCCCGGGGCCTTTTTAGAGAAAGATTGTTCATTGACTAAAATTTGATGCTGGAGGGGCCTTATATATATCATATGGTAAGAATCCTAACACCACAAATTCACATGAGGTTTATGCTGATTTTACAATTTCCCCAACCTAATACCGCACTTCTCTCCAGCCTACTCTCCAATCATCCATGTGCAACTTTTTCCCATCCCCTCTAATATTCTCCCAGCCCCAGCTTCCTTCACTCCATTCTACTGACCAGACCCCTTTCTCAAATCCTCTTACACTTTGCACCACCTATTCTCTTTCCTCTCTTCAGTTTCCTTCATTGCCCACCAGTATAATCTGAAATTAAATCAGCTGCAGCATCTCCCTCTGAATTATATGTAGGAAGGACCTGGGGTGAAATGACACATGAGGTCAGGGAAGGAGTTGGAATATTACTGGAGGGGAGATGAGATAACCTCAAAACAGTGACGACAATTTAGGTTCCTTATTTTAAGAAGATAAAGCATATTAGAACATGCAAACTATTTGTACACAAGCTGCAGACTTCCAGGCTTTAGCATGAATACACCTCTGAAAAATCAAGTCACATTTAATTAATTACGGATTGAGAAAGCTGATTTTAGGCAGGGTTTGAAAATGTGGATCTATACCAGGCGTGGCCAAACTGCAGCTCACCAGCCGCATGCAGCTCTTCAAAGAAAAGGTGTGGCTCATGAAAGACCATGGCAGGGAAGGGCAGCATGGTGGGAAACAGGGGGGAGAAGTGTGCAATACTTGGGGCCAGCAGAGAAGTTTCAGCATGGTGGGGGGGGGGGGCAGAAGCCGCAGGGGTGGGGGAACCACCCAAGCCCCCCCCCCCCGCCCCGCCCCCGCCCGGCCCCCCCCCGGGGGGGGCGATGAGTGTGGCATGGCTGGGGAAGCTGCAGCATGTTTAGATTTTCTCATAGGCCCTAATGCAGTTTACTTGTTGTTAAAATAAAATTGTGTTTTACAAGTCCTAAACATTACGTGGAATACTGAGAAATGAAATTACAAAGGAGAAAAGTTTAAAACTGAATGTCGATTACTTTCAATTGTTGGCACAACTTACTGCTGTGAAGCATTGTATTCCACAATGAAATTTATTAAATCAAAACACTGTGCAATACTTAGACATCAGCACCTGAGAGAGCTTTTATATACTGCACTGACAAGTTACTGCCTCAAGTTTAAAAAACTCGCCCCTAGCCTGCAGTGTTCTACATCCAGTGACAGCTAAATTTTTACCGTACAGGCCTAGTTCTTCTTTGAATGCTTCTCGGATGCATTCAGTAATAGGTGCCTCCATGCCGGAGCACCAGACTGGTCGGAAAAACTTGTCCTAGCCTGTCAGAAGAAGGGAGGCGGCCACTGCCCTTCGCGGCTATATATATGGCCGCCTCCCCAGCCCCACCCCCAGTTTCATTTCTTCCACCTTGTGTGTTGGAATTGGAACGTCTGCTCCTTGCAAATCACAAGCAGCCTGTCTCTTTATCTTTGACTCACTGTCCGGCTGGGTACATCTCTTTGTGGCTTTAACTCCACCATGAGAGTCCCCAACACCAGACCAGAACATCACATCAACGATGCCGGGGTTCAAACCCTGCACCGAGTGCGGCAAGGCCTTCCCCCGGGACAACCCCCACAGGAAGTGCCTTAGATGCCTGGGCAAAGACCACATGGTCTTGGCGTGTTCCATTTGTCTCTCCTTCAAACCAAGAACGATCAAAGAGAGGGAACAGCGACGCCACGCCCTAGCCTTGGAGGAGACTTGGCACCCTTCACCCAAGGCTTCAGGTTCATGCCCGGCACCAAGACCCAGCTCGGCGCCAAAGCCTATGCAGCACCGTACCACTGGTGGCCACCACTGCTGCACCACTGGCCCGCCTACCTGGCACCTTGGCACCGATCGAGGTCACCCTCAGTCAGCCCAGCACCAATGGTGCTGGGCTCACCTCAGTACCACGCCATGTCATCTCTGGCGCCGAAGGCATGGTACAGCCTGGCCTCACCGGTGCTGAGCTCGCCCCAGCACCGGCTGACTCCACCTATGGCACCGCAGAGCCCGGTGCCGCAGGAGTGGGAGCCTTCCCACCTGGGCAGTCCTCCCTCCCGCAGCAAGGACTTGCCCATGACTCAAGTAGAGTCGCTTCTCGTCCCGTCCACCCCGGAAGCGGTGGAGGCAACACGAGCCCTGCTGCTACTCCCGACTCGCCCTGCCCCACCTCCAATCAGAAGGGGCAAACCAGCCTTCACCTCGAAGGCCTGGGTTCACCCGGGATGCTCGCCCTCACCTTCCAGTCCCCCATCTTCCACTCCAGCGGGGGCTGACACCACTCCACCGCCGGCACCAGGCCAGGAATCTCAATCCCCTTTCCCCGTCTCCAGCCCAGAAAAGGGACCTTCCAGGGGCTCCAAACAGTCCCAGCGCTGCACATCGGCCCCATCACCTTTCTGGTTTTGGCCACAAGAATGGTTCCCCCAGGGAACTCCCTCCCCTCCACGGCGGGCTCCTGGTACTGTGCTGTCCCCGGCACTGGAATCTTTTACGGGAAACCTTTCAGCGCATTTTGACCTATTGCACCGGGCTATGGCCCATTTCGTTATGGAGGTGGAGCCCTTGAGTCTTCTCCCTGATACCCTGTTTGGGCCGGCCTTCGCCTTGATGGTGCCCTTAGCACTCCTGCCCCACCTGAGCGTATTGGACCTCGCACGCTCCTGGTGGCAGAGCCCAAGCTCCATCCCCCCCAGTTTCGGATACGGCGAGCTTGAAGTATCGGGTATCCGAGTCGGGCTACCCCTCCCTCGCTGGCCACCCAGTTCCCCCTAGGGATGTGGTCCAGATGGCAATGGTGGCTGGGGAACCCCGCAGGGACCCCCTTCCCCTCCTCCAGGGAAACTAGGGAACTGGATCTGCTAGGCCGTAAAGTTTATTCTTCATCAGCCTTCCAGTTACGAGTGGCAAACAACCAGGCTATAACCAGCAGATAGTTGCTGGATGTCTGGGAGTCACTCGGGAAATTTAGAAGTATGCTTCCACCTGAGGCCATGGAAGAGCACGATGCCTTCCTGAAGGAAGGCAACATAATCTCGCAAGACCTCCTCCTTCGGCATGCAATGCGGTAGACACCGCTGCTCGCACCATGGCCTCGGCAGTTACCCTCCACAGGGTAGCATGGCTTAGGGAGGCTACAGCGCCCCCTAATGCACAGCAGGCAGTTCTTGATCTGCCCTTTGAGGGGGATGCCTTGTTTCCCCCTGAAACCCTGCAAACTTAGACCAGCGGGGCCCTCCTGCATTCTAGCGCCCTGTGGGCCCTAGTAGGACCATCTCATCAGTACTGCCTCAGGCCACCTTGCTGTTAGTGACCTTTTCAAGGAACCTCTCTCCTGCGAGAACCCGGTCGTGGTGCCTGCTCGGCTGAAAACGTGCACTTCTGCGCTTCCAGGGTGTTAATTAGCATACCGTAGGCCCCCATTCTGCTTGACTCAACTCTATATGCCATGGCTTAGTGTCTCATGGTCTTCTCAGTCACCCTCGAGCCCATCTTATGACCTTGTGTCTTCATTTCTCTCATTTAACCAGATGGCTTGCTTGGTTGCATACTAGATCAGGGGCATTGTCACTCCCTTACTTCTCCCTGTGTACTCAAGTAGTCACCAGATCAGTCCATGACTACGTGCCTCCTGCAAAGCCTTTGGGGGCTCTATGCCCACCCTTTCTTTGTTCTCACGTGAGACACGCCCATAGAGCTAGTCTCATTTGCTAACTTTTAGTGCTCTCCTTCGAGTCCACGTGACATGCCCTATGCCCAGCCATTGTAGTCTGTTGGTTACATTCCACATTTTTCCTCCTATGCAGAGCACCTATGCAACCCGTTTTGTTAGGCTGCATCCTTTTCTCCAGTTCTGGTGACCTTGTCCGACCTGCTTATGTGATCGGCCTCGGTGGGTTTGGTCTTGCCCTGTTCTGGGTTGACCCTCAGCTCTTGCTTCTTCTGGGCCCGTCAAGGCCCGCTCGCCTCTTGACTCCAGCGAGCATCTTGCTGTGGGGCCTCTCCTTATGGGGCTTGTTGCTGTGCTGAAGGCGGAAGTACCAACTCCACCTGCCATCCATCAGCATGGCTAGTTGTCACCTATTACTGAATACATCAGAGCAGCGCTCAAAGAAGAACGGTGGGTTACTCACCAGTAACCATCCTTCTTCGAGATGGGCTGGTTGGATCCATTCAGGTCCCTCCAATCCGTCCCGACTTCTGGAGGTGGCAACTCTAAGGAACTGAGGAGGGGGCAGGGAGGTGGCCGTATATATAGCTGCAGGTGGCACGAGGGGTGGTGGCTGCCTCCCCTCTTCTGACAGGCTAGGACAAGTTTTTCCGACCAATCCAGTGCTCCGGCACGGAGACACCTATCACTGAATGGATCCGAGCAGCCCATCTCGAAGAAGGTCGGTTACCGGTGAGTAACCCACCGTTTTTATGGTAACCTCAAGCAATTATTAGAATCTGACTTCAGTAGGATCAGCATTTGCCCTGTTTTTATGCTAAAATTAAAGCGTGCAATGAATTTTAAGCTTAGTAACTTTGAAGTAGGTAAAAGTATGTGGTTATATGCCTCAGTGCGGCTCTTGAAGATTTAATAATCAACTTGCACGGCTCGAGTTCCATAAGTTTGGCCACCCCGATCTGTATGAATGTCCCATTTTTTTTCCACAGGCAAAACATTAATAGACCTTTTAAACAAACAAACAAACAAACAAACAAACAAACAAACAAACAAACAAAC
>ML682006.1:8317349-8476474 GCA_007922195.1 Podocnemis expansa
CACACTCAATTTAACTTTGATGTTCACTAATAAAACCCACCAACTTTCTACATTAGTGCATCACTGACAATCTCACCAGTTGCACAACTATGAGCTAAATTTTGAGAACTATTAAAGAACAATTCAAATCAAATCATAGGGCTAGAAGAGACCTCATGAGATCATCAAGTCCAACCCCCTGGGAATTGAACCCAGGACCTTCTGCACGTTAAGCAGAGGTGCTAGCCACTACACTATTTGTTAGTAATCTAATTTCAGCTTGGGTAAAGTAAGGTAAAAGACCAGTAATTTCCCTTGGTTGTCTCACTGTTGGAAATATCTAAACAGAGACAGAAGTACAAACACTCATGGTGCTTGACTGCAATGACCCCAGGTAAATATGCACCTAAATGGTTCTCTTTGTTTCTTCTATTACTTCCTCTGATAATAGGTCATGGTATTTACTTTGCCTTCTGGGAAAAGATGGAGACTGGAACGTGGAAGAAAGGAATCCAAACTTCGGCAGGAGGACTACCATGAGGACGTGGTATGGTGTGGGAGGGGTGTTCAATTCTGAGGGACAAAAGAGAAAATGGCGTCTGATCACATGGCCAGATTGTGTTAGGCTCCTGATGACAGGGGGTGGGAGCAGGGCATCAGATATTTGGCCCAGTGAGCTGCTGGGATCAGACAAGAATCAGGTATATGAACACTGAGAGGGGACGGGAACATTACTCCAGTGTTCTGAAGTGTAAATTCCTCCAACTTCAAAACCTAAACTTATAACCTTCTTCCATCAACTACACTGAAAATGCCAGAAAGTAGGTAGTGGCCGGCTAGGTCCAACTTGGACCTCCTCCTTCCCAGCCAGGCATGCTGTCTTTCAGCCCTCCTCACCTAGGAACTCCTGACTATGGCCTGGGTTTGGCAAGAGAACTCTCTGCTGCACTCCAAATATTACCCACAGTTTCATATACCTTCACAGAAACAGTATCCTCTTGGTATTTGTAATGCTCTATGAAGATACAAAGAGTTCACATGTGTTTGCTATTATAAAGGGGTGGTGCTGAATGTTTTCCTCACCATGCAGCTGGGGATCAGCTGTGATCAGGAGAGAGCTCTGTGTCTTACTAGTAAAATGGAATGAAAAATGTACGCTTTTTATTTTAAATTAGCAACCTTACAGGGACTAAAATGAACCACTAGGAACATGGTGTCACTGCTTTTAGGCTGTTGAATATTTGCTGAAAATATGCGAAGAAAAGAAGTACTGTACCTATGAACGTGTACAAAAGGTTGCTATAATTCCTATTAATACAAGCGCCTAAGTTTCCATTGAGGCTGTTAAGAGTAATTACTGCATTAATTTTCCAAAAATTGCAATTTTGTGTTATAAGTATTTTGCTTCATATGGGCATGTACATACAAAACTAATTCCTCCTGCTGGCAAGTGGTTCAGACCCATGCACATGGAAGTTGGATAATTAAGCCTCATCCTGTTTTCTTAATAGTTACAGGTTGTCTTAAACCTTGAATCATGAGGTTTACTATCTCTTCTTTAATTAAAACAAATCTGGATAATGTTAATATGTATATAAATTAATCTTGTTATGTTCATGGCCTCAGTGATTTCCTTTAGCAATGAGTCAAATAGTGTAGTGGCTAGCACCTCTGCTTAACATGCAGAAGGTCCTGGGTTCAATTCCCAGGGGGTTGGACTTGATGATCTCACAAGGTCCCTTCCAGCCCTATGATTTGATTTGAAGAGTCAAAATATATGGTTTTTTAAATCAATTTTGATGTACCTACCTTTTAATTTCATTGACTGTCTTCTTGTTCTGATATAAAGAAATAGGGATAGTAGAAGTTCCCAGTCTACCTTCTTTATATTATTCATTATTTTATATCCCTTTATCATGCATCCTCTCATTTCTAGAATAAGCAATTACAGCTTTTTCAATCTCCCTTTCCAGTTTCCTGATCATCCTCTTTACCCTTTTCCAAACCTCTACTTCTGCAAAATCCTGTTCTCATGGGTAATAGAGCAGAGCACTGGTTAACAATAAAAGGACTGTAGCCTTAGGCAAAATAGTTAAGTGATCAAATAACTGAATGAGGAAAACAAGTAAAGCACAGAAAAATGCATACACTTTTTTATACACTGCATGAGCTGTAAATTTTACTTTTTTTATTTGCACAACAACAGCATTTACGATGTGTTAAGCACTGCCCAGAAGAATAGTGAAAGATCATCCTACTTACAAAGAACTCAAAATCTAAGATGACAAACAACAAATGAAGATTTGTGGCAGAGGGTAGGGTGGAGAGAGGTAACATACAAGTTCTTTCTTAAACTGACCTTCTACTTCACTGTGAGTTAGATAGAACAGTTACAACCATCATGGTAGAAGGGGTCTTGAAGAGGAATTTGAACAAAAAGACAGAGTTAAATGCCATGACATTTCAGAGCTTTAAAATATTCTTCAAAGCTCAATGTTACTGCTACATACATATGTGCAGCAAAAAGATGAGAACATTAAACTCACAGCTTGTACCATCTGGCAAGATTTTGGTTAGAGCTCATAAGTAATGAATCCAATCCCCTTCACTTTCATATTTGTTCTAATAAAAAGACTGACCACACCACTAGCCTGCCTACCTGGTTCAGCCAAGTTCTTTATGTTTAAAATTACCTTTTCAAAAATGCCAGGTTTACTCTTGTCTTCATCTTTTATATGTCTATAGCTCAGATAATCTATCATAGTCATCTTGTTTTCCTGCCCTCATTGCATGTGAAACTTCTTAGTCTGACACAATTTAGTGAACAATCTCACATTTAGTTCTTTAATATATCACTGTATAATCTAGTTTTGCCACAGAACTAAAAAAAAAGACTTCTTTGAGACCCAGCACGTCACATCTAATAGCGACTATGTTTGGTTTTCATAACCCTCTCTCTCCTGCCTTGTAACACTCTTCCCTATATCCCCCCCTGCCCCAGTAAAGAAGGGTAAGCAAACATCCTGGTACAAAGTCTGCCGCGCCAGTGGCGAAAGATGAAATATGCCATGCAGTGCTCTTCTTGTAATAATAAAAAAAAAAGTGCCGGTTCTCAGCCACTGATCTGGGGCTGCTGTTAATGGCAGCAGTAGCCAGGGCTGGGCTGCTGTGAAAAATAGGTGTCGGTAATCAGTACCTCTGAGTACCATCACAAAAAAAAAGTTGCCGGTGCTCAGTATCCTGTGGTGCCATCATACAAAAACCCCTGATGCTATGTAAACCACTATAAACATGGCATTTTAACACTACTCTAAATCAAATCATTTTTATATTATATCTAGTGCCAAAGAAGATTACTAATAAATGTTCAAAAGCAATTATTTTATAATTGGTAATAGTCAATAATAGGTATCCAATATTATTTTTAAGAAGCTCGGTTCACAAAAGCACAAGTCAGGGAGGGCAGGGGGCAAAGATTTGGTTATTGCACCAACAAGATGAATGCAAGAAAGAAACAGAAGAACTCCTCCCTCCAGCCTCTTAGTAAGTCTCCTTGTTATTTACACAAACGCAAAGATAAAACCCTAAAATGCAGACATTTGTCTTTTGTTGCAAAACATTCATTTGTTTTCAGAGATACTAAACCACCTCAAATTACTTTAAATTCTCAATTAGCTGAAGCAAATTGTGGACCTATGTTGTTGCTGGGGAGGGAAATTTTATTGCATTGACTATTTTAAATAAGTTCACAGAGAAATATAATTTCATTAACTGGCAATGTAATGGTGTAATAAGCTAGTCAAACTTTTAAGTTTTTAAACACAGTGATCTTATAATCACACAGGCATGCTGTCCATAGTATAAACTAATGAAAAAGACTTTAACCCATTGTAATTCATGTACATAAAGGTATTCTTATTACAGCACCTTGAACTGAAAAGGGGCCAACATCACTAAGACAGCTCTTATGAAATTTACAACCTAAATAGCTTCTTTATTAACTCTTAATGCTCATACTTCAGGGAGTAATAGCCTGCAGGCCAAGATGTCCAGGACAACCTCAACAGTTAACATATGGTCCTCCTTATTCTATGTCCAAGCTAATCTCTTTTGATTCCACAGAAAAGATATTCTGTGAAAACTTTGTAACACAATGAACACAAACCTTCCAATTCTCCACGCAACATCCAAAAGCCACAAAAAAATAGCATTCAGAGGATTAAATAAGGAGCAAAATCATAGATGTTATATTTTTTTTCTTTTTTTCACCAAACATACAAGTTGGAAAATCCCAAAGACTTATCAATTTAGCATCCTTTGCTCTCATATATTAATACCTCCATGGATTTGTTAGTATTACCCTGGTGCTGAGTAAAACAGCTGGATCTTGGCTGGTTTCCTGTCACTACTGAGGAAAAACTATTGTGCATGCTGAATGAAACACAGCAGTAAGAAGGGTGATGGACACCCATCCATTGTCTACTCACAGAAACTACACCAGTTTAACCAGTGGTTAAAGTATAATTTAACAGGCCCCAGAACCCTCCTAATCTCCAGGCTCCCATCCCATATTGTCCAGGCCCCCTTCGTGCATGTGCTTTGTCCCACCAGCTCTCTCCTCACAAATGAAGCAAGCCTCAAATCTATATCATCACTCCAATCTTGTCCACTAGTGCCCACATCAGACCTCCTCTTTCCCCATGTCCTCCTCAGCCCCCATCCCCATTTCCTAAGCTCCCTGCCCCCAAGTCCCCAATCCAGCTCTCCTAACCCCCACCCATCCGCCCACACTCCCCCGTCATTCCACCCCCCTTCATGAACAGGGTTAGCCGTGGTGCAAAATTTGAAAGAACATTGGCTGCTGCTGCTACCAAGCACACCGCAGCTACAGGCGTCCTTTTAAATTTCCTGTCACCCACTGCTATCTCCCCTCACTGAGTCAGGCTGTGGGAGAAGCCCCAGCTCAAGCAGTAGTCCTGGTTCACAGAGAAAGCCTGGTGAAGCCCTGGCTTGGGTGAAAAGTCTCAACTTGGGGTGCACAACTCAGGGGAGAAGCTCCTGCTCCAGAGCAGCACCCATGAGGCTGAAAGCAGTCCTGGGGTGCATGACAGCTGTCTGCCCCAGAGCAGCGCTGCACTTGGCCATGCACAGACTGGCTGACAGTCCCAGAGCAGCGCTGCAGCTGGCCGAGTGAGGAATTTGGGGTTGAAACCCTCACCCTGGACATGGGTCTTGTGGGAGAAGCCTCTGCACTGGAGCAGCGCCCACGGGGATCAGAGCAGGCTCCAGAGAAGCCCTGGCATGCCAGCTGTGGGGTGCCCTGGAGCAGTGACCTCCTGCGGGAGGGTCTGCAGAGGAATCTCTGACTTGGGAAAAGAATCCCCTGCCCTGGAGCAGAGTCCTCAGGGTTCAGGGCCCCTGCTGGGGGTGATGCCTCAACCTGGGACTTTGGGCAGCTTCCTGTGCCCCAGAGCAGCACCAGCAGGATGTGGGGTGGCGGCCCCCCCCCCCCCCCCGCCCCGGAGGTAGCCTTGGATGGGTGCAAGTGCTCTTTTAAATCTCCCACCACTGCTACTAGTGGAGGAGTGTAGCAGCAGCAGCAGATTTGAATGGATGCTGGCTGCTGCTTGCTGATGCCCTTTTAAGTCTCTCCAGCCACTGCAGTTTGCTTCCTTCCCCTGCCATCCTGCTTGCAAACTGGCTTGCTGCCAGACCGCAGCAGCTGCAGGATGCCCCCCTGCATCCCCACCCTATACCAGTGCAGGATGCTCCGCGCGTGGTGGTAAGGGGAAGACTGCTGGGATTCTTGCTTGCCCACTCCCCAGCTCCCTGACCTCGTTCCCTGATTTGCCCACCCCCCACTAACTCCCCAACCCCGAACCCCTCTTGTCCCCCCTTACCTGGCTGGAGCTGCTCCCTGGCCAGGCCCTCCCGCCCTGAGGATGCATCTGAGCATGTTCAGAGTGCGAGATTTGAAAACTCCCCTCCCCAGCCTGGCCGCAGCTCTTGGGCCAGGGCAGGGTGGAACACGTCTGGAGTTTTCTATTTTTAGGGTCCACAGAATGTTCCGGGGCATTCTGGCTGATTTTAACCCCTGGGTTTAATTGAAAACCATTTTTAAAAATATTTAAAACAGCACAAAAGCCTGTGTAGACACTTATTTATAATGGCTTATTTCAGCTTAACTTAAACCTATTCCTAAATATGTTAAAATTCATTTTAAGCCAAATTTGTATCAGTTTAAAAGTGTCCAACTGACCTTTTTGCACTGGTTTAACTAAACTGCTTTAAAAACACCACCTTTAGTTAAACTGATGCAACTCTGCTTGTATGTAACCCTCTAGCTTTGCCAAGAAACAAGCATCTATAGGTGGATATGGTAAGATCAGACAAACTGTCCCTTCTCTACACATTTTAGAGTTACTCCTGGGAAATAGAGGGAAGTCAAAGGAAGCCACCTGCCAAAGTGAAAATGACACCAACTACTTCTGTTAACTAATTCATTTCAGAGTAGCAAAAAATTGACTCTTATGTAAGTAACAGATTTCTACCAATAGCCAGCAATTTAAGAAATTTGTTCAATTGTGGAGTCAAGAATTTTTCCTGCAGCCAATTCACTATCTTTCTACAAGAAGGCAAACAGGAGGCTGCTCTAGCAGTATTTCTTTCCTTTTTTGCCAACAAAAGCAAATGCTAAAAGAAAAATGCTTTCGTTGCTATGACAGTCACAACTAATGCTGCTGACACTGAGTACTCAGCCTAATTTGATAGTATCATAAAAAGGAAACTTCAATACTCCTCCACGGAGTTTCTTTCATTTCCTACAAAAGCATGAGGAAAACTCAAATGCACGCCTAGAAATGTGTTTAGACTGCAAAGTCTTTGAGCAGATACCATCTCTTTGCAT
This sequence comes from Podocnemis expansa, assembly GCA_007922195.1. Lineage (NCBI taxonomy): Eukaryota > Metazoa > Chordata > Testudines > Podocnemididae > Podocnemis > Podocnemis expansa. Next base: position 8,324,236 of record ML682006.1, read on the forward strand.
CATAATGAAGCCCTGATCCATAACTTGGGCTCCTAGGTACTGCCACAATACAAACAGCAAATAATAAAGCTTTTGCTATCAATCTTCCATGCCTCCCAAAATAATCAACAAGGAAAGTTAATCAGCAACAAGGACAGTTAATCATCACTACAAGAAAAAAAAAAAAGTAAACATTTCTAGAGGCAGAGGACAAACTGTGTAATAGATACAAATCTATTGGGTGAATTAGAGACACTAGTCTGGCAATCTGCTTTTCAGTCTCATGTTTTACATTCCTCCAGCTGCTGGATAGAATTTGTGGGTTTACCATCTATATTTGCTCTTCTCATTTTCAATTATTAATTAATTATGAATGTCTTGATCACTGTTTTTAATGCATCAAATATATATGTAAAAAGCAAAGAAATGCAGCAAAATACACAGCAAAATGTCACCACGTAAGGCATTAAATACTACATACATAAAGCATCACTGACATGCAGTCCCTTTGGAGAAAGGAAGGGGATTGTAAAATGATGCACATTTGAGGAAAGAAAATGTTGACTAAAAACATCCAGGCAAACATCTATTTTTAACAAGAGTCACCTAAAAACTTAAGAGCTTTATTGCTGACATCTGAGAAGCCTTTGGTCACATGTAAAAAGCATGTGAAACCTAATCTGCATGTGCAGTTACCATATTGGGATTATATGCACCTAAATTACATATGCAAGTATCCGCACGTGAGGACATCTGCTTGAATTCCTATCCGCAACTAACTGTATGCATTTATGAACTATTAAACACACAGCTATGGCCTTTTCAAATTTCAAAATTCAGGAGCTACATGTCCACGTAAGTCACGTGAGCTCTCAGGTTAAAGTGAGCTTCTCCACTACTGATGTCACTTTCTATGAAAAAAAGGGTCAAGGGAAGTAAATGTCCATTCCCTCATCATTGTCTTAAAGAAAAGAAAGCTCAGTAACGATTTGTGGTGCCAGTCTAAAGATTGTCCATAGCCTACCCATCCACAGAATAAAGGTGCAGACAGAGAGAATTCATTTTAATCTAAAGAAGGGCCCATGTCTACCCCACTAGAATCTGAACCAGTTTTGGTAGCAGTTGTGGAAATTGTGAACATGATGCTTCAAACTAGGGTAACCCTACACCAGTGTAAATTCTATATATTTCAGGGGAGGTTACAATGCTGTACCTACACCAGTGCCAAAAACCTCGTGTACAAAAGGCCTGAGCAGTAACCGCTGTGTCCTACAGGAAGCATTTGTAAGATCAGGCTCTTATAAATTTAGCACATTTGCCATTTGATCTGTATTGCAGACATTCAGCACATTCTTGAATTTACATAATTTTTAATAAAGTAAGTTTGCAAGTCATTTGGAAGAATGTAAAGCTGAATTGCAACACCCTATCTTTCATTTTACATCATACACATTTTAAAATACACTTTATTTTGATTCCAGTGTTGATGTCGTCGTGTTGGTCCTTGAATATTACAGAGACAAGGTATGTGAGGTAGTATCTTTTATACAATCAATTTTTGTTGGTTTAATTTAAAAAAAAACAAAACAAAAAACTTTTGAGCTTTTCTTTTCTTTTGCCAATAAAGTTGGTCCAGTAAAAGCTATTACCTCAATCTCCTTACCTCCTTGTTTATTTTGTTTAACAATATACACAAAAAAGTGTCCAGTCACAATTATTCTAGAGCAATCATTTTCATTGGTACCTAGTGATTCTCTTCCACGAGTGTAGGCCAAAATTTCTAGTAGAATTAGGTTGAAATTACTAAATCCTCAGCTCACGCTCACTTTCCTATGTCATCCATGTAATTTAATTTTGGGTTATCCTATTGTTGTTATTTAGATTCTTAATTTATCTTCATACTCCCCAGATACTTGCTTTTGTCTTTTCCCATAAATGGATGTTTCCAACAGAACTTACCAAATCATCTTGCAGAGTATGGGGTTTTATCTGTGTAAAATGGTAAGACCCAAGTAAAGCAGAGTGAGGACTTAGAAGATTTGGACTCCTATTTATAATACTTGGGCAATTACAACTCTGATTATTAACAAAACGTCCATAAGCACTTTACATCTGAGAAGGGACTACAAGTCAAACTTCAAGCAGAAAACACCACTAGCAGATAAAATCCTTGCTTATATACATTCTTGCATACTATATTTTTAATGGTTCTCTTGCCATTTAATACTCACCACTGATAGCTGGCTCCATGTTGACCTCAGTGGCTTATACTGAATAATTATCTTTTCATCTGATTTTTGTTCTTTGGGCTCAGAATCCTCATCAGAATCTATGACCAGAGCCTTTTCTTGGTAGTTCTGATATAATACCGCATTTTCTAGAATACACAAAAAAAAAAAGTGCCATTAATTGTCAGAAAGTTATGCCATTTGTTTTCAAAGGAGTTATTAGCAGCATTTAAACAATGAAATAAAGCAAACTGTAGATGTCACTCACAAATCATGTGAACAAAAACAAAGATAGTGACTTATTTAGGAGGGACAATGACAGGAACAATGAACAGTACCACTATTAAAAAGATGACTTCTGGCTGAACTAAAAACAGTTGCATCCTTTGTTGAGGAAAGCCAGAAAAACAGCTTTATTCTCTGTCATTTGTTGTGCAACGTCATAAATAGCTAGAGGCTTTTTAAAAAAAACACTTTATTAAAATTAAGTCAATATTCATGTATCTAATTGTTTCATGCAGTAGTAAAAGTTATTACAAACCTGTCAGCTTTTAAAAAAATTATCTTCATATATCATCAGGAAAGGGGGGGAAATAATTCCAAATGTTGACTTTAAGACTTTAAAATCAAGACTGAACAAGAAACCTACAAAATTCAAGCTTGATTTCAAATTTCAAAATTGAGCTTGAAAAATTTATGGAATGGATGGTATGACAGAACAGCCTAGTTTGGCAACTGACCAACCATTGACTACTGGTGGTAGATATGCCAATGGCTTGAGGTTGGACATTTGACAGGGTAGGTTCTGAGTTATTAAAGAGAATTCTTTCTTGGGTATCCAGGGTTTAACTGATCACCATATCTGGGGTTGGAAAGGAATTTTTCTGCAGGGCAGATTGGTAAAAGCTGTGGGAGTTTTCACCTTCCTGTAGCTTGGAGCATGGCTCACCTGTTGATGAAGTCTCTGAAGTCTTTAAACCATGATCTGAGGACTTTAATAACTCAGTCACAGGTTAGAGGTTTATTACAGGTTAGAGGTGCTATTTTGTAGCCTGCATTGCGCAGGAGGTCAGACTAGATGACCGTATTGATCCCTTCTGACCTTAGAGTCTATGAGTCTAAGACAGCGTCGGTGGGGCACATCCAAACACCTGTTTCCTAAAGTTTCTAAACGTGGGAAGTGCACATTTCCACCCACTCAGAGTCCTCTTTTATGTGCTTTAATGCCAACAGGATTAATGCAACAAAACCACATGGAGAAAGAGCACAAACATGGAAACCAACTTTTTACAGCACTCATGCTCTTCTGTCATATCTTAAGAACAAGCACAGGGGGAAAAGGGGGACTCAAATACAGAAACTAAGGTAACTAAATCGGAAAGAGCAGAAATGTTTTATAGGAGAAAGTCTGACATAATACTTGAAAGATGAGACAGGTGTTTGGTACATCCTATTATTTGTAAGGAGAAAAGGGAGAGTAAGCTCCTCAGTGAGTCTTTAAGACTGTTAAGTTCTTCTGTCAAAGTGTTTGTTTATATTTGCTTTAGCTGCTATGACTACTAGCACGTCTGCTAAAGGGTTATACATAAAGACAACAGTTTACAAGGTGTGTACACAGACACTGTATAATCATAAATACACAATACTGCCTGTAACTACATATAGTGCTGCGTAACAGAGGAACACTGCCAAAAACCCTAAGATCTTACAATCCAAAAAGTTACAGTAAGAACACAGAGTGGGACAGAATCACTATACTCAGTATGCTCCAAAGAACATGTGAGATTTTTATAAACTCTTAAGGACGGAAGCATGCATACACTGACTGGCTCCTGAGTGGCATTAGAGGGAATAAGCAGTGATCAATGGAGACAAAAGGAGCAGTCAGAAGGAACTGTGAACATAGAATCAGGAGAGCGTGCAGGAAAAGGTGAAGGTAAAGAAGTGCTGTAGAAGATGAAGGCAGGGCATTATTTGTGAAAGCACAGAAAAATTGCTTGAATGCATGAGAACTGGGAAACGAAAAATAAAAGAGGAGACAAACACTGGGTAAAGAGGATGATTATGGCAACTAGGTAGTGTATAGACATAAGAAGAGGTGAGAAACAGGCAAGCAGAGAGATGGTTGTCATCATCAGGAGGAGATTTATTATTAGAGTGTTGACTACTGTTTGGCTGTTGTAAGAAAGAGAGGAAGGGACGCAGACCAATTCATCAAAAATCTGTATGTAAGGAGGAAGAGCAGAGACAAAGGACAGGTCTATACCAGATGTGCCACATCAGTGCAGTTATACCAATGCATTTACACCACTGTAGCCTGTCTGGTAAAGAGGTGGTATGCCAACAAAAGAGAGCTCTAAACTACAAGCTTTCATGTCAGAAAGGCAACAAGTGAAACAGTGATTATGTTAGGCTGAAGGGATAATTCCATAGGCAAAGGTGAGTACTGGTTTATATGTAAAGCCCAGAGAATGACCCCTTGTCCTCTGATTCTGCAATCTGATCCACACAGGTTAATCCTTACTCTCACATGGACTCCAATGAAGCCAAAGGGCTATAAAGAGTCTGATATCAGCTTGCAGGAAAGGGCCTTATTTTTGCATATCCCATAGTGTTATAAGAATTGAAGCTTAAACCAAGGGTCAGCAACCTTTACTGGCCCCCGTGCCAGCCCCCCTCCCTGCACCCTCAGCAGGTGCCAGAAGCAGGGCCAGCAGCTCCAGCTACCCCCCTCCCCCAGCAGAGCTTAGGGAAGCAAAAGCCGCGTGTGTGGGGGCTCCTGCAGGCCCTGTCCGCCTAGCGGGACCTGGGGCAGCAAGAGCTGTGTGCGTGGTGGCTCCTGCTGGCCCCTCCCCAGCAGGGGAGAGCAGCTGCAGGGCCAGGAGCCCTGCCTGCTATTCTGCTCGGGTGCATGTGCCATGTCTGGCACAAATGCCCCAGGTTGCCAACCCCTGGCTTAAATAATAGACATAAATAGATATTTATTATATTCAAGCTTAAGATATTTGTTTACTCAAATTTCTGTATTCTTTAAGACATTCTAGAAACAAAATTTTATGGCACTTATATTATTGGAAAAAGTATTTCCACCTGGTAATTCAAGATTTTAGATTTCAGTTAATTAAGATGTTTCTCTGTGTCTAAGTACTGTAGAATTTTATAAAACTGTTCTTGAGTCAGCTTCTTTTAAGATTTATTTGGATATTTAAAAGCTTAGGATTTTTCTCAGAACAGCCATTCAAATAATAAAAACTAGTCTCTATAAAATCCAATGCTTACCTTCCCCATCAAATGTCCCTTGCCCTTTCAGTGTTTTCTTCTAGGATTTAAAAATAAATAAATAAAAAATAAAGAAACATGAAAATAAGAATACCAAGCCACTGACTGCAACAAAGATTATGTATGCCATTGTATTTAAGATTATTTGAGGCCCTGAGTGAATTATTCCTGGCTTATCAACTTTTGTCTTTATGAAGTTATAATTAGTAAATTATTCACAGAATTATTCACTAAAGATGTCACATTAAAGTTGTTATGGACTTTCTTCTAATTGTGCAATCATTCATTAAATTACTTTTTTTTCCCTAAAAAGTGAATAAAGCCAATAAAATCACTTCATTCAATAGCTTTGCAAGAGATCAATAAACTTGCACTTCATTTCACTGGCTCAGTTATCCTGTAAGTATACATTGTTTTATTAAAGTGACTGGCTTTCCATAAAGCACCAATTAAGTTAGTTTCTGAGACCATAACAAATCCTCAAATAAAACAGACTTGTTGGTGAGACATATTTTAGACATTTATATGCTTCAAATAAATATTAGTTTAACTAATCCAAAACACGCGCGCACACACACACACACCCCTCCAACAACAGAAAAGTCATCTCTGTATAAAGACAGAGGGCAACATAATGTCATCCTTTTTTAAGCAGAACTTTTCAGCATTTTCATTAGGGGAGGTCTACAGAAAATACTAATTAATGGAATGATACCGCCCACAATCTGACCTACTGAAATGTCTTGATTGTGTAACTTCCGCAAAAGCTCCCAAACCCCACCCCTAAATTTTGTTTGCCTGAGAACTGCCATGCATTTGATAATTTTTCCACTAGTTACAGCTATTATGCCTTGCCTGGAGTGCTTTACTGCTCAATTCCAAATCACCCTGCAGAGCTTTTTAATCTATCAATTTATTAAAAGCTTTCAAAGCTTAAAGGAGACAGACAATCTTTTCTAGCACTGTAAGTTTTTTTTTACAATTATTTTTTAGCAAGCCTTTGTTGCACGAGTATAATACAATTAATATTAGCCAAAGAAAATGTAATAAGACAGCTACTCAAAAGAATTAAATTTGAAGACTGAAATAGTTTTGCTTTTAGGATACACAACAGGTTGTTACTTTAAAAAGCCCTCTTCTAACTAAAATTTTGAAAAACCTGCTGTTAAAAGTAACAGGTAAGGTCCTATAATTGAAAGTACTTTTTTGTTACTTTATTAGGCCGCACTTTGTGAAGTCAGTTTCATCATCTCCCCATTTAAACATATGGTGCACATCTACATTGCCCAGCATTTAAAAAAAAAAAAAAAGTTTTTTGGGATAACTATTTTGAAATAATTATCTAGAAAAAACTTTTTTTCAAAAATGCTATTTTGGGACAACTGTCCATTATCCCAAATTACCACAGCTTTTTTTAATTTCGAAAAAGAAAGTATACACCGGACCTTCTTTAAAAAAACCCACAAGGCAATGGAAGAGACAGGGAAGATATTTTGAAAAAAAGCTTTTTCCGTGTCTGGGGATGGCTTTTTTTGAAAAAGCTACCCCAAAAAGGGCTTTTTATTTTGAAAAAGCTAGCGGGTTTAGCTTTTTTGAAAAAGCACTCCAATATCTCAAAATGCTGGAGTGCTTTCTCGGGATCGCTAAACCCCGTTATTTTTTTAAAAAAAGCTTTTTTCAGGGTAGCTTTTTTGAAAAAAGCCATCCCTGGACACGGAAAAGGCTTTTTTTCCAAAATATCCTCCCCATCTCTTCCATTGCCTTGCTTTTTTCCAAAAAAGGTAGTCTGGCGTAGACTTTTTTTCCGGAAAAAAAAGCCGCGGTGTTTTGGGATAACGAATGGTCCCTGGACCATTCTCCCAAAATAACATTTTTTGGGGGAAAAAAGTTATTTTGAGATAATCATTTTGAATATATTTCAAAATAATTTTTTCAAAATTAATTTTTTCAAAAAATGCCCCTAATGTAGACATAGCCATGGAGCGTGGAAGATATTTTAAATGTAAACGCAAAACCCAAACTAAACTGGCAGTGGGATTCAGTGACAGATATAGTGTGAAACTCTAATTCACTTTTAAATTGGCCAGGTTTCAAAGTAACAATGTAAAAGGCCTGTTTTCATTGAAGTAAAATTGAGGAAGTATTACGTATCCATTGATACTTTTCAATGGCCCAAAGACGTTTATAATAATAAATAATGAACTCAGAAAAACATTAAAAAAATGATAGAAAATATTTACACTGCAAATCACTACCTTTGGAGTAGCTAGCACCATTCAAAAGAAAGTAAAAGTTTCATTTACCAATTTGCTCACCTTTATTCTTCCTAAGCTAGAAAATTTCTCCTTGTCCTCCACGACTGCTTTGAGTATTGGTTGGGACATTCTATTTTTTTTCTTGAAATTTGTAGAACTGTCAAAGTCAACACCACTCACTACTGCTCTTCGATAGGAAGTAGACCTCAATCCTCTTCTCAGTGCCCCTGGGCTATCCAGGTCACCTTCTGCCTCTTCATCACCATCCTTTACCAAAGGCACGTTAAGTGTCTCCACCATGCTACGCACTTTGAGGACCCTTTTATTTGGCTCCGTATTTTGGTTGCTGATTTTGTTTGTCACTTTTATCTCTGAAGCTAAACTCCTAGGAATGATCTGTTGTTTCCCCACTTTGAGCGCAACAGGACTATTTGTACTCAAAACTATTGAGGGTTTCTCTGTTAGTTGGTTCTGATTAGGCAACAGCCTCTGAGTCGAGATTTGTTGTGTGGAAACAGCCTGGGAAACCATTGAGGATGCCACAGGATCCTCTTCTGGCTTTTCAGAAAGGTTGGATTGCACCTGCACAATTGCCATTGTGTTGTCAGTCAGGGAAGGCATATTTCCAGACAAGGCCTCAGAAGTTGGTGTAAAAGCAATCTGTTCACATTCTGGAGTAAGTGCTGATTGACTGGAAATCCTCACTGGATGAAGTAGTTTGTTGTCCAGTGAGGTTACTGTACCGCTATCTTTTAAACTTAACGAGTTCTCCAAAACCAAGTTCTGCACCGGAGATGACCGATCAGAAGGAAGTGAGGGGAATGCAGCTTTATACGCTGTAGACCCTATTTTTCCATTTGGCACAGAACCCACATTGGATTGAAAAGGCAAGGGGCTCCTTTGGGCTAATCTGTTGTCTGGAGATGTAACTACTGTTTCAGCAGGCTGAGTGACAGTGAATGTAGCCCTGTCTTCTACAGGAAAATCTGTGAAGAGCACTCCGTTGGGACTCTGGTAAGACAGGGGTCTAGGTTTGCTCTTGGTGTGCAGCTGAAGGGTTGATCGCTTCCTCCACCATGGTGTTATGTTGTTGTTAGAGAAATCCACCTCGTTTTCCCCATCCATAGCCAGTTCCTTACAGCCACAGCTAAGGCACGGCGGATGCAAGAAATCCTGCAGGGCTCAGTCCCCACATGAGCTCCCTTCACTACAAGGAAACAGGAGTTAGCAGAACTTGCTCCAGTGACAAGGTGCAGAAGGTTGTGAAAGGCACAGAGCCTCCTGCGCCCATCCCATGTTGAGAAGGGTCAGCCTGGTGCCTTCCCCTGCCACCCCAGACCGGATGGAGGCTGCCCCCATGAGCTGGGGCTGGCCCTTCACATTGAAGCAGAGCCAGATAGAGTTGGATGCTGCCTCCTGGGTCCTAGCACTGGAAGAGTTCCTTTTCTGTTGATGCTCACTGCCTGGCACACATAGAAACCAAGCCCAACTGGAACACATCACTCAAGCCCCATGCAGGAAAGAAAACTAACGTAGGTCTGATGATAATATTCGACTGGACAGCTGGGCTAGTGGCCGGCTGCTAAAGCAAGAGCTCTTCCCCTCTGAGTGCCTGGCTCTTCTTCCCAGGAGACAGCTCTGCTCCGCAGAGTGCCAAATGTGCACCCGTGTTGGTCTTGTAAAGCAAGAAGAGCAAGGAGTGACACTTAAAAGACTAGCAGATTTATTTATCGCATGAGGAAGTGTCTGACAAAGTAGGATTTTCTCCCACAAAAACTCATGCGATAAATAAATCTGTTAGTCTTCAAGTGCCGCAAGACTCCTTGCTTTTTCTGCTCAGCAGAAAACACAAAGCTAGGGGAGACGGCAGGAGTGGGAGCGGGGGGGGGGGTGGCAGCGAGGAATTCCCTCAGCAGCAATATGGTAAATAAGGGAGGGCGAAACTCCTGGGGCCAGCCAGCCTGGATTCCCTGGACTGGGCCGCCCCGGAGCATAGGGGAGAGAACCGCCCCCCCTTCCCACTACAGTTACTCACAAGCTGAAAGCTTCCTCCAGCCCTGAAGGGAGAGAAGAGGCTATGATCCCCTCCTCTGGCCTCCTACTAGCGCTGAGCGTAAGGAAACCCAGCCAGGGCTTCCAAATTCCCTGACTTACCTGGGTGGATGATTCACAACATAGGTGCAGTGGTGGGAATTCCTACTCCTTAGCAGTGCCCTGTAAGTGAGGGCGGACATGGAGCCAGGCCAGGGGATTTCTGGGTCTCAAGGAGGGTACAGGCTAAGGGCTCGCTGCTGCCCCCAAGTCTCCTGCTGCACGGCAGAAACTAAGGCAGAAAAACCTGGCTGCAGCCTACAGCAGTGACTGCCAAACTATGGGTCGTGCCCCAGTCCTGGGCTGCGGACCCCCAGGTACTGGGTCACAGCACTCACTGCTGCCGCCCACAAAAGACTGGAATGTATTGCTGAAAGATTTAACTGTTGGGTTGTGGTGCATACAATTTTTTCCAGCTGCTCCCAAGCAAAAAACGTTTGAAAACCACTGCCCTGAAGAAGTCAAAGAGAAAGCACAGGGCTGGCGCCTGCAACTCCGCCCCGGCTCAGCTGCCCTGCCTCGCGCTTGTAGCAGGGCGTGCAATGGAAACGGCCACTGCTGTCTTGCAGGGAGAGAAATAAGAGAGCATCACCCCCCTATTGCCACCCTCCTGCCTTGGGGCAAGCGGGAAGGGGGCACTTGCTCCCCCCAAGCGCTGCAAACCCTCCCCACGCCACCGGCTCGCCCAGCCACCGCCCCTAGGGGCAGCCCCCCATTGCACTCACCTCGGGACCCTTCCCTCCCTCCACGCCCGCGCGGCTTTAGGAGCCCGACCTGCCCGCCCCGGGGAAATGCACATCGCTCCGAGCCGGGCCGGTTTGCAAGGGGCGGCCCGGAGCAGCAAGTAACAAGTAACCAGCCTCCTGCCCTGCCCGCTGCACCGCACTCACCGCCGCGCCGCGCCGCCACCTGCAGCCGCCCCGGCTCCCGGGATCCCGCCCGCGCGAGACTCTCTCCCTGCAGCCCGGCCCGGGACAGACTCCGGCTCCGCCCCGCTCTTTGCACCCCGGAGCTGCAGGGGCCGGCGCTCAGGTCCCACCTTCTGCATCGAGCCAGAAAGTGAGCTGGGGAACGCGGCCGGCAAGGCGGCCTGTGGACAAAGAGCCAGGATCTCAGTTTGTGCTGGCCTGCAGTTACTAGATGACGACGGACGGATTTATTTTTCGTGGGAGCAAATCCCACTTCGTCAGATGCCTGGAAGATGGGGGAATTTACAGACTGGAATGAAAATAAATGCAAGGGGGTGTAAAACATGGTTGTAAGTGTAGAGTTTTAAAGGAGATTATAATCCAATAAGGAGGACAGCATATTCAGAGCTGTAGAAGTCGTCTTTATTGAAAGAGAACTGAGAGAGAGAGGAGACAGACAGGTTTTCCTAGCACTTAAACGACTCTCCCATTTATCACTATGACAACTCCCAATTCCTTGGTAGTCCAAAACACCACATATTCCTCCCCCTCTAATGAACCCCCCCCTGAATAAAGCCCTCCCCCCCCCCACAAAAGAATAAGAACTAACCTAGGAGATGAGGGTAGACTGCTCCAGCTCCGGCAAACCCCCGGGGAATTATTCTGCCCCATGAAGAGGGGGTCACCCCTAGCTAAAGAGCCAGCCGATTAGGAGGCCTTCTGTTGCGAGGTGGATTACGGCGAACTTCTGGTGTGCCCACCCCACAAGGTGGTATTGGTGGTGGTGGGATCACAGGTACTGGGGAAGTAGCCGGAACTGGAGAGGATGTTGTGTCCGGTTGGTCCAGGGAGGCTGAAGGCGTTGAAAGGGTGGCTGGAGCAGGAGAGACAAATAGTAGTTTCATGCTCTGATGTTGTAGCATCAGTAAGGGTGAAGTCAGATATGTCTGCTGGAGATGCATCTTCTGGGTGGATATGACGGAGAAGCAGCTGATCTACATGCCGTCGCCAAACTAGGCCACTCGCTGTCTGGACAGAGTAGGAAACAGGTCCTGTCTGGGCAATGACCGTTGCTGGGACCCATTTAGCTCCTGAAGCATAGTTTCGAACGAGAACAAACTGTCCAATACTGAAGGTGCAGTCCTTTGTTCTTGGTGAATGTCTGCTGACCTGGTCCTGCTGTTGGCATTGAACCACTTGCCATGTGTCTCGTGGTTTCAACAAATCAAAGCAAGAGCGCAACTGCCGTCCCATCATAAGAAAAGCTGGAGATGCCTTAGTTGTAGCCTGTGGAGTGTTTCTGTAGGACAAGAAGAAGTTGTCCAGACGCTTATGAAGAGGTGAACGTCCCTTTGCAGATTTTAGAGCTTGCTTCATAGTCTGTACAAACCTTTCAGCAAGTCCATTGGTGGAAGGATGATACGCTACTGACCTGATGTGATGTATTCCATTGGCCTTCATAAAAGTTTCAAACTCCTGAGAAATGAATTGTGGTCCATTGTCACTCACCAGCTGTTCTGGAAAACCGTAACGACTAAAAAAGCCACGCAGGGTCTGAATAGTGGCTTCCGTAGTAGTGGACTGCATTACAGAGACTTCTGGCCATTTTGAATGGGCATCCACAGCAATTAAAAACATACATCCTTCAAATGGGCCAGTAAAATCAACATGGATACGTTGCCATGGCCTTTCGGGCCAATCCCATGGGTGAAGAGGTGCCAACTGAGGTGCGTTCCGGACGCTCTGGCATGAGGTACAAGCTCTAGCCGTTTCTTCAATGGCCCTGTCTAAGCCCGGCCACCAGAAATAGCTCCGTGCAATTTCTTTCATGGGCACTATGCCGCAGTGACTTGAATGGAGCTGTTCCAACAAACGTGGTCTTAATGAAGGTAGGATAATGACACACATACCCCACGACAAACACCTGGATTGGGTTGATAACTCTGTCCTCCTAGACACATAGGGGCGGAGGTCAGGAGAGACCTGAGAGTCAGGTAAGAACGTTCCATGCATCACGAAATCCATAACTCTTGAGAGTACTGGGTCAACCCGTGTTGCTTTCTTCACTTGAGAAGCCATGACAGGTGTGTTTTCCACCTGTTCAAAGTAAAAGATTCCTTCCTGGCCCAGATCCTGACGGTGTGCCGGTAAGGGTAGCCTTGAAAGGCCATCAGCATTGCAATGCAAAGAGGATTGCCTGTACTTGATTTCGTATGTGTATCCAGAAAGTATCAATGCCCATCGTTGCATCCGACTAGCAGCCAAATGTGGGATGCCTGTGTGTGGTCCCAAAATTGATGTCAGGGGTCGATGGTCAGTGAGAAGTGTGAACTTCTTTCCCCACAGGTACTCGTGAAATTTCCGAACGCCAAAAACAGTGCCCAGTGCTTCGCGTTCAATTTGGGCATAATTAGTTTCTGCCTTAGTCAAGGAGTGTGAAGCAAAAGCAATAGGCTCCTCTTCACCAGAAGGCATAATATGTGACAATACAGCCCCAACTCCATAAGGGGAGGCATTGCAAGCCAGCTGTAGGGGCAAGGATGGGTCAAAATGTGTCAGAACCTTAGAGTTTACCAGTGAGCGTTTAGCTTCATTAAATGCAACATCACAGGCTTCAGTCCAGTTCCAGGCCTTTTTCAGCCCTAGAAGCTCATGTAGGGGTTTCAGGAGCGTCGCTAATTGTGGAATAAACTTGCCATAATAGTTTAATAAGCCTAAAAAAGAGCGAAGTTGGCTTACGTTCTGAGGTAGCGGAGCATCCACAATAGCCTTAACCTTGGCTGGAGACTTATGGAGACCATCAGCATCAATTATATGTCCTAAATATTCAACTGAGGGCTGGAAAAACTTACATTTGTCTCTGTGAACACATAGAGCATACTCTTCCAGTCTTTGCAGAGTAGCTTCCAAGTTCGTAAGGTGTTCCTCCTCATTTTTGCCCGTGACTAGGATGTCATCCAGATAGCACTGTACTCCTGATAAACCACTCAAAATCTGATCCATTGCCCTTTGGAACAAAGCTGGGGCTGAAGTAATGCCAAAAGGTAAACGACAGTATCTGTACAACCCCTTATGTGTTACGATTGTCAACAATTCTTGAGATTCTTCTTCAACATGCATCTGTAAGTATGCTTGACTCAAATCAATCTTGCTAAATTTTTGTCCTCCAGCCAAACCTGCAAAGATGTCCTCAATGCGGGGAAGAGGATATTGTTCTGCACATAACACTGGGTTGACAGTGACCTTGAAATCTCCACAAATCCGAATGGAGCCATCCTTCTTCACTATTGGGACAATGGGTGTTGCCCACTGGCTGTGAGTAACTGGCACCAAGACTCCCTCTTTGACTAACCGCTCCAAGTTTTCTTCCACCTTGGGTCTGATGGCAAATGGCACCATCCTGGCCTTCAAACATTTTGGTTGGCAATCAGGCTTTATATTTAATTTCACAGTGATTCCCTCCATACTGCCCAAGTCTTCACTGAAAACAGCAGCATGTTTCGTTAGTACAGCTGCTAGATTCATTTCTTCTTTAGTCAATTGATGCACCTGTGACCAATCGAGTTGGATTTTCCTGATCCAAGATCTTCCCATTAGGCTGGGTACCACAAACCCTTTACCACAAACAGTGGTAGCTTTGTGGTCTGTCCATTGAGTTCTACTTTCACATCAATAGTACCCAACAGGGGAACAGTCTCTCCAGTATATGTCTTCAAAACGACTACTGTCGGCTTAAGGGGCAGATGTCTAAAGTCCTTCTCATACACAAGGTTAGAAACTAATGAAACTGCTGCACCAGTGTCCAGTTCCATGCGTATAGGTTTGCCTTCCAACACAGGTGTTACCCAGAATTTACGTGGGCCAGCTGTTATAGACAAAACATGGAGGGAATCTTCATCTTCCGATTGGGTGTCACTATGATCACCTGTATTCTGCTCTACTGCATGCAGAATTTCCCTCTTCGTCCACCAAACCAACGGCCCATTTTTCTCAGGTCTGTCTCTTCTGTTTGGCTCACCCTTCCTTTGTTTGCAGGCACGTTCAATGTGCCCTCTCTTACCACATTGTTGACACAGTAGTTCTTTAAACCGGCACTCTGCGAGGTGGTCCTGCTTCCCACACCGGTAACATTCTTGTCTCCCCGGTACCCTGGGGGCAGATTGTAGGGATACTTTACAGACACTGACCCCGATCTGTTGCATGTCTTGGGTGACGCGTTCCATGGAGACTGCAATTTCCACAGCCTTCTGCAAGGTGAGTTGACCTTCAGTCAATAGGCGTTTTCGTGTTGATTCACTGTGCAGGCCACACACCAGCCTGTCACGCAGTATTTCCTCTAACATGTTCTTGAAGTCACAGTGTGCTGCCAGCTTCTGCAGAGCTGCTACAAATTGTACAACTGATTCACCTTCTTCTTGGTTCCTTTGGTAGAACCTATACCTTTCGTCAGTTACTAGTGGCTTTGGGGAAAAATGTGCTCCCAGAACTTCCACTAGGTCCCCGTAAGGTTTCTGCTGTGGCTTCTCTGGATAAAGCAAATCACATAGCAAATTATAAGTCTTAACTCCAATGACTGTTAGAAAAACTGGTACCTTCTTCTTATCAGTTATGTTGTTTGCTATTACAAAATTTTGAAATTGGGCTGTATATTTCTGCCAGGAATCTGCTGAATTATCATATGCTTCAAAGGTTGTAGTAAGTAAAGCCATGATGCCCTCTTGTGGTTATTGTTTGTCTGTTCTCTTAACAGCAGGCAAATCAGCTTTCAGAATAGCCAGCCAGCCTTATCTCTTCCTTGTGCTTAACAACAGGCAGAGCAGCTTTCAGAATAGTCAGCTAGCCCTTAGGCAAACTGATCAGCTTTCCCAGCTACAACCCAACCCCCATGCAAGCAGTAAAATAAAGTTTTGCTTCTTACATTGTATTCTGGTTTTCCAGAGTTGCCAGGATTGTTGAGGATAGCCACTCCATCACATATCCCATCCTCTGTCGCCAGATGTAGGGTTTTAAGGGAGATTATAATCCAATAAGGAGGACAGCATATTCAGAGCTGTATAAGAAGTCTTTATTGAAAGAGAACTGAGAGAATGAGAGGAGACAGACAGGTTTTCCTAGCACCTAAACAACTCTCCCATTTATCACTATGACAACCCCAATGACCCTAGGTAATCCAAAACACCACAGTAAGGAAAGCGCTTGCAAAAAATAAATCTGTTAGTCTTAAAGTGCCACACGACTCTTTGGGTTTTTTTGATGGACTAGATTAATGGGCTGGATATTAGAAAAAGCTTTTTTACTAGGCAAGTGGTGAAGTATTGGAATGAGCTGCCTAGGGAGGTGGTGAAATCTCCATCTTTGGAGGTGTTTAAGGCCCGGCTGGACAAAACTATGACTGGGATGGTTTAGTGGGAGTGGTCCTGCCTCTGGCAGGGGGTTGGACTAGATGACCTATGAGGTCCCTTCCAACCCTGTGATTCTATGAACACGGCTGACCCTTTGGAAATTGTAAGAGATTACAGCCAAGTAGTTTCGTAGGTCACCTGGCTGTGAAAACTCAGTGAAGGTAGAATACACCTGTGTAAGGCCAGGTCTGCACTGTAAACTTACGCGGGAAGGGTATAACCACCTTGCCTGAAAAAGTGTAAAAAAATCAACATCACTTCCTTGAGACACAGTTAGACCAACCTAACCTACATTAGATAGTGGTTTTCAAACCATGGGTCAAGACCAAGTACTGGATCGCAGCCACTCACGGCAGCAGAAGGAAGGACCCAGGACACCAGCCCAGGCCACGCCCCTGGGCCTGATTCTGCACTGGGGCCCAACCCAGCCTCAGGCACCTGCTGCTGCCAGCCTGGCCCCAGATCCCCGGCCGAGGACAAGGCAGGGAACTGCAGCCACAGCCGTGGGTGGCCCAGCTTAGGATGGGGCCAAAAGCAGCCACCACCACCACAGGTGGCCAGGCCCTGGATCTCTGACCGGAGACCGGGAAAGACAGGGACCGTGCCAGGAATCGGGGCACTGGCACTGGGATTCAGGGCATGAGCCCAATGTGCCAGGCCCCAGCAATGCCCCTGCATGGCACCCCCTGCCACTGCTGCCAAAAGACCAGAATGCATTGCTGAAAGATGTAATTGTTGGGTCGGGGGTATAAATTTTTTTTTCCAACTGGATCCCAAGGAAAAAAATTGAAAACCACTGCACTAGACCATGCAATTTTAGCAGGCGAGCTTCTTTCATCAATATTGTTACTGGCTCTCATGGGGATGGATTAACTACACACCAAACAGAGAGGCTCTCTCTAGTGGTAGCATAGTGTAAACAAATATTGGGGGGGGGGCAACACTGCAGCATATAAGGGTAGACCTGGGTAGCCAATCCCCAGCACTTGTACCAACAGTGGCACCCTCTGCGGTACCACAGAGATTGCCACCCCTGCCACCAAAAGCTGCTCGACAGCTTCCTTCGGGTGCAGCTGGGACACAGTGGGGTCCCCCCATGCCTATGCCTCCATGTGACAAAAAAGGTGCCCAGAGTGGGTCCCCTCTGTAGCATGATGCTCCCTAAAGGAGCCACTCAAGGGCAGTTTCTTTCTGTAGCATTCCTGGGAACCCCTGAAAGGAGCCGCTTCTTTCGTGGCATGCTTGGGGACCCCTGTCCCCAGGCAGAGCACCAAGATGAGGCATTCTGGGCAACTTCTTTCCGGGGCATGCCTAGGAAGCACTCCCACTCTAGCTGTGACTGCTGCTGAACTTTCAGTCACCCGCCACATTTTTTCAGCAGAGGGGCCACTGTCACCAGCTGAGAGTTGGGGAGGAAGGACTGGCACAGGGGTCAGCAAAGGTTGCAGACCCCTCAGGTAGACCTTCACTGAATTTAGGTAGAAACAGGAGCCTCAGTGAGTAACTGGCTAACCTCACAAATCTCATTTCAGTTGGATTTTGAAGGATTCATCTAAACATGGAAAAAATAAAGCATTGCAAACTAAGCCCCTGACCCTGCTTCTGCAGCACTCACTTTGAATTCACTGTTGCCATCCATAAAGTCAAGGGTTTGTGTAGTGCTTGCAGAATTAGGGACTAAATCTGAACGACAGTCACACACTGTCGGAGCCACCAGCTACTTTAAATCATCCATTTGAAAACAGAGAGATAGTTTGAATGGAATTGGAGGTTTCCGTGGCCCCCTGTGTCCCACCTGAATACTGTGTTTCCTAATGACACCATTTTAATCCAGCCAAAAGTTGATAAAAAAGTATGGTGGCAAAAAGTTATTAATTTTTGCTAGCTATTCTCCAGTCTGAAGGAGATGGAGGCCTAAGGCCATTTCCAAGTAGATAAGTATCCACGTCCCATAGACCACCATCATTGTACCTGGCACTAGCTATAGCTCCGTAACGCCTCTACATTCCAAAAGGCCATCGACTGACTGCACCTTGCCAGTGAAATACCATCTCACCCTGAAAGGCAATTCCTACTCTACTCAAGGTGGAAACAAACTAAGAGTTGCTGCCTTTCACTACCAACTTTGCATAAACAGGAGACAACAGTCCCAGTGATGACAATCTAACACTTTCCATTAGAACCACAAAAACAAAAATACCCTTAACACTATGCCTATTAAAAATACATCATGTAGTGTTCAAAAAAAAATAATCACAAACGCCAGGATTGTGCAGCAGAGCGGTTGGACAGCGCTACCCTCTCCCGTTGTGTCTGCCTGTGTATATTTAGAACTTTGTCCAGTGGCCACTGGCAGTGCTGAAAGCTGGCTAGAGATTTTTATAAACAATGACTTTCTTCCAGCAAACTTGCTCTTTCTTCCAGAGAGGGAATCAGAGTTGGCTAGCTCAGATTCTTTTGCTGCATGCCAAACAAAGGTTAGAACAAATCTGGGAAAAGGGTAGAACATTTCTGTAGGAAAATAGGAAGTACACAGCAGTTCAGTTCTATTGGCAGTTGATTCTTATGAATTACATAAGCTTGAAAAAATGTGGCTGTAAGGATTTTGCAACTTTTATATGACTTTGGTACATACTTTAATTTCAAGAGAAATAAAAGAAAAACAGACTAGGCATCAGGGAAAAATAAAATCAAGGTTCCTACTTCACATGTTCCTCAGTGATTATAAAAGATTCCTCTCCTATGTGCCATGACAAATGGAACTTTATTAGTCTCTTTGGACTGCTCTATGTAGCCAAGTTGCTTCCAGCTTAACTTTCCGGACTTCCCTGTTTTTCTGATGTCCCATTATAAACAGGCCCTCCAGTGGCCCTTGAACTCTAGTGCCATTGATCATGATACATATTTCCTATTCTATAGACATTTTAATGTCACCACTGATGCCCAAATCCCTACCAGTGTGTCTTTGGCAAAAAACTCCTACACATGCTTGAGTCTTTATTAAGACAGTCTGGTGGTCTCAAAAGGTGACCACACTCAGATCCGACTATCACTGTCTCCCTGTCACCTATCTCAGGGTATGTCTACATTGCAGTTAAAAATCCATGGCTGGCACCTCAGAGGCTAGCAACTATTTCTCCGTGGAGCCTCCTTCCTCCTCCTAGGGCTGGCTTCACGACAGTTCTTTGTTTCTCAATTCTGTCATTATTTCTGTAGATTCTCTCTGGATATTATACCTGCTGGCTCATAAATGTCTCCTGTTCCTCTAGATTACTTGTTTCTCTTGTATAGTTGTTACCTCATCTGATGAGGAGCCAACTGAAGCCCTCACGATTTCTTTAGCCTGCTCCCTTTGCTCTCTCTCTAATGTCTGGATCCTCACAAGAGTCTCCAAGGCTGGTAGGTCCTTGATTGACCTGTCATGCTTTCGTGCCTGCTTTTTCCAATTGCTGGCCATCTCCTCTTGGCAGCGTTCATCCTTCTTGGCTGCAGCAGGTGCTCCTTAATGGTAATATGGTTTTGGTTCTTCCTGCTATCAGTGTTTATACCGGACTGTTTTGGCCCCCTTGCTATAGGTTATTCCTTTGTGCAAAAACACTAGCAAGGACAGTCTTGTGTAACAGTACAGAAGCTGTTTTCACAGCTGATTTCCCATTACTATTACTCTGTGGGTATTCTGGAGAGAAAGTGGGTTGATCAAACTCTCATTTGTGTGAATGTTCCTTAAAGTCTTTCAAGGCAAACTGGCGTCTGTTGTTGGTGATTACAATGTCTAGAATGCCGTATCTTGCAAAGTGGACTCTTGTTTGTTTTGGTGGACCCTCAGTTTGTCTATCACTGAGATACTGCTTGTATCAGGCAGGATAGTGACCTTTTCAAAGTTTGAATCATAGTCCACTTTCATAAAGTGCTGATTTTCCTTTTGTATAAGTAAATCCTTTTCCACTGGTTAGGTGAGCAGCTCATGTGGTAGCAAACGTACAACTGGCAGGTTTCATACCTTTCTATTGAGGAGTGAAGTTGTGTATTTATTCCCAGGTAGAAAATATGGAATCTATATTTTGGGTGACATCATTACATAATGAGGTAACACAGCTCCCTGTCTTAAAAACATGATTCCAACCTGCACAGGTCTCATCTTTAATTTGAAAATATGTTTCTGCTCCTCCTGATAACCTGGCCTTTGTCTTCTGGCCACTCTTCTAGTACTGCTTTCTTGACTGACTGTTCTTAGATGTCTTTTCTCTATAGCCTATTCAATTTCTATCAGCTTTGTTGTTGAAACAGAAAGCAATATATTAATGGAGTCAGTCCTGATCCCTTTCCCCTAACTCACAGATACAAGATATATATGCCCTCACAGCTCCAATTTGTTTAGGTCTCCCTGAATCCTGTCCCTGCCCTCCAGGATGTCTACCATTCCCCCCAGTTTGGTATCATCCACAAACTTACTAAGTGTGCAATCTATCCCATCATCCAGATCATTAATGAAGATGTTGAACAGAACTGTTCCCAGAACCGACCCTTGGGGCACACCACTCGTTACTGGTTGCCAACTTGACATGGAGCCATTGATTCCTACATGCTGAAACCGTTGATCTAGCCAGTTTTCTATCCACCTTACAGTCCACACATTCAACCCATACTTCCTTAATTTGCTGACTAGAATGCTGTGGGAAACTGTATCAAAAGCCTTGCTAAAGTTGAGGTAAATCACATCAATGGCTCTTCCCGCATCCACAAATCCAGTCATCTCATCACAGAAGGCAATGAGGTTGGTCAGGCATGATTTACCCTTGGTGAATCCATGCTGACTGTTCCTGATCACTCTATTTTCCTCCAAGTGTTTCAGGATGGATCCTTTGAGAAGCTGCTCCATGACTTTTCCAGGGATTGAGGTGCCCCCCCCCCCCAGCTGGGCCTGTAGCCCCTTCCCCCACATAGCATAGCAGGTGAGAAAATTAAAACAACACTTCCCTTTGAGGAAAGAACAGGAATCACAAGGCAACCCAGGTTGCCCCTTCAAAGTTCTGCTATTCAGTTGTTTGCTCACAGCCTCCTTAGTAAGTGTGTAAGGCTGTAAGCATCCATAAACCTTGACTGACAGAACAGCAAGCTCCCTATGCATGAACGGTTCCATTCTACAGATAAAATACTGTGTGGCAATGGTGGTGCAGTTTAGTCTTAGGCTTTCATTTTAACCTACCTTCCTAGATAAGTTCATTTGTGAGCAAGCTTATTAAATGAAGCAATATCTGTGCATATTTATAGCCCTGCTCGTCTGATCAATCTAATCAGACAAAACCGATGAACATGCCTGTACCCGTTTATAAGCAGTTTATATGCAAACAGCTTGTGCTAAGTGCACTTTTCAGCACCCCTTTAAAAGCTCCTGCTTTTCATCAAAGTGTATGATGCAGGCAATATCCAACTTTAAAATATTTTATGGCCTCATGCCACAAAGAATTAGCTGATTTCTCAGATTATTAATTGGATCAATCAGTGTTCTACCTAGGGTACAAAATGCCGGGGGGGGGAGGGATGGAGTGGGAAGGGATGGGACGACTGTTGTGTAAAAGAGTTCAGGCTTCATTTAATGGCCTGACAAAAGACTCCGAACACATGTTTATTTTACACCCCCCGCACCCCAACTCCTTCCCTAAGCCACCTTGCTGCTGGCTCCCCTGGACCCCCAAGCCATTCCTTTCCCCTGCCGCCCTGCCACCAGCTCCCCATGCTCCCCCAAGTCATCCCAGCATCCTCTCTACCCCCCTGCCCTGCCACCAGCTCTCCCTGATCTCCCAGGCCACCCCCCCCCAGCTCCCTGTCCCTGGCGGCTGCCCGTCCCTGACCCCCCAGAGCATGTGCGGGGTGGGAGTTTTAAAACCTCCCAGCCTGGGGCAGCTCCCTGCCGGCTGGAAGACTGTGTCTTCTGGCCAGATAGGGGCCACAGGTGCCAACCATGTATGGCTGGCAGTGTTTCCTGTGTGGATGTGACGGGGGCTGTGCACCCGCGCGGCCTGTGCAGCCCAGTGGCCCCTGGCACCCTAGGCGACTGTCTAGGTTGCCTCAGTGGTAGGACCAGCTCTGGGAACATATGCTGCATGCCTACTACGTACTACTATTAAACTTGGTCTGGACTTTCAGGTATTCTGCCACCCTAATCAGTTTTGAAATATGTACATTATTTCTGTCTGAAACTGAGTTTAAGGGAACAGCTGAAGTCGCTAAAGCCAACAAATGCTTTGTTATACTTAACCCAGATTTCTGTGCACCTGGTAGAGTGTGTTTTGTACTTTCATTACCTGTAAGATGTGAATTTGATTTTGCCACAGATTTAACTTAAAAGCAATAATACAAGAAAGCTTTGATATAGAGACTTGAGCCTACAGCTAATCTATTCTACAACACGCAATAGTAATACAAATGGCAAATGTTTGGCAAAGTAGAGATCTGCCACCTAGCAACCATTTGGAAGAGTTTTCTTCAGCAGCCTGAGACTCACTACTTTAAAGAAGAAAGCCTGGGGTAGGGTTGCACATCTACTCTACATATCTGTGACACAGACAATTGTTGCATGACTGATTAGGATTTCATTCTCAAGAGAAAAACCATGCAGATTAAGAGAGCTATTTAAGTCAGACTCTGATGTTGACAGGGATAAGGAAAGTTCATTTTGGGAGAAGATTTTTTTTATATTAAAAAAAGAAAGAGCCTATTTGGTAGAGGATTTGGACTCCTCAGATGACACTTCTGAGTGTTTCACACTAAGATGGTGATAATGTTTGTTCTGTGACAGGGATTTACTTGACGCAAAATTGTTATTGGAGATTTAATTACTTTGAAAGTGAGAACAACTAAGATAAAAACATTTTATGGCAAAGTAGATTACAAAAATCTCTGGACTCCCCACAAATACATACATTTTTATGAAAAATAAGCAAGGAGTCCTGTAGTACTTAATGACTAACAGATTTATTTATTGCATGAGCTTTTGTGGGAGAAAATCCAACTTCATATCAGATGCTTTGAAGATGGGGAAACTTACAGAATGGGAGGAAAATAAATGCAGGGGAGTGAGTGTCATGGGATCAGTTCATACTGTAACAGCAAATCAAAGCAGTTGTTAAGATTCAAACACTGGGGAATAGCACATAGAGAAAGATGAGGTCAAATCATCTGTTGTAATGGGAAAAGAATCCATAGTCACGATTTAATTCTGCTTTCACACAATTGAATCTACATATCATTTCCAATTCTGCTGTTTCTCTTTGAAGGCTTGATGTGTTACCCATTTGCTTGAGCACAGCTGTCAGCAAAGAATGAACAGTGATTAGGAAGATTGAAGTGCTCAGCTACTGGTTTTTGTGTGTTGTGATTTCTGATGTCAGTTTTGTGCCCATTTATTCCTTTGAGCAGATATTGTTCTATTTGTCCATTGTCTGAGGAATGGGGGCATTTTTGGCACATGATGGCATAAATTACATAAATGACCTCACCTTCCTCTATGTGCTGTTTCCTGGTGTTTGAATGTTAACAACTGCTTTGATTTGCTGTTACAGTCTGACCTGATCCCACATCTTACACTGCCCTGCATTTATTTTCCTCCCATACTGTAAGTTCCCCCATCTTCAAAGCATCTGACAAAGTGGGACCTTCTCCCACAAAAGCTCATGCAATAAACAAATATGTTAGTCTTTAAGTGCCATAGGACACCTTGCTTATTTTGCTGAACTAGACTAACACGACTACCCCTCTGGAACCTGGCATACAGTTTTATGGAATCCACAGGATGAAAATCTGTCATGAAAACCTCAGGTCCTGATTAAGCTAGGATTTAAGCATATGTATAACTTTAAGCATGCAAGTCACCACACTGAAGTGAATAGGATGATTCATGTGCTTAAAAATAGGCACACACTGAGGCACCTGGTTGAAATTCTTACACAATACATCACAAGTGGTAGAAATAGTTTTTCTAGATTACAAATCACTCTTCAGTAAAAACCTCAGATTTATTACTAGAAGCCACACACATTTCCCTTTCTTCTCTGGTACATAAACAAAACAGAGAAGAGTCAAATTTCTACTCAATACCATATTTGTGACCAGAGAGAGGAATATTATAAGTGGATATGATACAAATCAATTAGTGAATTGTCTTATAAGTTCCAGTGAATATATTATTTGACTTCAGAAAAAAATTAAAAAAGCATATTAAAACTAGTTTAGTATTGAAAAGGGAAATAAGATTTGTCATAAACCTTCTTAAAGGCTGTGCCTAGGTCTCTGAAATAGAATGTAAATAAAGTCATTAATTAAAAACCCCATAAAAATGTAGGAGAAAAACAAAGCATCATGTGGGGAAGAGCGAAGCACAGGTACAAAAAGAGATGAAGCCTAAACAAATGAAACACATACTCCACAAACAATCCATGAAACACAAAATCTAACTGAAAATAAAATGAACCAGACCAGAAAATATTTTTTAAAATTTATATGT
Source organism: Podocnemis expansa (assembly GCA_007922195.1). Lineage (NCBI taxonomy): Eukaryota > Metazoa > Chordata > Testudines > Podocnemididae > Podocnemis > Podocnemis expansa. Next base: position 8,348,881 of record ML682006.1, read on the forward strand.
TTAAAAATGAGACAAAACGCACAGAGATATGAGAAAAACGCATGCTACAGTCTCGGAAACAAACAAAACATGGGGGGGGGGTGAATGTCACAAGTCCACAAGCATGAGATAACACAATAAATTAACTTCAGCCAAGGATTTCTATCTCTACAAGCTGCAGAACACAAGGAAAAACACACACACCTCCCTTCCCCAGCATTGAAAAAGTATTCAGTTCAGATTTCACAGCACATTAGTGTATTAATATTATGTAGCCAGGATTTATTTTTGAATGATCATTAAGAAGTTTCTTTTGTATCTCTTTCATCTGTTTAATCATTAAATAACTCACTGTACAGCACTGGGAAGAGGCTTGGTATTGCTCCAAGCAGATTACTGAAATAATCAAGATTATTAAATATACCATAATTAATAATTGCAGTAGCCACATTTAACAAGATTGTCTGATTACACAGTCTTTAATTATGCTGTAATTAATAATTGTGTTCCTATAGCAACCCCTTCTCCCACACACTGCATTTTAGCTACTGTACATCAGAATACAAATTTGTACAACAATATTAAAATACTGTCCATTAAAACATAACAATAAATATGGGTGTTCAAAAGTTCATCAAGGAAAGAAATAGCAATGCTGCAAATAAAGCTATAAAACAAGTGAGAAGGGAAAATGCTTTAATGTGTTTTTCTAGAAGTGACAAATAATGAAATAAGATAAAGTTCAAGGGAAGAGTGAGTTACACACCATCACAGCAAATGTGCCGTTGCCTGACAAATACAGAAGTGAAGATGGAAACCTGATACTGTCTGTGATGTGTGAGCTGATATCCACCAGTAAAATGCTTAATAGTCTTTGATAGTCTCAAAGGTAACCAGCCAACTCTGGTAAAGACTTTACAAAGTACAAATGCCAGTTTAAAGTAAATCCATCATTTTCCAGCCAATATAAAGTGTATGACTGGGACGAAAGACTTGATCCTGAAGGATGCTGAGCTCTGATTCAGTAAAGCATTTAAGCATTTGCTTAATTTTAAGCATATGAGTAACCTTCACTGACTTCAGTGAGACTACCAATAATAAGAACCAATGGCTGGCAGTTAAAACCAGACAAATTCAAACCAGTAACAAAGCACAAATTTTTAACATTGCAGGAGCTAAACTGTTGAAACAAGCTACCAAGAGAATTGGTGCATTCTCCATTTCTTGATGTCTTCAAATCAAGGCTATCAGGTTATTTTTAGCTCAGTGGAGGGATAACTGAGTGAAATTCTATGCCCTGTGACAAACACAAGACCAGACTAGATGGCAAATGGTTCCTTCTGGCCTTAAAATCTGTGAATACACGAATCTACTCGTGTTTAAAGTTCAATGTACACTTAAGTGCTTTGCTGGATTAAAGCCATTGTGCTATAAAGCCTTGCAGGATCAGCCCAATGGGACTGTGATGACTCAAATCGGTGCTGATGTGCTACACAGTGGATGGAGTTACAATAACTGAGTGGGAGACATGCTCACAAGGACATACATTTGCATTTGTAAGATCATCACCAAAGAAGAAACCACACTGTCTGATCTTGATAGTTTGATTTACAGATAGCATTGCATCAAAGATCCAAATATTTTGAAATATTATTTGATATTGTCAGTGAGGTTTGATACAATTGTAATCGGATGATCTTACATTAACCAAAAAGCCATTTGATTAGTTGTAAATGGAAACCCTAGCTGAAGAAAAGAGATAATTTATAATACTGAATGTATTAATCCAAAATGAGCCTGAGAAATACTCTGGATTGAATGTGAATAATGGAATCACTGTAAAGCAGTGGTCCCCAACCTGTGGTTCATGGACCACTGGTGGTCTGCGAGGGTACTGTAGGTGATCCGTGGGTGTGGAGGGTGGTGGGGGGAGATAATTACTGCAGGTAAATATACTGTGATGAGTGCAATATGTTTGTGAGTGAGCGTAATAAATTATTAGAAATAACTTTTTAATACCCCTTGATATACAAGTTTGAATCCTGTCAGCCATAGGCTATGGTAAAAAACATTTAAAACAGTTTGTTTACATGGTGGTCTAGAAAAGCTTTCAGTGAAGATGTAGTGGTCCACATAAAAGGAAAGGTTGGGAACCATTGCTGTAAGGAATCAAAACCAAAATATGGCATTGCTCTTTGGAGCCATCTTGAGTATAAAAATATTAAATAAAATAATATTGCTTAGGGAAGCTTCAAAAAGATTAACATGCTGGGGAGATACTGAGCCAAAAACTGTTGTGTCTTTCCAGTCATGGGCTTTAGGGTCAGTTTAGAAGATAATAGCAACTGAGGGTGCTCAATACCATTCAGTACCTATCTCAAACTGTGATAGTGGCACGAAAAGTGATTGTATAACTCTGTCACCTTGTGACTTCTCTTATCTTCTGCTCATGTGTCATCTGAGTCATACCATATGCACATGCCTAGTTGAGTGGTTTACAACCAGTGTGCTGTGGGACACTGGTGTACTGTGAAATTCTGTACAAAGGTAATGAAAATCAATGTAAAACAAACATTGTTTTATCTTAAACAATATTCTATCTGACCAAAATTACATCTCATAAAACTAAAGAAAATGCATTAACAAATTAAAAGCAAGGTATTGGTCTTTGGATTCTAAAACATGAACATTGTAAATGCAGGTGGCCAAAGGGCAAAACTAAGATGTGTTTTTTTTTTTTCTGGTGTTCCAACCACACGTAGCCTCCTCTCTCACACTCTCATAGCTCTCCTCACACTTACACTTCAATTACCCCCTTTCTCTGGAGGGAGGGCTTTTTAACAAGTCCTGGGCAGGGCCTTAATTAGCTCTAGGTATGTTAATTAACATGGAATAACCACTTCTCAGCTACAAAGAAAATCCTCCAGTTTGACCTGGTCACACTGCATGACCTTTCTCTCTTTCTGTTTCTAACATAACCATAAGGCTACGTTCTCAGTTGATGCAAGTCAATGGAGTTCAGTTGAAATCAGTAGAGCTGCACTGATTTACACCCTTTGAGAATGGGACCTAAAATCTCTAGTCACTGAAATTATCTGTGTTCTGTTTTCCACATTATAAGACATATGTAGTAGTTATTAAAGTACATTCAAGGGCAAAATTTGATCCTGCATTTAGATTCAAGACTTTATTGCAAGCAATGGTATATGAAACAAAAAGGACACTGATTTTCAAATGTAGGTTGATCTTGAACAACAGTTATATTCTGAGCAAATTTGATTTGATTTTTAAAATTACTTTACTAACCAATCTAAAATCTGATATCCCACAAAAAACAAAATATATTTTGGTAGTTATAAATTCCAGAATCTTTGATGAATTTGGGCCCTTAAGCTTATTCAGAATACCTTAAAACTGGAATAACTGGCTGGCATCAGATGCAAATGATTATTACCGCATGTAATTTATTTGGTAAATCCTATTGTGTTTATCATCCACATCTACCAGATGCTCCTAAATACAATATGCTCTGCCAGATCAATTCTGTATGCAATTGATGCCTAACTTAAACAGCATATGGATGTTGTCGGGATTTGCGAACTTAATTATCTGCATTTTTTTCTATGTAGAATCTAACACAATATTTCTGATCTGCTAGTTTTAATATTTTATAAAATGTTTTGTGCTTCTGCAATTCTTGCATTCTGTGCTGTTTATATATGTTCTGCTTGATGGATTTTCATTAGAGTATCAACCACCTTGTCCATAATTCTGTAACTATACTGCTATTTTAGGGCTACCAACATTTCTGTATAAGTGACTATAAATGAAGCACAGTTTCATATGTTTTCCTTTTTATTTAGATGCAAATTGGTGATGGGCAGTGTTCAGAATAATGGGACAACAGTAACATCCTGAAGATAGGACCACATTTTTGTGATAATACCATAGCTTCAATAAACATCCTTATGTAAAATCAAATATAAATGTACATGTAGTTACTTATAAGAAGATAGTTAAAAAGCAAGACACAGGACCATGCTCTCTGGCAAAATATCTTTGGGAGAGCAAAACACATTTAAAAAATGTTTCAAGATTCCAGTTCCAGAGTTTTCAAAATATTGTGAAACTGGGGATTGGTATTTGGCTCTCCATTGAGTGGGCTGCAACGTGGCTCTTCAATCCCATAAACCTCATGAGATCTGCAGGAAAATCCTCTGGATCTTAGGACATACAGATGTTGGGATATTCCATGTGGTGTCGTGCTATTAGTGTTTCTCAGCCTTTGCCTCTGCTCTTGCTGGGAAATTTTAAAATACAAAGCAAGAATACGGACAGCATCAACAATAATTCTAGAGATTTGCCACAAGATATGCCACTTTGGATGCTGTGCATTGGCAAGAGCCCTCTTCCAAAGCAACCCCACATCTCTAAAACCTGCAGAACAATGCAGGTGCAATTAACCAGGCTTGGGCAGGTAGACTAAAGCCACTTAGGATATGTCTATACTGCAGTTAAAAGTCTGCAACAGACTTGTACCAGTTTACTTGGGCTTCCAGGGATCAGGCCAAGAGGCTGTTTAACTGCAGTGTAAACATTTGGGCTTTAGCACTTTGCCAGGAAGGGTCCCAGAGCTTGGGCTGCAGCCTGACTTAAAACATCTACATCACAATTAAATGGCTTCTTACCCCAAGTCAGCTGGCACAGACCAGCTGTGAGTGTTTAATTACAGCACAGACATGCCCTTATGGCAGGGATGGACAAAATTCACTCAGAGCTAGGCATCAGTTATTTTATTTTTGGTCACCAGAGGGCTCTCCTCCATTACATTTCTGCAGTGGAACTAGGCAACAGGCTACTGAAACTGGTCACCAGAGTGACCAGAAAAATTTATGTGTGGAGGCCTGCCTTATGGGTAAGGCTAGTTGCACAGACTTCATGTTACTTCCTCTGGCATAAATAGAGACTGTACCCCAACTGGGATCATTTGCCCTCCCCCAGTCAGAATGTAGGAATGTGGTTTGTGCCCAGTTGGGCTTCGGAGAGACTGGTCCCGGCTGCTCTCTGTGAGCTGCTGGATCATATACTGGAGAGCAATGACTCCCAGGACCCACAGAGACTTCACTTTGAGACCCACAGGTCCTCACAGGAAGGGACAAAATTATCTTATGTGGAAATGCCAAATGCAACCAATTAATATACTATTGTAATGTTAATAATGAGAATCTATAACCTATGTTCACATTATTCAGATAATATTCTTTAAGAGAAAGCCTTTTTTTATAACAGAGGCATACCGTTGACTGGACTGACTTCCCTCAGTTCAAAAGCAATGCAACATGCTATTGTGAAATTAGCATGACTGAGTGAATAAGAATTCTACTGTCTCACAAAAAATTCACCAAGGGAAAGGAGATGACAGAGTTCATTGCAAAATGAACTAACTGAAAGGTAAATGTGAGGCAGGCCACTGGTAAAATACATTCATTTTGCTCTTTTCACTCTGTCAGGGACATGAGCCTGTTGGGAACACTACTTGCCAATGTCAGGAGCAGACTTTCACTGTAGTGTAGGATACACTCGTCAAACTCAATAGCAAGGTATCCCAAGGCAAGCTCAGAAAATTTATAAACATACTGAGCCAAAGAGGAAAGGACCTCTTGAGCCTCACTCAGTACTTTTGTTTCTGTTTGAATACAGCTTACAAAAAAGCTTATTTGAAGACAAGTCAGCTCAAGTGTTATTTTTAAACTTGGTCCATCAAAAGACATATTTTATTTAAATTTTTCTCTTACATATTTCTCTTTCCTGGTTTAAAACTGATCACTAGAGATAAACAGGCTGTGTAACACTAACTTTAGGTTATTTTAGAATGACTTACACTTCCCTGTATTTATTTTCCTCCCATTCTGGAAGCTCTCCCATCTTCAAAGTGTTTGACGAAGTGGGATTTTTCTCCTACAAAAGCTCATGTGATAAATAAATTTGTTAGTTTTTAAGTGCCACAGAATTCCTTGCTTTCTATTTTTTAAAGAATAACTGTTCAATACTGAAATAACAAAGAGCCTACGACCAATTGTATTCTAATCTCCTTTTCTGAGAAGTTTGGAACTAGAAAACAACACTTTGCTACACTTAGTTTGTGATTTCAGCTAAAAATGTTCTTAAACAAAAATTCATTTTATTGCAGCCATTCCATTCCAGCAGTGAATTTGCCAGGACTCAAATCTTAGCAGCAAAAAGTGTAGATGGCAGACCTCAAAAGAAAATCCACAATTCTGCAGGAAATGGTTCTAGTGGTTCAGTGATTGCTACTTTTACCAGCAAGTAAGATATTACAGATCACTAAGATTTTGAAAGTGACATCCTACTCTGAAGATACAGAAAACCAGGTCCTGGGCACTTGTAACTAAGTACCTTACAGCATTTTTCTTAAGACTAGCCCTTGGTAAAATTTGATTTGAGTATGTACAGCTCCGCAGCCTGAAAAATCTCCCTCCATGTTCAAATGGCTATTTTCTCAAGTTCTGTCCTAAATAATGGCACATTGCTGAAGTGCCTGCCTTATTCTGCCCCATGATTGGTCAAATTTCAATGGCAGTAAAGTGATTCTTCAACCAGAAGCAGAGCCGGTAATGCCATCTGTAGTAAAGTTTGCCCTTAACTTCCTGCTATACAGCTGTTTTCAGTGGTTTTTAATTTTGCCATACTTTAATTGTTTGAGCTGAAGTTTTCCATTCTGGGTAGCTGCCTCAGGCTGGCTTTAACTGGAAAGCTTAGCAATAATAGGTCAGCCATTCCTGCAAACAAGATCATGGAAAAATATATTTTTTGCTCATGTTAAAAAATTGTTACAACTTTTTAATTAAGAACCATTATAGCCTCCAGGCTTTGGAACAGGGACTCAAAATTTGGCAAAGGTGCTGCTCTTGTATTAGGCCTTTTGCCGTTCTGTGAACGTTCATCCACATTAAGGCAACTTATAAACAGTGAAAAATCACTGTTCACACATACTTAGAGGAGACTTGCTAAAGTTTTTAGTTAAATTCTCTGACAATTCTATCTGCACTGAAAATGCTCCATCACCTCACAGCACTTAGATGCTGTCTGGAGTATGCATGTAACTGGAAGGCTACAGATCTGCGTTGGAGAGAGTCGACTGAACAAGATTTACCCTGCAGTTGTGTCTTCTGGCAGCCACATGGGGACTCAGAGCAGGGAGATGCTCTCCCCGTACTCTCAGTGCTCCACTGTTGGCCCCCAGACCGCACAAAGAAAGAAGTGGCCTGACTCAATGCAGGCAGCATAAGGGCTGGACCTGGTGGGAGCAGAGTAAGTAAGACTGTGGAAAGGAACCTAGTCAGGGAGAGACTGGAAGCTGGTGATAGGAAGGAGGCTGAAACTGGTTGGACAGACTGGGCCTGGGATCCAATGGCAGGGGAAGAGAGAGAGAATGAGGAGCTTGGGGAAAGAGACTGGGACAAGGAGTCTGAGAGAGAGAACAAGATTGGGAGTGGGGTAGGAAAGAGACTGAGATGAGATGAGGAGCTGTGGATGAGGGAAGGAGTGGAAGACTGGGACTGGGTGGGCGAGTCGCTAGGAAGAGGAAATTTATGAAGGGAGACAAAAGAGGATCAGGGAAAGGGAGATCGGGCCTGGGATTGGGATGAGAAGCTCTGTGAAGGTGGAGTATCGGGCTGACACGAACTAGGAGGTGGTGATGAGGAGACAGGACTGGGACTGGGACCACTATATCCCGTCCAGTGACGGGAAGGGAACCCAAGATTCTTCCATTTGCTTTTTTAAAAACACAGAAAATTAAACCTCCCAAAAGACATTAGGAGAATGTTAAGGGTGCAGAATGAAGCATTCAAAAGTTAGGAAGAGCTGGAATTAAAGATGTTCTTGCAACACAGTTCTGATTGATACCCAGAAAGGGTCCATCCTGTGCACTAACTGAGGCCGGATCCTGTGATCACATAATGAAAGTCTGTGTTGTAATACATAAGTACCAGCTCCAAGGTAAGGTTAAAATCTTAATTCTGGTATTTCTCTAACTGATGAGTGCTTGACTTTGAAATGTTCACATTCTTTAACCATAGTTTTTGGATGTAAAAACATATATAAAGTCCATAAAGGACTTTAATTTTAGTTTAGTTTAGTTTTAGTCAAAATGAAAGGAACCATTTTTAAAATTATCATGGGGCCTAGAAATTTTGTATTGTAAAAATGCCCAAAGATCTAGTTCGCCCATACAGCTACACACTGTCTAAACACATAGATTTATAAGGTCTCTGATCTGTACATCTTAGAATTAAATCCTCTAAGGTTTTGTCCACAATGAATGACAATGAAAATGTAAACCCCTCACCGGAGCTCCTTAGAATCTTGTAAAATCAGACTAATAATAATAATAATAATAATAATAATAATAATAATTCATTAGAGAACACATCTCTGTTTCATACTTTTGTACTGTTCATACTATATGTGATTTTAGAATTTATATTGTTTTAAAGCAAGTGATTTTTTTCTACTATGTTTTAAGGGTTGATAAGTGATAGAATCTATTGACTATTAAAATGTACCAGATATGTCTAGTACAGATGCCTAAAAACACATGAAGTTGAATCTTTATGTTTCATTCATCTTAGGGGAACATGCCACTCCAATAGCTGGGCTGAAGTAACAACTTGAGAAAGAGAAAGACTTTATATGTATAAAATTGGTGGGTGTTAATAAAATTAGGATAAAGTTTTGAAAGTGTCCAGATGATATAAGCCATTTTCAAGGTACCATTTTCAAAAACAACTAACACAAGAAATTGGATCTATGTACACATAAATGATGATGTATTCAACTGGGTATAAAAAAACCCTTCCCCAAAATATGGGAATGTATGGATGTGGACACTTATGTAATTTAACATGCAAAACCTCATGCTTTCAAACCTCAAGAATTTCTGTAGCTACATAATTCCACAGAAATTTTTATTTTACCATAAATGTGGTTAGCTACATAGTCCCACAAAATTAATTTTCTGGCTTCTACACAGCCTCTGCTGTGAAGAGCTGCTACTTGACAGTTTAGAGACAGAGCAATTATATACTTTCTGATGATTTTTCAAGTCACTATAGTAAAAATTAATTTTCAGTGAATGCAGTATTTCTGGTTCTAGGATCTGATTCTCATTTGCACTAAGGCCCTCTTTATACTGTTCTGGCAGCGTAAAAAGACTTTAGTCTAAGAATCAGGCCTCGAAAATATAAAAATGATACCTGTATTTCTGTAGGGGTGAAAGTAACCCCAGCTGAGAAGGCCCATGCAATGTTCTACATGCCACATTAATCCTACTAAAGCCCTAGAGTGGGTCTTAGTGACATGCAGGCCACCACCATCAGTTCAATCTTCAATCCAGAAGTTGATGCAGTAAGTCCACCCCCTCAAGAAGACTAGTGCTGAGTCCAAGGAACAATATTTACTTCTGACTCAGTGCAGTGGAGACATCACAGTAAATAGGCATTAGGGAGTTAAAGGAAGATATGTAAGTTATTTTATGTAGCTTGCATATCTCCCTTTGACTGGCCCTGAAATCTGCGGCCAGTGTGAACCTGGCCACGGATGTATACAAGGGTGTCTGTACCTTTCAGATTTTCACACTTGATGCTGAGCAAAATGAAAGTTAGTTAATTTTACTTATTTTTTCTTCCACTCATTCAGCTGTACTAAATAGTGCAGATCCGACTTCAGTATTTTATGCAAATTTAGCCTTTATCCTATCTTTTTTCTTTTTTGAAAAAATCACCATAAATCTGGATTTTGATTCAGATGGATGTGACAGATGTCCTTCTACTCCAAAGGATAAAAGATGATAAACGGCCAAAAATTTTGTTTTTCTTAGAAGAAAACTTCAGGGGACTGGACTCAATGACCTCTCACCGTCCCCTTCCAGTTGCTATGATTAGCCAGATATGACTGGGTAAAATGAATGCCAGTTGGCTATTTACACACCCCTTTAAGGCTATGTTCACACACAGGGGGTTATTTCGATACAAGATAAGGGGTTATTTCAAAATAAGTTAATTCAAATTAACAGTTTGTTAATTCGAATTAAGGAAAAAAGCTCAAAACGAAATAGCAGGTTCAGACAACAGTTATTTCAAAACAAGTCACCGTTGTATCGAAACAACATGTTCAGACGGCATTGTTTCGAAACAATCGTTTCAAAATGATGTTGTTTCGTCCCCACATGAGGTTTAACTTTTTTTGAAACAACGCCATTGTTTCGAAACAACGGAACATGTTGTTTCGAAACAGCGATGCGTCGTGTGAACAGGGTAATTCTTATTTCGAAACAACCTCTGTTGTTTCAAAATAAGACTGCTGTGTGAATGCACCCTAAGGGAAAGAGTATTGTATTATTATTATTAATTATCAATATTTCTAGTGATGCCTGCAATATCCTAGGTATTACAGAAACAGAAGGCAAGGCACAGCATTCTACACCTTTAAAACATTGCCAGCCTCATTCAAAATAGAGGATGCAATCATATTTTCCTGTGCTAAACTTCTTGGATGCACCGATTAACTAAACAGGCAGAAACCCCCTACCACTGATGCAGGAGGCATCTACTCTCTAATGACACAGCTAGAGCACCACAGTTGTGCCAATGCAGTATGTACATGCCCTCAGATACAGTCCCAGTGTTTCAGACTCTGTGAATCCTGCCATCTGACAGGAGACCATTTAGTGGAAGAGTCCCTGAAAATTTAGGTATAAACCTTTGCTATTGATTATTGTTATTCATAAAATATTGCTATTTAAATAGCTTAGCAGTTTCAACTTTTCATATAGCAGCAGGAAACTAACTGTGAAACACTGTCGGCCATAGTTCAATACATTTTGTGGTTGCTATTGGAAACTGAAGAAAGCTTAAAAGCCAGCAAACCAACATCCGAACCTCAACATTGTCTTTGCCACTGAGGGATGCTAGTTTCTTGGTCTGTCCTTTCTTTATTCTCTCTTTGTATTCATGGTGCACACAGGCTGTCTCTACAAATGATGGGGGTACGGGGGGGGGCGGGGGGAAGGATCATTACTGTGCAAGTACGTAAAAGGAGATTGTTGTTATCTTTAAACTTTGAAAGATAAAAGGGGAATTTAAAACAAATGTTTAATTGACACAGCAATTTTTAAAAAAAAAATAAAAATTCTAGGAACCTATTTTGGTTTAGATCAGTTTCTTTAATAATAAACAACAAACTGTGGGCTTCATTCACTGCTATTACTCCAGTGCTACACAAGTGTAACTCCTTTGATAAAAACAGGGTCTGACTGGGTAAATGAGCTATTTCTGTAGCACCTTCCACACAATGAATATGATATAAATTAAGCACCTGATCTGCTCTGGTCTGGCTACAGGAACTGCAGTTTTGCTCAATGACTACAATGAAAGCATAATGTCAAACACTTCAGTGAGGTGTTATTCACCACATTGTACCAATTCTTCTAGGTAGGGACATACTATGGACTAATGAATTACTCTCTTTAAGGTCTCTGTTCTCATTACTCACAGATGATAATCCATTCCATTAATTTCTTTGTCCAAAATAAGTAGTTACTTGTTTTCTTAATATTGGAAATCTACTCTCTTTCTAAACAACATTCACATATTCAAAAGTAGCTCCTTTTGCATCCATTCTTGAAATCTGAGGTTCCTCTGCCCACCCAACATTAATTTATTAGACATTCATTGTTCACTTTTGAACCATCTAGTTCACTTGAATGCATTTTAATTATCTAAATTTAGTTCCCAGAGTGGTTCAAATTTAACTACAATTCTTTAATGTACAGGCTTAATTTTTTAGTGATTACTAGAGTTTAACTGCTCCAGACACACTCAGGATCCTCTTTTCCAGCAGTCCCTGGTGCTCTTCTCAGTGGGAGATGCTTTTCTATCATATCTTCTTATTCTGTCATTCTTTACCTTAGCTGTGACTTCTTCCATAAAGTACCAGAAAATCTAGTACCCCCAACTAGAATTTTGAAGTTCATTCATGTGTAACTGTTCAACTGCTTCTTACAACATCCATAAGAATCAAAACCTCCTCACCTCAGATTAAATTGGTTTATTACAATGATATATAACCCACAACCTCCATCCCATTTTATTTTGCTCCTATGATTACATAAATTAACATGGACCACTTCACCTTGAATGGTCCCTTAGACAATGTGGTAACTACCCATGCTAAATAATCTATCTTGTACTTACCTGTGATGCTCAAAGCACCTTTCCCACACCTGAAGAGCAGCTCTGTGGAGCTTGAAAGTTTCTCTCTCTTAGGGTGACCAGATATCCCTCTTTTATAGGGATGGTGCCAGTATTTGGGACTTTTTCTTATATAGAAAAAATTTCTAATACTCCTCATCCCCATCCTGATTTTTCATGCTTGCTATCTGGTCACCATCTTAGTCTCTTTCACCAACAGAAGCTGATCCAATAGAAGATATACTACCTCACTCACCTTATCGCTCCAATATCCTGAGACCAACGACTATAACAACACTAAATATAAGACCTTTTAAAATCATTTTTCTCTCCCCACTCTCCTTTAGAAGAGTTTAGTGTTACTTAATATAGGGGATTATTATTAGTGTCCTAAGGTAGTCATACACAATGCAGGACAATCCACACAGCCCTACAATGCAGTTTCAACTACTTTGAAAATGATTTATAAATATAAAAACAAGCATACAAGAACCCTAACAGCAATCCATAGCACAAACATACAGTATATTTTCTTTTCAAAATACAAACATGACAAGTATTAAATGAAATAATTAGTTCAGTTATCTCATGTACTTGTAGTTTTGAGCACCTCACAGTCTCTAATGTATTTATTTTCAAAATAATTCAGTGAGGCTTGGAACAATCATTACTCCCTGTCGCGGAGTAAGCTACCTCCGCTTGCTCAAACACGGGGCAACCTCCCGGTTTGAGCCACGATTCCAGCCTCTGGGGTCCAGGCAAGATGGCCTAATGGTTATAAAAAAACAACAAGCAGTTGTGTGGCACTTTAAGACTAACAGATGTTAGTCAAAGTGCCACACAACTGCTTGTTGTTTTTTTACTGGACTAGACTAACACGGCTATCCCTTTGGAAACTAATGGTTATAGGCAACAATCACAGGAGCCCTTTTATGTAGGACAGTGTGGCTCCCTTGCCCAAAGTCAATAGTCTCAGGCCCTTAACACCAGGGCAGTGCGGCCCACTGGCCAAAGTCAATGTTCACCTTGGCTGTGTGCCCTGAGGAGCGTGGGCCCAGGTAGGGGGGTTCAGGCCCTCCCGCTCCTCTGAACCCCAGCCCAGGGCCCTGGGGGTTACCGTGGGTCTTGGCCCAGCCGGCGGGGATCTGAACCGCAATGCGCCGACTGAGACTCCGACCACACCACGGCTCACCCCGTTGTACACTGCCCTGGGCTACTTCCTACCTGTAGCTGAGATGGCATCCCCCACTTGGCTTCCCAATGTCCGCTTGGTTACCCTACTTCCTCGGCCTGGGTCCCAGGATCCTCATGGCCTAGTACACCCGGCTCCACGACACTTTCAGCAGTCGGCGTCTCTAGAGTCCCAAGAAGCTGCTCCTTTAAGGTAGAGGCCGAGCTGGGTTCTGGGTAGGAGCCTCTCACAGACGTCTGCTCCCTCCGCCAGCCTGCCCCTGACTGAGGAGAGCTGCTGCCTTTTATCCCTGGGCAGCTGCTGGAGCATGCCCAGCAGGGCCTGAGGGGCGGGGCTACCCGTCTCTTCAGGGCATATAGGCCCGCTTGAGTGCGGGGCGGGTCCGCCCCATCACACTCCCACTTTACAGACAAGGAAATGAGTCATGACGAGATTAAGTGAGAAACCCAAGGTCACACAGGCAGCCTGTGACTGAGCATGAGACTGAGCCAGGATCTCCCAAGTCTCAAGCTAGCAACCAAATTGCTAGACCATTGTCTATAGGATGTTACCTCCCATTTTAGAAAAAAGGAGCTGGGGCAGCAAGAGATAGATGACTTAACCAAAGCCACGGAGGGAGTCAGTGCAAGAACAGAGATTTGAGTTCAGAGTTTCTGGCTCCTAGCTCTCTTACTATTTACATTATTTCCTTCTATATTTTTATTTTACTGTTTCATAGTTTACTCTAATTTGTGTTGACTTGCAAATGGAACATACATCAAGAAGGATTAGCCAGATAATGCTTGCACACAGGCCCGCTTCTCCCATTCATCACATGCTGCAAGTCTAGAGCTGACAACACCAGCTTTACGTAACATGACAGCAAGCCTACGCCAGGAGAATTCATCTTTCCAGCTGCTTCATACAGTATGCACAGTGCAAAGCAACCAGAAGAGTTGAGATTCTAGGTCTATTTTCAAATAGAAAAGAAGCCGTGCCACTTCCCCCATTGCAACAGGCTAAGGAAACACTTCCTCATGCAGGAGTGAAATGTGAGTGAGCATTAGTGTTGAGATGAGGAACATCTGTGTTTGCACAAGACTTTCAGTATGTACAGTGTTATATCCATGGCTAAGAGTTAAGTGTCACCATCTTCAAGATTTTTGGAAATGGCAAAAGATCTGACAGCAGTGATCTGGGAGCTGAAGGAAAGGGAGAGGGTCTACAGCAGAAAGTGACTGCAGAGGAGGAAAGTCACTGCCAGAGGAAGTTTGAGGTAGAGAAAAAGAGATGAAGGAGAGAACATAGAGGGGAAAAAATTGACAGTGAGGGGGAAAGAGAAAGGGAGAGGTGGAGAGAAGATTAGAGAGTTGAGAGAGAGAGAGAGATGGTGGCTTTAGTGCACAATGCCAGCAAAGAGGAAGCTCTGCAATCAAGAAGGGAAGAGAAATGTAAAACACAAAGACCATTAATAAGAGAGATTGAAGGGTGAGTTCTGTCTAAACAGAAAGATGAAGCTTATTCATTTTGTTTATAAAACAAGCAAACTGTTTTGATAGATAAAGATGATTTAACTGCTTCATAGAAAGTTCCCAGAACAAATCACGGACCCGTTTCATCCCTGATGCAAATCCACTGGCTTTAGTGGAATTGAAAGTAATCAGGACCATGCAGTAGTGTGCTCCAGATAAACAAGAAGTCTTCCCTGTGTTGGTTGCTGGTGTGGGGAACGAGCTGTGTTTTATCAGCAGTCCAAATAATTTTGAAGTTACTCAGAAAAAGCTTAAGTTGGAGAGACTTTACGGCTGAAGTAGAACTACAGGTCTGCTTGTTATTGCCCACAGAAATGGAACTAACTCTCAAGTTGCCTGCCTTGGATGATACAAATTCAGTTACACACTTGCAAGGGGCTTTGTTCAAAGCTTAGAACCTTCTAAAAGAACAATGACCAATTCCAGTTCTGCTAATTAGTGAGCAAAGATCCACTGGGTTCACTAAAGCTGTGCCTGTTTACATCATGACTGAATTTGAGCCTAATTCTCTAGCCATGGAAGCAGCCCATAAGCCATACACAATGTTCTGTAAGTATTGCCTTAACAAGATCTTCTAAGATGCTATGGCTTTAAGGTGTCTTCAGACTGCAGATATTCTTTGAGTTTACCCCTGCTTTTATGCTTCTCAAGAGTCATTACAACATGGGATACACAGACTTGCATGCCCTGAACAGGAGATGGCCTTCTGAGTGATTACAGTGGAAGATTTACAGATTGCTTCTTTCTCCACTATACAACTCCCCTATCTGCATAGGATCCTCTTTCCTGGTGGTTGGTTTTACAATTTTTTTTTTATGTTGAAATTACCCATTGAGGTCAAAATGCTGTTGTGTGCTGCACAAGGAGAGAGGGAGAGTGCACAGTGAGTTTCTTCTTTCTGACACACTCCGCCCCCCAAGCAAGGGGCAGCATTTCTTTATAGGACTCAGGACACTGCTAGGACAAAGGACAAGCTAACACTGTCCAATACTGTGTCTCCAAACAGGGGCATGGGTACTGAATACAAGTAGGAATGCCGAGCTCACAAACAGTCTGTTATTTGCAGCAACAGGCAACACATATTAGCTGGTTATTGCGCATGGCTAGTTATCAGAAGGGCTACAATGCACAAGTCTCGAAGGCTTATATCCTGGCAGATTTCCTCTGGTGGAAGACATATGAGACAGTTCTGCTCTGAAGAACAGGATAAGACTTAGCCTGCTGCTTGACAGCTATTGCATGCTGTAAACTACTTGAGTTTTCTGGGTTCATATATGGTGCCAAAATGTTTTAATAAAAATGTAATTAAAAATAAGCTTGTCCTGAATAAAGATACAGAATGTAAAGCTAAACTTAAAAATGCAGGAGTGTAATAAAGTTTGAAGCACAACAAGAAATACGGCTTAAATTCAACTATGTGTCATCATTTAGAAAAGTGAAAAAAAAAAACCTGAAAACACAGCAATTTATCTTTCTAATTCTGGAAACTGTTTCCTGTTCTTGTTACCAAATGTTCCTTTTTTCAATGGATTCATGGAAAAAGATTATGAAATTAATAGTGTCCTCTGCATCCTATTGTTGCTTTTTGTCCTTCACAATTAAGGTGCTGTTGTTTGGGTCGGCATTCCGAATCCAGAATCAGTCCACTGTTGTGCCAGCAGAGGATACTGGCTGAACAACATGTTACTGAAGATACAGACAACATTGGCTAGACAATGTTGTGATAACTTTCATGTTCCTGTTTGTACTTTGAGCAAAGAAAGTTAGAAACTGACATGAAATACAGAGAGAAAACACGTTATCTAAAAGCAAATGAAAGAGAACATATTATAACTCAGTTTACCAGTTATCTGATATGTGCTTACTCTAAGTCACAAGTAATTGTTTCCTAAGGTAACAAAATAAATTTACCTTTTAACATTCTTTGTTTATTGTGGAGGCTCCTTTCATTGTGCAATTCAATTTTTAGGATCTAGACCAAGAATAATAAATGTTAGATATAAACAATGATATAAAGGATAAATCCACATGTTTTAGGGGGAGGATGATCTCTTTTGTCAAGCAAGATATTGTCTCTTTTTACAGTGTTTTCTATAGATTAAAACTACATTAGTGCATCTCTATGGACAAATTCTTAAGCATCACTACGTACCCTTATGATGATAAAAATACCGACACAATAATCACATAAGGAAGTTCACAGGGAAGGGCCTTTATATTACAGCTCAGATTGGACTCGTGATCCAGTCTACACTCAAAGATTCATCCGTTTAACTAAAGTTGTGTTTTGCAATCAACTCACTTAAACCAATACAAACTCCTGAGTGGACCCTCTTAAATGGATTTATTTATTTAGCACAAGCCTTACACTGAATCGATATAAGCCAGATTTAAATCAATTCAAGAGTGTCCAAACAGGATTCTGAACTGGGTTAATTAAAGTAGATTTAATTAGGTTTTGTTAAGTTGATGGAAATTTTGAGTGAAGACAAATCCTGAAAGATATAATTTCCTTTGCAGGAATTAAGGGCCTAAACACGTTCTCTAGTCAAAGTAACCGTTAAGTTGTATACCTCAAATTTAGCCTCACTTTCTCTTGGTATCACCAAAATCTGAACATATTCTAATGCATTATAGAACTTAATTCACTGGGAGTACTGTCTCCAATAAATAAATGTACAAATATTTCTATAGAACTGTAACAATGTAAATATGCTTTAACCAAGTAACTATGTGGTCTTATTATTGTACCCCTTGGTCTACTTCCCCCCCTTTTTTGTGATTGGCTGGTAGAGGAGCTCATATCCAGAGAAGAGATCGCTGGATTCATGGCAGGGACTTAAAGTGTGAGGAACCCATATGAGCTCTATCAGTGATACAAGTCGCACATAATCCAACAGCAGTGACCTGAGTATTGAAATATCCACCCAAGCCCCATAACTGGGATAGAGGATATCCACATTGGTAGAACAGCCACTTACCTACTCTTGTTTTTTGAAAGGTTGGTGGGTCACTATTAGTTGGCCAGGACCAGAAATGCCAAGCAGGGTCTATATCATTATCTGATCACCTCACAATAATGCATTCTATGATAGATCCATGTGTCCTTCCATGAGAGAACCATGACAAGCATCAGCTTTCTGATGACAGCTCTAGCAATGTTAATAAAAATACATGCAGGAGGCATCTGAATGACTCATTCTGCTTTGACCACACAGGTATTTTTCAGTGGAAGCCCAGGGCAACCTCCCAAAGAAGACTGAATTAAAATACTTTTCTACCACCCACAAGCTTTTAATCTGTAACCTCATTTAGATTCCAATGCATTGATTTCAAAATTAATTGGAGCAGGCTTTCTCTCATAGTAGTAATAGGGCTAGCCTGCTAGATATGAGTCTCTATTTAACTGATTATATAACATTTAACAACCAATTGCAGTGTCCCAAATGTATAGAAGCTAACATTTAGATCAGGAGTAAAAGACTTTAAAAGACAGCTGGATACAGATGTTTCTGTCTTTGTAGGGAGGAAACCTGGAAGATGCTTGAAATACTCTAGATAGTTATGCCTGACTGAAAAACTCCACACCACTCATATTTTTTGCTTAAAGTAAATGATTACCAGTCATTATATTACAATAAAAAGTCATTCAACATGATAAAAATACATTACTACCATCCTGGTGTAGATAAAATGCAAAATTAAGATACAACTAGTCAGTCACTAGCCAAGCTGGAAAAAATGAAGTGGTTCTAATTAGAGCTATAATAGGAATAACCGACCTGCAGTGCAAGCTCCTGTTAACTTAAAATTCTGCGAAAAGCTCTGGACTCTGGAAAGTAGAAGAAATTCATTAAAAGCACACTTTGTTACTTTAGGAGAGGCTTTGCTCTGAAATTTAAAGTCTAAAAATAGTTTTCTCCTCTTGCTTTTCCCCCCTTATGGGTAAATCCCATCCAGAGGGTGGACTGATTTAATTACAATGTAAATAATAATCGATCTTCTTCTGCTGCCTGTGTAATCCATTTCTGGTTCTTAAATATCCAGCTGATTTAATTCAAGGTTACGCTTTCAAAATGAAAGTTTC
This sequence comes from Podocnemis expansa, assembly GCA_007922195.1. Taxonomy (NCBI): domain Eukaryota; kingdom Metazoa; phylum Chordata; order Testudines; family Podocnemididae; genus Podocnemis; species Podocnemis expansa. Next base: position 8,367,922 of record ML682006.1, read on the forward strand.
ATCTTAAATATAATACTAAAAAACCCCTTACCTGCATTATTACCACCATCTCATATGATCATACCTGAAACAATTTAAAAATCTTAATATATTTTACTCTATTTATACTGTTCATATTTTGCACTGAACTCTTGAGAAAGTAAAGAAAGTAGCTGGATCAGTTTCATTTCCTGGGTTTTCTCCCCTAGCTCTGTATACCTGCTCTGGAATTCAAACACAGCAGGAAAATGTTAAAATATTTGATATAAGGTGTTTTCATATATTTCAACTACTTGTAATACAGAAAACTGAAAAAAAAAACCAAGAATGGATATATTTCTGTTAAAGTCTTAGGCTTGAATCCCGCAAAGACATATACGTGTGATTAACTTCATGTCCTACAATGAAGTCCCACTGAAGACAACAGGACTATTCATTAAGAGTAAATGAATCAGATACATTAAGTCTTGAAGGGTCAGGGCAACTGTCTGCAAGCATCTTGTAATCCCATGCCTTACAATAAATAAATACATAAATAAATAAATTTAAAATCCTGAAGTATATGACAATCTATTTCTGTAGACCTGCCTGAAACCAAACTCTCTATTGCTTTCTACTCAGTTGACCCAAATATTCCACTAAGATATTTGTTTAAAGTAAATTGCACCCCTTTTTTTTTCTGGCAAGAAAATACAATAAAACATGGCATTCATCTATTTTGAACAACTCTACCCTTAAGCCTGTTAGTTTTTGGTCCCAGCCATGTGAACAGCACTTCATCTTTGTGGTAATGGTAATATATCCACTGTGATTTCAATTCAATGTAAATTAGAGGCTTCTGGCAGTCTTTGGCATGCTGAATGAAAGCCAAAATGAGAAACAACCTGATAAACGTGCAGCATTTATTCTTTCAGTGCCACTTTTCATTCTCAGGGAAGTAACCGTTGTTTTGTAGCCACAGAGATGGAGAAGCAGGAATGTATCTCTAAGATGTTCTAGGGAAGCAGATAATATTTAATATATATTACTCCTATAAATGAAATAGTTTGACTGAATTCATTTTTCCAATTCTCCATGGAGTTGCTGCCTCCTCTCTTACTATGTGCATCCACAACGCCCTGCCCCACCTTTCCCATTCTCTCCTCTCAATTGTTATGTGCTCAAGTTTCCACTGGAGTGATGACAATTTATGCTAGCTGAGGATCTCCCCTTTGGAGCTAAATCTACTTCCCAGAGCCTAAGAACAGACATAGTATGGGAACAGACTGTGCATGCTCTCCAACACTGGTTCACCAACATGTCTCTATTTTGAGCTGCAAGAAAAACCCCTTGATGGATGAGGCCAGTAAAATTTTGTAGGGTATGATAGCCTTTTCATAAGGTCTTTATCCCTCATATAAATTGTAATAGCAGGAGTATAAAGCTCTGCACAATTGTCCACCTATAGAAAGGTTATTTTCTATGAGATTGGTAAGTTTTTCTTCCACAAGGGCCGAGAGAGGTAAGAGAAGACTTCAGATTCTGTACACCATCTGTTTCTGGCCTCCTTACTAAGCCTATCAATAAGGGTACTAAATTAAATTCCAGCTATGATGTGTGATGAGTTTAATAGATTCTCTCCCGATACCACATGTTCTCTTGATGTATTTGCACAACTCCTGTTACATTTACAGAATAGTTCCAAATACAAATCTTAAACAACAACAACAACAAAAATTCCCAGGGAAAATAACATGTGTTACAAATGGAGATATTTGTGAGGTTTTCTCTGAGTGTCATGTGTGCCTCAGTTTCCCCCATTTGTCACTTATGAATTTCAGTGATGGGATCCAATTGTGTGTTAATTGCAATGGCCACTAGAGGGTGGATGGGCCTCCCCTAGCCACACGCATGCAAACAATGACCAGGATCCCCAGCCCTGGGTCAACCAGCTGCAATAGGTTGCAGCAGTTGGAGACAAGAAGCGGGTAGACACCTTGCCTGGAAAGGAGATAAAAGACTGGCCAGTGGCAAGGGGATGGCCCTGGGGGGTAGACAGTGGTTGGCTGGAAAGGAAGTCCCCTATAAAGGGACTCAGGAGCACCATCTGAGAATAGGCTCTGAGTTTCTCTATTTCAGTGGTTTTCAAACTTTTTTCCTCAGGACCCAGTTGAAAAAAAAAATTATGCCAGAGACCCAATAATTACACCTTTGAGCCGTGCAGTCCACTGTTTTGGTGGCCGCAGTAGGGTGTGCCGTGACCCAGTGCCTGAGGGTCTGTGACCCAGTACTGGGTCCCAACCCTAAGTTTGAAAACCACTGCTCTATTTGATTGTTGTGTAACTTCTAATTAATCTGCTAGCAGTCTTTCTACACTGTGATCCTGAGAGCTAATAAACCTTTCTGACTTCCATGCTGACTGTGAATTGCTTCTGACTGCAAGGCGGGCTGCATGGCCCCTTTGTGAGCATGCATGAGCTGCCCAGAGTCCCACACAGGGGGAACTCAGGCAGAGCAGGTCTGCTGAATGCTCCAAGGCCAGACTCATGAGGCAACTGCTCTCGTCTGCAGAGACCAGGGGAGTGGGGTGGCTGGGGAGCCAACCCCAAGTGCTAGAGTCCTGACTGGCTTTGCCCATTTGGTTCCAGATCATTATTCCTCTGGCATACCTTGCCTTGCCATAAAGCAAAGTACGTCTCTTGTTGCAGCAGCACCAGAACCACAAGAGGAGTATTCTACATGCCTTACATACTTTCAAACCTACTGGATATAAACAGCTGAAACTTGTTAAAGATATTTACTACAGAATTGTATATCTGGAGATTCCTGCTTGTTTGCGGCAGTAACTGAATCCATACAACTCTGGCCTCTTTACTGAGAAGGATGCTATTGCCTTCTTCCCCCTCAAAGGAAATGGATATTTTGTTCATTTATAGAAAGGATCTTAGGTCCGTAATGGGCTAAAAGAAATGAGTTGTGCTCTAACAGTATACAAGTCCTTCCTCCTGCACGCTGAAGATGATGCCAAGGAGGCATCTAAAACATTCAAGGCTTTTCTAATGGCTAAAGAATAAAATAGTAACTGGGTGGAAGCCACTGGACAAAAGAAAAACTCAGCATGACTTTAATTCTGTATTTTAATAATACAATATGAAAAGTTCTTCTGAAAGCTAAACAGGCTATTGATGTAGTAGCTATAATAGAGCTCCCAGAAACTAACAAACAAACAATTGCTTCCTTTGAATCAATAAAAAGTCCCTAAAATCTCTCTCTTAATGCTGCACTTCCTCTGCTGGAGCGTGTGTACTATCATTTTACTTATGCGTGCTGCACATTCTGTACACTGTGTTTTACTTCAGAGGAAGAAAAGTGAATAGACATCTCCTTAAAGAACAAATTGGAGTGGAATACACAGAAAAGTGGCATTTAGAATAAGTATTATTTTAAAAACCCAAATACATTGAACAGCAAAAGCAATAAAGGAACCGATTAAAAAAACCAGGAAAATAAAATAAATGGTGTCACGAGAGTTGATAAGATTTCCTATAGATTTAGGAAGTATTTTATTAATGGATATCAGCACATCTGAAGGTTCAGTGACAATCAAGTATTATATCTTAGATGCAGTTCTTTTACAAAACAGTTGTTTGGAATATACTGTGTTCTTCTGGGGAAAGGGATGTAAGAAGAACAACTCATCACTAGAGTGAGAATGTGTCAGACATCTATAAAAACAGTTGAAGAACAGACAGTTCCAGAATCTGTTTTCCACAGACTAAAAATACATTCACTGTAAAAATAAATGAGTTGCATAATCATTTTAATATATAAGGGTTTTAGCCAGAGTCTGAATTCCAGGGCTTCAGTGAAAAGTCCCTACCAAGCTTCTTGTACTTGTCTTCCACTGTGCCTGATGCAGAGGCAGGAGTGGTTTACCAGCATTCCAGAGGAGAGGCCCAGTTCCTTCATAGTATTTCAGTGGAAATTAGGAGCTGAAGAGAACTGGGCCTATGTTTTAGATCATCTCTCTCTAGGTACTTATAAAGCACCCATCATCTTCATTATCACTGCTATCCTTGCACCTCAGTCTTCTTCTTCTCCTTGTCCCATCAGTTGGGGTTGGCAGCACTTGTTCTTCATCTGCAAGAGTTTTTTCCCATGAATCTTCCACCAGCCTTCTTAGTATTCCCCTTCAACATCACCAATCACATTTTTCTAGATCTTCCTTGGGTTCTTTGGGTCTTTTGCCTATAACTACTAGTTATTGTACTCTCTGGCCAACATATCCCATAATCCCAGGTAACCTAGCCATCTCAGTCAACACTCCCTCAGATTCCCCATAATGGTGGCTTGTACCGTTCCAATGCATAACTATTGTCTTAACCCATGGCCTCCTGAACATTCTCATTTTAACAGTATGAAGTAGCTGTTTCCTCTTCCTCTTTTGCCAGCATTCTGGTCTAATCATAATCTTACACACACTGCTATTTAGTTTACTTGGCATATTACTGCAGAGAATTCCCATCAACTCCTTCCATTTATTCCAAGTGCTTTTCATGCAGCTCTTAACATCCACGTGCCCACCATGGCTCAACAATGAACTGAGCTATTTAAGTTCCTCAGTCTTAGTCTATATGAGGGCTTCTCAACTGTTTCCGGGTTGTGACACAGCAGGGAGGCTTCCCAACTCTATATGACACACCAAGGGTGCCTGAGGCACCTCTCCCGCCCAGCTAAGGCTCCCCTCCTGAGCAGAGCAGGCTCCGGTGAGGTGCCGAAAACCATGTTTCAGCAGATTTTGTTACTTTGGTTGGATGATGGTAAAATCTGCCAAAATAGGATAGTTGGCACTACAGTGGTTCCTTTCACCCCGCTTCTGAGTGGGAAAAGGAAAGCCATCCCGGCTCCCTGGAAGCCTCCCGAACTCAGAACTGCCCCAGGCCCAGCAGGGCATGGCCACTGCTGGCTTCCCCCCTCGGGGAGCCAGCTGACACTAGGGCTGGGAGACTCCTGGGCGGGACAGCCCCCAGCTAAGCAATGCTGCTGCCGACTTCCCCCCACCCTGCTTCAGCAGGAAGCAGGAGAAGGAAAGCTGGAGGCAGTAGTGGTCTGTCTGGGAGCAGGGTTGTGTGACACCAATTTTTGGTGACCCACCTCCCTGCTCTTAGTGACACAGTGCTTCAGAACCACTGCTCTATACTGTGCAGTTTTATTGGCTTCTTGTTGTCCCTCTCAGTGAAACAGCATGTGTTCTGCCTTTTGTCATCTGATTCATAAGCCATTTTCTTCGAGTGCAGCTTTCCAAAGTTCTAGGTCCCTTTCCAATTTGTATTTATCTTCATAGCACAACATTATGTCATTGGCAAAAAGTATGCTGTATGGAGTCTTTCCCTAATTACCTACATCAAGATGTTCCTCTCAATCACAAATAGGAATGGCTGTAAATGACTCACTGTAGCTACAGCTGCCCCTCATTACTACCCTTACATATATCCATGATAGTCTGAAAATGCATGTCTGGCAGACTGAGTGACTTCAGGATTACCACGTTTCTTTAGAAGATCCATCAAAAACCTTTCTATCCACAAACACTAAGTGAAATTCCTTGTATTTTTCCTTGTTATCCTTAGGTAACATTCTCCATCCATTGTTGACCTTTCTGGCATGAATTGGTTGCCACTCACTTGGATGCTCCATTTTCTCCCAAAATCTTTTCTTGAGACTTTTTTCTACCCATTTCATTATGTGACTTTTTAATTTGATGGGTCAGTAATTGCTGCATTCTTGCACATCTCCTTGATGGTTGAAGATAGAGACCAATGTGCCCTTCTCCCACTGCTGGGCAATTTTCCAGTACAGAGAATTGAGTTGAAAACACTCATCATCAACATCCTCACCGCCACCACCGCTTCATGGCCTAACACTTTACATGTCTCAGTTCGTACACCAAGTGGTCCCCGTTTCGTCATCTTCAGTGTTGTCTCTGAATCTTCATCACAGAGATAGTTCTTGAAAAGTTATTGCTTGTGCATATCTACCACCATGATTTCTTTGCATTCTTGTCACTGAGCAGTTTCTCATAAAATCACTGTCACCTCCTTAATGATTTCATCCACTAGAATTCTTCTGTTTTTGTCCTTGACACTCTTCATAGCTCCCAAGTCCTTTCTGCTTCCTTGTCTAATGTCGGATAATCTGTATATTCCTTGTTCCCCTCTCTTTGTTAATAATCCTGCATATAACACTTTAAATGACTGAGCCTCAGCTCCTGTAACCTTTTTTTTTTACTGTTTTCTTTTCCAGATTATATTTCTCGTAACTTTCCCCTGTTTGTCCTTTCTGCCCTCATTTAAACCTTTCCTCCTCCTTTTTCATTCCCTCCTGCACATCACTGGACTACCATCACATCTCCTTGCCATGCTCTATTTGACAGTGTGAAGTACACTAGCCATTGGTAGTCCAGAGCTACATAAAATTTGGGGCTAGAGGATCTGGTGCCCCATAGCTCCTCCCTTCTTCATTCCATGGAGAGGTGAGGGCTGTGTAAGAGCCTATAGATTCCTAGAGTAGCTTCTGTGGGGTGGCTCCATAGCTATTCTGCCATATAGGGGCAGAGGGAAAGACTCAGCCTCTTTGCTCCTGACATCTGCCCGGTGTCCATCAGTATATAGTTCCCCATTTCAGGACTCAATCCTATAGTGCTTTCATGTGTGTAACACTAGCTGATGTCAATGGGAGTTCCGGACACACAAGGATTTAGGGGGTCATATTTAACTGGCTGTTGATTTGAACAATAAATTTATTGATTACTACGTGCCCTTATGTAACACACCTCATAGGATTTCCTGCACATAGCCTAAAAGCCTATAAAGAGTTCTCCAAAAAGGCAGTGGCTTGCATTAATAGCTTGAGCATAATTAGCTAAACCCAAATTTAAGACATCAATAAAAAATATAGTAAAACCAAAACATTAGTAAACTTGGAGAAGTGCTAGAGGTACTACACATAATCACTAATCATAATTTTATATGTTAGAATGGAAATAGCAATGCACACACACCCTCTCATATTTGCATCATTAAAAAAAAACATTTGCAGGTACATGTACCTTTTCTTCAAGTTGACAATTGGTTTTAAATCTTACAGAGCTTAGAAAATTTAGCCTTAAATGTCCTAGTATGTTCTATACATACACACAAATAAGAACCAGCTTCAGTACTGACAAAACAAACAAACACACAATCAAACAAACAAACAAACCACCAGCAAAAGCAGCATCTGTTTAAACAAGGGCTGAATTTTGTTTTTGTAGATAAATAGAAAGCAGTATATTTCTAAACGATAGCATGTCATAATGAGTTACTTACATTGTGTCATCAGGAAAATAATATAAATTGTCATATTGTCATATAGGCAGTGGAGATTACTAGTCTGGATTAACATCTCCCCAATTGTTTTTGAAACCAAAGTCAAATCCAGCTCTGTCAAGGATTTATTGAAATTTTTAGATAGGTGTTTTGTTTTATTTTTTCAAGATTCCATCTGGGACCACAAGCATATTTTTTAGAAGAAGAGCAGGAAAATCTAGTTTAAGGATTTTCCAATTCATCTTTTCAGAATTCAGATTTCTCAAAGTTTGGATGAGCCAAAAGTAAGCACCCAGACGTCTTTGAACTATGCCCATCTTTAATGATTGCTGTCATTATTTCCCAAAGAAGCGTATAGCCTGATTTTCCCATCATTCCAGTGAAACTAAGAGTGATTATATTTTAATTATTTATGAAAAGTGTCCAGCTCCCAGCCATCACCTCCCCTGAGCAGAGACCAGAATCTCACTTCCTCTTAACTAAGAGTTTTAATATGGCACAGTTCCCTGACTTTCATTGTAATATTCCTGACTTACATTGTAATATTCTCAGCAAGACAGACCGCCTAAAAGGCCAGCCCCTGTGCTTTACTTTCTCTCCAAAGGCTATGAACAGTTTTGCCAGCAGTTACAAGTTTCCTCACAGCTCTTTCTAAGAAAGTACATTTATTCTTCAGAGAAAAACATTAAATAGAAAATATATAAAAACAAGAAACATTCCCATAAGCATGCTAAAAGCACATCAGGTTACCAATGAGTCTTATGGGGCTCCAGTGAGAAAATTTTTTTTCAACCTTTCTCCAAGGGTTGGGGACCCCCTTGCAGAGAAAGTCTTACCTGTCTGTTAGATCAAAAAGAAGAGCACTCTGCCAGTTTAAATGCATCCATTTATCCAAAAATCATTCCTTTGTCTCTGGGTCTCTAAAGAACCAAGTCTGAACTAGTATTTGTGAGCTTTCCAGGAGGTACCATCTCTCTAGCTGTACTAAAATCTGGATGATTTGCCTTAATCACCATCTACTATTTCTGATTCTTGGACAAGCTGTAGCAGACCTCTCCCACGGAGCAGAACTCAGACACATGTAAACCATTCATTTAATGCAATGGACCCCAACAATGCTTACACTTAAACTCAAGGATACGGCAGGAAGTTCCCATATGTATTGGTGTAGGACTCAGGTCAAGCTAAGGAAAGCAGCTTTTCTGATGCTTTTCTCACAATCTCTGGCAAAGCATAGACTGATTATTGGACATCTATGACATTGCCACCTGGATTTCTTTGATGAGATGCTGTGAAACTCCATCTCAAACTGTAGATAGATAAAACATCAAAAAGGGCAGCCAGCTGAGTCAGCACCTGATACCATTTAACAGCATAAGTGAAATGCCAGAGCTTGGTGCAGCACCACTATATGCAAGGTGACACAATGACTCATCCAGATGTTGCATTCAGGAAGAAAAAATATGATCTTTACCTTTCTGTGTTAGACAAAAGAACAGATTAAGATAGGATTTTCAAAAGCACTTAGCATTACCCCAAGCATGTTCCTATTAAAGTCACAGGCATAACTCTCATTGTCTTTTGGAAGCACTTTTGGAAAACCCACCCTAAAATTCAGTGTTCCAGCTGTGTTCACTTGGAGTCATATGCCTGAATACCATAAGTTTCCACTCACTGTAATCACACACAAAGGAAATAGATATATTAATGTGATCAACAGTTAACATAACTAATAAGAAAATTGGATACATCTGTATTTCCCACCAAATTCAGCTGTTCAAAGAAAACAAAGCTAAATTCCGTTTTGCATTACAACCAGACAAAGTCATTGGCTAAATGTTTTTTCTTCTAATTAACATGCAGTTATTCAATAAGACTCCACTGAAAGATCTGATCCCATTCTCCTTACTTAGGCAAATTTACCACTAATCTCCCAATTCCATTTTTATGTGTACAGAATTTGTAACTGAGTCTGAAGGCACAAATTTTGAAAATTTGTACTGACTGATCAATTGTTCTGCCTTATTCTTCTGACTAAAAACTCATTTGTCCAATCATAGGACAGAAACATTACCATGTGATCTAGCTGACCAATAACACAACCCCAAAAACTAATACTGAAAATCTGAAGTAGAGCTTTTTGAACAATCTAAAAATGAGTAATTGAAGCTATTTGAAGAAAGTTTATGGTTTGCTAACCAAAAAAAAAATAGGTAATAAACAAATATTTGTCATAACAAGTATCTCGATCAGCTCCCAAAACTGCTGCTTCTAGCACGATTAACAGGAACTTTGTAAGCTCCCCTACTCCGTTTTCCTCTGGTTTCACCTATTCTATCCCTTTATCCTCTGATCTCACTTCTAGCTTCTCCAGTAGTTGAATTCTAGCAACTAAGAACACTTATTGTTCTTTCCAGAATCCATGTCACGTACCATAGCAGTAGCTACACCATTTTCTGTTTGCTTTGGTGGCCTGTTATTAATCTCTCTAGAATTTTTTTCCACAGAGGCAGAGCCCACAGTGACTTACGCTCCTGCAGGTTTCTGTTTTGGTGAAACTCCAGAATGCTTTCAAGTTTTCAGGCACCCATTTTCTCCCCTCAGTGTGATTGCTTGAAAGAGAAGTGACCCCTTTAAAACATGAACATTTTTGTGTGTGTGCTGCACTTAAAGATTAGAATTTCTTCAATACAAGAATTTAAAAAGCAAACAAATGACAAATAGTTTCCATGAATCTATGGAGCACATACCTAATGCTGGTCCAAGGATTAAATTTCAGACATTGGCAACACTTTATTACAGGGAACAGGTCATAATTCATTCTCTTGCTATTCACTGTGGTACCTTTAACTGTGGTGAACAGTTCTGGCAGTAATTTGGGATATAATATGTAACTTCATTGGAATCCCACTGCTGCCAATGACAACCCTCTACAGTAAGCAAAGGAGTATTATTTATAAAAGCACTAATGCCGTATAATCGTGACCAAATAAAAGACTGCCCAGACAAGGGAAATTTGCACTAGGGCCCCGCACTGCAGTCACCCCCGGACAAACAGACCCATCTAGATAAGATCTAAGTCAGAAATTGCCAGCCAGAAAGATCATTTAGCATCAGTTATTTTTGCACAGTTGTTGAACAGCCACCATGACCTACTGTGGAAATTCATATTTCTGCCCACAATCTACCACACAACGTGAAGATGAATGGAAATCCTGTGTGAAAATGATTGCCCACAAATCCAGGGAGAATTGCATTGTGGTTAAAGTTTAATAGCCCACCATTTGCCCAACAGGAACTCAAGCTGTTTGGCAAGTCTTGCTTCAGCAAAGGCAATTGACTGTTGCGGGAAAGGTTTGTGTTCCAACTGTGCTGACTGAAAGAGTTACACAAAATATGGTCTGCATGAGCTATAAGAGGGACCAAATGTGGTATAACTAACCACCAGGACTCCCATCTGCTATTCCAGAAAGAGCATTCCTGGCAGCAGTGTCAATTGCAAAACAAACTTGTTTTCTGCCTGATGCAGCAACAACATGCATGTCAGTAATGACATCTTTAAATCAAACAAACAAGCAAACAAAATGTATTTGGTCAGGACATAATTATTAAGAAGTTTTTGTAATCCAGTCACGGGACAAACACAATACCATGTGACTTCAGTGACTAATCACATGCCATGATTAATCAATAGAGAATAGCCAAAAGGAACAATCCATAGCAGAAGTTTGTTCATATAGGCACAATCCTAAATCCATTCAACACAGTGGAAAGATTCTTACTGGAGTCAACAAGTTTTGAGTTTGGCTCATAAACTATTTGGCAAACATGAACACATTTCCAGGAATCAGGGTTGGCTCACAACCAGGAAAACAGATCTAATTTTTCAATAATTCAGAGTGAATTATTTCACTAGCAACAATCATAGCTTAGTGCAAGCTCTTATACTGTTCACAATTAATATATCTTTATAGAGTTTAAAGTGTAGCTGACAGTGTAACAAAACCCAAAGATTTACAGCTAAATCATAGAGAGAGATTTGAAAAATAACCTGTGTAGTGATATTTGTGTACATGTTCAAAGGGTGTGATAAATAAATTTCCCCCTATTTTTCAAGTTATGTTATGACATAACTAATTGTATAAATTGAGGAACTGATAATACAGTCTATTGGTTAAAAGCAGGGGTCTCGAACTGAAATCACCACAAGGGCTGCATGAGGACATAGTATGGTAGCCCAAGGGCCGCACCACTGAAACCTGTTGATACAATGATATTGCAAATAGTAAGAACAATAGTGTCATTGAGGGCCGCAGGAAATAACATTTGGTGCCGCAGGTGGCCCATGGGCTGTGAGTTTGAGACCCCTGGTTAAGAGCATGGACTGAAAATAAAGAGACCTGGGTAGTGCTTAATATGCAGAAGGTCCTGGGTTCAATTCCCAGGGGGTTGGCCTCGATGAGGTCCCTTCCAACCCCATGATTCGATTCTAATTCGATTCGATTCTGATAGTTAGAACTGAGCACAGAGAGATCATGTTTAATTTTGGTGGCCAAACTCAAAAATCTGAAGGGGAAAATATCAGTTTGTTTCAAACTGAAATGGACTTTTTTGTTTTGCTATGGTGAAGCAATATTTTACTATTCATGAAAAAATTTCACTCAGATCTTCATCTGGGTTCATCCATCCACTCTGACAAACTATGTGTAGGAATTTAAGGTACATCCACGGCCATAACTAGGGTTCGCGCACCTCGGGCAAGCAGCCCCAAAGGCTTCCCCCCCAGGCCCGTATCCTGTGGGAGGGGGGCATGTCCCTTCCCCGCCAGCAGCCAGAGCCAGCAGGAAGGGAGGGGTCCCTTCTCCCCACGATGGCCAGAGCCAGGCAGGCAGCCCCTTCCCTGGCTCCCAGAGGAATGTGCCTTTAACACACATTCCTCTTTGGGGCCAGGAAGAGTCTATGCTGGCGACCTTTCAAATTCATGGCCAGAGCAAAGCCTCATTCACCCCACCATAGTTACGGCCCTGCGTACATCTACATTGTAATAAAAATACCTGTGGCACAGAATCTCAGAGTCAACCAACTCAGGCTTGCAGGACTCTGGCTGTGGGAGTGGTAATCAAAATTGCAGCATAGATGATTTGGCTTGGTCTGGAGCCCAGGCTCTAAGACTCATCCCTTCCCTCCCACAGGGTTTGAAAACTGAAACCCAAAACATCTTACGCTGCGATTACTAGCCCTGATACTACAGCCCGACAAGCCTGACTCAGTTGACCCAAGTAAGCCAAGGCTATCCTATGAGCCTTTTATTACAATATACATATATCCTTAGGCTCCAGTCCTGCAAACCTTTCTGCACATGGTTAACTTCAACATGGGTGTAGTCCCACTCGAGCCAATAAGACTTAAGTATGCATATACTTAACTTTTAGCATGCCTAAGTGCTTGTAAGACCGGGGCTTTAATTTCTCTAGGCCTCACAGTTCCCCATCTGTAAAATGGTAATCACACAGCCTCTCTCTTTTCTGTTTTATTTATTTACACAAGTTAAAGCCTGCAGGCCTTTGCAGGAATGAACTGTTCCATGTGTCCTCATATGTGTTTGCATGTGCAGGCAGTTCCTAGCACAGAGGGTCCTCATTGGTGCCTTTCAGTGCTACCAAAATACAAATTAAAAAAGAACTAGTTTTAATAATAATATTAATGATAACAAGGTTAGGGCAAATTTCCAAAATAGTTAGTTGCTAAAAAATGGAGGCAGATGAAATGCAGAAGGATGTCAAGGTTAACAGCGAGCTCAGGGAACCCGTATTTTAAATGATTGTCTGGGTTGCTGACTCAGTGTTTCAATACATTTAACAGAGAGAGGAAGGCAGTCAGGAAAATGAACCAAATATATTTCTAAATCCTAATCCACGTAATACTTGCAGGAAATGTCAAAGTAAGTGTTGGAGCCAGAAAAATAATATAGAATAATATAGAAATAATATAGAATTTCTTCCTCCAGTTGCCAGTACTTCTGATATCATTGCATATGGTTCTTTATAGGAAACCCTGTGTCCACCAAATGGAGAGAAGAATATAAAATGATCAGAAGTTGGAAATCTCTTTTATGGGCAGCCATATACTCCTTGCCTTTCCCATGTTCTGCCTACAACTTACACAAGGGCTATGTTCACACACAGGGGGTTATTTTGATACAAGTTGTTTCAATACAAGTTGTATCAAAATAATGCCTTATTTCAAAATAAGTAAATTTGAATTAACAGTTTGTTAATTCAAATTAAGGAAAAAAGCTCAAAGCAAAATAGCATGTTCAAACAACAGTTATTTCGAAACGAGTCACCGTTGTTTCGAAACAACATGTTCAGACAGTATTGTTTCGAAACAATCGTTTTGAAACAATGTTGTTTCGTCCCCACTTGGGGTTTAAGTTGTTTCGAAACAACGCCATCGTTTCAAAACAGTGTGTCGTGTGAACATGGCCTTTCTTATTTCGAAACAACCTCTGTTGTTTCGAAATAAGACTGCTGTGTGAATACACCCAAGGATTTTAGCACTTTTACTGAAGTACCTGAGCATCTCATATTTTTGAGAGAGTTTCTAGTGTAGACATATCCCTAAGCAGACTTAACAAGGTCAACTTAAGTTGACTTAAAGTCGACCTTGTTAAATTGACTTTAAAAAGCACCCTGGTGCAGACATAGCCTAGAAGACTGGTTCAAAAATATAAGATATTAGAAAAAACTTTTTTACTAGGAGAGTGGTGAAGCCTTGGAATGAGCTGCCAAGGGAGGTGGTGGAGTCTCCATCTTTGGAGGTGTTTAAGGCCCAGCTGGACAAAACCATGACTGGGATGGTTTAGTGTGAGTGGTCCTGCCTCTGGCAGGGGGTTGGACTAGACGACCTATGAGGTCCCTTCCAACCCTATGATTCTATGATTCTAAGAGGCTATTGTTGTAGGAAAAAAGCACCAATTATATACCTGGCAAAATAGATAGATGACAAATAAATACCTATATATTTGGCTACCAATAATTCAATACTCAAAGTACATTCAACTGCAAAACACACACACACACACACACACACTCTCCAGCCCACCACTCCATTTTTTAATAACCACATTTGATGCATATATATAACGTATTAAATATATGGAATCAGAAAATGCACTCAATTTAATAGTATCACTAGAAATAATGCCATGAGAAGTGAAGAGATGTTCACTCTACAATGTTACACAGCATTAAATAGTGGGTGCCAATGAGTACAGGGGACTGGACTCGATGACCTCTCATGGTCACTTCCAGTTTCTGTGCTTCTATGACTATACTACTGTATAATGTTTCTCTACGCAACAGCTCACTGTTGTAATGGTTACTGTATTGTCTCTGATATCTACAAGGCTAATATTTGTAAACCTGTTAAAACTTTATAAATGAAACCATAGTTACAAAATAAAATCAACTGCAAACCTCTGTGCTTTGGTAATAGTCCTGGAAAGCATACATATATGAATCACTTTACAACCTGCTTTGAATGCAATCCAAATCAAGAAAATCGTCTCATTTTCCTCTTGCTAGAGGGAAAGCCATATATGGGGCAAAAGAAAAGGTAAAGAGATTTGTAATATTAAAGTGAGAGAATGAGAGAAAAAATTCACAGAGTAAAAACAGGAAACACTAAAGGATAAAGACTGAGAATTGACAGGCAGACAAGAAACATACCAAATGCAGAAGACTATGTGAGGATTGCAAGGACTTGGCAGTCAGTCACTATGTGAGATGCCAAAAGAGAACACACAAAGAGAGTGAAATGAGTCAGAGCTTATAAAAGGAGATGTAAGAAAGAAAACCGAGCACAAGGGATTGAATTGAGAAAAGGGAGACAGGATCCAAGACCTACAGCTTTAAAAATATAAGACAAGTGTATTGGGAAAACTGAATATACCAGATCCAATCCAACTCCTTGGAGAAAACATCCTGGAATGGCCTGGTGGGTGTACAATGGAACCCATTTACAGTGAACTCAGAGAAGGTGCAAGTCCAGATATAGAGTGGTAGCTTAAAGGTCCTGAATTGTTTCCATGCAGGGTAATTTGCAAATTGCAGGTCTGGGTATCATTTCCCTCTGCTTATCTGTTCAAATCCTTCAGTCCTTAATCATGAAGAGCTGAGTCAGGGCTACCACATCTATTTCATAGTGTAGCTGTTCTGAGGGAAGAGGATTTAAAATTTTTGCTTGGAACAGAAATTCTGAGTTTTGATCCCCTCTACAAAGAAATCTGTTGTAGAACTGACTCTTCTTCTTCCCCATGTCTAACCCTAACTTTAAAAAACAAACAATGTGTGTAACTAACAAAGCTGAGTCACAGCTTATCCAAATCAATAGGCTGTATTTTGTAAGCATCACAAACATGTGCATTTATATTTATGTTTTAAGGTTACATTTTTTCCATTTTGTATGCAGGGTTCTAATTAATGGCCTATCAGGTAATTCAAAATATTAATACTGTTTGACATTAAATGTATTCATCACCACTGAAAAGTAAAATGATTTTAGTTGAAGTTTATCCCTTGAACAGTTGAAATTATAACCTTGAAAGGTATGAATATTTAACCAACAGACCATCCACAGAGCAAGATGTTTGAATGAATTTTATTTGTTGCTTCCTGTTTTAACATCCCATCTTTGGTAGGGAAAAAGAAATTCAGTTCAGATTTTATTGCTTCCCCCCTAATCTTAGTGCTCTGTTGTTCTTGTTAAGGTAGATGTGGGATGTAGAGGATGATGAGAGGCAGCTTTAGGATTACTGGTAATATACAAGTTAAAGATGCCTTGGGGACTGTCTAGTTAATGTGCACGACTGCTTATTCCTTGTAACAAATGTAGCTGACTGACTGGCTTCTTATGGAAGCTATACAGGCCCAGGCAGAATCCAAATCTGCTCAGAGCTAGGTAGGATCAGGCAGAACTGCAATCCCTCCATACTTTGAAGGGCACAAATCACCTGAAACACAAGGGACAAAGGGCAGGATGACCAGCACAATGTGAGGTTGCTGTGCACTAGCTACCCAGTGCTCTTTGGGTGCATGGCTCTGCACAAAAAGACTCTCCTCCCCAGCACCAGGAGCACCCCTAGCCTGGAAAAAACCCCACGGCTCAGGCGCCGGGATTCGGGGCTTGCATACTTTAAGTGCACTGCCACTGAAGGCACCATCATGGTGGACCCAGGGCTCTGGCGCTGGGACTCAGGGCTTGAGCCTTGTAAGCCAAGTGCCAGCAATGCCCCTGCCCAGCAACCTTAATTTACAGACATAATCTAGCCTAGGGAAGAGAGAGCTAGTCCAGAGAAATACAAGTCCCCTGAGTCCATTTTCAGAAAAGACATGAACCTGAGTTTTTGGAGGTTCCAACACATCAAGTAGATAATTATTGTCACTCCTGGTTTCCAACCAAGAATGATAATGTATATTCAGTGGTTAAAGTAAGCGGGAACACCCCAGAACTCCCACAAATCTGATGGGCCAGAGTTCCAGGGCCCAGACTCCAGAATCTAGAAAAATTGGGCCCACACATGCATGAAGGGGGCCCGGACAATACAGGAAGGGGGCCCAGATATTAGGAAGGTTCCAGGAACCCTCAAATTATAGTTTAACAACTGTTATTCTTCTGGCTTGGTCACATGGAGAAGGGCCAGAAATCTTAAAATTAAAAACAAAGAAGAGGGGGGAAAAAATCAAAAGCAGCAGCCTGTTCCCTTGAGATTTTCAGGCCAGAATTACAAGCAGGAGGAAGGATTAGAGTCCCAATAAGGAGCTGCATTTCTGGATGCTTAGACAAACCAAATCTGAACCAGAAATGTTTTGGAGGGGTTTGCCAACCACTATGTGAGGTGCGTAAATTAACAAATGGCAAAATGTCATGCGGATTTGGTGCGAAATAAAGACAGAGCTGCAGAGCAGCCCTCTCTCAAAGCTTGAGAAGACCAAGAGTTGCAGGGGTTAAGTCTATATACCTTCAAGAGAATCACTTGAGACATACATCTTATGCAAAAGCTGATCTAAGAAAATCTATTGCTAAACTCATTTGAGAATCAACACATATTTGTTTGAATTCTGTTAGGAATAATGCTCTTCATTTCTGATGTAATTACTGAAATAGCCACTAGACAGAGCTGTTTATCTGAATTTTAACCTCTAAAATATTTATGTCTCAGGATCATGAATACAAAGTATTGATATGCTGAAAATCTGAGAAATATACATGTTATAAACTCCAAGAAAAAAATCAGGTAACTATAGTAACTATAATTTATAGTATGAGATTTAGTAGTGGAAGAAACAAACTTCTGAGCTTCACAGAGCTCCTCTCTTGCAACATGTGATACACACTCCTCGCTCAACAATCTGTCTCCCTTTGCAGTTACCTTTCCCAGACCTGATGAAAGATTGTCTCGTCCCTAACAGAACCAGGCTCAATAAAAGATATTACCTCACCTGCTTTGTCTCTCTCATATCCTGGGACCAACATGACTATCAAAACAGTGCACATACAACCACATCACTTTGGCTGGCAAGCTGTGTTTGGGCTCACACAAGCCTCCATTAAGTCACTGAATGCTATATTATCTTGAAAAAAACACTTTGTGTTTTTTTCATGGTAATATAACAACTGCATATCTACTGGAGGTGAAAAACTTGTGCTAAAAACATTGATGAGATAGAAGATGATTATTTGCTGTCAGCCACATTTTGCTACGAAAATCTCAGTCACCTACAAACATCAGAGGACCCTGCAGAGATTCAATCACTGAAACTCAGCAACACAAGTTAAGCCAGATATAGTTAGTGTAAGTGACATTTGTGAACGTGTAATATATCTGAAAGCTTCTTAGCGTTCACTTGTTAAAACACAGTGTAACAATTTCATCACTAGATGGCAGTACAGTTTATTACACACACCATATTATACGGTCCACAAGTTTTACCTGTCTCTTTTGAGTAGCAGTTCCTCCAGCTAGTTGAGGAGAAAGGAAGTGAGCATTTAGAATTGCTACTTCATTGTTATGCTACTCTCCATCTTTGTTTGCTTGTTTTATTCTTTATTAAATAATATCTTTTTTCATCACTTTTGCTTGGCTCATAACATACAAATAGTGAAAGTTTTCTTAACTGATCCTAAATCTCCATTGTTGGTATTGGGAGAGTGTTGGCTTACAATGAATGATAGACAGGAACTGATGAACACGGGCATACCTGTGTGTAAAGATGACACAGAGAAGGCAGAGCTCCTGCCTGCATCATCGGCATCTATGTCCCCTTTCCCAGAAGGCTGGGTTACCCTGTTCTGCTCTTACCATATCATGCCATTAATGTTTGCTGAGTAACAGGAAGGACTGCTATCAACAGTAATCGCTTTCATCCTGACATTAACGTGATTTGAAAAACCATTGCAATTAGAGTCAGCTTTCTAATTTTTATGACAGTTAGATTTTAAAGGGGATTTTTTGTGTGGGGGTTTTTTTTGTTTGGTTTTTGTTTGTTTGTTTTTTAAAGCTACAACTACTCTTTTTTTTTTTTTTTTTAAGTGTAGGGACACATTTTAGGGAGGTTTTGGTCCAGACTTGTTGAATTTATTTTTAAAGGTGTTTTAAAAAACTTCTGAATTATCTTCATACACATTCTAAATGTCAATCAACCTAAGCCTCTATTTAAACTCCCTCCTAATCCAAACAGCAGTGTGCTAGAAAGCAGAAAGTGCCCAGTCTGACTCCACTGGTCAAGATGAATGAAATACACAAACTATCCAAATACATGAGGCCCAATCCTGTTCTGGCATTAGATCAAGGTTGGGGGGTTTCAAAGGAACCTAAGGAATTTAAATTCAATCTCACTGAAAATCTCATTGAAACTTCCTTCAACTTCTTTGCCACAAAGGTAAAATTGGTTTCTGTGAGAATAAGAGCTATTGTTGTTACTATTAGTTATGTATGAAGTGCCTTTATGGTCTCTACAGGGTGCCTGGGTCTGTACAGTGAGAGCTATACACTGCCCTAAGGCTTTAACAATAGAAGGGCCCAGTTTTCTCACATTTACTGACACTGAGTAGGTTTCTACTGGGGCCACTTACAAAGTAAGATGAACAAGAGAGGCAGAGCTGGGCCTACAGACTGATTTTGTAGCACTTGTCTTGACCTAATCTGTTCTGAGAGCAGCATCAGTCCAGATATGTTGTCACTGGTGCAGTTTGTTGTCCATCCAGCCCTTTGGGTGAGTGTTATGATGGGGATACAGGGTGAAAAATTCCACTTTTGACAAGAGGAGGAAGCATTCCAACCTCTGGTTCTAGTTAATCTATGGAATCACATCAGAGGTCTGCAATCAAACTACAGCTCTTGAGCATCAGGTACTATAGTTGCCTTTCAGCCCCAGAATCTGATCCTGTTACTGCCGCTGAGCAATGTGACACTGTCTGAAATCAAGCGAGTCTGATGGCACTTAAAAGACTAACAAATTTACCATGAGCTTTCATGGGAGAAAATTGCACTTTGTTATGAAAATCCATGAGATAAATTTGTTAATCTTTTAAATGCCACCAGACTCTTTGTTTGTTTGGCTGAACGAGACTGACACAACGCCCCCTCTGGAACTTGCCTAAAATCAGAGTCAATAAGGAATTACTGATATCTTGGCTAAGGATGTCAGAATCTGACCCTAAGCTTCTATTCTATGCTAAACAGCCACATGTGCCTGGTTTAACAAACAGCTTTTTAAAATTCTCACAGATTTCAGCATTATTTAACATGCAGAAATACACACAGGCCAACAAACTTGGCTTTCCAGGTCCTCATGAGAACTGCTTCAAAATCACCCAAGATAGTGGCTTAAGCTGCACACCTGACTGGAGACATAAAGGAAAGAGTTCCAATTCCTCTATCTTCTGAGTGCACAGGGTACATTAGTGCTAAACAGCCTCTACTCCTTCCTCAGATTGTAAGTGGGAAAAGGCAGGGAGCTGCTGAACCAATCTGTGTATGGGGGAGAGGAGATTGGGATCTACTGTTGGTAAGGCCAGTAGAAGATTATTACCTCCTGCAGCAAGGGACAAAGAGAGAAGAGGCTCATTATCTCCTTGTACTGCAGCTGGGGCAGGTACATCAGCCCTGCCTAAGGCAGTGTGCAAGAGTGCAGTCTAGCCCTGAGTATGTTAGCCATGATTAATTTATTATTTGCCATTCTCAACAGCAATGATTTCTGCAAAGCTCCAAAACCGGCTATCTGTTTTGAAATTAGCATTTCTAGGCTCTAATACCTCCTGTATTAGTTACTCCCTGCACATTAAAGGGATTTTTAACTGAAAGCAGTAAGAATTGGTAATTTTTTTTTTCCAATTTGTAACTCTGATGGATCACATTTAGGTGGAGTTAAAAGAGCGCAAGCAATAATCCTTTTTTTCTCCGAGGTTCATCAGTTGTTGACAAAGGATTATTTGTTTCCTGATTTTTGTGTGGCGGGATGGGGTGGGGAGAAAGAGAAGTACAGACAGACATGCAAAAAAACAGCAAGAGACACAGACCAGGTGTGAGACAGTCTGTAATGACCAAAAGGTTGAGTTGACAGTATAATTGGATAAGTGATCCTGTGGCATAATTAGCAGAATTAAAAACATCTTGGGAAAGGACTGGCTGTAATATGACATTTAGCCTGTATTGTGGGTTCCCACAAGTTTTCAAAGTACAATGTGATTGAAGAGCAGAAACAAGACATTTTAGTTATCAGCTGGTTTCAATTCTCAGTCCTTGTTTCTTAGGCTGGCTGAACTGTAGCAGCATGACAGCATTACACTGCATTTCTAGAGTACGTTCCACCTGAGGAGCGTCAGCTTTACAAATGTAAGTTAGGTAAGTGACTTCATGTAAATGGCCTGGTGGGGTTTTTTTCTTCCAGGTTCTCTCTGATTTCATACCAAATGTGCTCACTTTGCAAGTTAGTAAATGTTGTGTTTAACGGCCAACTCAACAAACCACCGCACTTCACAGCACGTTCTATCCTTACCCATCACCACAAGCAACAGAGGGTCAGCAGATCAAGTTAGATACTCAGATACACCAGTGCAACTCTGCTGTCTTCAGATGCTGGCTTTGATGCAAGAGATGAAAAACCCATCTTGACTGTCAGAGCCCAGGCAGTTGGTGGGGTTGGTTGTGTCTCTTTGACTGCAACTTTTCATGAACATTTCAGTAACTGAGTTTAACTCAGAGGAATACTTAAAGAAAGCAGATTGAAAACTCATGTGTGAGGATCAACGGAGGGCAAATTTCAAACAGTAAACTATGTGTGTGTTAGAGGTCATCCCTAGGGGGTATATCTGGGATACTAAGGACCCAAAAAAGGGGGGGGGGAGAATTGCTACTATGCTACTTTTAGAATTAAAAAGTGATTTTTAAAGCCTTCAGAAACATAGTAGTGACAACATCCATTACTCATAATGTAAACAAAAGCATACTCATTCAGGGACTGATACAATACCTATAAGTTAATGGGAGTCCATTCTACTTCTTCCTTCCTTTACTGATCGCAGAAAGAGAATAGAGATTTGAGAGTTTCTGAGCACTGTGTGTTCACTTCACTTAGTAGGCTTATAAAAGTCCCAGAGTCAAGGCACTGAGTCCTGTGGCAGACCTCTGACATATAGCATTTAATTATTGTCAGCTATTAGCTTGTTGTATGAAAAGAACTGCTAGCCCTGGTTTCCAGTTACTTCTTTTCCCAGATTTGAAACTTTGGCATATAGCTTCCTGTGCTCTAACTGAGCAGACACTTCTTTCATATTTTCTGGAGGTAAGAGCTGCTTTGTGTCATAACATGCTCCATCCTCATGCAAACTATGGGCTGCACTGCGCTCTTCTGGAGCTGAGGCTATGGCTGCAGAAGCCAAGAAGACTGTTCTCCTGCCCTGACATGACCCCTATCATTCTAGCCTCACCACCAAAAGGCCCTCATTGTTAGGGATTGTGATAGGATATGTGCAGGGCCTGCACCCAGTTAGCTCTCTCCTATGTCTGAAGAGAATTTTATGTCCTCTATACACTGCTGTGAAGGGGATGACATAAATCTGCAAACTCCATTTTGGGCCTTAAGACACCATTTCAGGGATCCAGGGTGGTCAAGTCTCACCTGTCCCCCTCCCTGAGGTCAGTCACCTGGGCCATGGATCAACAGATGAGGTAATGCCTCATATAAGGAAACAGCTCACATTTGGCCCAGGTGGGGGGGCATGCCATGTAAGGTAAACAACCCGAAATCCAGACTGTAATTGGCTCTGTGCTAGCCCTCACCCCCTTCTCCTAAACTGTACTATATTACCCATGTTATTGTTACTCTTGGGGAGCCAGCTTCCGTAGGGAAACTGCTCCACCAGATTTGGTAGGTGAATAAAAGCATATGCTTATGTGACCTCCTCTGCCTCTGTGTGTCTTGGGGCCACTTGGGCCAACTTGGGAAGCGCAAGGGCTTTGGGCTCTTACAGCTGCAGCAGCAGACAGGGTCTACAGCAGAAAAAGATTCCCTTCCCAGAGCTTACCAAGGGTAAAGTACTGCAGAAATGCAAATTGCCAAGCTTAACCTTGAGCCTTTAGGTTTGAATGTGTAAGCTGCAATCCACCAATAGATGGCAACATGCTCACAGACACAATGCCAGTCATGCTTGCTTTGAAGTCATTAGCAAAAATGAAAAAACCCTATTGATATAAACAATCAAATGACAAGACTGATCTCAGACTTGCCCACAAAACTCAAAAATCATCCATAACTTTGCTTGATTACAATGGATATTCATGAAACTTAGTCAGAGCCTAAGTTTCCAAGGAGGTTTGCTCACAGGGGAAGTTTGAAGGGATGGTAGGTAACAAGCCATTCTTTGAACTACAGGGAAACAAAACTTGCTGAGAAAAGTCAGTACTTCAGAAGATACAAGTTGTTAAAATCTCCTGTAACTCAAAATACAGTTAAATTTTTTTCCTCTTCAAAAATTTCAAATTCACCTTTGACTTAAGAGCACGTGTGCCAATTTTCATGCTGATCCAGTTTTCCAAGAAAAACTATAGGGAAGGCTAAAAAAGGATTTATAATAGAAGTTAATTGCAAGTCTAACAATAAGAAGATATCCTCCCTTCTGGCAAAGAGAGGCAGAATGGCTTTTGGTTTGGGGGCACTAGCTCTGGGCTAGAGAAATGGATTCAGTTCCTGCTCTGTGACAGGGTTTCTTGGTGATCTTCGGGTTGGTGTGAGGATAAATATATCAAAGATTATGAGGTGCTCAAATACTACAATGATGGGACCCATCTAAGTATCTAAGGACTTGTTTATACAGGGGGCTTTTAACAGATTATTTTGATGTACATTTAATTTGCTCCAGAGGGTAACTCTACTAGCCTGTATACAGCAAAAACAGTGTAAGTCCCTATAGCACCTTAAAGACTAATAAGTCTCTTTGGGCACAAGCTGTCAGGGGCTGGAACCCACTTCATCAGATACAGCAAGAGGAAAACAAGCAAGAAGTCCTGTGGCGCTTAAAGACTAACAAATTTATTTATCACATGAGCTTTTGTGGGAGAAAAATCCCACTTCATCAGAAACCTTGAAGATGGGGGAACTTACAGAATGGAAGGAAAATAAATACAGGGAAGTGTAAGTCATGGGGTCAGGTCAGACTGTAACAGCAAATCAAAGCAGTTGTTAAGATTCAAAGACTGTGAAACAGCACATAGAGGAAGGTGAGTTCAAATCACCTGTTGTAATGGGAAAAGAATCCATAATCATGATTTAATCCTGCTTTCACACAATCAAATCTGCATATCATTTGCAATTCTGCTATTTCTCTTTGAAGTTTTGATGTCTTACTGACTTTCTTGAGCACAGCTGTTAGTCAAGGGGATTTTCTCCCACAAAAGTTCATGCAAAAAATAAATTTGTTAGTCTTCAAGTGCCACAGGACTCATTTGTTTTGCTGATCTATACTAACATGGCTGCCCCTTTGAAACTTGGCAATGTAAAGTGGAAACTACCTCTTACAGGTGACAAAAAGCAGCTACCTGTCTGTCTAACTGTAGTTTCCACTGCATGCTTCTGATGAAGTGGTTGGAGCCCTTGAAAGCTTATGCCCAAAGAAAATACAGGGAATTTATACCTCAGTGGGGAGCTGGAGTCTTGGTGTTTTTACAGGCATGAACTAACCACATCTGCCTCAGGTAAAGTGAGAATTTGAACTACACTTGCTCATAACCACTGTCTCAAACTGTTGAATTTTGTACAATAGAATACAAGAAAAGCTGTGGCTGCCATTTGGAGCTGGCAAACTGTGTTGAGGGGGCTTTTATGGGGTGGAATGGATGTGGAGAGGACAAAGGAAAAGGGGTAGATAGGCATGTGCTCTCCATAGCAGGGACTTCAAAATGGTCAGTCCTTTAGCTGACAGCCCAGCTGGAGCAACTGCCATGTTGCAAATGTAATGGAAGGGGGACAGCACACAGACAGAATGAGCTGAAGCAAGGAGAGAAGCAAGGGGTGGAAATTCAGAAAGGCTCTTATCTCATATCTGCCAAAAAATAACTATGGGCATGGGACATCTGGAGCAGAAGCTAGCATGGCAATGTAGCATAACAACACATTTTAAACAGAGATATTTACATATTGATGTTCCTTTGATAGGCTGATATTAGGAGGTAGGTCCTAAATTTTTATCTGTGAACTGGGCTTTCTTTTTACTTGGCTGTTGTCAGGGTCCTGAGACTTGAAGAGATCCTGGTGCCCCAGGGACAACTCTTCACTGGCCCCTAGTGTTCATTCTCCAGTGATGACTCCTCATGCTGACCCTTGGGTTGGGCAGCAAAATGTCAGTGGGCTCCAAAATGCTCCTGGTGCAACTGATCAAAACCCTGTTCAGGTCCTAATAAAACAGACAGGTAGCATTTCCACCACTGGACCTTTTCCTGGCATCCTTGCTTTTAACATACCACCTCCTGAATTGTTTGCTCTTTATCCTACACTGGTAGTGTCCTGGTTGTGGTTCCCATGGACATCTGCTTCACAATGTCCATGAAAAGATCTTCATTCTGGGGAATGGCCCAACAGCTTGCTGCACCAATGCATCTTCCCAGGGTCTCAGCATGGCTCTACGTGACTGCTCAAAGCATGTTGAAAGGCTTCTGGAGTAATAATGCAACAATACAGGTATCCAGGAGCTAATGGACAATTTCTGGCTCCGTACTAGTTTGTAAAAGGGAATGGAGGCATCCAGCTGATTTGACAGCAGAGCCGCAGCAGGTACAGAAATAAACAGACACGGTAACAATCTCCAGCAAAGTAGTGTAGGATAGCAGCTTCAGGACTGCCATGGCAGTGTGCAGCAGCAACTTTCTGTGCATGTGAACAAACTGAACTAACTCAATTTGCATCAAACTTGGGTCACTTTGAAGAGGACTCCAGAGTCTACAGTAAATGGGATTTTCTCCCATGAAAGCTCATGCAATAAATAAATTTGTTAGTCTTCAAGTGCCACAGGACTCCTTGTTTGTTTTAATAAATGTGGAGTTAGTGAGCTGTAAGGAGTTGCGTCATATGTACACAACTCTTTTCAAACTGGAGTGACTCAATTTAATTTAGTGTAACCCCCATCCCGATATAGATAAATCTTAAATTAGAATAGGTTGAAACAGAAATTTTGGCTCATTGACATCAACAGGAGTTTTGCCATTGACTTCAGTGGAGTCAGGATTTCACTCTGAATTTTTAATCTGAATGGCCATTCCTACCATCTAGTTTTCACAAGACAAATGTAAAATCAGAGCTTAATCCTTGCCATGAAAGCCATTTCCACATCTAATCTTTTGAAAAATGTATTTAAAACAATGCCTCTGGAAAGAAAACCACATTATGAACCATGGATGCAATTAATGTAAACAGGAAAACAAATAAACAAGCAAATGCCCAGAACAATGAATGTTTACAAGCTCTGAGGCAACATTTAGATTTCAGATATGCTGGCTCTGTTGCATTGCCAGAATATGTTACAACAGAAGGCTTTGTTTATCATCATTGCTTACAACCATATCTCAGGAGTGAAAATTAAGTTTATCTGAAGCATTTCTCATTTTTCATTGGTGATTAAGTTAGTGATTTGTTTGTCAAAGTCTGATCAAAGCACAGGAGTAACTAAACAAACAGATTGTTGCATGCTAACCATAAGAAAAGAGTCTAGCTGTAATTCTGGCTCTTTCATCAAATTCCACTATTTTGACATTATTATATCAGAGAGTAATATATACATTTCTTAGGGCATAGTACTGCATTTAATCTATTTGTATGATTTAAATTGGTTCCCCTGAAATATTGAACTATCTGTAAGAAAGTATCCTTATCAAAGATAACACCTCCTGATACCCCAGTGGGTGGCTGTGCTGCCTAAGGCAGATGTCTAGCTTTAGAGTGCTGATAGTGTTGAAATCACCAGCACACAGTCTATAAAAGTGATGAAGAAATGGGATTTACAGGAATTTAAAGGAATGTATTATTGACCTGTTTGCTTTTTTAAAAAGATCCATTCTAAGATACCTGCCACAGTAAATGACTCATGTAGGCATGAAATCAGCATGCAGTACTTCTGCACTAGGGGTGGAGAATTGTTCTACCAAATTCAAGTCTCATGAAAGTCATAGGGCCATATTCTCAGATGGCATAAATAGGCATTGTGCTGTTGACTTCAGCAGCACCAGGTCAATTCCTATCAGCAGAAAATTGGCCCAGATTGTGATGCAGTACACAATACAGTGAACAAGAGGCTAAATCTCAGATCAAATTCTTTTACCCCACAAGTACTCAGGGGAAGGATTATAGCAGCCTGGAAGGCAGAGGAGCCAGAAAAACTTTAGGAAAGGAATGTCCCTGGTCCAAACCTGTAAGACTCATTGGAATTCTAAGCATGGGACTTTTATAAAAATACAAGTGATGTAAACATTTAGTTAATCTAATACACAGTAGAACCTTACAGTTATGAACACCGAAATTATGGACTGCCTAGTGAACCACGCATCTCATTTAGAACCAGAAACACACAATTAGGCACCACAGAGATGAAAGGAAAAAAAGCAAATACAGTATAGTACTGTATTAAACATAAACCACTAACTCATGCTACTTAATAAACTATGATACTCACTAATGATCTGGAGATCCTCATCAAGTCTGGAGATGACATTAAACTGAGGAAGATGGAGAGTAGTGATAGGACACAGAGTAACCTGGACAAACTAGAGGATTGGGCCAAAAGAAATCTGATGTGGTTCAATAAGGACAAGTACAGAGTCCTACACTTAGGATGGAAAGACCCCATGCACAGCTACAGACTGCCAACCACTTGATTAAGCAGATGCATGACAAAGTGGGTTGGAGTCCACGAAAGCTTATGCCTGTGTTAGTCTTTAATGTGCCACATGACTCTTGCTGTTTTTGCTGTACACAAATACTGCTATCCCTCTGGATATAACAGTTAAGTAACCTACATATTTTTAAAGAAAAAGTCCAATCTGGGATGCTATAAAATTTATTTCATTAAATTGTCAATCTGTTCCTTTTCTAGTATATGCTACGGTGTTTCCACATATTTGACCTTCTACAGAAGGGACATCAACAGTTGGTGTCACAGAATAGACAGGTTTGACAGCTGTGGAATCCAGATGCTAAGCTGTGGAATATACTTTTCAGCAGCATTTGCTATTGGATCTTTGGCTTTGGTCCCTGTTGACAGCTGTAAAGTTGTACGCTGGCTACCTAAGGGTTATATTTTTGAAGACTATTTGATCTGCTTTGCCCTCCTGCAGGCTATTTTTGTTTGGTTCAAGTTTTAATGGTATGGGATTTCCTCAATGGACTTTCAGAAAAAAGATTATTTGAGAAATCCTTAATAAACTGTTATTCATAAATTCTCTATCAAAAAGAAAGAGTCATGTGATTCAGATATAGGGAAAAGCAGGCCAGGAATGTGGCTCATTTTAGAGAATTTTTGTAGCATTTGCCTGTGCCCCCTTGTGTCTAGCTGGCTTTATCAATCTTGTGAATGCACTAAAATGTAATAAAATCATACAAACAGCTTGATACCCAAGATAGCCCTTCTGTGCAGCCAGTGTCTCCACAGGATATTTTCACACCAGATTAGAACTTTTTGGTTTTTGTTTGCAAAAGACCTGGTGATCCTTCCAGCTTCTGTTTTAGTGTAAATGCGTACAAGTCCAAGCACTCCAAATTAACGGGAATGCTGAAGCAAACATCTGATGTTTGTATGATAGCTGCCCATAGCCATAAGACATGACTCACACTGCTCCTACTACAATGGGCCTGGGCTTCCCTGGACCTATAGGTGAATTTTGTCCCAGATCTACCAGTAACACATCCAAAGTGGAAAACCTGGGCCTCGTTTGCGTGACCACTTGTTTGTCACTGGATGTAGGATGTCACCTCAACAAAATGCAGGCCATATGCTATCTCCTAGGGGAGCTGGAGTCCTGTAAACCCTGTTCTCCTAAACTCCGTCTTCAGGGAGAGCTGGCTAAATTCCTGTTCCCCCACAAATCTGCAAAGGATGGCTGGCTGCACTGTTAGGCTGCCAAGGAAAGGGGTGACAGGCAGGGGAGAGAGAGAGGTGGGAGTTAGGGAAAGCATCCATAAAGGTCTATTCTCCTCCCATCTCCAGGATCTCTTAAGGGAGCATGTTTGTAGTCAACAATGTGTTCTGAAACCTTTTGGATCCTACTGTTACTGAAAGGGTAGGAAACAGGAATCATCCTGAGAGATAGCCACAAGAACAGGTGAATGTGGGGGGTGCATAGCATAAATGTTGACCCCTTGAAGATGGAAGCTGAGGGGTGAACCAGACGGCCAACCTCTAAAAGTCTGGGAGAAAGATAGCTGAACATCTCTGAAAACTTTGGAAGCGAAGGAATGTAATCCTGCCTATCCCTCAAAGGAGGTGTCATGTAGGGGAGCCTTTGTCCTATTTCTTGTTGGGGGAAATCCCATGAGGAAGGGAAAGATAGCTTGAACCTGGACTGAATTACTGGGAAATGTAGACTAAAGTTGGTCCAGATTCATCAAAAGGATCAGAAACCTTAATAAATATTGACTCAGGTTGGCAGTGAAACCTAAAACAATGTGAGTGGCATTGGACTTCTGTTCTGTTGTTGAAGGTTCATATTGTTTTTGTGGTGACATCTCCTGCCATGGCTTGCTGCTTAGATGTCCAGGGGAATGCAAGACATCCTTTTGCATAACCATCCTTCCCCCCGCCCTACAAAATGGGTAGTAGCTGAGGTAATTTACGACGTTTCCAGTTATTTCTTGGCTCCACACAACCTTAAATTGTCTGCCATGAAAATAAACCCTCTGCTTGTTCACAACACCGAAGCTTTAGAAGAAATTTTCATCTAAATCTCAAGAGCACTGCAGTTTCCTGTTTATCCCTTTTCCTGTCCTTACTCTGGTGCCACATTATAAAATAGTTGCACATGCTAACTCTTTACATTCTATGCTAATTCACAGAACTATTAGGATTACAGAATCACTGTTTACCACTAAATCTTGAAAGGAAGACTAATTCAGATCCTAATGATAATGTACTTTTGTTTTAGGCCAATTCAGTCTGAACAGTTTCACTTCTCTCTACTTAATGCTATTCAGTCTATTTTTAGATATAAGCAATCAAGCATTCACAATAAGAGTTTGCAGTGATTGATTTTTAGTTCTGGAATTTGAACTACCTTAATAAAGTATTTGTAACAGTTTATGTAAGTTACATCACTGCCCTAACTTTTTTTTTTTTTGGCCTAAGTCTTAAGGCTAGACAATGTGGATAGTCCCTTGAAGCAGTAGTTTTCAACCTTTTTCTCTGGGACCCAATTTTAAAAAAATCATTTCTGCCTGCGACACAACAATTACATCTTTCAGCAGTGCATACCAGTCTTTTCGTGGCAACTAGGCCCAGGTTTGCCACAACTTTGGATGTGTTACTGGTAGATCCCTCTTCATACCCTATCCTATATATAATAAAGGGACCTTGCCAGTTCAAGCCTGCCCCCAAATCTGAGTTCTGTAAAATAAGTTTCCTTACAGTTTTAGTCCAGGGGTCAGCAACCTTTGCTGACTTCCATCCCAGGCCCTCCTCCCTGACTGACAGCCAGTGCTGGTGGCCACCCACACCGAAAATTCAGTGGCAGTCTGGCTGGAGTTGGCGGAGGTTGGGTGCTTCTCAGGCATGCTGCTGAAAGGAGCCACCTGGAGTGGCTCCTCTTGGCATTGTGCCTGGGGAAAGGGGTCTCCAGGGATGCCACAGAAAGAGGGTGCCTGCAGCGGCTGCACTTGGAGGTCTCCAGGCATGCTGTGGAAAGAAGCTGCCTGGCGCTGTGGAGAGAAGCCATTCCAGGCAGCTTCTTTCCAAAGCATGCCAGGAGCATGGGCATGGAGAGGAACCTCCGCACCCCAGCTTCTGCCAAAAGAAGCTACCCAGCATGGCTTTTGTTGGTGGGAGTGACAATTTCTGTGGCCCTACAGAGGGTGCCATGTGCCGCTCTGATGAGGCTCGCATGCCACTGTCAACACACATGCTGGGGGTTGCATACCCCTGGCTTTAGACCAATAACACCGTTTCCATTAATTCATTTGAAAAAAGACATTAGAAAAACAAACCTACTGTACTCCCAGCAAAGAGACATTTCTTTTCATGGTTTGCAGCCCAAACACTCAAATTTTTCTAATAAACAGTGACCTGAAAGTAAGATTGACAGAAACTGACCATACGAGAAAATGAAGCTGAATATTTTCTATCTCCTAGCTTAATGTAAACAAAAGGCACCAGTTATAAAAATGTATTTCTTTTAATATTTTCTCATTTTTAATGACCTAAAAGGTTGTTTCTTAGTATTCTCCTGATAGCACCCCTTTAAAGCTATATTTAGCGTAAGGATAATGATGACTTGGAGCTCCAGAAAAAAAACCACAGTGAATGTTTAGAACAATAGTTCATATATGCAAATTGATTTCAGTTGCCTTTGGGCAAGACGTTGAGTAAGACAGCTGGGAATTTTCTTGTGGGAAAAATGTGGTAAATCATCTTTAATTTTTGTCTGTGGCAGTAAAGGCAAGCACCTGGCAGTGCAATTGTAAGCAGATATCACTTATGAAAATAAAGGGGGGGAACTGCCATTTCATTGAATCTGTATGTTTCAGTGGGGTTCAATTAGAGTTAGTCCTGAACAGAAGACTAGCTCAAAATAATCAAATGATTCAAATGCTGATTGTTCATTTTTAATGTCATTCTTTTCCTAATCATGTATATCGTTACCAGATCTAGCGGCTGCTTGAGCTGACAGGCCATGCAGATTGAAAAGACACTGTAAAATTTGACTTGGCAGGCAATTCTTCATCTTATAGTTATAAAAATATTCTGAAATGGCTCGGTGGTTCAGCAAGAGTCCATTCATCTATTCCGTAAGAGGTCATAATTCAGCAATGGGGTAACAAGAACTTCCACTTGAAGAAGGGGAACAAACCCCTTATTTGCTTTGTCAATTCATGTTAAAGAATGAATATAAAAGAAATTGGTCCAATAAAAGCCATTACCTCACCCATCTTGGCTCTCTAATATCCTGGGACTGACATAGCTGCAGCCACCCTGCGTACAATTTGTGTAAAAGACATGCTTTCTTCTTTGGAAATCAGAAGGCGACAGATGTTGTCATTAGGTGCCTATGTGCCTCACCTTATGCAAGTATAGCTCTCCATATCATCCTTCCAATGTCTTTACATGGCAGCAGAAAGTCCTGAATGCAGCAGAACTCTTGTGGTTCCATGTCATTGAGGTAGGAAGGCAAAGGCAGGATTTAGAGAGCTTTGCTTTCAAGATAAAGGAATTAATCAGGACTAAGCACAGGACTGGGCAGAGCAGAGCACAGGAGGCACAGAAAGGAGTGGAATGCATGGGTATTTGTAGCCTCATTGGCTGTTCCTTCTCTGTAGAGGAATGGGATTCATTCTCAGTGGAAGCTACTCATTAACTGCTGTGCAGTAGATTGAAGACTGCTTTAACATCTGAGGATTTGAGAAAAGGATTCATTCCTCCCCAATCCTCTCTGGCATCCCTACACACATCCAAAGTGCTCCTGTTTTCTGTCAGTTACAGCATTCATTCCCCTGGCACTTACAGGACAGCATAACTTAGTTGGGAAGGTCACCTAAGATTTATGATTCAGCTAGGAAAGGATGAGCTTTTCTTTTAATAGACTGTAAACATTTACAGATAGTGAGGTACCGTTGTATGATGAGAAAACAACAGGTAATGTTCTGTGACCAGAATAATACGTGCTCGTCACTTGCACAGAGTATATTGTGCAGGGAATATAACAAAGAATGAAACAAACATACTGACAACAGCTAGAAGAGGAATGCTATACTGAGGACAAATATTTCTTATAGATTGCCTGCTTTGACTTACTCTCAGGCCAAAGCTGCATGAACACTCCTGGCTCCCTACACCTTCTTATATACAGGAAAAGCTAGAGCCCAACAAAACTCCCCCTTCTTCCCCAAACAGAAAAAGAAAAAGTAACAAATAGCTAACATTAAAGGAACACTCTCATGATGTTTCAGCCCTAGATCTAAAATACCTTAACATACAATTATTGCAGCCGTTTAGGCCTAACTCCGCTCCTATTAAAGTCAGCAGCAGATTCTGTAAATTCATGCTAGATTTTTAGAATCCCCATGTGTTTCTTTAGCAAACTGATGAGAAAGATTATGATAAACACAGCAGCCAATGTTTTTAGCAGCTAATCTGTGTACATGCACTACAGTAATAGATACTCAGCCATATTCTGAGGTTGTAAATAAGAACAGAATACTGGGCCTTTGTTCTTCTCACATATAGCAGCATAAATCAAGAGTAATTCTCTTGAAGTCAATGGAGATGTGTAGAGTTAAGGTAAGGGTAGAATCTAGATCAGATTATGACTGCAGAGCATGGTTTGCACATCGGACCTAAATTAACTTGGCTGATTGGTTTTATTATTGGAGCCACAATATTTGAGATGGAAAAAGAAAAGTGCCCAAATATTTTAATTTGGACTTCAATTCTGAGACACATCTCATGTCAGTATCCCTGTAGCGTCGGTAATCTGACCTCTTACTTTAAGAAATAAAAGTGCAAAACGTATTGAGCTGGTCTCATTTCCTAGGTGCATCATAGATTTTACCTTCCAGCATTTGCTCTTATAAGACACAGAGCTCGGTCCCATCTTGTCCCAGCTGTGGTTTCAGAGTAACTCTCAGTACTGCAACTTCCCAGGAATATAATATTTCAGTGCATAAAACCTGAAATAAACAGCTTTTCCCCGCTTTTGGGATCAAGAGCAAAACACCACATGTATGTTCTTCTCTGTGAGCCGTTCTCCCCTCCCATAGCGTGCTCTTGAGGTCTCTCTCTCTCTCTGTTGTGGCAGAGCTAACATATCTGACAGCAGATCTGTATGCAGAAGATACAGGACCAAAAGAAGATACCCCAGAGTGTCTGGCATAGTAGTGTGCAATATGGGGTTATCTTGACTTAACAAAATAATTCCACTACAAGTACCACTATTCACCACTCCAGATGTAAACATCCACACAAGATTCTGATATGTTTTAGATAACTTAACCTTTAAAGTAGAGAGAAAGGTTGAGGATGCAGTATGTGATATCAAATAAAGCTCAGATAGTCATTGGGTCAAAACTGGGTTGGAATTTAGATTAGAGCCTAATGATTAGGGTCATAAGGCAGTGCCAAAACTGCCCTCATGAAGTTTAGGTCCAGGTGATGGACCCTCATGAGATCAGCTGGCTTTATGACATTGCCATCTTCTTGGGCTGAAGTACTGGTTGTTCTCATAAGATCCACCTCCAAGCAAACAAAGGGAACCTACTCATTTGGGAGCTCACCCAAAACCAAAATTGTATGGGCAAGTTCAGATCCAGGCGTCTGAAGCCACTCACACACACAGAATTGTTTAAAACTGGCAATGGGTCAGATATGGAGTTTCAGTTTTCACTCTTCTTTAATTTTACTCGTATTTAAAATGAATGTACTTTTTAGAAACCATTATCTTTAAAATCCACATTAAATTAAGCCGATTCTAAAATTGAATGAAGATTTTCTATGTCTGGTAAAACACTCAGACCCCAATCCCCTTGGTACTCCTTTATACAGCATCTTCTGAAAGACGTCATGCAACTAACTGGGTCAGATTTTATTGATAGACTGAGCCAACAGTTTATGTAGTTGTCCTCAACTTGTATGGATATTGCCATGCAAGATCGTAGCAATGAAGATCAGTGATTTTGAACAGATCATTACAATTCATTAAAAGTTATTAAAATGTTTTAAATATTAAGCATTTTGGAGGATGGGGGCAAATCTCAGTGGTAACATCAGACTATCAGTCAAAGAGTAAAAATTAATCTCAAGGGAAAATTAGAAGAGAAGCAGACAGACCTACCAGATTTGCATCATAACACATTTGACAGCAGAAATTAAAAAACAATTGCACAGGATTTGTTACAAATTCCAAGATTTTCAGAGAGCCTTGAGTGTCTTAAAATTAAAAATCATATTTGTTTTAAGATAACGTAAAGCAAATGAAAGAAAGAAAGAAAGAAAGAAAGAAAGAAAGAAAGAAAGAAAGAAAATGTATATTTTGCATATTTAATCTGCACATGTAAGGCTACTTTAGTGTTCTGAATTGCGAGGGAAGCAAGGCAAGAGGAGAGTCAATGTGAACTTCCTGATTCTTTTCATAGAAGCCTTCTCCTGATCTCAAGCCAAATCCAAAAACTTCACTGGTGCAGAAAGTCCCAACTGTGCCAAATGGCAAAACTATTTTTCTGACATGGAATAACAGGAATTAGGATGAGACATCTATACTCAGCCACACTGATGACCTACAGCCGGATTTGCTCTCTATAGAAGAATGTAATGAACCAAATGCTCTTGGTCAGCCAGACTTCTTTATCACTCACAACATTTAGTATATTTAGAAACATCTAATCTTCTCTTGCTGCACATGCAGTTCCCTTTATACTGCAGTCACTGTGCAAATGCAGTCATATTATGCATATGCAACTTAAACAGGAAAACAAGGGTTTATCAGATCTTAAACAAAATATTTTCTAGCATTTGTAACCAAGATTTAGCCATAGTTCAAGTTACCCTACTTTTTTTCAGGGTCAAAATTAGAAACTTGAGAATTTAAATCATTTCAAATTCACTTGCTCCTGCTTGACTTCCAAAATGTAAGATCCGTGCTTCCTCTTCCCCCTCTCCCCCCCCCCGATGCCAATCATCTTACAAACAACAGAAGGCTCCAAAATATTGCAGGATCAAACACCACCCACAAGCTGCTGCTGCTGCTTCCTTTTAAACATGTTGTTAGCAGACTTGAAGTGTGGTGCTGAAGGAAACGAATGGGTAAGAGGATTCCAACGTCTCATTCCAGTACAAGGCTGTCATAAAAGAGATGCAAAGTCTGACTGATAACATGATTTCATAAGCACCAGTGGAATTTAGGGTTTAGGAAAAGCCCGGGAATATGATTAGCACTCTGAATTTATGGAAATAAAATTAAGAGCTATGTAGGGAGCCCAAATTTATTTACTTGGACAATTCTCTGTCTGCTTGGTCATAAAGAAGTATATTGAGCCAGATTTTCATTCTGCGTTAACTCCTTTGCTCTGCTCAGGTACTGCAAAGAGACTCAGTTCTGGACAAGGCTGGTGCCTCCGGTCTAGAGGGTTCTCTGCTGATGTAAAGCTTATGAAGACAGCTTTCTAACAGCCATCCCTCACACACACTGTGACACAGAGGATGTGACAGGACAGACAATGTGGGGACAGAGAAGGGATTGGAAAGGGCATGATGAAGCACCAGTCTGCTCCACAGCTGCCTACCGTACATCAAGTACACCAATGTCAGAAGTCAGAACAGGCCCCGAGACTGCTCTAAGTTATAGCTGGGCTGGAGGTGATGCAGGTACAGCTTGGCTTTCAGAATCAGGAGACCACACCCAGTTCCCTGGTCCCCCCCCCAGATCCCTGTTTTGAGCCAACCCCGGGGGACAGGGTAGAATCTGGGCTATTGATTTTAGCAATTGATTTCTATTTCTATTTTTCTTGTCTTTACCACCAAGTGGCAGTACAACAGTTGGTATGTATCTCTTCCATCTGAAGCTTACAAGAGCTGTGTGACAAGGAGCTTTGAGTCTGAGTCATTATTAATTACTCTCTGCACACACAGTAATAACCCCTAGTGAGGGCCCACTCCTTTAAATATGTGTGAACCATTTAGATGGGAGTTTCCTTGTACTTACTTGGAGAAAGTGTTTTCCTCTCCCCATCTTCCCATCTCCAGCTAGAATTCACTAGCCTAAATGTTGCTTGAGTTATCTTTAAGAGAAAAAAGGTGGGCACTCCTTCCAGCAAAACAGTGAGGTAGCAATCTTTACTGAAACAATCAAACAAAGGCAGAAAGAGAGAGAGATTTGCATTTTAAAAGGATTTTTCCTAGCACATTTGAAAGGATATTATCATCACAGAACATCAGTTGTCATATATACCTGGTGGGGGAAAGATGACTATATACATTTATATCTCCATAAAGATCCAAAATTACTGTATATTTGAAGACTTAATGGTTTGGGGTTTATAGACCCATTGAAATCAACTGAAAGATTTCCATTGACTTCATGGGCTTTTGATCAGGTGTGCTACAGCTAGGATTATAATTTTGTAATCAATAACTGTAATAACTAGGCTAAGGGCAGGGAAGAAAACACCACATGGGTTTTCCTCTTAGTTTTGCCATTTTTCATGGGCCAGTAAAATATCATCAATCAATCCACCTGTGTTACATAGAGCATTCCTGTTCCCATCAAAAACAAACAGTGTCCTGTGGCATTTAAAAACTAACAAATTAATTTTTTTGCATGTGTCTGATGAAGTGGGATTTTCGCCCACAAAAGCTTATGCAAAAAATAAATTTGTTAGTCTTTAAGTGCCTCAGGACTTCTTGTTTGTTTTACTGAACTAGACTAACACAGCTGCTCCTTTGAACCTATTCCCATCATATCTCTGCCCTCACATTTTTTATCCTCACAACACCCCAAGATGCAGGATAGTGCTGTTATCTTTATTTTATGAATCAGGAACTAAGGGTGAGGTTTTCAAACATGTCCACAGACCAGATTTTTAGATGTATTTAGATGCCTCATTCCCACTGGCTCTTATGTGCCCAAACACCTTTTAAAAACTCATCTGACATGATTTAGGAACTTAATGGAATTTAGGTGCTTTTGAAACCATGACTCATCCAAGGACTGGGTGGTAGCATGTTTTGGTTCAGACTGGAGAGGCTGTTCAGAATCAAATTCCTTTTTAGCAGAACTATGGCTATGTCTGCACTTAGAGTTTCAGTTCGAATTACTGAATTCAAATACAACAATTCGAACTAATAATTATTAATTCAAATTCAGTCAGTTCGAATTGACATGGCCACACTAGAAAATCCAATTCGAATTGGCATGTCCATGAACAAGACTTGCTAGTTCAAATTGGTAGGGGGTGCTATTGTATAGGGCAAAATCAAGCTGTGGCTAATTCAAACTAACAGTGAATTCGAATTGACCCTGACTTCAAAGTCAAACGAGTCTTGACCAATTCAAAGTCAGCTTTCATCAATTCGAACTGAGGAGTGCCTCAGTTCGAACTGAGGAAAGCCAGTGTGTCCATGCACTTAATAGAATTTGAATTGATGGCAATCAATTCGAATTCAGCTCTAAGTGTAGACATGCTCTATCTAAGTTCTATCGATGGAGGTTCCAGTCAAAGGACGCAGCATGGTCCCACATCTAATGCCAAAACAAAAGACATAATGCTTTCTCTAGAGAATGGGGATTGATGATATTACTACTTATTGTGCCTTTGCTTTTTACTCTCTTCAGACCAAAAGACTACAGGAAAAGCAATTTACCCAGAAAAGTTTTCCAGCAGCTCCAGCCATTCTCCTTAACTGATCTATACTTGCTAGTCAGAACACTCCTAGAGGTTTAACACTTGTCTATCCCTGGGAAGGCACCTTACCTGGAGGCCTTTCCAATACATTCCTTTCCCCACAGGTAGCTTGGTTCCCTGGCCCTACACAAAGACAGGCTCTATTGTCATAGCTGGGCTTAATCTACTAATTCAATGCTTCCATTCCTCATCCGTCTCCTTTCCCCATGTTGACAGTCTAGCTCTAGCAGTTCTGATGCCCTAGGCAAACTGGCAAATATTCACCCCTACCAGCCTGCAGTCACTCACCCCTCTCATCCAGAAAACTGTTTTGGATGATTTGCTGCCACTCATATTTTGCTGCCCTAGGCAACTGCCTGGTCTGTCTGTATGCTAGAGCCAGCCTTGTTTCACACTGCGAGGCAATCAGCACTGAAGCACTTGGCTAGGGAACACAAGCAGGGGACGAGTGATGACCCCAGCCCTAATCTCACTGCATTGCACTGCTTTCAGCAGGAAAGGAAACAGCCTCTGTTGAAGGGAGAAAGGGATGGAGAGAGGAAACATGGTGCAAAGAAAAGGAAAGAGGCAGAGAGAAGAGGCACTGAGCACAAAGAGGGACGGAGAGAGAGAAGAGAGCCAAACACTCAAACAAAAGCTCCCAGAAGAGCATGATTTTATATAACAAACAGTCCCAAAGTATGCTGGGGTTTTTATTTGTTTGAAAAGGCCTGGAGTGGTAGGGAAGGTGGGTGGACAGCAGCAGGGTTCAAAATGATTCCCCAAATCTAACCTAAAACTTCCCATTTGTTTAGGGTTCACCAGGATCTGTAAATCATTTTAAGCATTGTGCTGTCTTGTTGCTGGGGTTCTGCTGATTGCTGTGGGGCATCACTTCAGGTGATTTCTGTCCACAGACCTCAGCTGAGCAGGTAAGTTCTACCTGTCTGGTTTAATATAAAACCACACGAAGCACATTAGTGCCACCGGACACTTAGCTGAGCAGCTGCTGTGGTGGGGGCAGAATGCAAAAGCTGACACAGCAAGAGCAAAACAGGCAGTCTTGTGTAATTGCAATGCAAGTTTAAAGGAGAGCAGGGGGAAAACATTTAGTGAAAATATTGCCAAGCAAGGCGGTATGAGGAAATCATCTGATAAACCAAAAGGGAGGAGATGATGGAAAAGCTGAGTTTTTAAAGAACTTAATTTCCTTTTAATTAATCCTTGTAACAATACCAGTCTTCAGTGTTCTGCACTAGCTAAAAGAGTTACCAGTCCCCAACATCCCTATCTGTAATAATCCAATTGTGTGACAAAGCTCTCTCTCTGGCAGTAAGTCTGTGATATTAATAAAATAATATTAATGTCTGATGCTTATGTAGCATTTTTCATTAGGCTTTCTCAAAAAACTTTACAAAAAGGAGGTCACCATCATTATCCTCATTTTACAAGAGGGAAACTGAGGCAAATTACAGCCAGAAAGACTTTAGGAAAAACCTCTTAAGTGTTGCGGTGCTTAGGCACTGGAATAAATTGCCAGGGAACGGGGTGATATAAAGGTTTTTGGTGCCCAAGGCACTATGACTTTGGCAAACTCTCCCCTCCTGCTGGCACATTCAATATAGAAAAAAAATGAGAAAGTCTAGAATGAACCAGAGAGAGAGAGAGAATTCACTTCCATATAATTTGGCTCTCCTTAAAGCCTGATGCCCTAGGCAACTACTTAATTTGCATATATGGTCTGGCAGACCCTGCCTATCTTCATCATTGGAGGCTGTTTAAAAGCAAGATAGACAACATCCAATCTCATAAATATTCCATATAAGCTCATCCCTTACTTCATCCTGGAGACAGTACCGTATAATTTCTAAAGTGTTTTTAACACGATGCATTGCGTTAGGTCATCCCCATATGTTGTAGTTAGAATATAGAAACACAAACAGAAGCGATCTCATACTTAATGAATGAAGTCTCAGTTGTAACCAAA
The DNA here is from genome assembly GCA_007922195.1 of Podocnemis expansa. Lineage (NCBI taxonomy): Eukaryota > Metazoa > Chordata > Testudines > Podocnemididae > Podocnemis > Podocnemis expansa. The sequence goes on from ML682006.1 coordinate 8,408,355, forward strand.
AAAAAGACAAACATCAACAGAAATAAGCCATTGGAAGGAAATGAACTGATATTTCTGATGGATAGTTAACCTAACAATAATGCTGAACTGCAGTTCTGTGCAACTACTCATGAAAACATAGCTGCTTCCATTATTATCGTCCTCTTACTATGTTTAATGTTTACCAATTTAGTGATTATTGCTCACCCACTCCTGTGATATTTTTGCATGACATACTTTAAAAACAAGCAACACCTTGTACCGTACACAACAGACAGCACAAACAGATGTCACCCTATATACTGCTCTCCCCACAATAAGAAAACCCAGGTTCCATGAGACAGCACCCTCAGAAGAAGGCAAATGGTAGCACTACCACCCGTTTTCCTTCTGCCGTGGATGCAAGGTGGGGGAAAAACAAACAAACAAACAAACAAGCTCTGCCAGAGGAACCTCCTTTGCAATGATTCATAGACACAGGTTGTTGGCTGTAAAGGATGCAGTTAGCAGCCCTGAACGTTTGGGTTCTGGCAGTTCACCAGAACAAACAGTTCTATCTTCTGAGGACAAACTGACTTCAGAGTGTCTCTAGGGCCTGTCTGCAGACATGCCCCAGACGGGGATACTGGAAACAGAAAACTTCCAAGCCTCCCAATTTGGCAAGGAATCTTGTTTTTAGCTGTTTTCTGAGTGGCTCCTGTCAGAGCTTGGCCTAAGTTTGTACACAGTAGCATGGCATCCCAACACCTTTTTCAAACTGCTCTCTTGTTCTTCAGAAACTCAGCTTCTGTTTTTCAAAAAGCAGCAACTCTCAGCTGCCTGTAGTGAAAACCTAAAACTGTGAACAGAATGTACCTGATGCACAGATGTCTACATGAGTCTGCAGGGAGCCTGAAACAATAGTTCGGAAAGGTGTGAACTGCTCAATACATCTCAGTGAGGCGTTATTTCAGATATTCAGGAATCATATTGCTTTTCCTTCTGACACCAGCATTGCCTCTCTCCTGAGAAGTAGCAGATGCCTAGATGTTTTCAGATTGGTTTCCCCATGGAAGAAAAATCAGTGTTGGGATATCCAAGTATATTCTAGAAGGAACTTGGTTTGTTCACACACATATACCAGCCCTAGAATGCAGATGCTTTGACAGCACGCAGGAGAAACAACTGAATGTAGCATGTCTCCTTTCAGGAATTTCAGCCCAACACCAATGCCAAGTTTCCAGGGAGTAAACCTGCTTCAAGAATCAGCTCTAATCAGCAAAAAGGCAGAGAGTAAGCTCTTTTGCTGCTTGCACAGCTCCTTCTGGCCTACTGACTCTGCATAGCCTCTTGCATAACCCAACACAGCATCTCTTTCCAAGAGTGAACATTTGCTTTTGCACTAAGGAAGAGAACTTGGAAGATGATGTGTAACAGTGCCACATACTGTCAACTGCCATAACAATGTTCAAATGTCAAAAATGTTAACTACCTTGTTCCTTGTTGTTTAAGCAGAGAGGAGATCATGATATTCTTCAGACACTAATTGGTAATATTTACTGCTCCCTGCATGAAGGAGCCAAGCTTTGTTTGAAGAGTTAAAGTCCAAAAGTAATGAGAGAGCACTGCCATTAGTTTCTCATTTTGTTTGTCTCAGCATCATACTGAACCCCTGTAATTACATAAAAACCTTGCTATGCTCAAGAAGTTTATCAAAGCTGGTTGGAATATTGAAACTCTTGCTGGGCAAGCCCAGAAGACCCCAGAAAGCTGCACAGCGATACTGTAATATCAGCAGAATGAAGCCATGACCCACTGTTAGATTTTTAGACAAACATGAATACAGACAGCACTCTTGCACCATGGTGCTGGCCTCCCTATGGCACTAGCCACTCTCAGCCACCAAGAACACTTGTTTAGCCCACCCTCTCATTCAAACCATGCCCATCAGCAACCCAGCCAATAGGGGAAAGGGAAGTCCATTGCAAGATTGTATACCATCTGCTGGCAGTGGCATCCTATTTTGACAGATTACCCGCTATGTGGGCAGAGCTTAGAAGTGCTCCATTGGCTGTCTTCTCTAAATTGACCCAAGTCCTGCCTAAGAGCCCAAGTATCCTGAGAACTGAAGAGACTGTCTAGATTGCACCTCCATGCTTAGGGCTAGTCTAGATGTGACCTCCACCAGTCCAGTCCAGGGCTGCTATGATAGACACCCAGTCAGGAGGTCTTTAGCTGTAGAGAAACAGCCTGAAGTACAGTCCTCCACCATGTACAGCCAGAGACTTTGTGAGTGTGACCTTGGCCAGCATTCCCACTACCTATTCATGACCACATGACCCTGGGAGCAGTAATCAGGAAGCAGCAGCCAGAGGAAAGTGCCACAGCCTTCTTGGCCCATATTTCCTCCCCACATTCCTCAACAAGGAACAGCCAAAGCTAGGCAACATGCTAGGATCCAGTTGCTGAGCCAGAGTATCTTCAGCTGATGCCACAAGTCAGCCAGAGCCCCATCCAGCCCAGAGCAAGTAACAGCTCTCACCAGGCATCAACAACCTGACCACAGCCTTCCACTGAGGACAAAAACCGGCCAGGGGAAAGCCTCAAGAACCAGCCAGAGTTAGATGGACCCAGAGAGATGTCAGAGCCAGACAGGAGCATAGCAATCCTGCTGTTCCTCAAGTTCCTTCTGTGCTGCAACTGTCTCATGTTTAAGTTCTGGTAATCAGAACATTTGCTATCATTTATGTAAATAAATTAATGTATATTAATGAAATATGCAAATCAGTAAATGCAGTAATTTGCATGCATCCTCCAGATTGCTGAGCATTCCGATTTAACAGCGAAGTATCACAGAAAAAAAATACCCCTATGCTCATTCACTCAAAGACATTTAAAAATAACCAAGAGGCATGAGTATCAACCAGATTTCAAAAGAATAACTATAAAAATCCAGTGATGTTAAAGGCCCATTTCTTTACAAAATGAGACTGCCGTGAAAGGAGCAAAACCACGAAGCTCAGAGCACTGTCTACTAGACTAGAGTGAGGTGTTTATCAGAGGGAGGAGCAACTGGCCACATGGGCATCTTAACAGACCATCCAAATCCTGCACTTGGGCACTGACTGGCACTTCCTTGGTTAAAACAAGTATTTGGGCCTGTAAAGAGACACCAAATGTGGTACATGGAAACCTAATTGAGATGACCACCTATGAAAATTTAGCCCTTAGGGAGAGACAGATTTATATAATAAATTATTTTTCTCCAACCTTTGTTAAACAGAGGAGGGGAAAAACCCAGAAGATGGTTTCATTCAGATCTGCCATTAATACTGTACCAAGCAAGTGGCAGCTACCTCACCACCTGTTTGGGCATAACAACAGCAGCAGCACTGAACGGCTTTTTGCAGACCAAACACATGCACAGTACTCCTGAAACAGACGCTCTCAAAAGAGAAGGATGGCTGGCTGTTGAAAGCTCCTCTTGTGCAGCAACCCTGCTAGATGTACACAGGACCCTACTGCAAAACCTACCAGACATTTGATAACAGCAATAACCCAGAACAAGCTGTGGCTTGCCATTCTTGAATGGCAGAAAGCCCTTGAGTAAAGTACAAGCCCTGATGAAACAAGATTTAAAAGGTTCCTGTGAACACTCAAAATTGAAAACTCTTGAGTTTTGCACAGCTCTACTTCAAATGACTCAAATGTCTAAGGTTGAAAACTATTAAGTGTTTACAATAGTTTATCCTTTCTGTGGATCTCAGTATCATATTGAACCCTTGTAATTATATAATAAACTCTTTTATGCATCATATTTACAGCCATTTTTCTTGGTCTTATCTAATTGCTTTTTGACTGTAAGTTGGTATAGATGTGAGCCTCCATGGCAAATTGATTTCCCTCAGAGGTAATTATCTCTTCTGCTTTTTCTGATGTTATCAGAACCATATCAAAATGATTGCTGCTTCCAATGGGCGATGTGAACAGGTTGGCTAGAATGCTAAACTGATTTAAATTAATGTTCTAGCCAAATTCCTTAACAATCAGCCCAGATCCACAAATGTTCATAGAGCCAGTGATGTGCCAATGAAGTTCATGCCACCCCCTTCCTCTTCTCAGCCAGACACCTTTCCTCATTCCCTGTCCCATTACACATGCAGCTAGACTAAGAGAAGGCACCTTGTTAGACTTGCTACGGATGATTTTTAATGTAAGGTTGGGAATCCCACATGGTGGCCCAACAGATGGAGTTGTCCGCGGGGTAGACAGTGTGGGAATTTCTCTAGATGACTAGGAGTTGTAGGCGCTAAGCTTCCCAGCAACAGTTGGTTCATTGTCAATGCCTGCAAATGGACTGTTCAGGGCCAGCTTTCTGTAATCTACACAAACCATACATTGCAGGGTTCATTCAGCTCTACTGCTAAGTAGCAAACCTTGTTGAGTAGACTTGTTCCTTTTAAATAGCCTTTGGAAGGAACTAGAGGTCAGCAGAGCCAAATTTAGGGACAGGGAGAAATTCTGGAATAAAATCATTGGTTTTGCTTCTGAACACCAGCAATTTCCACTGACTTGCAAAGACGTATTCCAACTTAATAGAAGCATAACCGGAGTCAGATTTTGTCCCTCTTTCAGAAGCGCGGTACAGACTAACAGTGTATTTTGGGGTAATATGAGTGACTCCTGGCTGAAAATGAAATGACAAAAAGAGAGTTTTGCCAGGCTGTGCTCAGAACGATGGTTTTACATCACTGTAGCGAGACTAAGGGGAGGAACAGCAACCATAACTGAGCTTACTTGCTTTTGTGGGTTTCAGATGCTGGATGTTATTTTTACACTTTTGTAATTTTAGATACAATATGGATGTGTCATGTAATTGTGGCCTTGCTAGGGTAATTATTTGGAACTGAATAGTAATTACTGTAGCAAAACCCAACTAACTGAAAGAGCTGCTCTGTATGCCTCTTAGACCTGTTCTTCTGCAGGCTTTCTGCCAATGCTATTTTTTTTTTTCTAGTGAAATACACAGATTTGCTCTTTGAGGCAGAACAGACTTCACATTTTTTAAGACATACATCTTTTCTGCATTCCCGCGTCACTCTTTTTAGAAGAGGGGGAAAGGGTTAATGAATCAAAGAGGTGCATTCTTTATTCAGAAAACATGTACTCATTTTTTGAAGAAATACATCTATGGAAATCCAGTGTAAACCTGATTATTTGGATCTAGCATGAGGCCAGTGTAACTTCCCGTAACAGGGTTTTTTTTTTAATATAATGCAGTTACTCATATATGTTGCCTGGTAGATAGTAAAATGATTTTGTATTACACCCTGGATTTGCTTTTTTTCTACTATGGCTAGATACCTTGAGTCTAATAAATTACAAAACTACAATCCCATGAGGTTACATCAGATTCCTTTAATACCAAACTCTGTATTCAATAGTTTCTTACTGCTATGTTGCACTTTTGTATTCATGGGATATTTTTGCAATTCTGTCTTTCCATTCCCTCATCAACCAGATTTAGCACTTCTCAGCATGTTTCAATTTTTCCAGAGGTGTTCACCACCATGATTGAAAATATTAACCTGTATTACATAAGGCAAATCCATTTATTAGTCAGAATGAAAAAGGTTGTTAATATCCAGCCTAAACTTTGTTTTTTCTTTCAGTTTTCAAAGCGTACCTGACATAGTAGCTAGCAATAACTAATATAGAGTAAACAAAACAACAGAAGTGTCACATTGCAACTAACCTAGCACAGAATTTCTAATAGGGGTCTAACCTCTCAGTCTGTCAGGCCAATTAGGGAGATCAGACATCCATTAATATCATGGAACCTGGGGGATACAGGACATGTTATTAAGACAGCATGATGTGCAGTTTGTGCAACGATGTGAAGCTCCAGAGGGCATCTGTCTGGAAAAACTCCAGTAATTGTGAAAACAGTTAAAGAGCTCATTCATCACAGATTGTCATCTGTATTGCAGTCAAAGAGGCTGGCATACAGATTTTACTCTCCAGAATCAGCAGCTCAGGGAAAGTAATGATGTGATATCCATTCACATTTTATCTATAATTATTGAACTTTTTCCCTTAAATATGAAGATGTGTGTATTGAATTGTTCATAATCAATAGAGTGATCAGCATAAGAGAAAATATAACAGTCCTAAATCTGAACCAGTTCAGCCCCTTTAAACGTGGAAGTGGAAAGCACACTTTCACGTGGAGTGCAAGGCCATAATGAGGTTAAAAACCCACCTGCAGGGCAAGGAGGAGCTGAGATGGTCAGGTATGTTATGTGCTCCATCCCCATCTGAACTCTGCTGGGAACATTCTGATTTAAAGCTAGTAGAGCCCAACTCTCAAATCCCTTTATAGCAAGGCACATTCTATTTTCTGGTAATAAAGAGGCAGTACTATAAGAAGATGAGGTGGTAAAAGAAGAGGAGCTGTAGCCAATGGATAAATTCAGGTGCAACAGGACACCTGGCCAGATGCTATTCACCCAAGAATTCTGAAGGCTCTTGAGACTGGAGTGATGAAACTGTTTACAAAGGTAGAAAATCTGTCCTGAACATCATCACAGACAATTGGCGTACCAAGGGTCTCTGGTGCTCAGGGGCCAACCCCCCAGCCACCCGCGCTGCTCTGGGCCCTGTGCCGGAGTGCAGCGTGGAGCCAGTATTGCGGCCCCCTGCCTCCTCCCCGCTGCTCTCGGAGGGAGCCCAGAGCTGCCTGCATGGGGGGGGGCGCGGACTGGCAGTGCTGCAGTGGCGGACCACCCCTTTGCCTGCTCGCCTGGTCTCTGGTGTGGGGGGGTGGTGCAGGGGTCTGCCCCTCCGCTGGGACAGCTGGCCCTGCCCCCCAGGGCCAGCAGTTGGGGGGGCCCTGCAGAGGGTGATTCGCCCTGGGCCCCGCACCCCTAGGCACCCTTCTAGGTATGTCTCTGCCCAGGAGCACCCCTGGCTCCCTCCCCACCTTCCCGTACTTACAATGGTGCAATTCTGAGAGAACCAGCATCTCTTTGTGAATTATCCAGCCAGGTAGATCAGGGAACTTGGAAGCCCCCACTGCAGCTGGGCTGGGGTCCCCTATGTCTAGCTCTGATAGAGGGCCAGAGGAGGGGGGTCGCAGCCCCCTTCAGGGCTGGTGTCAGCTTTCAGCCTCCATGCTACGGGAGGCCTGAGGACAGCACCCTCTCTCCCACGTCTAGGCAGCCATTCCAGGGAATCCAGGCAAGCCATTAGCTCGCACCTATGCCTGGCCCCACGAGTTCTCCACCTCCCTTGCCATACTGCTCCCATCAGCTTCCCCAGGACTTGAAATCGTGGGGAGAGAGGCGTAGAGGGAGGTATAGGGAGTTGTGGAGATGCTCACTAAATTGGGATAACACTGTTACTAGCTGACAGCTGGGTGTGTGTGTGGGGGGGGTGTTGGGAAATTCAGGGAGTGTGTGTGTGGGTGGGGGGTGTTAGGGAAATCCTTTGCCTCCCTTTCCCCACTGCGGCCACCTCCCCAAAGCCAGGGTGCAGATGTCTCCTGGGATAAGCCAGAAGGAAAGAAGCTTTTTCCCAAGCAACCTGGTCACCAGTTCGGCTGCCCAGAGGTGGATATTTATTCTCTCTCTCGCACCAACACAAGGAGCACCATCCTTGCCTCCTGCCAAACCAGCGCCTAGGGGCATGCCCCTTCTTCAGGCCCCCCAGGTCAAATTCAACAAGTACAGGTTCATCAAGTACAATTTTTTTAAAAACATGATGAGCTGATATCTCACTGGAATACTACTAAGAGATTCAAGCTGGCATAGATTATGAAATATTTGTGTTATAATTATAATAGAGAAATTGTTTCTGTTATGGACAATTTTTTCCTCTGATTAAGAAACCTTCACCAAAGATGCCCTGCCAATTGATCACTTGAGAACAACTAGCTATTCCTCTACGAAAGAGGCCGAGACACAAAGCCAATGGAAAAAATATTTGATAGGCCATATCATGCCATAAAGTTTTAAGCATGACTACTCATTGATTTCAATAACATTACTGCAGTTCTAATTTTGGGAATATTAATTTTATTCTATTGCCTAAGATATTTTAATGTCCTGGTTTAATATAACAATATATAGTCATATTTTTCCTGTTAATTTTATAATGGGACTTCTATATTGTATAAATCCACTAATTGAACTGCCCCAAGCTGCAGTTTTAATTCCAATCATTCCATTTAAATCCAGTAGGCCTCGACAATTCTGACATGAAAGCTAAAGGAAAAGACCTTCCTTGAATAAACAAAATTCATTTCTAAAAAAGACAGTTCAGTTTATAAGTAATATTCTCCACTCCTCTCCCTGACCCCAAACTTACTCATATCATTTCCTCACATCCCCAAACTGACCTCATGTTACCTTCCCCCACATCCTCCCATCCTTTGGGGGAACCAGTCACAAAGCCGGGAAGCTTCCTGTGCTGATACTGCATTCCTCTCTTGTATGATGTGATGTGGAAGCAACTCTGCAGTGACAGGACCCTCTCAAAAATTGAAAGGAGTCTGAATGCAATGGCATTTAGAGTACAGGAGAGTGCCTTCTAGGCTGACTGGCCATGTGAAGACTTTCACACAGATGAGGAGCCAGAGGAGATAAAGGCAAAGGTGATGTGTCTGTAAGAAGGTCAGAAAAGAAGGGATGGGAAAGTGACTTTAAACATTTTGATGTGCTTCTCATTATGACAAAAACTGTATATGCTTACCTAACTAAGCCAAGCCCCGGAACCTCTTGAGGTTCACTCTCTAACACAAACTATAGCAGCAACATTGTTTTAGTTTTACTCTCCAAGGCCTACAGTATCCACGCTTTATAACTCTGGCTTGATTCATGGTGATCCTTTTGCTTCAACCATCTGGCAATTTACTGTGAATGATTTCAGCCAGGGAGCCTCCTTGATTATACTGGAACCTGCATCTGAACCATGGAGGCCTGCTTTTAATCAGTCATAGCAGATTATGTCCTTTTATTGTCACTTTTGATTCCTTTCCCATAACCCAAACCAAAATGAAGGGCTCACTGTATAAGCAATTTCTTTTCATGCATCCATATGATTTTCCTCCCTCCATTCTTGATTACACAGGTATTGTGATGCGTTATTTTGATTATTAGTTGGTGTTAAATGTAATTTTAACTACTACTTATGGTACATGTCAGTAAATGAGCTTTGTGTATGTATGTGTGTGTGTGCGCTCTATTTATTTTCCCCACATCATTACACAACAAGATGGATTTCCAAAGCTTTGCATGCAAAAATGAATAGTGCCTGTGGATGTTTAAACTCATTTACTGTTCATCCAGTTAATGAAGTGCAGATCCATTCCTCAAGTTGCAGCTGTTCAGTGCTTGCTATGCCTCTGCTTTTCCCCTCATTTGTGTAGACAGGTTATGATTTACAACCATTAAAATGGGAAAGGGTTTTTTTTGTTACCATTTTGTCATCAATGAATTAAAGCTCACTCAATTGCATGAACTTTCTGAACAAAACAAAAAGTTAGCTCATGTCAGATGAGAGTTACAACTCCAACGTCGCTGCTGGCCGAGCAGATGTATTGCACATGACAGGGGACTTCAGAGATGAAGTAGTTGGTACAGATTGTCTGGGAGTAACAGGCACACCAAATATAGGGCTGAAATCTGGAGCTGAATAGTGAGGGGGCCAGGGTCACTTTGTCAGCAAAACCATATTAAAAAAAATTGTCTTCAGACATGCATAACCAGAATGTTACGACAGTTATTGATCAAGTGACTAGTGTCTAAAGAATGCAGCTCCATGTACACTGCAGTGTAGCTCCTTAATTTACAATGTGTGCAGAGGGTGGCAGAGACAGGCTTCAGCTGGTCCTTGAGCAAACTTTCAAGTACTGAAACTTCATTGATATTTCATTAGGTTCACAGAAGGAGAACTTCATGCTTGTACAAGAATAAGCATACTTAAGGAGCTGGGGCAGGCTGAGAGCGTAAAAGGGCCCTGGCCAAAGTATCAAGGAGAATGAAGCAGTGGTCACACCTACTTTTGTGCATACGTATGTGTGAAGATGTGAATCAAACATCATGGCTCCTGCATCAAGAGGAACAACCTGGGATGGATTACAGAGCTATCGACAGGTTGGAGAGAGCATTCCATCCCTAACAAACTCTCAAGTGCATCCTCCCACCAGCTGTGTGCAAGAGGGTGTGTTTCATTCATGGAAGCTTTTCTCCCACTTTGATTTATCTGTCACAAAACTGTTAATAACCCTACGTAAATCAAAATTTAATGGGCAAGATTGCCCTATTTTCTGAGAAGTGGCTTCTCAGCCTTAATTTATTGTACTGATTATTGACACATCAGAGCTGTCTAAATGGCTTAGTATGCCCTAATGCCACACAAACCCCCCATTACTGTGATCATTATGAGACTTTCACAGATGTACATTATGAGGATTTTCAGTGCTGGAGGAAATAAAGAAACAACAAATGCTTTCCAGCTGGCGTATTTACATGCTCTTCGTCTTCATCTGAGACGTGCAGGTTAATTTCAGCTGATGACACATCCCTCATCCCAGTGTTGCTCCAGATAATATGAAGCCACCAGCCCCACACCAAGATGAAATCAGACAAGGGAACTCTAAAAATCACGTCAGTGTCTCTGCAGTCGTACCTCGCATGAGCACATTAACTATTAAATATAGAAATAGGAAACAAGGATTGAACCCGTTTCTTTAAACTAATTACACACTTTCATAAGGAAAGCACAAGAGTTAAATACTGAGGGAGTTAACATCTTGAGAGCAGCTGGTTTAGGTCATGCCATCTACTTCCTGCTGCTGCTTACAATAAGGACAATAAGAAATGGGCTGGCTTCTGGAGCTAAGTGGCAGATACAGACCATATGGCAACAATGCAACGTACAATTAAGAATAACATTTGTACAGAAAATTAATGTCCTACAATAGCCAAAGGCTCCCTGGGCAGCACAAAGGAAATATAAGGACTCCACATTAATTTAATTCCTTTGATTAATTTTAAAATGTTGGGATTATCACTGGAAAGTTGACCTCTCTCAGAACACATGTGTAGATTGGAAATACTGTATTAGACTTTGTTTCTAGATTCAATTGTTACTTCTGACCTGATTTTTCATTCTTTGGAATCACCAGATTTCCTTTCAGAGGGTTGACTACGAATGCAGAATTAGATGCTCATTCTGCCAAGGTCCTGATTCAGGAAGATAGCCCAGTATTGTGCAGAGATAAGAGTCAATAGTCATTTCTAGCCTTAAAAATCTATGACTGGGACTTGAGCCAATGCTTCTGAGTTTTTCTGAAACAGTGCCAGAAAGAGGAAAATGCTACTTCAGGCATGCTAGTTATAAGAATTAGAACTGAAAATGATAATCCAGTTCACAGTTAGAATGACAAGAAAGAACCATCAGAAGAATGAAGCTCTGGAATAGCCTTCCAAAAAAAAACCAAAAAAAAAACCCCCTAGCTGGCTTCAAAACTGTGCTCATTAAATTTATGGAGGGGGTGGTATGATGGGACAGTCTACTTTGGCAATTGACTGATCTTTGAGTACTGCTGGTAGATATGCCAATGCCATGAGATAGTATGCCTCCCCCCCAGCAACAACAGGGAATGGGCTCTTTGCCCCATTGGCCCATGTGAGGGCTCAGCAGGATGGAGGGGGACCAGTTAATGCAGGGACAATAGGGGCTTCAGCCTGGGGCCCCCTTTCTGGCATTGTTTCACAAAAACTCAGAAGCATTGGCTCAAGCCCCGGTCATAGATTTTTAAGGCTAGAAATGACTATTGACTCTGACCTCTCCATATCTGTATCCTGATTCAAGAAGGTATTTCTGTATTAGGCAAAAATTGCCACTTTCACGCTGGGGTCCAGGGCTTCAGTTCCTATAGCCTCTGTGTTAATCTGGCCCTGGAATTTAGAACAAGCCCTTTAACACTAAACTGAGGGCATGATGAACACTTGGCCACTTGCTCTAGCTTCCCAAGTTAGTATGGTCTCTGATGGTTTTGAGGTGTGGTCAGGCTCCAAGCTCCGTATGCACATAAAGATGTTAAAGAGCAGAAAGCAAGTGCAGCTTTGGCTCAGAAATAAATGTGACCCACCACACATTCTATTTCCAGCTTCCCATGGGGAGATTTTGGAGTCTCCCTGGGAAATGTAGCTCCATGGCTGACCCTGGCTGCACCCCTGGCCCTGCCCAGATACATCACCCCCACAATGTCCCCAGCCATGCCACTTCATCCTCAGGACCTCCTGCATCCCCCCACCCAGCACTTACTGTCCATCACATTTGTAAGCGTATGTAATTCGTTCTTCCAACCACCCTATCCCCGCTCGGTGACTCACGGGAAGGAAGACAGCTCTGTTTGTCTGTCCCCTTGTGAACTATATGAAATACAAAGGAATAACATATACCCACACAATCAGAGACATGCTACTACTCAATTTCTATAGACACTGTAAATCACAATTATTTCTGGACAAAAATAAATTCTGTAAACCAGATTCATTCCCTGCAAATTTTTGTATGGTATAATAATGCACAGTAGCATCGCAGTACTGCAAAAAAGTGACTAACATCCCTTAACAAGTTGATGTGTTAAACTGTATTAGGCAGTATGGTTTGAATTAACAGCACCTACTATTAAAGTGTAAGTCTACTATTAAACATCTCATTAGGGTTAAAATATAGAAAAATAGTCTTTTCTATATTATACCATATGCATCCACAAGCTTACACCAGTTTACACCAATTCAAAATAACTGAGTGAATTGCTTCCTATCCTACGTGAACATTTAGGTGCACATATGTAGTAACACAGCTGTCTACTTCATGAGGGGAGGACCAGCAGCTAACTCCTGAGAAGTGAAAAAGCAGGTCCTAGAAAAGTGCAACCCTGTATTCGTAACAGCCCATATAGACCTAACTGGTAATATGAAACATCCAAAAGCTGGGCTGGGCTACTTAATTAAAACCTATGGGCTGTTAATGTTCTGCATCTATTTGTGTCACAGATAGCTTGCTACTGCCTTTTGAAAACGTCAACGTCAAGGCGAGGAGCTGATGGTGAAATCTGCAATGTTTTCAGATTAAGCACAGATTCTAATGTGCTTACTTTGTTGCATCTACACACTGAATGTTTGTTTTTTCTTCAAGTTCTAAAGTGCTATGAGGCTCACAGCTTTGCTATTGCCTCTGCAGCAAGCTTCAGGCAGAGAGAGAGCAAGAAAAGATGCTGTCACAGACCATGACTAATGCTTTCCCAGGAGGGAGAGAGGGAAAGATTCTGGGGGCACTGTAGGAAAGATTTTGGGGGGTGCATAGCCACCCCCACCTACAGTAAAATCCACCCATGGTCTCCTTAATCATATTGTCCTGTAATAGCAGGAAGGCTCTGCAGATCTGGGTACTGATGGCTTCAAAGTCATTGATGTGATATACCTCGACTTTAGCAAGGCTTTTGATATGGTTTCCCACAGCATTCTTGTCGGCAAGTTAAGGAGGTATGGGTTGGATGTGTGGACTGTGAGGTGGATAAAGAACTGGCTAGATCAACAGTTCCGGCATGTAGGAATCAATGGCTCCATGTCTAGTTGGCAACCAGTAACGAGTGGTGTACCCCAGGGGTCGGTCCTGGGGCCAGTTCTTTTCAACATTTTCATTAATGATCTGGATGATGGGATAGATTGCACACTCAGTAAGTTTGCGGATGACACCAAGCTGGGGGGAACGGCAGACACGCTGGAGGGCAGGGACAGGATTCAGGGAGACCTTGACAAATTAGAGCAGTGGGCCAATAGAAATCTCATGAGGTTCAACAAGGGCAAATACAAAGTCCTGCACTTGGGATGGAAAAACCCCATGTGCTGCTACAGGCTGGGGAACAGTCAGCTAAATAGCAGCACTGTAGGAAAGGACCTGGGAGTCATGGTGGATGGGAAGCTGGACATGAGTCAGCAGTGTGCTCTTGCTGCCAAAAAGGCCAGTGGCATACTGGGCTGCATCAGAAGAAGTGTTGCCAGCAGATCGAGGGATGTGATTGTTCCCCTCTATTCAGCACTGGTGAGGCTGCATCTGGAATACTGTGTCCAGTTTTGGGCTCCCCACTTCAAAAAGGACATGGACAAATTAGAAAGAGTCCAGTGGGGGGCAACAAAAGTGATCAAGGAGCTGGAGCACAAGCCCTGTGAAGAAAGACTGAAGGAACTAGGCTTATTTAGTCTGCAGAAGAGAAGACTGAGGGGAGATTTGATAGCAACCTTCAAATTACTTGACGGGATGCTCCAAGGAGGATAGAGCTTGGCTGTTCTATTTAGTAACAGAGGACAGAACAAGGAGCAGTGGTTTCAAGTTGCAGCTGGGGAGGTCAAGGCTGGATATGAGGAAAAAACTTTCTTACTAAGTGAGTGGTAAAGCAATGGAATGGGCTACCTAGGGAGGTGGTGTAATTTCCGTCTTTAGCGAAGTTTAAGGCCCAGCTGGACAAAACTCTGGCTGGGATAATTTAGTGGGAGTGGTCCTGCTTTTTTTGGCAGAGGGGTGGACTAGATGACCTCATGAGGTCCCTTCCAACCCTATGATTCTATGATTCTTCCCTCACCACATGGCAGAGAAAAGTAAGAGTAAGGTTTGCCCTCAGTGCAATGCTGCTGTTAGCTGAAGTTACAAAACCCGTAAAGTGTTATGACCTGCTAAAAGGTGACTCTAAAAACTGTACCTTTTTTGTTAACAAATCTTCTTCCCATGTGTACTGAGAGTTATATCTGCTGGCTTCAGTGATGAAGTTTTCACTAATTTTTGAGTGAGGGACCTGGAACAGTTTTTTGCTCAGTAATCATCAATAATATCATTAATAAATTCCAGTGCAAGACCAAATTCTGTCTTTGATTATATTTTTGTGCAGCTGGAATTGAAGATGGAATTTTGCTTCATTACCACCGATACTGTATGTATGTACAAAACAGCACAGTTTATATTTCAAAGCCTGTTGCCTGACAGTTAGAAAGCCCCCACTTCTTTTTACTAGTGAACTGGGAGCAGCTGATCTGGAAATCACTTGAGACACAGACTATCACTATGCCAGACCAGCAATCACTTTTCAGAGTAGAACTCTATTTTAACATCACCAGAGGATACGGTGTGCATATCTGGAATGTCTTGGACTATTTACAACACTTAGGTAAATCTCTACCCAAATCCACTTATAGACAATATATATTTTTACACATTGTAGTAACCCTTTGTAATTTCTATGTTGAAATGTTCTTAATTAACGTTAAAGGTAAGAGTGCAATAAATTCCAACCTAACTTTTAGGTTTGAGTGTCTATGTCAATTACAGAAAAAATGATTTAGCAGAGGCCCACTGGGCAACACTTTGAATAATACAACCAAACTTCATTCAAAAGAAAATGACTAGTTAAGCAAAGAAACTTGTGATTACCACTTACACAATACTACAATTATACTTAAAGATGAAATCGTGTGTCAGTGGGTGATCAATCCATGGACAACAGAGTGTAATCTCAGAATATAGCAGTACCCTTTTAATGCTAATTGACGCTCTCCTCAAATTTACAAAACTACTCCTTTTGCAGTCCATTATAACACTAATTAACATTAAACCTACTATTATCGTAGTCACATTTCTACCACCTCCTTATCTGGTTTGTCCAGAGGAAGCTGGTTCTTAATATTGACCTGTATTACTTTAGTGTCCAAAAGCCAACACAGACAGCCTTTTAATAAAACATTCACAGTTCTTAAAAACATTCATTAAAAACTCTGCTAAAACCTGCATAACCCTGTTATAACCCAAACATAGCCACAACATAACCTAGAATCATATCCTGTTAACTAATTTTCCTATCTTGCTGTCTCCAGCTTATCTCTAACTTTCTCACACTAAGAATCTCAATTTACCACACCCCACTACACTTAGTCCAAAGTCCTAATTTCTACTTAAAATAGGATCCCACGTCCCGATTCTGCCCTTCCATTCATTGTGTATTAACATTATATTTTAATTTTTTTACTTAGTCTAGTGATTAAATCCAGTCTCTTTTTCCATAGTCAAGAGTACTCTATTTCCAGTGCAGGAGAAATAGTTTCTATACCACACCTCTTTCTTTTAAGGAAAGGCAGCCAGTTATCCCCAAGCAACCCCAAGCATTACTTCTCTTTGCTTGATTTTTCTGCTGTTTAGGGTAGTGTACTTACAGAAACAGTTCCTTGCCTGTTAGGATGAAAGTTCTCTTTTGGCCCCCACCCCAGTAAACAACGCACAGATATGACCCATAAGAAGCCATACATCATATTCTGTTCTTGCATATCTCCATGGAGATCTGTGGGGTTTGCACAGAGGAAACTGAGTAGAAAATTTCATTCCCCCCTTGTCTTCTTGTCCAATAACATGCTTGGCTAATTCATATAATCCAAGAAAGGGGACATATTCTAGTGAATATGGTACTAGAGAAAGAGTTAGGGAACATGGGTTATACTTCCAGCTCTGACTAAGGCAACGTGACTTTGGGAAAAAAATCACTTCACCTTTCTGATTCTTCTCTCATCAATAGTTTGCCTAATTAGTTTGGAATATAAACTCTTCATGTCATGGTCTGTCTGTCTCAATAAGTACATATATCTAATACATGGGACCCTTGGTGTCAATTTGGGATTCTAGACGCTAATGCAATTTAAGTCAATAATAATAAACTTCTTCTGGACAAACCAGACAGTACATATATTTGTCTATAGCCTGAAAAGAAAATGCAGCACCTTATTACACTTATTGATTGTACGTTTCGCTGCTGGCATATACCTCTTCTTTCAACATTTTGCTAATGAAACTCTAAAAGAGATTACCAGTATGCCATTAACTTTTCCAGCTACTTATATAGGCTGGGTCAATATTTTCCTTACATAAAAATTGTCAATGTTTTTCCAGATCATTTGTCTAAATAATAAATACTGAATTTTTCTTGGTCTTAAAAGGATTAAACCTGCTAGGCTGTAATTAGCTTAAATAATTAAGAGAACTAAAACTAAAATATAACAAAATGCCTAATATGTTACATTCATCAGAGCAATTTTCCATGCAGCTGTATAGAGTAATGCCTTACCTGACAAAAGAGAGAGCTACTGTCCAAAACATGCTCAGACCTCCTGCAGAAGAGTTACAAATATGAAGCTCCAAGAAAATGTTATTACTTAGACCCTAATCCTGTTCACCTACAATTCCATGGCCAAACTCCCAATGTATTCTGTGGTGCAGGGTTGAAATCCTATAGCTTACTGCTGAAAGCAGCCCAAATGGCCAGGCAGAGTTGGGCTTTTTTAGCATATTATCATGTTCAGTGTTTCTCAAGTTTTAAAACAGGGCCCTAACTTTCCACTTGAATGTGGGAAGAGCCTAGCACATGAGTTGACATGAAGATATGAACAAGCTCCACAAATTGTTCCACATCTTAAATAAAAATGGCTAACTACTAGATTAAAGACTGTTAAAATGGCCACCTAAAGCAATTTACCTTAGACCAGTTACATTGTATGGCCTGCCTGTGGCCTCGCAAAACCACAGCAAACACAGAGTTCTTGGCAAATGTGCTCATTTTGTGAAAATACATAAACCTGGAATGTCAGTGCATAACTTAACCCCAACCATCAAAGAGCTGCATTACACCTGATTGTTCTTAAACTCAAGCAACATAAATCTTTACAGTAACAAATAAATAAATAAATAAATAAATAAATAAATAGCACTCTATTATGTTTCCCTACTACACTCACTCAGGTCTCTCTGGCTAAGGACAACATGCAAGTGTTCCTACTTTTCAACTCTTACCTAAACCAAGCTGGATTATATTTCTGCCAGTTATGGGCTTTATACAGAACTGCTGAATGGCAGCGTGGAATTGCACAGGTATACCATTCCCTTTTCCATTTGGATATTTTTTAGCTTTGCATAACAGCCAGGCCCATGTTGCTAAATGACAACACCATGGCTGAATACAAAGAGCTTATCAAGTATGAATATAATATGTTGTAAAACCATGCCAGTTGAATAATGCATGGTGCTTATATACATTTTTCATCTTAGTATCTCAGTGTATTTTACAAATACCATTGAAGCTGCACAACATCCTTTATGCTGCAGATACACATTATTCCCATTTTTAAAATTGGGAAAATGAGACAGCAAGAGAAGCTGAATGAGGTCACACAAATATGCTGCTGGTACAGGTCAAGAACATAATGAAGAAATAATTCCTAATCCCAGGGTCTAGTTGCTAAACAACACATCTCCTCAGGAATAAACAAGAAAAAACATAACAGAAATTAAGAATACTTATTGCCTGGAAAGGAGAGAGATGCAGCAAACAGCAGATATTTGCAAAATGTTGCCTCTGCCAAGTTTCAAGGGACAGCTCCCAGAAAAGTCTACTGGGAAAAAATTCCTATAAAAGAGCAATCATGTATTCAGTAGGCTAGTCAGGATCAGTCAGTTAAAAACAAAGGTGCTCCAGGGGAAAGGATTGCCTTGACATCCCACTCCACATTAAGTAATTCAAGAATGTCTGAGTCCCTTTTCCCACTTCAGAAATAAACTACGAGATTCATTTCCTGAAGCTGAAGCTATATCATAGTATCATTCATCAGAACAATTCCTTTTGTAACTCCATGACATTAGATCTCATTATAAACATTCACACATTTTCAAATTGCCCTAACCAAAGTTATTGTTTTATTAAGTTTGACTAGTGACTACATAGTAAGCAATTTGCTTCAAAACATTCACGGCCAGATAAAGGAAACAGGATGACATACTTTCCTGTGTGCCACAGTGAAGGATGGAAGACGGGTGCCGGACATCCTGAGGAATGCTGGGGAATTCCCACTGATTTTCATTCCTGTGGGAACAAATGACATCAGTGAAAGAAAATTAGATAGACTCATAAATAGCTTCATTGACTCAGGAAGCAACATCAAGAGAGTAATTTCTCAGAAATCAGTACCAAGCACAAATAAGAGGAGGAGAAGAGAGGACTTGTGCCAGTCAATGGAGAGCTGTGGTGTAGAGAGGTGTAGAGGAGAAGGAATCAAGTGCTTGAGAGAGACATGGACAGGCAGGCCTTTAAGACAGGCATCACTGAGAGAGTGAAGGCAAGGGCTGATAGCTCAATAGACTCAGAGCTGATAGATAAGATGGGCTAAATGGTGAAGAGCATTAAAGGCACACCTGGGGAAGAACAACTGAGACACCCATATTAGGAAATGTCAAGGCTGACTCACCAGAGGACATGTTGCTTCAGCTTCATTCACTGGAATGCCTTTTTGAAGGCAGCTGCATGACATCTTTCAGTGCTTGCCTCTAAAACACCCTCCACAGTTCTCCATCCTTCCCTTTCTGCCACTATGGAGGTCTTCTTAACACAGGACTCTTTATACATCTTTGGGTTATATTGTGTCTAATATTATCTGTATGATAACAGACAATTAAGCAGGAATTATAATGTAGAAATTTCTGTACCACTGTGTGAATAACTTATAGTTTAGCAATGTGTTATACACATCAAGAATCCCTTGAGTTACCTTAAATTTTAAATATACTAATTAAGGAGAAAATGGGCCAAACAACTTAAAATTAGGATTGTCTGTTTCACTTTTTTAGCAAGAAACTCAGACAAGAAATATTCAGATGTATTCTTAAGTATTTCCTCTCTCTTAGGAGAGAAGATCATGTAAGTCCATTTTAATGTTCTTTCCTTTCCCATGGAAATGATGATTATGAGTTCAAAACACTAACATGGAAAATGCAGCACTTTTTAATTTTATTTTATTTTATTTTTTACAGATAGGGATATGCATGTGCATGTCACATACCCCCACTGCAGCTAAGATCTTTGTCATTTCAATCAGGCATCAATCACTAACTTACAAAACTAATAAAATATATATGTTTATCTATTATACCAATTATACAGATTAAGGATCAACAAGATGAATGATAATTTGGCAGTATAAAATATCCCTGTGAATGAAAAATATACAAGAGCTGCAGAGAGGGATATAAGAAAACAGTTCCCTTGGAATGATAAAGTGGAAAACAATGTTTGTCACTGAATTAACATTAATCCCCAGGCACAAGCTGCCAGTAAAATATTTTGAAACCACTCTTCACTGCAAACTAAATGGATGATGGGGGATAAGCAATGTGATTTACAGACTACAAAGTAACATGGTCTGACTCCAACCCATCTGACAGCTGTTCAGTGGTCTATTTGAAATGTTAGTGATCACATGAGGGGGGGAGATGAGGGGGGACAACAATGGACTGCTTTGGAAAAAAACACACAAACTGACCAAGACCTATGTGATGTGTCATTTAGTGAAAACTCTTGGGAGGATGCTTAAACTATCATGATGAAATGAAGTACAAGTAAACCTAACTTTCTGTTAGTAATCTGGATAGTACCTCTGGATATAGCTTCATTTTTCCTACCTGCTTAGTGGAATGGGAGGTTTTATTTTAGCATTACAATGGCACACTTCACAGTGATTAGTATCATATTGTACTACAGAAGAAGCCCTGAATAAAACTGTAAGCAAAGTGAGGTGTGTTGTCCATAACATGATGGCCTTTTTTTTTTTTTGGAAGACAAAATTATTGTAAGTAGTTAACTCTAATTTAGAACAATAGCCAATAAATATATTAATTTTTTTCAAGTTCGTTCTCTAGGTCCCATTGAAATCAATGACATAAGGGCCTGCTTCAAAGACTACTGAAGCCAATGGAAAAGCACTAAAGTGGGCTTCACATCAGGTTTTGAGAGTCCCACCCCCACTTAAGTTAAAGGGACTTTTTGCTATTGACATCAAGGTGGCAATAAATCTACACTTTATAGTATTATTATTTTATACCATTTGGAGAAGGTCATGGCCTAATGGAGAAAAAGTAAAGTTTAGTCAGACAAATATCATATTGCATTTCAACACGGGAAGAAATGTATCTTTTGGAAACAAAGGCTACAAAAGGGAGCTTCCATAAACAAAGCATTTAAAAAGAAACTTGATACTATTCATCTTCCAGTTATTTGTTCTAGTTCATTTTCAAAGGATGGAAAAAGCAATAAAGATAAACAAACATCCTTTTCTATATCCCCCTGCTGACTCACACTGGAAATCAGAGTAAGGAAGCAATGGCCTTGTTTATCTCAAGCTTAATTTCAATGAACAGAGGACTATATACAGTTACTTGTGATGGGGACTCACAATTAAATATGGAAAAGAGTTACAGGGGGAAATTCAGATTTTGGCCAACAGTACATTTGAAAGTTTTTGTTGTTGATTTAAAAGACCCCCCTACCCCATAACAATGCTACTGATATTGCTCAATACCAAGAGAGCTCAATATGTAGCACTGATGCAACGGTTTATGAACTATTGTGTAACTTCAGTTTTAAGAAAAGAGATGAACACTGAATACAGCAAATTGTCCATTTACACCCAACTTTCATACCTTTTCCCTTAAGAAATCAAACACATTATAAAGCATTTATTATAATGGTATCAATTATGTTTACATATTAAAGCTGATTTTCTAGATTAGATTTAGGTTCTTCAGTTTAATTCTAGTCTAAATGTATAAAACAAACAAGCCTAATATATATGTAATAATCAAGGTATTCATGAAATTTTGTATGCTAAAAATACAATACAAGTTTGAACTGAAGTGTTACTTTGTCATACGAAGATATAATCTACTGAAAAAGAATACAATCATCCTGGACACACTTATGTAACTTTACTCATTTAAATAGTCTCATTGAACTCAGCTAGTTATGTACTGAAGTGTTTACAGGATTGAGCCCTCGCTTGCATTGCTCAGTGATTTTATAGCAGAGCTTTGAATTTCACATATGTGATAAATACATTAAAAATGTAAAGGGACTTAATTAGAAGTAATGCAGGATATGCTGCACATCCCTCTATCCCTGTAAATGAAGAAGGGATGAATATTAAACACTTGAAAGGAAAATTGCTCATTTTTTTCACAGAAATTTTTCTTCAACGAAAATAGTAGAGCAAAACAAATACAAATTTCCAGTGCTGAGAATGTGCATATGATTACATGTGTTCAGCTACA
Source organism: Podocnemis expansa (assembly GCA_007922195.1). NCBI lineage: Eukaryota > Metazoa > Chordata > Testudines > Podocnemididae > Podocnemis > Podocnemis expansa. The sequence goes on from ML682006.1 coordinate 8,430,513, forward strand.
CATGCTAATTAAAGTGCATCAAGACCATGTACTAGCCCAGGTAAATGATCATTCAAGCAGTATAGCATGCATCCCTGATATACTTCATAAAGCTGGTACCCCCTACTCCTTTACATTTTCCCCCAAGACCTACATGTACATGATGCCTATCAGGAACTGGCCAATCCGTGATGGCTCAAGACCCTGTGGGGACAGCTAAAACTTTACTGATATCTAACCATATGCCCCTGCCCCAATGTAGGTGTAATCATATATATATAAAGAAATTATATCTGCCACTTTGAATTTGTGTCTCCCATCCATTGTAACATCAGTTGTCTTTTTAGGTTGTAAGCAAGGACTTGCAAGCATTCATGTGCCTTGTACTGTGCCTGGTTCAATGAAGTCCTATCTTTACTGAGATCTCTAGGCATTACTTTTATATTAATATTGCATAATCATCATAATAGTGTGTGCAAACTCTGTATGAAATTTTGTTCTGTGCCTCTAAAACCATAGCCAAGGGAGAAGTTCTACAGTGGTTATAAGCCATCTTTTGCCAGTCTTTTCATGGGCCACACTGGGGCCTAAGCTGCCCTCAGTATAAATTAGACAGATCTGAGAGCTTGTCTAAGGTAGGCGACCTCTCTAGGGTTGTCCCCACTCTGCACTACTGCCCAAAATACTCTCAGTGCTGTGTGCTGTGGCAACATAAGCACATAAACAGGAGATACACAAGCTGATTTGTGTAACTTGTATATTTCTCATTGACTGCTGGTGACAGCGTAGACTAAGCTTAAGTTTTACTGGTTTTTTTTAATTTTGTAAATGACTTTGAGTGTGACTCTCTTCTGATTTTATATTTTTTAATAAGTAAGTTTCCTTTTCAGGTCTGTGTTGTCCAGGGAGGAAGGGGGGGGGGGGGGCAGAAGAGGCACAAAGTTATTTATTTTAACTTATTTTCAGAAAAGCTGGCTGGGAGGCACCCTGGGGTTTACAAGCACGTGGCAGGTGGGACCCCCGCAGCCAGTGGAGTCAGCCCACCTGCCAAGCCAACATGCCCTGAATGTCCTCTGCCTCCCGGGCCATCAGGTGGGGTGAGGCAGATTTCTCCAACTAACGGCCTCCGGAGTCTTTGGCCTTCAGCCCCTTGGCAGGAAAAGATAAACACAGCAGCAGTTCAGGGCCTTCAACCCTCAGGCAGGGTAAGGCAAACGCAGTCACTCGGACACAGTGATGGGCACGGGGAGGGGAACGCAGGGCCGTCCATGGCCCTAGAAGTGGCAGAACGTCATGCCACTATGTCAGCAGGGCTCCGGCCGAATCACACTGACTCATCCCAGCGGGGCAAGCAACCGCTGTCCCTGGGCTACTTCTTCCAAATCCCCTTCCAGGTTATCTGGTTCCATAGTCCTCCTCCTCCTCTGGGCACACTGCCAGTGGGAGCCCGGTCAGGCCTTCACTGTTGACAGGTGGAAGGTGTGGCAGACCCTCGGCTCTGTCCACCAGTGGTAATTCGTCCAGGTCGCAGGGGCCGGGCGCCGCTGGGCCCTCTAAGCTCTCAGCCAAGAGTAGCTCCTCAAGGTCCTCACTTGCTGCGGTCCGGGCCCCAGTCCGGTCCTCCAGTTCCTCGGCTGAGGGCAGCTCCTCCAGGTCCTCACCGGGGAGGGAGTATAGGTCTGGGTCTGCCTCCTGGTCTTTCCAGCAATCCTCAAGCCCTGCAGGAGGTGGCTCTGGCCTCTCTGCCTGCTGGAGCTCTGGTGGCCAGTCAATCCGCCTCCTAAAAGGCTCCCGTGGTGAGTCCCTGGTCTGCCCTTTTATCCTGTCCCTCCTTTCCCCTGGCTCCTCCCTCAGGTTTCCAGGTCAAGTCCCATGCAAGAGGCTTCTTTGCCCAGCAGGGGGAGTGTGGGAGCTTTTCGGTGCCCTGTGCCCGGCGCAGCAGCCTCTGTGGCCGCGGTGGCCTCTCTCCAGTACAGAGCAGTACATGGTGAAAGATCAGAAGGTGTCCCATTTTGGTGAATAAGGGCTTGGCTTGTTTCCTCACTGAGATGTGATGGGATCAGAGGTGACATGATTTATGTCAAAGCTAGGCAGTAAAGTATCATATCATTCATGATGTTTCCTTAAAATCATATAATTCGTGAATAGCTTTTCAAGTGGATACTTCATAAGGAGATGTATGCCTGGTCTACATTGCTGTCAACTTACATTGCTGTACCATGGCATCGTCACTGTGCTGTGTTGACTGAGATGCTTTCCAGTCGATGCCGCCTTACTTCTTTTAGGGAGGGGGCTTAATTGGGTCAACCTGAGAGGACTTCCCTCTCCATTGATCCCAAGTTGCCAGCAGTGCAGACGTACCCTAAGAATTATGGTACATCAAGGCTGCCATGTAAAATGGCATACCAGACTGTAGAAAGCAAAGTGAATGGACGCAGTACCTGCGTGAAATTCTGGGAGAAACTGATTTTGGTTATGAATAGTATGTACAGCTATGTGCTTGTACAACCCATAGGTACTTGTGCTGGGGAGCTGCTGAGATCCCAAGACAGTAGGTTTCTTAGGAGATGGTGGAAGGACACAGAGGTATTTAATACACAAATCAGAGTCAATGTAAGAGTCAGGATAAAAACCAGGGAATTTCAGGAGAAGTTGACCTGTGGTGAGTATTTAACTGAAGAAACAGTTATGCCTTAAATTCTATTTTGTCACCATCATATATTTATCATTAAATAATACAATGAAAACCAGAATGTCTTATGTAACCTCATGCACTATACTCTGTAATAGTACTTTTGCACCTAACCCGGTCATGACATGCAAGACCTGACAAAAAGACCTTATGTGGCTGAAAGTTTGTTTCTTTCTCCAAAAGAAGTTGGTCCAATAAAAGATATTATCCAACTCACTTTGTCTCTCTAATATCCTGGGATCAACACGGTGTCACGGAGTAAGCCCTCCCTCACACTCCCTCATGGGGAAACTGAGGAAGAGCACTCAGGGAGGGTGCCCTGCGAGCTTCTGAACAGGCAATTAGTATGCCAACTTGGCACAGCAGGCAGGGAGAATTCGGTCTGGTAGCCAGAGTCCATGCACAATGGGTCCATAAGCAGTCTTTGAACCAGGGCAGCGTGGCCTACCAGCCACAGTCTGTAAGCAGCCCTTGAACCTGGGCAGTGTGGCCTACTGGCCACAGTCCATGCACAATTAGTCCGTAAGCAGCCCTTGGACCAGGGCAGCATGGCCTAACAGTCACAGTCCATGTACAATGAGTCTGTAAGAAGCCCTTTGGCCAGGGCAGCACAGCCTAACAGTCACAGTCCATGAACAATGAGTCTTCAAGGAGGCCCAGGGCCCAGGTAGGGGGGCTCAGGCCCTCCTGCTACACTCAGTCCCAGCCCAGGGCCCTAGGGGTAGTGGGGGTACATCACCCAGTCAGCAGGGATCCATACCGAAACACGCTGGCTTGATCACCTCCACATCCCAGCTCTACCCTTCAGGTCCCCTGAGCTACTTCCTATCTGGGATGTGCTGAAGGTCCAGTTTGGTGATAAACTGCAACTTCCCTCCTTCCTGGGACAGCAGTAGTTAACTTTCTCCTGGGTCCTGGATGTCACTCACGAAGCTCCCTCTGGGGTAACTACTCCATAGGATCCACCCTGGTCATCAGGTCTTTGCTGGAACAGGGCTGGTGTAGCTCTGGGGCAGGAGCCTCCTGCAGATGTCCTTCCCCTCCGCTGGCCAGCCCAGACTGAGCTGATCTGTAGCCTTTTATACCTGGGCAGTAGCCTGAGCATGCCCAGCAGGGCCCTATGGGCAGAGCTTCCTCCTTCTTTAGTTTATAAAGGGCTGCTCTAGTGCGGTGTGTATCTACCCCGTCACACATGGCTACAATTACACTGCAACCCGTCTTCCACATATTACTCCATCGTATCACTGAAATTTAGATAATTAGAACAGCAAAGCCAGATAATTTTAGAGAGCATTAACTGACACAAGAGATAATTAACATTAATTGAAATGTGTCATTGTAGAATAGTCTGCCTAGTTTTATATCTTTACTTAACCCTTTTAACTTTTTTTTTTTCAACTGTCGCTTTTGGGATTTGATCTTGAGAGGTGCTAAGTATCTGTAATTTCCATTGAAGTTAATGGAAGAGTCTGGCGTTTTGGCTCAATCTTTACATGATTGGTGCTATTATCAGATCTGTGTCTTTCAGGCATTTAACAACACTATACTCACAATCAAATACATCATGTTTCGAAGACACAGATTTGAGTCATGTTAACTGGGTTCTTCAGAGGCTCTTGTGAAGTTTCAGAAAGCATGTGGTCATATTTTTCTTGCTTCTTGCCTAATCTTCTACAATGATTTTGCAATGCAAAAGATATTGGGAAAGAAGCAGCAAACTGTTCCCTTAGCTAGTCACAGGTTTCTCAGCATGACCTATACAGCTACATATGTGAACTACTAGTGCATGAAGAAGTTCATTAGAAAGAAGAATTGGATTTAATTAATTTTTTCTTAACATTGATTGACTTGGACAGCACAATTCACTAACATTTATACTGCAGTGAAACCTAATTATGGAATATTTTACTGAGTGACAGGGCAAGATGACACGAAACATACAGTGAAATTTAAAAGGGCAGAGTGGGGCAGGTATCTCTTCTAATTGCTTGATAATTACTTTCTAATGTTATTTAGGGAGACATATATATATATATACACATTCATTTAGCTGAAGATCTGATAGTGCAGCTATAGACCAAAGCCAGAGGAAAATTTCTCAAGCCCGGCATGTCATATTTTCTCTTGCTTGTATATAAAAATAAAGACAACCATGATTTTAAATGCATCATTTCCATTGTCTCTCTTTTGAGCTTTGAACTTGCTTGCCAGTAATGTAATGCCTTATCACACATGGCCTTTTCTGTATTCTGATTCTGCGAGGTAGCAACCAAATACATTCTCCTATCAAAGCTTTTACTTGGTTAATATTTCTGTCTGCTTTTCACTGCAATTAAGGGATTACAAGCACTATTCTGTAAATTAACTAGGTTAAGAGGATACTCTCCCCTTCTTAGAACTGAATATTTTTAGTTGAAAAGTAGCTCAGAAGAAAATGTGGTGGTCAAAAGAGATTGTATGTACACGTCATCTTTTTATATTTGAGTTCAGTTTTAAGAAAAGCATTTACGTATACATAAAAGGGAGGAAAAGAAATGAATATTTAGCAATGTCCCAAAAAGGATAAACACGGATATTCACCTCAAATTTCACTGGGAAAATGGATGGCTCAATGCAAGCAGAGCCTTCTACCTCTAAAGACTGTCTAGCCATGACATTTTTACCACTTCTAGTATATCGCAGTGCACTTCACCTAGCGTGGACACTTTTACTGGCATAAATGTATCTATGCCTATATAGTTTATTCCTGTGTGAGAACGGGATTAAGCTACATCAGTACAGGGTGGGGATAAGCGACAAGGGGCTTTGAAACTGAAGCTTTTGTTTGATGCAGCAGAGAAGGGGAGTCTGTGGAGGGAGCCAAAGAGAGGTGTGACATAGTCAAAGCAACTAGGAATAGGAGCTTCACTTCAATTCACTTTGACAGGGCTGGATCTCTTTAGTCTTGAGTTACTGCCTTAATCACAAAATCTTTCCTTGTTTGACTTTATATCTTTGTATCATGGAAAAGAACTCTAGCCTATTTTTCCAACATTTAGTATCACAAGACACTATATAGATCAGTGATGCTGCTAAACTCATTTACCATTCTAAGACTGTACCAGTGTATTTAACAATATTTCCATAAATATCTGAAATGGCAAGTTGAAGTGCCATTAGAAAAAAGTGATATTACTTCCTTTGAAAAAAGCCCAGACAAAGATAGAGCACACCAATCAGTATTTCAGATGATTGTTTTAATGTCATCTTTTGTAGAATTAAAAATAAATACTACCTTTAAACGTTAAGATTCTTGTAATAAATATCTCCAATGAACAAATAATGTTAAGAACTTGCTTTTAAAAACAAAACAGGTCATCATTCAAAACAATTTCACAAGCTTAGTTTTATACGTTCATGCAATCAACATTATTTAAACACAGTGATTTGGAAGTGACTATTATTAAACTAGTATTTGACAATTGTGGTAGGAAAAGAAAAGGAGCATTAATCATATGGGTGCAAATAAGACATACCTCTGCTTACCTTTATTTTTAAATTTGTACAGGGTTCCACAAATGTATTTGGAATATCACATTGATATATCTGCAAATGTTATGGATATAGTAATACAAAGATATATGACAAAGTTTATATTTATTGGTTAAAGGCATTTTAGAGTTTACTGTAGCCAATACTGGGAGGTATGGGAGCAGAGTGGTTGGGAGTTTGACTCCTGAAGGATGTGGATTTGAGTTTTGCTTGACCTGAAGGGCTGCCTCCAGTTCACCCAAGTACCAAATGGGTACCTGATCCATAGGATGTGGGACATCAATGGCAGTCAGATGCAATGCTAGTCACTTCACTGCTTTGTATACTCCAGACTATGGAAACTGATATACATAACTATGTTAAGTCCAATAAGACATCAGACTCAGGGGAGACTTTAACTTAGATATCCTTAATTGCTGTTGCTGGGTACCATACTTCTATGCACCGTTAGCTATCCTTTTGCTCTCAGTTCATTTCCCAAATCCTTTAACATAGAATTTTCTCTGTCAACAAAGAACATCAATATTTTTTAAACTACATTGGCACAGAGAGAAGATTTGGAATCTTCAAATCTTTCACAATCAAAGGTGTGCTGAATTTGCAAAGATTTGCTATGAAATGAGACTGCCAATCCCAGTTTGCATGACATGCCTTCCAAGTAGTTGAAGGGGTTTTCCCTGGGGGAATACTCACCAACATTCCCTTCTTGGAAGCACATCACTGCACTAGTAGCTGGTGGGTCTCTCTTTTCCTTCCCTGTTTTAGTAGTGTTATAAATTCATTTTTAAGATATTGATGTTGCATGGAGCTAACTTTCTTGTCTGACAGCCATATTCAGAAGTTATCTGCAGTCCCCATTTTTGAAGATTTTTGCACAATTTGATTGAAATTTTAAAAATCTCAGTGAAAAATTTAACAATTTTTATTCTATTATTTATGATACTTTTGTCATTTTTTTCCCTAATCATCACTAACTTTCCACCAGTCAAGAATTTTAAATAGATCTCCACAAGGTACTTTGATTATGTAAGTACAGAGACATCTGAAAAAGCAGAAACATTCTTTTCTTTTATCTCCTCTGCTCTATGTCTAGAACCAGAAGCCAAAACAATAATTGAGCGCAAGAGAGAATATTCTCATTGAAGTTTTAATCAAACAAGAAACAAATATACAAAATACCACAAAAAAGACTCCACTTAAAAGCTTTCAAACCCCATTAGTACACACGAGGTTCAGAGAATTTGGATAATAATCTAGGCTTTTCAGTGTTTATCCAAATCTTTGGACTTTCAGATTCTCTCATTATTAATTTTAATACCAAACAAAAAGAGATTTGGGTTATTATTGCTATTAGCCTAGAAAACATTTATACTCCCATTTTAAAACTTTAAGCTCCAAAAGAGATGCTGCTTTTTGTAAACAAAATAATATGAGAAAGCTGCTCTCCAGAACAGTAGAATGTTGTTAACTCTCAAAAATATTCAATCTATGGCATTTGTTTAGGAAAAGGTGCAGGAATCCATTTTTCCCCTGAGGTGGTGCCAAACCTATCAAAATACTCCAAGGATTATTCTTCATATTTAACAAATAGCCCTGATTATATCTGAATTCATGGCTATTCAGAAATAATGACACTACAGCTAAAATCATTCAAGATAATGTAGATGGTATTCACATTTTTCAATAGTCATGCTTGTACTTATCTTTGAGCATTTTATGGGTAGTGAAAGCTCTCAAATCACACTTTTGGAAAATCATTGCAAAATGCAAATAGATAAAAGATTGTCAAGCAGCCATGTGAACTGGCAAGAATAATAATGTTAGCGGTTTTGCAATCAAACAGCATACAAGAGCTGACAGGACAAATGCTTTCTTTCAACCAATTAACTAAATTTAAATTATTACTGTGTGCAAAAACACAAGGGGAAAATACATATGTAGGCTGGGATTACAAGATTTCTTGTAGCCTGCTGACTAGTAGCAAAATAAAACACTACCTTACACTGACACTATATCTTATATCGGCACTAATTGCACTATAGACACTATACAGCACAATGTGTAAAGTAACCGAGAACCTGATCTAACATCCACTGAAGGCAATGGAAAAAACTGATTGAATTCATTGAGGCTGGATCAAGTCATAAGGGCCCAGTTCCTCTAAGACAGTTAACAGTATTCTGAAGTATGAAGTCCTCCATCAGTTGCTTGATTAAAATGCAAAATGTCTCTTGGGTGCATAATAAATCCCTGTCTTACTTTGTGGGTGCTCTTGAAAGTAAACAATGTGCAGGCTTGAAGCAGGAACACTGTGACCCTCCTCATACATGTTTGTCAATGCACCCTGAACATGGCTTGCAAATACCTGCTGTGGTAGCCCTTGGAGCCAAGGTTGTCTGTTGTGGTGAGTAGTACCAAAATCATGAGCTGGTTTCCAGGATCATGTGCTGGTTTGTGTCCAAACTGTGTGGCCAAATGTGGACAGAAGGCTCTTTTTCCTTTTGGTAACTTAATATATTTTCCCTCCTTTCTCACAAATGGATGGCGGCCAGAGAAGTGAAATTCTGAAAACATATATGTTAAATTTAAAAGAAAAATTAAGATGATGACTGAAGACGCTGTATCCTAAAGATGATACTAACTAGCTCTAGTAAGACACAATTTACTTGGGACCCCAACTTTGAAGGATCAACCTGACATTTCTAAAACATACATGCTCTCCTGTCTAGTCTAGCTACCAATAGCTCACAGATTTGGGGGATTTTACTGATGGAAATACTTGAAAAAAAGAGACTGCACAACTAATACCTCCCACCAAAAAGACAGAAATCAAAGAGTCATTCATGGTTTGTATGTTGCACAGTGTGTTTTTCCTCCAAACTCTCCCACACAACTCATAACTCAGATTTGGGGGGTGGGGAGGGCTATGACAGACAGGTGTGTGTATGTGTTATGGGAGCAGAATTCCCTGCTCTTTGCTCTCTTGGTCCCTCCAGATTTCTTTACCAAACCTCAGAAAGTAGATGAAAGATGGCTGCTGTAGGAGCTTAGTAAATGAAATGCTACCCTAACTGGCTATCAACATCCCAAATAAAACACAGAAGTAAGTCTCTGAAGAAAAGAAGAGCTGGGAGCGTAGAAGTCATTGTAGAAGACCAGCTAGCAGTGCCATAACTAGGAATTTCAGTGCCTGGGGTGCATTCTGCTGGTAATGCACTCATTACAATGAGCAATGCCTGAAGCGAGCAGCACGAAACACGCCCTTTGATAGAGAAGCGAAATGGAACCCATGGGCAAAGCCCCATTCACCCTGCCTTAGTTACAGCCCTGCCAGCTAGTCACACATTCGGGGCAGTTACAGGGTGGCTGTTTCTAAGAGAGCTCCTTAATATAAGTCCCAGATTTGTCAGTAAGCGTGCCTACTGGAGAGAAATCCAAAAAAGTAACCCTGTCATATAGAAATACGAGGTAGTGACTTAGACAATTGCCCTCTTGTGTGTGCTCTTTGCTGCCACATTTATTCTGAGTCAAATTCTGAGAGAAGCTGAACATCTGCAACTCTCAGAAATGTCCCTAGCTATTTTGCAATCCAAAGCAGAAACATTCTGGAGAATTCCTTGCTAGAAGCTGAGCAAAACAAAACACCCCCCCCCTCAGCGCAAACAAAACAAAAGGCTGGTCAATCAGATGGAGAGGTGAAAAATGTCACAGCACATCAGCCTCTATGGAAACCAGTCTACACTGCCTGCCCTTTTCAATGGCAGTTGAACACAGGTTTGAAAGTTACCTAAAGTAACTTGCATATCTATGTGCAGCCTCTCTACTCCTTGTACATGCATAGTGTTGGTTTGAAGGGAGGGTCCTCCCTGTGAACAAACGTTTGTCAGTTTCCAGGATTGGCGTTGCAGGATTCACTTCCTGACTGGCTGAATGGGGTCTTCACAGACCTGATCAGTTAATCAGGAAGTTTGAATTGACAGTGCAAACCTCCCCTGGAGCCCAGAACAATTGCTCTGCTCACCTGCAACCTTTCCTAGAACCAGTCCTGACTACTTTAGGTGGTTGAAGCTGATGTGAGTTGTTTCAGGAGCTGGCCCTAGGTACTCGACTAGGCAATGGTACTTTCAATGTCTTCTCTATCCATGTATTACAATCATGTTCTAACTGTGGTTATGTCTTTGCCTCAAAAAGATGCATCATTTTAAAATAAAAAAAAAAAAGGCAAAATACAGCGATATTCTACACAGCTACCTGCAGTGTCCCCCCCCCCCAGCATTCTGTATACTACAGATGGCTGATAATTTTTGATGGAGTATTTTTACACTGATAAGTGCTGTTTCATCAAAATAAAAAATTTCCACTGAAATGAGTTGCTTTTTATTAAATTATATTTTCAAAATATCACTGAAATGAAGTGCTTGCACAGGATCCAACCTTACTAGAACAGAACATTTCAAATTTTCTGCTGTAAAACAAATTTACATTTCAAATTCTATAATATAAAAAATTCCTAATTTGAACAAAACATTTTAATTTTATTTAAACAAAACATTTTCAGAAAATTGTTTTACAGGAAACTTAAATTTTTTTTATTTTTCAGTCTGATCCAGAGAGAACAAATTTTAAAATTCTGAATTTAGACCAACTATGCTAAGATCTTTGATTGTGAATCCTCATCAAAGTAATTTTTTGTTGAAGGATAATGTGCATTTATAAACATCCTGTTCTAAACTTGGGCTCCATTAATCAAAATATTAACATTTTATGGATTTATTTTGCAGAAACTTTTCGAGGCAACATGGCTCGAGACAACTACATTTAATCCTGACTCAAGAAAGTAAAGTCCCCAGACCATGGTGTCCAACATGGTTGCCACTTTCCACATGTGGCATAATGGCTATTGACCTGTGGCGAATTGGTGCTTTACTTCTACCACCTTTTTTTTTTTTCCCCTAAATCTACTTCTTGTGTGTTAAAAACGGTGAAAACAAAATACAGGTTGCAGATACTGGATGAAAAATTGGAGGTGAAGTTGAGGTATAGTCTAACTGACTTTATGCCTGATTTCCCTGCATTATTTAATGAAAAGATATGTCAGATTTCTCATTAATTCTATCAATAAGTAATTCAAAACGTTATAGTCTGTTTATACCCCTCTATGTTTTATAAAAACACAGTTAACATTTTTCTTGTCATGTGGCAAAAGTGTTAACACATTGGCCACAATTCTGGTGAGTATGAAAAAACTGTTAGACACTGCTGCGTGACTATTCGAAAAGGAATTCTCATGTCTTATCTAGACGGGACATTTGTCTCAGTCTGCAGCCTTTGGCAGAACCACTGCAAACAACATGGCAGAGACTAACAAAGCTAGTACAATTTGCAATTTAAACCAATGCAGTTTATCCTGGTTTCAAGTAGGGCTATGCCCACAACACTCAGTTTGTCTGTCTGCAGTTGGGGTTGCAGGACTACAGAGATACCAGGTTTCAGTCTGAGCATAAGCTCCCTGTTATTATTACTATGAAGGCAAGTACTCTCTTATAATCACAGAAGGAAGATACAATACATGGTGGACACCAGAGAATGCCTCGAGCACCCAGCTGTTTGTTGTAAGAAGTTTCTGAATGCATTCAGTTAATCTAGCTCTGGCTATATTTTAAAGACACCCTGCTAAGGGCACAGGAAGATACCATTCCGATGAGCCGAAAGAACAGCAAATGTGGAAGTTGCCCAGCATGGCTTAACAGAGAACTCTGCACTGAGCTAAAGCATAAAAAAAAAGCTTACAGGAAGTGGAAGCTTGGACAGATGACTAAGGAGACATATGAAGATATTGCTCGGGACTGCAGGGATAAAATCAGAAAGGCCAAAGGACAAATGGAGTTGCGGCTAGCAAGAGATGTGAAGGATAACAGGAAGGGGTTCTATAAATATGTCAATAACAAGAAGAGGATCAGGGCTGGTGTAGGGCCCTTACTGAATGAGGCAGGTATCCTCGTGATGGAGGATGAGGAAAAAGCTGAAGTGTTCAATGGTTTTTTTACTTCAGTTTTCAGAGGCAGGGCCAGCTCCCAGCCCATTACACTAGGTATGGCAGAATGGAGAGAAGAAGAGAGGCCCTTGGTGACCGAAAGTCAGGTTAGGGACTACTTAAAGAAGCTGGATGTGCACAAGTTCATGGGGCCGGACGAACTGCATCCGAGGGTGCTGAAGGAGTTGACCAATGAGAAAGCAGTACCGTTGGCCATTATCTTTGAAAACTCATGGCGAACGAGGGAGGTGCCAGAGGGCTGGTAAGAAGCACATAGTGCCTATCTTCAAGAAAGAGAAAAAGGAGGATCGGGGGAATTACAGACCTGTCAGCCTCTCCTCAGTCCCTGGAAAAATCACAGACCAGGTTCTCAAAGAATCCGTCCTGAAACACTTGGAGGAAAATAGAGTGATCAGGAACAGTCAGCATGGATTCACCAAGGGTAAATTGTGCCTGAGCAACCTCATTGCCTTCTATGATGAGATGACTGGATTTGTGGATGCAGGAAGAGTCGTTGATGTGATATACCTTGACTTTAGCAAGGCTTTTGATACTGTTTCCCACAGCATTCTCATCAGCAAGTTAAGGAAGCATGGGTTGGATATGTGGACTGTAAGGTGGATAGAGAACTGGCTAGATCAATGGTTTCAGTGAGTAGGAAATAATGGCTCCATGTCAAGTTGGCAACCAGTAATGAGTGGTGTGCCCCAGGGGTCAGTCCTGGGGCTAGTTCTGTTCAACATCTTCATTAATGATCTGGATGGAGTGTCCAGTTTTGTGCATTCAGTAAGTTCGCAGATGACACCAAACTGGGGGGAACAGTAGACATGCTGGAAGGCAGGGACAGGATTCAGGGAGACCTAGACAAATTGGGGCAGTGGGCCAATAGAAATCTCATGAGGTTCAACAAGGACAAGTAAAGTCCTGCACTTGGGATGGAAAAACCGCATGCACTGCTACAGGCTGGGGAGCAATCAGCTAAGTAGCAGCACTGTAGAAAAGGACCTTGGGGTCATGGTGGATGGGAAGCTGGATATGAGTCAACAGTGTGCTCCTGCTGCAAAAAAGGCCAATGGCATGCTGGGCTGCATCAGTAGAAATGTTGCCAGCAGATCGAGGGATGTGATCATTCCCCTCTATTCGGCACTGGTGAGGCCGCATCTGGAATACTGTGTCCAGTTTTGGGCTCCCCACTACAAGAAGAACGTGGACAAATTAGAAAGAGTCCAGCAGAGGGCAGCAAAAGTGATCAAGGGGCTGGAGCACAAGACCTATGAAGAAAGATTAAAGGAACTAGGCTTATTTAGTCTGCAGAAGAGAAGACTGAGGGGAGATCTGATAGCAAACTTCAACTACTTGAAGGGATGCTCCAAGGAGGACGGAGCTTGGCTGTTATATTTAGTAACAGAGGACAGAACAAAGAGCAATGGTTTCAAGTTGCAGCTGGGGAGGTCGAGATTGGATATTAGGAAAAGCTTTCTTACTAGGACAGCGGTGAAGCATTGGAATGGGCTACCTAGGGAGATGGTGGAATCTCCATCTTTGGGATGTTTAAGGCTTGGTTAGACAAAACCCTGGCTGGGATAATTTAGTGAGAGTGGTCCTGCTTTTTTTGGCAGGGTGTTGGACTAGATGACCTCATGAGGTCCCTTCCAACTCTATGATTCTATGAATAAAAGTGCAATTTTAACCCCCCTTCCTTTCTGACACTTAAGTGTAAAGTATATTAATAACAACTCACTCCTTTACCACTACCTGGCATGTTTTCGAGACATCATTAAAGTATATGAAAATCATTCCCACAGCTCAGCCAAGTTTTCTAACGAATAATTGGCAGGGACAGCAGCATATCCCAGGTCAAAGCACACCAAAACCTCTCTTTTGATAGAGCATGTGTGCAGAGCATCTGTAAGGGCTGAACAAATTACCTTAAAAGATCTTCTCTAGATCTAATATCTATGGTTTAAATTTAGTGTTTCTTTTGCACCACAGAGTTTTTGCCTGTTTCTTCAGTAACTTTGCCTCCTCTGAAATGAAAATCTGTGCAACAGTACTAGTATGGTTTAATCTAAATATAGACATACAGGTGTACAATACATTTCTTTTAAATGTAAACTAATTTGAGAGCGGAAAATGCTAGAAAATGGTAAAACTAGTTTAACTTTGCTTTGTAGAGGAAAAAGCTTGTTTTATGCAATTTGCTGTAAATGAATACATCTGCTGTTAACATGGTGCAAAATAAAAGTTTCATCTTTTTTATGAAGTTATCTCAACAACATGGCTTTGTTTATAAGGTAAATACAGTAAAGCAAGAGATCTTTGTTGCTGAAATTGAATATTTGTATGTAATGAGAATGTTGTAAGCTATAAACTACTTAAGCTCAAACATCTCTTTATCCTTGAGGATGACCTTATCAGTGTCATGGATTGCTGGCATTTAATATGCAAGCTTCTTAATTCTTTATTGAAAAGCTGTCAGAGGAGTAGTGTGCCGTAGAATGTATAATGATTTATTTAGTCCCTACAGTTCTTCACATATGGGAACTAAAGGAAAAGGAAATAGCAGATTTGTATTATTAATGTACAAGATCATTTGTAAATTGATATTAACCAGGAAACAGAAGTATATTGCTAAAAATCAGTTATATGAAAATGCCTTAATAATTCATAAATACATTTTGAACACGTGTATTTAAAGTATTGCCTGGCTCTGCTCTTTTAAAAGGACTTCCATTGCTTAATTAAGAATCCATTTCAGTCAAAAGTTAGCACTGCAACCAATATAAGTTCTAGCAGTGAATTTTAATGCTTTAATTTCAGTGAAAGCAAATCACTTCATAGATCCGCTGCACTGAAACAAAAGATTATTTGCTGAAAGGATTTATTATGGATTGTGTGTTATCTCTTTACTACTAACCCTAACATAGCTAAATCTGCTCAGTAAAGTGGCATACACTAATTTCTGTGTAACAACTTCAAGCAAAAAAGCAGGGATCGCAGAGCTTCTTAGGTATCTTAACATTTATCTCAAGATTTGATCTGTTATTTAAAAAACCACTGGACAGGGAAGGGGAATGCAGGCTCTGTGACCTTTTCACAGATGTTTAGAGTTGTTTTTATAGGTGACCTGCAGTGAATATTTCAAATTTGGGTGTAGGCCCTATATATATAAATAAAATATATTATAAATATAAGAGGTCCTGAAAGATTTTATTAAAAAAAAACCAGCATTTTTATTGCTGCTCTCTCTTTTCTTTACAAATTGCAAGAATGAAAAAATCCAGTCTTCCTTTGCTCTGTTGGGGGGAAAAGGCCAGGGAACATGTCAGAGAATTTAATCTGATCTGTCACACCTCAGGTGATAGGACAAGAATTGGAAACTTGAATAAAGATTTGCTTTCTCTAAAGCATTCATTAGACACTGGAATTAAATAAATGTTAACTTCCTCACCCAGAATCAGATTTGTAATCTGCTGCATCCTCCACTCATAATTTATGATGTCACTTTGATTAACTGCCCTTGAATCTTGTGATAATAGTCTTTCATTAGTTCCTATGTAACCATTGATTCTTTCATGACAGAAAAGCCCTATAGTTCACCTTTGAAAAAGGAACCTCATATCCTTCTCCTACATTATTGTCCTCATAAGGAAGACTCTGGAAAAGAAAAGTGGGAACTTTTAAGGACCAGTTGGCAACGAAAATTCCAAATTCCTCTCAGAGTAGGCTTTATGGGAGGCAAATGCCCTAGTGAATACAGCACTTGAGTGGGACCCAGGTTACCTGGACTGTGCTTGTGGCCCTGCCTGTTAGTGACCTTGAGTAGTCACTTCCCTCCTTCAGCCTCAATTTCCCCATCTGTAAAATGAGGAGAATAATACTGTCCTTCCGTCAAGCACTTTAAGATCTATTGATGACAAGTCTATAGAAGAGCGAGATATTAATGAAGGTGCAAAGGAAGTAAAATTCTGAGGACCATGGAGGATCTGATGTCGGAAAAGAGGGAGTGAGAACATAAAAGCATGGCATACACTTTGAAAAATGACCATTGATCTCAGCTGTTCCACTTTTTTTCGGTGCTGTATTTGAGAAGCCTTAGAGGGACATGATTTTCAAAAGTGCTGAGCACTAACCCTCTGAAGGTACCAAAGCACTGGGTTCACAAAAATGGAAAAGCATCTGAAATCAGTACACACTGATGATTCCAAGATGAGCTTGCTTCTTTATAACACTAGTACACTAATGGGTTAATTTAGACTTTGCAATGAACTCATTGAGGAGATGGAAGAAATTTACACCTCTTTGATGCTGTGTGTCTTGGCTGGGCTAAGTAAGACAGCAGGGCTTAGTTTACATCAGCTAGGTATGTCTAGAATTGCGCTCTTTTCAAAATACAGAAGCATAATTATGCAGATTTACTAGATGATTTCTGGCTACTGAATACAGGCAATTTTCCTAATGCACATATTTTTCTCCACCTAATCCTGTTTTTATTTTTAGCAGCTGTTGAGCAGATGTTTTTGCTATAGGCAGATGGGGAGGTCTTTTTAATTACCAGTTATTCAAAGTAACAAAAAGCTGTGTCGCACAACTTAGAAAATATATTGAAATAATATTTATTCACATTCAAAAATGTATATTAAAACAAAAACATTGATCTGGATTATATACTTGTTACCAGGATATTCAGGATTAAAGCTGAAATGTTATCCTATTCCATTTCAGTGTGAGAGGGGTCAACAAATGAGGGGTGATTTTACTTATCGCATCTGGAACATAACTATCCACAGTGAAGTGCAGTGAAGAAGTCCCAGCCTCAGGTTCAGAATGGAATGTAAATGGCTCACGACTGTTAAAAATTCCAGGAAACAGAGTTTGCAGTGGAAAGCCTGAGGATTTCAGTGCTGAAGCAGGACTGCTAAACTTGTCACGACATGTACAGTGACTTACAGAAATCTCAAAATCCTCACTTGCACTAAACACATTTTGAAAAAATTCACAGACTCTGTCAAAAGAAAAAAGAAATATCTATTCTTTTCAAAACTCTAACTCACTAGCCCTAAAAACTAATATCTCTTGGGAGTTCAGCTTTTTTCAGCTCTTTGCTGGCAATGAAGTGAGTGAGTGCTAATGGAAAAGAGAGGCAATTTAAGTTCCTTGCCATCAAAGAGCTTCACTAAAATGTAGCTGATTGTATTCCAAAGGACATCTATTATTTATTGTTATACCCAGGGAGATCTATGGACTTGTATGGGTTTCTCAAGTCAGGATTAACTTCTCCCAAAAAATCTATAAATCTCTTAGGAAAGTACAGTTTTTTCAGTGGCATTAGGTCACCTCTAGCAAATGACATCTAGCCTATCTTACTAGTATCCCCTAATATCAGTCTGATGGAACAATTATTCAAACTGTTTGCTGTGATAGTCACTGAAACCCATTGACTGCTGCCAGGTACAGCACTTAATTCATCCACCTTGCTCCTAACACAAATTTGATGCAATCTGTTTATTACTAACATAAAAAAATGCTAACTCAGGGGAGCATGAGATTGTAGAAAAATACATACACAACAGAAGAATTAATCCCACATTATTTCAAACTTCTCACTCTCCTGTTTTCTTTATGTTCTCAAATTAGAGGGCACATATAGGCTATTTTTCATTGTACTGCTCACATTTTGAAGAGCAAAGTCACACAATGCCTTAGCAGATGGAGATACATAATTTTAGAAGAGATTAAAAATGGACGCACTCATTGTCTATTTGCAATCAAAAACTCTGTATCAAATGTGTGTCCTGGCAAGATTTTAATGTGCTAATTACCATAAGCCTAACTAACATTACTTTTATGATGTCAAGTGGAGAAATAACTTTTTACTTTCTCCTTCAGAAGACTGGATGTAAAAATGTCAACACAGAATGGCTGTAATTTTATTTTTTGGACAGGAAGCTCTCTTCCAGTTATCAAGATAGTGTGATGTTGCAGCTTGTTGAGTTTTGAAGAACAGGGTTTCATAGCAAGTAATACAATGGCAGACATGCCTGAGCTGCTGAAGATGCTATCATTTCTTCACCCATGATCTTCATTAACTTTGAAGAACAACACTGTACAATTCCTGTAGCCATAGAAAAAATAAGTTTTTAGCTCTTGTGCATAATGAATAGCATTCCATCTGGTGGGCAGGGGTGTTCTGCAGAGATACTACAATGAAATTTGCCACCTATTTTGCTCATGAGAAGATATCAGCAACTCTATGAAAATAAGTTATACAGAATAAAAAAATGCAAGTTACAAACTGGCAATGGTTTTAAGAGGAAAATTAATACCAGCAAATTCAATTGAGTTAACCTGTTGAGCAAGTTACTCATAACTGGCAAGCTTTTGTATTATGAGAGATTTTAACTGGAGGAAATTTATAATGGCAGTATCGAAACATGAAGATTTAGAAATGCTTCCTTTCTAGAGTGTACAGTTAAATTAACATATTGCTACAAGAAATCATGTTTTATTTGTAGCCATTAAAGTTTCTGCAGGAGTTTGCTTTTACTTCAATCAACTTTACAAGTTCTGTGACATTCTTGTTGCTGCCCAGTTCACTTGTGCCAGTATGTGCCTCTTTCTCAACCCCATTGCGTAATTCTGTCTCATCCCATATTTTACTCTTCTATTAGTTTATTTAGTATAACATGGTTGACACTGAGCTTTCTGTCAGTATATTTCAGTTAAGTTTGCCTGGCCTGGTTCACATTTCATTTATGCTGGCATAGGTCAGGAGCAACAACTCCACTGTTGTGAGGTCAGATTTAGACACATTATGTGCCTCTAGTCTATTGCATTTGGGTTTCTTCCCCTTTCTCATTTCCTTCACTGTCCCCCTCCCACCCCCACTTCTCCATGCCTAGCTCCTTGGCTGCATATCTTTATGTATCTTTTTCTCCTCTTTCTTCTGTATTTCCAGCTACTCCATATACTCTATCCACTTCTTATTCTTACTATATAATTTTGCATCTTTCCTATTTCGCCTTTTTTTCCCTCCCCATTTTTCTATATTATGTTCTCCATCCTTTCTTTATCAGTGGTATCCCCAGCATGAATTCTGTCCTCACCTCTTATACTCTAAACCCTCACTCCACTCCAGTACTTCACTCTGAGACATGCATACCTACTCACATTCATGGGACCACCCAGAAAAAAAGACTCATGGAGGAGCTAGTGGGTTAGTGAAGAAATAAACTTCTTCTTGCAAAAGAAATGGCCAGTGGAGGGACTTCAGTGAGCTTGGTCCTTACACGTAATATATTGATCTTGGCTCAGCTCATGGTGCTTGGTCTATTTCCAGACATCTCTCCCACAGATGGCATGAAAGATGGGACAAGAGCATGTGATTGCACAGTCCTTCACAGTGAAATGAATGCTGTACAATGCTTTCAAAATTAAACTTGCATCCTGCACCCTAGTTGCCCAAGCTTCCAGCATGATATCACATACCCCTGACCTGGGTCCCCATTTGGTATCCTAGCAGCTCCCCATATACTAGAGGAGGAGGAAAAAATAACAGCTTGCAATGGTGAGACTCCTAGTTGGACTAGACTAGGAATCCTCATTGGTGGTTTGCTCATCTAGACAAATCAGAGGATCTGGGCAGTAAATCCTTGACCAGTCGTCTTCATAGCCATGGCATTTTATAAAAGGGTTCCTTTAAATTAAAAAACAACTTTATAGCTCATCTTTAAAGCATGGACCTTACTGACAAAGGTAGAAATATTATGGCAGAGAAATCTTGAATTCTGTTCTTCACCTGCCAGCCATTTGAAATGGCAAGTTTATAAAACCACTGTACACTAAAGGCACATTTTGAGTTAACATCTTCCAGTAATCTGTTCGGCCAGCATGGTGACAGCCCGTTGAATAATTTTTGTGCAGAAAGCACTAGGGAATGCTGGCATCTCTGATAGTGAAAAAAAAACCATCTCTAATAGTAGAGCTAATATTGAAAGATATTTATATGTTTTGGATTCAAGCAAGAATCAGAAAGATTAGACATGAAGCACTATGTTGCCCTCTAATTCACTGGTTTTAGGGCAAGAAGGAACTGTTGTGGTAGTCTCCTGCGTAAGATAGGTCAAAGACCATCAACGTATTTCTGCATCAAGCCCACAACTTCTGTTTGAGCCATAGCATATCTTAGAAAGATAGCCAGAGCTAAGAATTACAATGGTTCCCTGACTGCTTGGAGCTGTCATCCCTCTTGGAACAAAACTGAATCAGGTGTTTCATCCTTGTACAACAGCATCAGGAACAAATTGGGCTTGTTAACTAAGAAGTCCATATAGCAAGTGACCTAGGAATCTGACCTGTGTCGTCTGAACATGGAACTTTGTTGGACTATCTGACAGAAATTACACTGTTATCATATGCTAAGAACTGTATAATTATGATTTCTAACAGTTCATATTTTAAAAAATACATTTTTCCATGGATAGTGATGTAATAGCTACAGGCATGGTTGGATGATCCTATTCTCAAATTTGTGGGAAATTCCTGAAGAATTTAATACAGATCAAACCAGTAGGGGTTCAAAATGAAATCTATTTTTCTATAATGAGTTTTTAAAATATATAATTTGAATAAAAAACTGTGTCCCTGCTATATAATTCTGTGGGTTGATTTACAATTTCAATAGAAAGGTGGTTCTTCGTTAAATTCAATAAGACTTTTCAGGTTTTGGTAAGAGAATATAAATGAAAGTGAAACACTCTAAATAAAAGAGGATATTCAAATGCAAACTTATTTTAAATTAAAGTTCTGATTTGAATTCAATAACATTTAAATTAAAGTCTGAAATTTTCTGTATCCCCATTCTTTTTCAGTGGGAAAGAAATACTAAGAGGGGGAAAAAACCAAAGGAGGCATGCATTTAAATGATGGAGTCATTCTGGATTTTCCATCTGAACTCTGGATTTCTCACCATTTGTATGTCTATGAATTTTTAATGTACCTTATCTGGAGTTTTTATAATAAGACTATTTAAAGGGAAAAGTGATATTCTCAAATAATTATGAACTGTTGTATAAATAAATCCTGGGCTGAAGTAGGAAACTGTGAAAGTGCTAAATAGTCTACAGGTTAGGTAAACTCAGAATTAAAGATTTATTAAAGCACAGTTAATGATCTGTCATATGAAGGAATACCTAGAAGAATTGTTTTTCATATCCTACTAGGCCATTACAGCTGCTTTATGCCATTCCCTGCAGTAAATCAGTGTACTTAAATCATGTGACACAATGAAAAAAACACTTCTATTAAATTAAGATGCCCAAATTCAGAATTAGGTGCCCAAATTTGAACACTGGTCTCTATTCATGATCATAACCTCACTTTGCTTTTTAACTAAAACTAAACAAAAGTATTGGTAAGGTGCAGACTTAGGACCTGCAGAAATCTATATCCCTAAGTCACCTATTATTGAAGTATCAAAGAACTAAATAATCTCATTGGGCTGACCATAGTGGATGCTAGTCTTCACTTTTCATAGCCCTTACTGTGTGTTTTTACTAAGCCTATGTATCTATAACTGTTACATAATATTTTATTGTTTATTGTGGGAAGTTTCTGGGGAAAGGGTGGGATTTGGAATGTGTCTGAAAACTGGCTTGTCATGGGGCAATCTTATCTCCTCAGGCAAATTATTCCAAAAATTAGTGTCCTCCACCACGAATCCTGTCTCTAGCTCCCACAAGTTCCTGTGTAGCCATCATTCTCTGTGCTAGACAAGTTTGAGAGCCATAAAGATTAAGCCTAGTTTTTTGAATTGTTATTTTCTTTAGGCACAGGGAATTGCAATTTGTCTTGCCTTTTGTTGTAGGGAATTTATCAACACCACCACATATAAAGCACAGACTCTACTAGAGCTCCCATGAACATCACCTAGATGGATGGATATATGAAAAGAAAGGTATTATATACACTCTCCAATCAAATGTAGCTGACCTCCTACCCAGACAGGAGATAGCATCCTGATTTCACTAGTGCATAAGTACAATAAGTGCAAGTTTTAAATGGACACTGCAACATCACTAATGCTGCATCTTTGCACAAAGCCCCTCCTATTGAAATTTTTGTACCAGGGTATTTTATCACACCACATTTCAGGAGAGCTGCTGGCTGCCCAAAAGATAAGTTCTATTTAACACATAGGGATAAAAAGATCAAGCAGTAGGTAATAACTTTATAGTTCCTGACATTTCAGATACATCAGAAACTATGATAATGGTAACTAATGTGAAAATAATTTTAATTTCTGCTTATATTCAAGATTCTCTAGGTCTTTAATTTTCATCAGCAGTCTTTAGACTGTCACCATTTTTGCTGCATTTCCCCTACCCCCAAATTAAGTGAGTGGATTAAGCAAGACTGAGCTATCTATATTAATGGCATACTAATATTTTCAGTGTTATTGAGAGCCCTATGGTGTTTCTTGCATTGCTGATGGGAAGTCAATATACACTGAAAAAGCATGCTTTGGGGAAAGCATTGAACACCTTCTCTATTAGAACATATTCCCACCCTAGTCAAAAAAGGATTAAATAGCTCTTTCCAACACATTCAGCCACAAGTCAGTGTACCACAGAGACTGTCAAATCTGGAGACGGCACCTTCTTAAAAAGGGAGATCCCAGCCCAGTGCAGAGTGGCATTCACAAGCAAGCAGAGCTACAGTTCCCTAGCCCCACAGAGCAGAGACTGCTTATGAGGGAAACATCTGGAGACTTTGTCACCAGACACACTGAAAAGGTAGACGGTCCTTCTTAACTTTCTTTCCAAGTTTTTGTTTAGAATCCAGAGCACTCCGCTTGGGTCAGAGGTGCTGGAAGAGTTTTTATAATGGAGGTGCTGAGATCCATTTAACCAAACTCTAAACCCTGTTTATAATGGGAACCACTTCAAGCCAGGAGAAGAGGGTGCAGCAGCAGCAGTCCCTGCATCCCTAGTTCCAGCACTTCTGGCCAGGGTCCTCTGATACCACCCATGAGGAGTATTTTCCCTTTCAGCAATCTGCTGGGAAAGCTTGGACTGCTTTGTGGGCTGCAGTATGATGTGGTTTACCCTTCTCATTTCTGGACTGCTTTACATCTGGAGGGGGGGGGGTCATCACCTCCCTGATGCTTAAGCCCAGAAGCTCCCATTCCAAATTCTGAACTGTCTCACAATGATGCCTACAGCCAGAGAACGATGACTGTGACAAAGGAGGTACCTGACAGTCCCTCATGGTTATAACCTCTATAACATGTTAACACGACAAAAAAGACAAAAAATGGGATGCTACTAATCTTTTGGCTCACAGTCATTTCCTCAGTGCTTCTGATACATTGGGGAATTGCAATTTATTTTCAGAGGAAAATTCTAGTCTTTTCTTCACATTAAAACAATACCAGATTTTCCTCTTAATTCTTATTTGATTGCAGAGGGCTTGTATGAAAAGATAGTCCTATGTATACAAATGAACTACAGAAATTGTATCATATGAACTGTTTAGAAAACACATAAACAATACACATTCTGTGAAATTCTTTGTAATGGCAGATGCAACAATAGACCTTAGTAGATGTGAGCAGATGTTATTCTGCATATGTTATGTTTCCATAGTGTTTAGAAATTCATGAGGTCTTTTGTAGGTTCTTATGAATCTTCGAATACAACTGCAGCTGTTCTCGGAAATATCCTTGTATATTTACTTGAATTTCTGCAAATGTAGAAAGCAACACTAGGAGTGGTTACTTATTTTCATGCTTTGCAAGATGATATCAAAAAGGCCAACTATGTGGAATATGGCTATGAATGTTGTTTCATACTTTATGTAGGATTCCATGTCTAGAAACACTCTTTTACAAAGCTTTTAGGGGATGCATGTTTCTCTGTTATCCTAACTGAGGGCTCAAAGATGGATTTACTTGTTCTGAATGTTTTATTTGCCACATGGGCAGCACAATGATTATTTTTCGGTTTTATAAAACAAAACTCTCAAAATATACACAGCCCAGAAATCCCAGTGCTATATTACAGTGCTGCATGCTTACAAATATATTCTTGTTAGGTGAAGCAAATCACATTGCAGATGGCTACATTAAAAAGCATAAATTTGATCAAATACATTTAAACTCTGTTGAACTTAATTTGATTTTAAAGATAAAAGCTGCAGTAATTTTCAGATTTTGATTCTCCAGCTGGACTGCTTAGATCTTTGCTCGTTTTCCATTTTTACGGGTTTGCCTTGCCTTAGTTTTAATTAATTCTTGGTTTTATTCATTCTTTTATGTCTACAGTTAATGTTGTCATATACACATTATGATTTTGCTCATTGCCAATATTAACCTATGGCTTATCTTCTTGATGATATCCTGCATAGAAAAAAAATTAAACGTTATGATTAACTGCTAAAGGTATGTATCTCCTAAAGATGAGACAATGTATCAACCTTCAGTCCTTGATCTGCCTGAAGAGTGTCTGAAAAACAGTGATAGGCTTTGCTTTTCCTCTAATGATGCAAAACAATAATCTAAATGCAAAGATATGAGATAGGGTACTTGCGTAACAGAATACTTCCATAGTTTGTAACAAAAGACCGAATTAACAATGTTTAACTATTTTATTAAGTTTCAGAGGGGCAGCCGTGTTAGTCTAGTTCAATAAAATAAGCAAGAAGTCCTGTGGCACTTAAAGACTAACAAACTGATTTACTGCATGAGTTTTTGTGCGAGAAAAATCACACTTCATCAGCCACTTTGAAGATGGGGGAATTTACAGAACGGGTGGAAATAAATGGTGGGGAGCGTAAGTCATGGGATCAGGCCACATTGTAAAAGCAAATCAAAGCAGTTGTTAAGACTTAAACACTGGGGAACAGCATATAGAGGAAGATGAGGTCAAATCACCTGTTGTAAAAAAAAAAAAATCCAAAGTCCCTGTTTAGCCCCAAAGGAGTCAAATAAATAAATCACACTGGTGGATGAGCAGGTGAATGAGCCTTTGATGGAGTAAATGGTTTTATTAGGTCCTGTAATAATGTCTTTTGTGAGATATATGGGCAAAACTGGCAGCGTGGTTTGGTGCAAGGATATGTGCTTGCTTTAATGGTTCTGTTGTTAGGTCTGTAGTAGTTGGTGAGCATCTGCTTAAGGTTGGGGGGCTATCTGTAAGCAAGGAGAGGTCTCACCTGCTCATCCACTAATGTGATTTATGCTATCATGTGCCAGAAATAACCCCCTGCCTTATATATTGGACAAACAGGATAGTCTCTGTGCAAATAAATAAACTGGACATCAGAAATCACAGCATTCTGAAACTTGTGGGTGAGCATTTCAATCTTTCTGATCACTCTATTGACAGTTTACTAATTGCTATGCTCAGCCAAATGAACAACAGCTCAAGGCTTCACAGAGAAGCTGTGGTGATCAAATTTATTTGCAAATTTGACTGTGTTGCTTTGGGGCTAAATAAGGACTTTAGACTTTTTCTCCTCATTACAACAAGTGATTCGAACTCATCTTCCTCTATATGCTGCTTTCCAGTCTTTAAATCCTAACAACTGCCTTGATATGCTGTTACAGTGTGGCCTGATCCCATGACTTATACTTCTCTGAATTTATTTCCTCCCACTCAGAAGTTCCCTCATCTGCAAGGTGCCTGAGAAAGTGGGATTTTCTCCCCAAAAAAGCTCATGCAATAAATCAATTTGTTAGTCTTTATGTGCCACAGGACTCTCTATTTTATTTAACTTTTCATTTTGTATTCCACTTATAGCATATGTAAATTAAATTTAAAATTGTGGATATATTGAAATAGGATGGATGATATTTAAAACACTTAAATATCACAATACCATCCAACGTTCATAAAAGATGCCTTACTGATAGTCCATTCCATTAACATCTAACTGTGTCCACAATGTGGAGAAAAATTAAATCAGCAGCAAAATCAAGACCAATAATAATAATGGTGAGGTGGCAAGCAGGTAGGAGCAGAATGGCTCATGCTGAAAAGTTGGTGGTGTCAGTGTTAAATGATTTAGAATAATTAAACTCAAAAATTGGCTGTCAGCATCTTTAAACTGAAACCATCAGAAGAAGTGACTAAGTAATCACTGTGTTTAAACAAAAGACCTGACCTGATCCTAGGTTTACCACTGAGGAGCACTTCTCCTGTCCCAGGCTTACTTGGAACTGCTCTTCAGAAGACTGAGGCATGCATTCTTAAATGGCTTGTTGGTTTCCTGTTGGTCAATGTCTTCTCCTGGCCTTTCTAGGCCTTGGGATGGACTAAGTCTGTTGGTAGCCTCATCTGAGTAGATTTTCCTTATGAAACCCTTCTGCCAGGGCAAGATGACAGAACAAAGGCCAGGTTCTGTATCACATGTGGCCAAACTGTGGCTCGGGAGCCACATGTGGCTCTTGAATGAAAAAGTGTGGCTCACAGAAGAATGTCAGCAAATCAATTTAGTAGGTAAAAGTATATGGCTATATGTCTCAGTGCAGCTCTTGAAGGTTTAATAATCAACTTGTGTGGCTCTTGAGCTCCATAAGTTTGGCCACCCCTGTTCTATATCTGGGGATTTCCAAATAATATAGCACCAACTGGCTCAAGCCCCCACCCAGTTTTCTGGGAAATCATGCACTATTCCTTGGGCACCCCAGAAGGGTAAGGCTTCTCCACTCAAAAGCACGAGTTTGAGCGTGGTATAAAGAACTTTTAATACTAATAAAAAAAGAATGTAAAGATTCAATAACAAAAATCAGCACTGATCTGGAGAATCAGTGCAGAACAGGTTCCCAACAATCCCTAGGGTACGTAGGGAATGTCTTTCACACCAGCTGTCTGCCGGTGCCACCCAATGGTCACTCATTCCATCCATCTGCACCATCCACTGGCTCTATCCACTGTCCACTGGCTCCACACATCGATGGTCACTCACACCATCCAGCTGTCTGCTGACTGCTCTCACCAACTACTGGCTCCTCCCACTGTCTTCCAGCTCCACCCACTGGTCACTCATGCCATCCAGCCGTCCACTGGCCACTTTCACCATCCACTGGTGTTACCAAGTTTGCCCACCAACTCGGGGTATGCTCATTTATTAGGGTTACTTTCTCTTTGGGGAAGTGGGAGAGATGGCAATTCTATTAGTGTACTGCTTGTGTCTCTATATGGAGCTCACTTCTCCCTTCTGCAAGCTCTCTTCCAATGGAGCAATCCTTGCAGGACCTCGATTTCCCAGGACTGGATTCTTCCAACCCCCAAATCCAAATAACCACCCAATATATACATTTATTAATTAACAAGATGTGTTTGAATGGACCGGGTCTATCAGCACTCTCAGCTGACCCCTTATATGTCCCTGAACTCAGCAGGCTGGGTCACACAGCACTTCTCTGCTGCTACCCTTATATGCCCCTGGACTCAATCAGGCTGGGTCAGAACAGCACTTTTCAGCTGTCACCCTTATATGCCCCTGGAGTCAACCAGACTAATATCCCCATCAGTGAGCAAAGCTTACAGGGTTATGGGCATCACAGGGATCTTTGGCTAGGTAATAGAAATGTTGCTGCAAAGTGATATAAAGAAACCAAGACCACAAAGGAGAGGGAATGATGTCTTAAAAGAGTCTGGAAACTGGCTTAATTACAAGAGGCATTTTATTGCTAGGTATCTAAAACTTGCAATAATAATAATAATAATAATTACAAAAGGAGAGAAAAATACCCCAAAATACCCAGTTACAGCATTAAGAAACATACAAGGAAAGAAAAACACCCAGCTACAATATTACCTAGACTCTGCTGTATCAGGTCTAGAGAGAGATTCATACTGAAATGGAGGGGGGGGGTGGCGTTCACCACTCTATGTAGCAGAAAGGTTCCCAAGTTGTGCAGATCAGCGTCAGAGGCTGGATGGAAACAAAGCTCCCACAGCAATCAGCAAAGAAGAGGAAAAGCCAAGTCCCAGTGGAAATGATACAGCTTTAGGATCCAAGCATCAGGACTCAGGACTCAATCCACACTCACACAGGACACAAACCGGATTTAATTAGGAAACACAGTACTCAATCAGGACTTGCACAGGACACACAGTACTCTTGGATATGGGTAAAGGTTTTTTATAAGGACTTGTTTAAGTGGCCAATACACATTCCTGGCTGAGGGGCAGGTTCAGGGAAGCTCACAGTACAATCAGGCAGACTTAGTATTTTGGGTGTCAATTATCATGTCTATGACTAGAATGGTCTGATAATTGCTGAGTTCGTTCAGTTTGGTGTGAGATCCCCATCATGCAATGCTTCTCTGCTTCTTCAATCCCAGAGTTCAGTGCAGTTCCTGCTTCTTCAATCCCAGGCTTCAGTACAGTTCTTGCTTTGGAGCTTGGCTCTTCACAGTCAATGCAAATGAAGCTCCATTTACTGTTCTGATGGCTTTTGGATATGGGTACATAAGGATGTCTCTGACTTCCTTTTCACTCTTTTTGGTTTCCAGTCCAAGCAGAAGTTGGGGGAGGTGTGGGGACGGGAGGCACAGGCTGAATACCATGCTCTGATTCCTCAAGGACACAGAGCTAACACGTAACACTAGCTCTACCCACTGTCTGCTGGTGCTGCCCGCTGGTTGCTTTCTCCATCACTACTCCTCTTCAGTGATTTCAGCTCAGAGAGAGGGTTTGCCTCTCAGTGATTTCAGCTCTTAAACCTTACATAGCTGCAAACAGCTTCTCCCATTAGAATAACAGAAGAAAGGCTTCACAGGAAGCCTGGCCAGATTTATCCTTTGACAGTGGGGCAACAGGGTGAGGCAGAGCCTCATGCATAGCTCTAGACTGAGCTAATGCTAAACCCCCACCCCTGTCTTAACTTCACCAGCTGGAAGGAGGCAATGGCCCCTCTTAATATTCTTTTTGCTAGTGGTAGCTTTTATCCTTTAACTAACCTAAACAGAGTTTGAACAATCAAAAGAGAAGCATATTGCAAAAGCCAGTATTTCATGTTTCTCTTCAGTAGAATTACAGATATTGACAGATTTGTGATCAAATCAAGCCAAATACCATTACCCATATTGTCCTGCACCCATAGTGAGACTATACAAACCCATGCAGATTAGTTGCCCCCCACTTAGAAGCTGTTAGGCACAGCTTCTAAACCTGCCTTATGCTTATTCAGGGAGATATCAGGATGCTGATACCTCCAGTGCAGCAGAGAAAGTATTACTGACCTGGTCATAAGGAGGCCTTCAATTACCTGCACATAAACTAATCAAAGGACACTCTTGGACAAAGTTAAGAGAAAATCTTCCAGTACTTCAAGCGCTAGTTCTTAGAGCAACCCATTCTAGAGCATACAAGAGAAGAGGTTTTCCTTAACTTCGTCTTAAGCAACACACAGGAATGAATTCAAGAAGTAGTAATAATGAACTACCAGAACGATACCAATATATTCTACCTGAAAAGTGCTCCCAGTGTGGATACAGCTCCACTGATATAGTAAATCCACCTCCTATTACCAAAACAAGCTAAACTTATTAAAACTGCATTTGCAAGAATAACTGTGGCTACCCCAGCAATCTCTGGCACCACATCTCTATTGGTCAAGGAAGCCATCTCTTCACGCCCCTGACCAATACAGCTGTACCAGCATAAGTCTATAAGATATGTAGACCTAGCCAAGTATAGTGACCACAATATAATTAGGTTCAGCCTCACTGAGGCATGCAGATCACTCAGCGAAACTAAAGTGTGGGAAGTTCAAAACCAATAAAAGGAAATATTTTTTCACACATGTAATTGGGCTGGAACTCTTTGCCACAGGAAGTCATTGACCTCAAGAATGTAACCAGATTCTCAAATGGATTGGATGTTTATACTGAGGATGGAATTAGCATGATTAATACTAACAAATATTTTGGAAGAGATATTAAACTTCATGTTTCAGGGCTTAAGTCACTCTCCAACTCGAGATCTGGATGCAGCCTAGTACCTGGGGAGATTATCCCACATCTGCTTAATATGCATACTTCTGACACCTTCTCTCCAAAGCACCGGGTGCTGGCTACTATTGGAGAGGATAGTGCCACTGTGACAATTTCTGTGTTCCTGTTTGTTTTTGTGCAATATAATATACCCTACAGGGCACTATATAGGTGCGCATGGTACTCTCTGTAGTCACTCTGCTACCGTGATTTTGCTTCAGATACATTCAGTAAATGACAACTTCAAGCAGTACTAGCTTGACAGAATATTCACTCCATTATGTTCTACATAAAAGGGAACTTTTTAAAAAAAATTACTTTCTTAATCTTACATCTGTCTGCAATCAATGTCCCTTTGTTGGCCCTCCATCACATCAGCTCCTATTCTACTTTTCCCCCCATGTTCTTTTCCTTTAAGTACTGGCCATAAACAGGCTAATTGAAATGCATGCATAGACTAGCTGATTGGTTGCTCCTTACCCACAATACTCCTATTATGTAATCTCCCAAGGTAGTCCGTTATATTGAATGGGATCTTTACTACAGGGAGCAGTTAGAGACAGAGCT
This sequence comes from Podocnemis expansa, assembly GCA_007922195.1. NCBI lineage: Eukaryota > Metazoa > Chordata > Testudines > Podocnemididae > Podocnemis > Podocnemis expansa. The sequence goes on from ML682006.1 coordinate 8,461,320, forward strand.
CTATTTCTGTGTTAACAGAATGACTGATGAAAAATGAAGAGAACATGCTGATATGCAGTGAGAACTATTGTCCCAAGAAAATATAAATGTATGCTACAGAATGCATGTTGTGTGACCAGACAGTACATATGCTCCATGTTCTGATCACAGCGACAGTGTTTTACTAGTTTTGTTGCTGATTTAACTATTGGTTTCCTGTGGATTTCAGTGCAGTCAGACCTTCTGTGTTCTCATGTCAAATATATTTAATAAATTATTTTCTATTTAGCTCATTTATCAACTTTCTGTTTTCTCTGTGGGCTTTTTTAAAATTCAGTTAGCTTTCTGCTGCCTGGTTTTTCCCAGCAGTATGAGTTGATTTAGGGGCTGAAAAGGGACTGGGCTAGCCTGAACTTGCAGTGCATCTTTTATGTGAAAACTACAATCTATTTTGACTTTTTGTATTCACTTTCTGAACTTTTTTTTTTTTTTGTGGTTCTGTATTTCTTTTAGTAACTTCAGCCGATTTTACTCACATCCCATGTAGGGCAGCTGAGCACTGGCATTTCTTGTAACATGTCTATTACTTCAGTCAATGAAGATATTTTGTGTTTTTTTCAGCCTGATTCCATCACCCCTATAGAAGTCCCACTTATATTTTTCCTTGCTATGGAAAATACAAGTTTAATTACACATCACATGGCTCCGGTCTTTTTTGTCTGGTGTAAAAAGAATAACAGTTTTTGATGTGAGATGTCAGAGTTTTAACATCACACTATCTTAAACTGCTAGAATGATAATCCTTCCTCACCCTTACCTCCCAAATGTAATCCTCAGTTGAGAGGGTGGTCATGGTTACTTTGTACTCTCCAGTTATGCTCCATTCCTTTGGTATGCTACATGTACCATGGCTAGGAGGACAAACGGCATGGAGATGTGTCTGGCTGCAGAAACTCAAACCAGTTGGAATGACACCATCAGCATTTGGCTCCATCTGTTTTCATTTACTTAAAACAATACAATTGTCTGTTTTTATTGTTCTAAACTTTTACGTTTTCCTATATACTTGATGGAAAAATTTAAGACCTCGCCTATATACAGGCTTGAGTTGGTGTAGTTAAACTCAGACAAAACTCTTCATATTCTCTAACAGCAGTTTATTTCAGTTTACCCTAAATCGGATTGTGGTTGATCAGATCACGGGGTTATCAATTTAAGATCAATTGAAGTAGAAGTGCCCAGACAGACTTTTAAAAAGGTGGTTTAAAAACTCATCTCAGGTTAAGCCATTGCAGCTTTCTGTGTAGACAAGCCCTGAGATACTTAGATCATGAACACCTGAAACTCTTACTGACTTCAGTGAAAGTTAGAATTTTCAATACCCTTAATGTGAAAATCTGGTACTTGAGCCTCTGATAACTTCTGCCAAATGGGTCTGATGATGCAAGGTGCTAAGCCCTCCTGGCTAGTACTTAAAACACCCTCTAATGTATGCAGGGCTGGATAATCACAGGGGTTAGGGGGCTGAAGCCCCAGGTCCCAGCCAAAAGGGGGGCCACAGGCTCCAGCACTTAAAACCCTAACGATAATATCCTCCCCACCCCACTAAGTGCCAGCAGGGCTTGGGGAGCACAGCACTCCTGCCTGGTTGGCTGAGGCCCTGGGGCTGGGCTCTGAACTCCTGTCCTGCATGTGGGGCCAGCTGGACCACTCCCAGGAGTGGAGCAGGCCAGGCCAGTGCTTTTTCGCTCCATCCAGGGAGGTGGGGCAGCTGGCACATAGCCAGCCTCCACTCCAGCGTGGCCCTGGCACTGGGGGAGGCTGCACTTGGGGACATGCTGTGCACCAGGCAGTCTCACTCTCCTAGGCCCCCCCCCCCAGAGTGGGGCAGCCTGGGGCCCCTAGGTCACTTTATCCAGCCCTGAATCAATAGCAGTGTTTGCAGAATCCAGACCTAAATGGTTATACAGCAGAATTTCTTTTTTATATTTAACCATTGGGGATATGAAATGGGATCTCCTTTGGGCGTCAGATTAATGATTTTGATCATCAGCATTTGTTGTTATAAAATTTTTCATGTACTGGAGTTACTGAGAAAATGGAAACACATCAAATTTGAAAGGCAGAGAGTTCATCTGAGAAAGGTACCTTCCCACTGTCAGATTTTTTGCCTGCCCACTCAGTAAATACACTGAAACCCTTCTGCTGTGAAAGAACACATAAAATGCCTTTTCAATACAAAATAAGGTTCCCTTTTTACATACAACTCCCTTATGACTTTACACAGAGAAGTACCTCCATACTCACATCAAATATTTTATTCTTCAGGGAGTCACATTATTCTGCTACTTGACAAAGCCAATATTAGGCTTACATGCTCTGAAAAGGGCAGCAGGAACACCAAGAATTCAGTCATAAAAGAGCTTTTGTTTACTTTGCACCTACCATATTTATAGTGGTTTTGGCTTTTCAAAAATGCCATCAACTCCTCTGGAAAGAAATAAAATTTCTATGGGTTTCAGGAAAAAAATGAGTTTGTGATCTTGGAAACTGAACTAAATAAAAAAAATGTTGATATTTCTTACACAATGATTGTCCCCAAGGAAGAGAGCGTAGTAGGCTATATTGACTTATACATATAAAATTAACAATATAACGATAGTCTATTATATAAATAGAATTTTAGAACATCTTCCTTCCCTCACAACCAAAACTCAGCTAGAAACCATGTTACTTTCCCTGACAGCCTTGTACCTCATTCTACAAAGAAATGTGTGTGTACATATTTTAAAAAGTTTTGGGGGGGTGGGGGGAGAGCCATAATGATTCTGCTGCTGTTTATCTCAAACGAGACATCCTTGGAATTCTACTGATTTAAAAATCAAAACCACCTTGGCTTTAAAAATATTAGCTTGTAAGACAGCCTGCAGCACAGGTTTCAATTGCACGTATTGTACGCTAAGAGCGTCTATAGGCAAGTTTCAGTTGCATGTATGTTAAGACTGCTTGGGGACACATCCCAGTTGCTCTCTGACTTTTTACTGTTACACATTGTTCACTGAACAGGAATTGTTCAATAGCAGCAGCTGTACTGGTGTTACACCTGTACAGGCTACACAGACCAACAAGAAATATATTTAGAGGAACATAAAGTCATGATGTTGCTAATACTTCATACGAACATAGCGCCTTTCATGCAGAAAACTAGTAGCTACAGGAATTAAAAACACTGATTCTCTGTTTAAAGTCTGATAGAAACTAGCTGAAATATTAATTTCCCTGGCTAATATTTTTTCACAATTAGAGAATAAGAAAAATAATTTGAAAAGGAAAGAGAAAATACATGCTTGTTACTATTTGTGATGTGCCTATGTTTTCAGAACCCAAGATGTGTCAGTGGAGATGACCTTGCCGCCTTTAGCTTTTATACCCAGTGTAAGCTGTAGGAGATGCTTAAGGCATATATAGAGATTGATCTTAGTGTACTGTGAATGAGACCAGATGATGCCATTAAGAGACAACTTGGAGGAGCAGACCTGCAGTGCTCTGTGGGAGGAACTGTGCACAGTGCCTTCCAGAGCTCCTGCCCTGTAGGAGAAGGCAGCATGTGCTCTCCTCCACTGCCATCTGGGTATGCTGGCTGGTGCAGAGAGGATGATAGGCAGCATGAGGCATGACCCCACCTTCTTCGTGCCCTTTTTGCCTAGAACCCATGGGAGCACTAGTCTTGAGCAGACTGACAGTGTACAGAGGTGCATAGTCTGCAATAGCAGGTATCCCCTGCACAGTGCCCTTCTCACCCACTCACTTTGTGCACCAAGTCACTTTTTGATCCTTGGCTTAATATTTAGATTTCCCCCAACATCTAACAGAACACTTATGTCTAACAGTAGTGTGTGAATTATGCTATACAGATACAAATGATCTATACTGATGTGGAAAGTAAAAGAAAATGATCTATGCTGATGTGGAAAATGACACAGTCTGAACACAGTCTTGTACTGCTACTTTTGGAGGCCTTCAACATAACTGGCTGTGCAGTTCCTCCAGCTATCTGTTACTTGTTTTTAGAACTCTGTAAAGAGATTGCACAGGCGCCATGAAGAAAGTAATCTCAGCTTCTATTTTAATTATTTATATATCACTTAGCGTCGAGGTCAGAAGTAAAATAAAGCCCATGTTTATAATTAAGCATCCCAGTACTGAAACAGAGAGAAATCCTGGACTTTAGTTTTAATTCAATAGGACTCTAAGGGAAAGTGTGTTATCATTGAGAGATGAATTCCTAGCAGGTTATTTCTGGCACAACTACTAAAGGTGGGTACACTGCTCATTTGTATATGTTCCTTTTGTGATGGAACTAGAAGGGCTATTTTGGTATTATTTATTTGAATGATTGCTGACCAGTAAATGTTCCAAAGGGGCAGCCGTGTTAGTCTAGTTCAGTAAAACAAACAAAGAGTCCTGGGGCACTTAAAGACTAATCCCACTTTGTCAGACACTTTGAAGCATGCCAAGAAAGCTCATGCAATAAATAAATGTGTTAGTCCTTCAGTGCCACAAGACTCTTTGTTTTACTAGCACATATGATTCAACCACTACAGGTATATTTTATTGCCCTCTACCACAAAAACTATAATTAACAGAACTGAATGTCAAAGAGCCTATTTCTTACTGTAGTTGTGCTTCTCGTTTTATCCTGACTGTAATGTAATTAAAGGTGTAATTTTAAAAAAGTTTCTAGTAGATGGGCTTTCTATTTTAAGAGTAAAAAGTGTTCTTAAAAGTCTATGCCATATTTGGATTTTACAGAAGCATTTGTTACAAATCTGTACAATGCATATGGAAGACTGAAACACATTTCTCTAAGACACACAAAGTGAGAGATAGAATATTGTTAAGAGTATTTGTGATGATTTTCAATATGACCAAAACCATTACAGCTATCCACTTCCAAAACCACCTTAACACTTCTATTCCTCCCTTCATGTTCTACCAGTGAACACACCTCATACTACTTGAGCTGGAGATGCTAAGGTAAATAAAAACACTGAGAGCCCTGGGGCATGCTAAAGACTAACAAATTTCTTTGGGCATAAGGTTTCATTGGCCCCAACCCACTTCATTAGATACAATGGAAATAAGTGGCCTTTGTTTTTAAATTCTAAGAGCCAGAAAATGCACTCAGAACTCTACATAAAAAGGAAAATTGCAGTTTCAGAGGTGTTTCCTTACAGACTTTATGTTCTGATGAGAGAGGAGAGATATGAGTAAATTAGAGACCTATAAGATCAGCCTGTATTTAGGATTTATTGGACCATTTTAAACATGCCTTGTCTCCACTGGAGAATTTTTGATGCCCATTTTCACTAATATTGGTTTCTTTCCAGTGGTAGCAGTGATCACCAGGGACTCAGAGTTGAATCAGTGTTAGCAATACTGAGAGATTTTTCAAAAATTCCATTAGTGCTGAGAAGGCCTCGAAGCAACAATGCTGGAGAATGCCTTGCAGCAGTAGCAACTGCCTGTCAATTGTCTTCCCAAATATTTATGTTTCAACTAGAAGTGGGCTCCAGCAAGAAGATTTAGACCTATAATATCTGAACTCCAAACACTTTCACATTTGGCAAAGCCGAGATCCAGGTTATCATTTCATCTCATCATAAAAATAGGAGCTAACTACAAAACATTTGAGCCCACATTTCAAAAGACTCCTAAAGTTCAAGGGTAGCTAGATCTAGAGCTTTGGTTTGCATCCATTTCTACTTGGCAGCATTATTTTTAAAAACAGTAGCCTATGTTTCTCTCTAGAAGGTTTATAATTGCTTCACACTAGACTTCACCAAAGGCTAGGAGTGAGGGTGTATTAACCATGAAAATGTAACAATGAAAGTCACGATCCAAGAACTTTCAGGCATGATATATGCACAGGATTAATAAGCAGAAGAATTGCATTGAAAAGATAACATTAAAATGTAGCAGACAAAAGCCATGGAAAATGTATTCATTTTAAATTCTGATGCAACTTTTTTGCTTCAGGGCTCTGTTGAGGCAGAATACAGAACTGCATGTTGCAGAGACAGCTGAACTGATAACTTTCTTGGCTAGAATGGGAGTTCTAGTCTAACATCCCCTCTATGGGGAACACAGGTATCCATAGGATTCATCACTCTCTGAAGCAACAGGAAAAGTAAGACCAGCTTTGGAGCCAATACAAAAGTTAAATATATCCTGCATTAAAATACTCATAGTTTCACACCCAACAGAGATAACTAACATGCCTAACTCCAAACCAATGAGAAGGTTAAGCCTAACCTTCGGTACCTGTTCTTTGAGATGTGTTACATATCCAGGGCAGATCCATCTTCTCTCATGAAATGATTCCTTAAGAGCTTGAAGAGTCTTTCTGCGGGTCAGGGCACTGATTCCTCCATGGGACTTCAACCTAATTTTGCCCAGACTCACTGAGCCTGGTGTCCTGTTCACTTCTTCACTTGTTGTGGAAAGTTGCCTCTCTGGTGGCAATTATACCAACAAGGCAGGACTCCAAGATTAAGGCTTTAGCATTGGAATCTCTCTATACTATGTTTTACAAGGATGAAGTTCAGCTGTACCCTTGCTCTTCACTTCTGCCAAAAGTGGCATTGCATTTTCATGTAAACCAGGACCATCTTTTTGCCAGTCCTTTTTCCAAAGCCTCACAGCTTTAGTGAGGGGAGACTCTTGCAGAGCTTGGATGTTAAGCAAGCATTAGCCTTCAACACTGAAAGAACAAAGTCCTTGTGGAAATTCACACAATTCTTCATTGTGATCACCAAGTGAAAGAAAGGTTTGACAGTCTCATCACAGATGATTTCCTCCTGGATCAACAGCTGCTTCTGAACTTAAGAGCAGGCAAAAGTTGTGCCTCCTGCTACTCTGATAGCCCATTGAACAAGAGCTCATCAATGGCTTTCTTAGCTCACCTTACAATAACAGGACATTTACAAGCTGTGACATGGTCTTCTGTTTATACCCTGAAGTCCCACTATGCCATCACGCAACAGGCCCAGCACGAGGCAGGCTAAGGAAAAGTGATATTGCAATCAACGCTGTGAACTCCTGGCCCACTTTCAGAAGCACTGTCATGAATCACCTGACATGGAATGGACCAAAGCACTTGAAGAAGAAAAAACAGTTACTAACCTTCCGCAAATGTTGTTCTTTGACATGTGTTTCTTGTATCCATTCCATGACCCACCTTTCTTCCTCTCACTCACAGTTCTGGCAACAAGAAACTGAGGAGAAGAAGTCAGCAGTGCCCCTTATACTGGCACATACATGCACCACTGCAGAGGGTGCTAGAACTAGACCTATGAATACTACTGAAGAAGAAAATCTCTGGTACTGGTATATGTAGTGCATACACACCTTCCATGGAATGGACATGAACAAACACTTGAAGAAGAACTCAGATATTTTAATCACAGATGCCCTATGGCAGAATTAATTTTTGTTCTTATGTAAGTGTTGATAACCTCTGAAGAGACTGGTGTGTGCACTGCATCTTTGGAGGCACCAAGTTTAATTTCTCTGAGTTTCCAATGAAAAGCACTGGACACTGCAGAAAGACATCTCTAGGGAACATGGGTTCACTGATTGTTATCTGCTAGGTAAGTTTATGCATGGCAGAGTCTCCAGGAGTTAGCAGGTGAGGTGGACACAGAGGGACAAGGAGCTGGCATGTGGTTTAAAGCTCTTGTTGAAGCAGAGGCAGAACACAGTGGGTTATGGTTCTAGGAGTCCTACACAGGGTGTCAAAGTTTAAGTTAAAGCTCCTCTAGAGAGAAGCAAATAGGAATGGTGACATCTTCCTTGGAGTGGCACAAAGTATTGTTATGAACTTATTTGAAATAATCACCACAGTAAGGGTTGATAACAGATTTTTTAAGTGCACCTGGAAATAATCACTTTGACTTTGCTAATTTTTTTGTTGTCTTAACATTAATTAAACAGACTCAAAGAGTTGTCATAAGACTTCTTGACAACAGTTCTGAAATAGACAAGGAATAATAAAGAACCTTTGAACTTTAGGTAAACTCGGCATGCTTCTTTACTCACATAAGAAATCTGCCCTCTTGAAGTCCATGAGAATGCTGCCATTCAGATACAAAAGCAACACAACTTGCAATGACTTCAATGGAGCCAGGATTTTACGCCTTCATATTGACTGGTCAAGGAAGCCAGCCTGAATGTAAATGACTACAGCTTTTAGGAAAATAAAACATGGTCATAACCCCTACCATTGCAAACAGCCCCATAATACAATTGCACTCAGAAATGTGTCCATTTGTCCGAAAACCAGGAAAGTTGTCCTCTCCCTCCACAACTCCTACTGGGAGGCTGTTCCAGAACCTCAGAGATCAGAAGCTTAGAAACCTTCTAATTTCTAGTTTAAGTTTATTCCTAGCCAATTTACATTCATTTGTTCTTGTGCCAACACTGTCCTTTAACTTAAATAGCTCTTCACCTTCCTTGATCCTGATTTCCTGAATGCAGTTATAGACAGCAAACATATCCCCTCTCAGTCTTCTTTTTGCTAGACCAAACTAGCCAACCTCTTCCAGAGCCATCTCAAAAGACAGGCCTGATATTTTCTTTACCAGCCCTAGAAGTTGTCCTTATTACAGTTTAAATTCATTGTTCTTGAACACATGTGACCAGAATTGTACTTGCTGTTCCAAAGAAAGTCTTACCAGTGCTTCGTACAATAGTATTAATACTTTCCTCTCATTACTTGAAATGTCTCTCCTGATGCAGCATCCTAAAATCAGAGGTGCACGAGTTTCCTACTTCCTCACCCCGACCTACCCGCTCCTGTGTCTAGCCCCTCCCTCTCACCTACAGGAGAGTTCCCCTTTGGTCCAGGGATGCAGGAGAGGAAAATGCCAGAGGTTGTGGGCTTTCACTTCTTCAGAGAAATGAGGAAACCCATCCAAAAAAGTTCCCTTCTGTGATGTTCTGGGAGAGGGCGCAATCCCAACATATTAACACCATAATAGCAAATCACTTAGTTCTGCAACAGAATCCAAAGGAAATTTGAATGTTAAATGAGAACAGAAAACATTTCCGTGTAAAAAATTGAATCTGCTGAGAGGGAAGATGTTTGGTAGAGTTTTAATAACAATAGAAAGAGATTTGGAGCTCACCAAGAGTTTACAAATGAAGTGCTTGCAATTAAAAATAGTACGCATCAATGGGAACACAACAAGCAGTAAAGCTTCCAGCCAATGAATTAATGAAACAAGCACTAACTCTGCTAAATGACTTATAAACAAATTATCAGTATCTAATAAAACCCATCTAGTAAATCTCAAATCAATGAAAATTAACCATCCTGTTAAAGCAGCTTTGCCTTTGCTAGCTAACAAAAAAGAATTTTCTTGTGTACTGACACATTTATAATTCATTTCTCCACAAGTTTACAGTAGGTCTGACTTTAAAAGAACTGAAAGCACAGAATGGCTTAAATTATACAATAGATTGAAACGTGACTCTTGTTCGAGAGGGAGAAATTATAATAGCAATACATAGAATTAAAACCTTTCAATGTACTCTATGTATTGCTATGGTAGTTTCTTTTCTACTCCCCTCTCTATATAAGCAGTCAAAGATACTCAACAGCATACAAACATTTATCAATGATTGTGTTGTGGAATGGGTTATTGTTGGGCAAAACTTCTGGCTTTTATTCAGGATGAATGATGGAAGTGACTAAAGTAACAGCTCCCAACTCAGCCACTAGTACATGTTTCAGCCCAAAATGGAGGAAGATGCAAGGCTGCTGGGAAAGCTGAGTGACTCAGGGCAGAGGGGTTTGCCGGGTATCATTTGATCAGAAGGGTGGGTGGTGCAGCCAGCCTGGTGTATGCTGAAAATTGAGGGTACACATCTATGTTGGTAAGGGCTGTGCAAATTATGCCAGCCTACCCCCCCCCCGCCCCCAGCATAGAAACTGCAGGGCTGATGGAAGAATGCTTTCATTGACATAGCTATCATCATTCAGGGAGGCATGTTCCTGTACTTCCGGTAAAACCCCTTCCAGCAACACAGGCAGCTAAGCTACTGAAGTCCCTGCAGTGCAGACATACTGTATGTGTGAGCACACAACAGCAACAGACAATCTGGACCAACACTGTATGTAACACAGAGAAGCTAGGGAGGAAGCTTCTGTCTGGTGTTGGCAAGAGAGGCTTGGAGCTGTAAGCAAAGAAACATATCTCCTATTTGGCTTCTTCTGTATTCAGTTCTAAAGGGGCAACTGTGTTAGACTAAGTCAGCAAAACAAACAAGGAGTCCTGCAGCACTTTTAAAGACTAACAAATTTTTTATCATGTGAACTTTTGTGGGAGAAAAATCCTACTTTGTCAGACATTTTAAAGATGGGGAAACTTTGTCTCCCATGAAAGCTCTTGCAATGAACAAATTTGTTAGTCTTTAAAAGTGCCACAGGATCCTTGTTTGTTTTTCTGTATTCAGGGAACAGTAATTTGTAAATAAGCAAGGCTATCTAAAAAATACCTGACTGTGCTCAACTTCTCCTCCTAACTGGAAAAAACACCAAACATCCCAAACTCAGCTAGCTACTCTGGTGAAAGGGGAAAGCAGTCACAGCTAATGAGCTTTTGCTTTGGCTGAGGAAGGGCAGATATCTAAATTCTTCAGAAATACAAACATCATCCCCCTCTCCCATACAACATTTGTTTAGTGTGGTGGCCTCTGTGAGAGATACTGGGGAGGCTTCCTTTTTTTCCCCCTCCCAAAGAACAGTTATAAACAGAAGATTGTGATAAAAGAAGCAAAACTAGAAAGACATAGAATTTCCCTCTTCACCAGCAGGAATTACTTAGACCCCACAGAATGACAGAAACAAAAGATTTAAAGAAATTTCCAAAACATGTTTTCTAGCGCCTAAAGACCTCTCTCCTAGGCCCTAGTAGACCCACAGGACAAGGCATTCTGCCAGGGAGGAACGCCATTCTTCACAGCAGGAACTCAATAATCAAAGCCAGATTGATGGGGTGGTTGTTTTTTAGCTCCTGCCTTTTTTTTTTTCCCTAGGCATTTTTTCCAAATACAGTGTCAAACCCAATAATAGCGCCCAACCCAGCTGTTGTGCTGAGTACTGGATTGTGCCAACGGGCAAAGGTTGGGAAAGACTCCTCTATCTACGGGCATGAAAAGGCAGCTGCCATTTGTTTTGCTGGACAAGACTAACATAGCTACCCCTCTGGAAACTTCAGTTACTTTAGGCCCAACATGACTCTGCTTTAGAGGGTTAGGCACAGGATTGAAGGATCCACCCACTAGCAGATCCTTTGACCTCCCAAGATAACACTGTGCTTTTCTACACAAGAAACCCCACAGAGAAATTTTGCACCTCCTACACAGCCACTTAAAATTAAACTCCACCACACACACCCTGCACAACAAACCTACATTGGTTTTACTACTGAGGCTCTTCTGGGGACATGGATGTGGGAGCTGTGTTTGTCACATATTTTTCCTTCTCCCGCTTATCAGTTTGCTTAAAGACAGGATTTGTTTGCCCTACTGCTAGGAGTGCAGGTACTCACATTATTACTGGCTGTAGTACCACGCCACAACCACCCGTTAAGTGGCTAAAAGCAACACAATTGTGAGTGCTGCATTCCACATTACAGCTTTATAAAAACAACTAATATGCTGCTGTGAATATAGATGTAACAATAAAGTCATATATTAATAATCAATAACAATCCTGGTGGAACTGAAGGCATCCCTCCTTCATAGCATTCCCAGCCATTCTGACTAGAGCCGTGATAGTTCTGAGGTCATTCACAACCAATTGCATGTTACGCTTTAAGGGCAGCACATCATTTTATAGGCAGCTCAGTGGTTAGAGAGACTGGCACTGTAATTTTTAAGGGGTAGAACTGGTCAAAAATTTTCAAACTATACCCTTTCATTTCAACATTGGCTTTCTTCTCCCCACCCCCAAAAAACGTTTTATGCAAAAATTGAGACAATTGAGTTTTTTTCTTTATTACAAGAAGTCTTGAAGCTTTTAATGCCTTTATAAGCTGTTGTAAGATTATTAAACATTTATTGACGTGTTTTGTTCAACAGCAGCCAGGATTTCCAGGTTTTAAGGTTTACTTTAAAAAAATCCTTTTACAAATAACAGAAACAACACACCCCTATCCACAGCTTTTGGTGAACAAACGATCAGTTTATGGTAAAAAGTCATTTGGGGGAAAGCATTTTTTAAACTCATGTTCAAGCGTTTTTTTTTTTGTTTGTTTGTTTTTAAATTTTTTGAAATGAAAAACAAAAGTCAACATTTTTGGAAAATTAGTCTTGGATTCCCTCCTCCCCTACCAAACTCTATTAAGATTGTATTTCTAAACCCTTTAAAAATGCGGAATATCAATAGAAAGAGTTTCTTTTTTATTGTGTATAATGGCCAGTTCTGCTTTAGCACTACTCTCTTGGTGGCATTGGGTATGACTGCCCTGCAGCAACTCTTCCTCAGATAGTGGGCCACTGCAGATATTCCCTGCCTCAGTTTCCCTGCCCACCACTCCATGTCCTCTTGACACTTCTCTCAATAATATTCTCCTTGGGGTTGATTTGCTACAAACCATACACAAAAGAAGCCACAAGCAAAAGTTCCAAATAAACAAAAAGTGCCTCTAGCTTTCAGGATTCCCCTGAAACCTGCCTCGTAAGCTCTGTCCCCAGAGCCCTCAAAGTTGTTTCTCTGTCTCTCCTTATGGCAAAAGCTCCAGCTACACTGCTGAAGCTGGGTACCTCAAGAAATTATCATCGTTCTCCTTACCAACATACTTCAGCTGTCCCCCTGGAGTGGGTGACAAATCAACCCCCTCTAGGACCTTAGCCAGGTTCTGCTTCAGCTACCCCCACCCACACTCACTCTAAGGACATGGCTACACTACAAAATTAAATCATCATAAGGCAATAAGGCAAAGATTAATTCACCCGCTACATTGCCCTAGTAAATCCACCAAGGGGTAACGTCTAATGCAGTGGTTTTCAAACTTAGGGTCAGGACCCAGCACTGGGTCACAGACCCGAAAGCATTAGGTTGCAGCACCCCTTGCTGCCACTGCCAGAAGACCAAAATGCATTGCTCAAAAATGTAACTGCTGGATCATGGGAATAAACAATTTTTTTTTTCAACTGATCTAGTTTGACATAGTTCTGACAATGCAGTCAGTCTACTTTATTTGCATCACCCATTTGACCCTCAAGGTGGCTAACAGCCAGAGCCATGAAATTCACAGGAATGTCAGTTGCACTACAGATAGGGTCACTGTTTGGAAACTTGGGGGCCTGGGTTCAAGCAGCAAGTCCCAGCTGTTAGATGGAGCCTCGCTGCTTGGCACTGAGAACGTGGGTTATGAGCTCACCTCAGAACTCCCAGATAGAGTCTGGCTGCGTGTGCATGAAACTGCAGCTGGGGATCTGAAGCAGAACAGGGAGCTAAGAGCTCATGTGGTGCCAGGCTCCAGCAATGAGTTCTCTGGGCAGCATGGTCTCAACCCCCACTGTGCTTCTTTTATTAGTGATCCAGGCCTAGAAAATGCAGATATTTCAGTTTGCAACTTAAACTGGTCTGAGCAGCTAAGATAAACAGGTCAAAGAAACTACTTTCTAGTCTCCACTTCCCATGCATGCAGCATTATCATTTACAACTGAACAGGGGTTAAAGTATAATTTGGTGGGCCCTGGAACCCTCCTAATTGGGTAGGCCCCCCTCCAGCACCCCAGCTCTTACCCCCAAATGCCTTCCCCCACAGCTCCTGCCCCCATCCCAGCTGCTTCCCCCAATATCCATTCCCCTGTCCCCAAAATCCACCCCCAGCCCCCAATACCCACCCCCAAAATCCACCCCAGCCCCCAAAACCACCCCCAATACTCACTCCCCTGTCCCCATAATCCACCCCTGCCCCTAATGCCCCACAAGCGTGGGCCTGCGCATGCGCAGGGGAGCCCACCCGTTCCCCTGCCTGCCGGAATGCAGGAGGAGAATGCTGTTCCAGGGCCTGCTATTTTTAGGGGCCCAGCATTCGGGCTCCTAAAAATAGAAAATGGTGCCAGAATGCTGTGTTCCAGCGCCTGCTATTTTTCAGTGGTAGGCCCTGGAACGCAGCGTTCCGGCACCATTTTCTATTTTTAGGGGGCCCGGGATGCTCAGCCCCTAAAAATAATGAGCCCCAGAATGGTGTTCCAGGCCGTCGCCACCCACTTTAACCCCTGCAACTGAACACGGCATGTCAGTAAACAGTATTCCTATTGAGACTAGCAGACAGAGCCCACAGGGGACAGCTATCAGCTGAGGGGGTGGGAGGAGAACTCTTGAGGCAAATTTTTCTGCTGGCAAAGAAAATACAGAAATTTGTGGATTAATGTTTTTAATTCCATCCAGATTAAACTTTTTATACATTGCTCAATCTTATTCACTTTCAATGAGTTAATAGAGTTAGCTTTGGGAAAACATATTTATATTAAAATGCCTTCTTTAGATCAGTGCTTGCCAAACAACTTAATTAAAATATAAAAACACACAGATTTGAATTGCATGACATTATCTTCTATGGCTGTGTTCAAACACAGGGGGTTATTTCGATATGGTTGTTTTGAAACAACTTGTATCGAAATAATGCCTTATTTCGAAATAACTTAATTCGAATTAACAGTTTGTTAATTCAAATTAAGGAAAAAAGCTCAAAGCGAAATAGCAGGTTCGGGCAACAGTTATTTCGAAACAAGTCACTGTTGTTTCGAAACAACATGTTCGCACGGCGTTGTTTCAAAACAATCGCTTCAAAACAACGTTGTTTTGTCCCCGCATGGGGTTTAACTTGTTTCGAAACAACGCCGTTGTTTCGAAACAACTGTGCGTCATGTGAACAGCCTAAATCTTATTTCGAAACAACCTCTCTTGTTTCGAAATAAGAGGCCTGTGTGAACACTATGGCTGTGTTCACACACACAGGGTTATTTTGAAACAAGTTGTGTCGAAACAACTTGTTTTGAAATAACATCTTATTTCGAAATAACATTTTGCTAATTCGAAGAATGTTGTTTCGAAATAAGATGTTATTTCAAAACAAGTTGTTTCGACACAACTT
>ML682006.1:8476874-8759851 GCA_007922195.1 Podocnemis expansa
TGTGAACATGGGTTTTTTGTTTCGAAACAACGAGGTTGTTTCGAAACAAAAGTGCTGTGTGAACACAGCCTATGTGTACAAAGTAAGTTTTAGTAGTTTTGAATAGCTTACATAAAAGACCTTCTTGTATCCTTGTATAAAAGTCTTTTAAATGGAAGCTTCACCTGTCTTGATTAGCTCATATTTAATAAAAAGAAAAAATCTAATGACATAATAGAAAAATGGAAATAATTTTATATCACAAATACAGATCAAGCACTAAAGACTGCATTGGTTTTGGAAAAACATGCTCAAACAAGAAAATATCCTCCTTAAAATGAGCAGGTCATTCTATAGTATTAGCATTTGCTACAATTGACTTCAATGGGACTTCTCAAGGCTTAAAGCAGTGGTTGTCAATGACTGTGTCAGGACACACTACTGTGTCACCACACAGTGGTAAGTGTTTCGTGGAGAGCGGGGGAGATGGCTGGATTCATCCTGCAGGAGGTGGGTTGGTGTGTCCTGTAGGCAGGGCTGTCCTTGGGGGGGGGGGACGGGGCCCCGGGTGAATCGCGCTCTGTTGGGCCCCCACTCACTCTCCCTGGCAGTGTGGGGGGGCAGGGTGGCCAGCCCAGGGGAGACTGTCCCCTGCTGGAGACTGGGCGAGCCAACCAAAAGGGTGGCTTGATTCAGTGCTGCCAGTCAGCCCACTCCACACACACATCGCTTTCGGCTCCTGCGTTGGAGCAGTGGGGAGCGGGCAGGAGGCAGCACAGCCGGGAGGGCAGTGATACAGGCCCCACGCTGCCTTCCGGCCCCTCCCTGAGGCTCCAGCACAGAGCTGAAAGCAATGCACATGGGGAGGGGGCAGACTGGCAGTGCTGAATTGGGCCACCCTTTTGGCCAGCCTGCCTGGCCCCAACATGGGGGGGCAGTGGTGTGGGCCTCGCGGGGCCCCCCAAAGTGCAGGGCCCTGAGCGGCTGCCCCTGTCGCCCTACCCTGGGGACAGCCCTGCCTGTCGGGCTGCATCCCACTGCTAAGTATGTCATGACCCAAAAGAGGTTAAAGCACTATTAAGTTTGACAGGGTCACAATCTGCCCTTTACCTAGATCTTCAGCAGGCCTAGCATGTAGTGGGTAAGTTAGAAGGACTTTCAAAAACAAAAAGTAAAGTATGGCCTTTAAAATGTGGTATTTCTCAAAAAGTGACCCCAAAAGGAAAAATGTGTACCTCCTAATTCATTTCAATGCTGAAAAAAGTCCCCAAATTTAGGTATTATTCAGATTTTTTCCCGAATCCAAATGAATCCATGTGTAAATTATCTGCCAGTTTTGGGGACTTGCAGAAGTCAATGGGAGCTCAAAACTCAATGCCTCACAAACACTCAGTGCCCTTTTCAGGACTGGGACTTTAATGAAGTCAGTGGGAGTGTATACTATACTTGGAATGGATTTATAGTGTACCACAACAGTCCAGAACCCACTAATCCCCTCTTTTTGGCCTATGACAGCGCTGACCTTGAATAGTCTATGACCACTCTGCCTTAAATGGTCCCATACAATACATGCTAACTATGGTTTATTACAACAATCTAGAGCCCCACCTATCCCCTCTTTTTGGCCTATGACAGGGATCGGCAATACAGGCTCAGTGAACCACCTGTGGTACACTGAGCATCCCCTTCCGGCTCCCTGGAAGCGTGCCCGGGGACTCCTTGCTCATACCCCCCACCAGAACCGCAAGAGCTGGAACCGGCTCAGTGGTTGTGCCTCGGCTCCCTAGCACTGGCGAGGGACGGGGGGACACACGCAGCGCGCACTCCATCCTTGTCTGCCTCCCTCCCTCCTCTGCTGGGTGGAACAGCACTGCCCCGCCTGCCAGCCCGGCCATCTCTCCCAAAAGTGGCCAGCACAGAGTGGGCCTTGCAGAGGCAGGACCCTGATGGCCCCTCCATGGAGTTCAGGCCACTTCTACCCAGCTACCCCAGGCCCAGATTGGGCCCACTCAGTCCTGGGGTGGCCGGGTCAAAGTGGCCCAAACTCCGCGGAAGGGCTGTTCCAGGGCCTCACCTCCACAAGGCCCAGCTCCGTGCCAGCCGCTTTTGGGAGGGAGGGCTGGGCTGAATGTTTATATATTTTACTAATTTTATATATGAATTCTCTCAGCAAAATGACTGACCAAGTATTATTATTTCATCAACTACAATTGATTAGTAACATAGTACTGGATCCTTGTTGGTTAATAATTAAAATCACACAGTGTTTTAATATCACGTGTTGCAAAGAGCCGCAGGAGAAACGTTAAAGTACCATTTGTGATTCCAACACAAGCCTTAGTCTGCATTTTGCTGTGATGGACATTAAGGGAAACAGTGTTCAAGTCCTAATTACATTAAGTCAATCATAGATCTTGGATTTGGTCCACTGTCCCACTCAGGTAATTGGTTCAAATGGTCTCAAGAAAAAGCGAATCAATCGTTTCAACCAATATCTGAAACCAAGCTTAAGCTTGCAGCCAGTGTGACTTATTTTCCCCAAAATATGATAAACAACAACCATGAAAAGTTAAGCAGCCAAGAAAGATGATGAATGAAGTCACTAAATGGCCTCTTTCCTGGACAATATAAACAAAAGCTTATCTTTTTGCAATGGGTTTGTTCTGGTAATATTGCAGCATTTAAAAAGACGTGTCAAAAATCCAGCCAAACATGTCTGTCCTCGGTAAAAATTCAGCCAAGACTGAAAATAATGCTGCTTTCCAGCCACACTGTAAGATCAGCAGGAGCAAGCCCTGCAGTGCTGTGAATAAACATCTTAGTGTAAATCCTCTGTATATACTCAGCATGCAATATTTGGATGCTACCTCATATTTCTAATATGCCTGGAAGTTATTGGTTAAATAAAACAGCTTCAGTAAAAATATGCAGCTCTCATGGAGGGTAATTCTGATATCCATGGCTCTGCTGAGGAATGTAGCTATTACCATGGTAGTTTTAAAATATTATGTTAGTGATGATTTATAGTTCGCACGAGCATCTTAGGACACAACAAATGAGAAATTATTTCATATAATAATATAAAACAATTTCATTTTTTCTGATTTTTTGATTGAAATAATAGCATTGTCATAATTTAGTTTATTCATATAATTAATAGAAATTAAAATGTCCATCCTCTGGGCTCCCATTACCTGTAAGTGAGTAGGTAATACAGAATTACCTTGTTGAAGCATGTAGGCACTGTGCTGCCCATGAGCCCAAAGTGAATTTCATCTGCCCTGAATATGGAGCACTTTAAAATGCTAGAAAATTCTTCCAGTGTTTGGACATACAACAATTTAAAGGAAAATAGGCCTACACCAAAAATCCTAGTTCTAAAATCCCCAGTGAACCTTAACCTGGAACCTAAACTACGACATGTCAATATTCTGAATTTTTCTAATTATCGAGACCACTATAATGAACTGAAATATCTCCTAATGGTTGGGCCTTGGGATCCAGATCTGAATCTAAAGGCTATAGATCTAGTCCTTCACTGCTTCTCAGAGGAAGAACATCATGCCATGTCAGGCACTATGGCCAAGTTAGCCATGTACCAAATGGATTGTGACAGGGGTCTCAAACATGTGGCCCATGGGCCACATGTGGCCCCTAAAGCTATTTCCTGCGGCCTGCAATGACACTATCATTACTGATATTTGCAATATTGTTGTATGAAAAGGCTTCAGTGGTGCAGTCCTCAGGCTAACACACTAGTCCTCACGTGGCCCTCGTGGCGGTTTGTGTTTGAGACCCCTGGATTGGGAAGAGCTCTGTATTTGCTCTTAGTTATAGATGTAACAACTCCTGATCCCTATGTTCACCCTTTCTACAAGACTGTGATAAATTTTATACAAAGTACGTCTTCTGAGGTATCATTTTAAAACTCTTAACTTGCTGATCATTATTGTCCTGGAAAAATACGTGAGTCACCGCTATATATAAACGTGTAAAATTTTACTGTACGACAGGTACAGTGTGAGTCAGGGTTCCAGAATATGGTCTACTGGAAATATTTACTTTGATTTAATTGTACCTTTAGGTTCCAATTCTATAAACCACTTGTGCAAACAGCTAGTAATAGGGGGTGAGGGGGCAGCAGACAGGGGAGTCTGAAGCTAAGTCTATACTGATGATGGCAAAATTGCCGCCGTCAGTATGATCTTCCCAATTTGATTGAGCTGTCTGAGTAGATACACTCAATCAATCTGGAATTTGCCAGAGTAACTCCAGCTCCATAACTGGAGTATTGATAAACGATCAGAAGGCATTTCCAGTGGCTTAGTGCAGTGTGTGGGGAGTACTTAGTAAGTCACCAAGAGATACACATGGTATTTTACATACCTTGCATATCTCCTGTCAACTGCCACTGAAAAGTACGGCAAGTATAGACTAGGGCTGAGAAGGACTGTGTAGAGAGAATGAATACAGCATGATTTAGAAAGGCCACAAAGACAGTGCTACAAACAAGCTGTCTTGTGGCACTTCTAAAGACTAACAAATTAAAAGTAGCTAATTAAGACTCCTTGTTTGTTTTGCTGACCTAGACTGACGTGGCTGCCTCTTTGGAAATAGCCAGTGCTAACACTGGACGCAGGTGGAGGAGTCACGAGCAGACAGAGAATCCAGTTCTGGATGCTGGATCCTGATGTGGCTTTGCAGAGACTGTGGTCTGCATTTGACCATCCAGTGTGAGAGGTGCCTACAGACAGTGTCTCTCAGGAAGCAGTTGGCAGAGCTACAGGTGATGGTGGCAAGGCTGAGGAGCAACTATGCATAGGAGGAATTCATTGAAACAAGCATATGGAGACCTCCACATTTAAGAAAGAAATGCATCTGCAGAGGACTGCAGTGGCACCACCAAGGGAGAAGGAAGCTGTTGCTCCACAGGGAGGAACCTGGCACCTGGTTATTTCTGGAATCAAGCAGCACTCCACCCCCTCCTCCCTTCTAACCCATCATCCAGAGCAACATAAAACAGGTATGCTGCCCCGGCAACAAAAAGAAATCTCCTCTAAAGATGGAGGAAGAGAAGCCATGTACCTCCCCAGGCTGGGAGGATTGCGCTCACCACTCCTAAGAGTAAATGAAGGTTGTGGTGATCAGTGAATGCCTATCAAAGGAAACATGCTTTCTCACTGGGGTTCATATCTGAGACACTGTGGATTTATTGAGGACCACCTGTCCCTCTGACTAGTACTCCATGTTACTCATCCATGTAGGCACTATTGGGTTAAGGGAGTAAGACTGAAGGAGCTGGGGACACGTAGCTGTGGTGTTCTTCGGTCTTTCTGGTGAAGGACTGGGACCCATTCATACTGAAGGTGAATGTTTGGCCACAAGGATGGGGTTGGCAGAGGGTCCTCAGCTTCCTGGACCCCAGGATGTTGTTCCAGGACAAATAACTGCTAAGCAGAGATGGAGAAACCCCTTTTGAGGAAGAGGAAGAGGATACTTGGATACAGACCAGCTAATATAGTCAGGAGGACTTTAAACAAAGTTTGATGTGGAAAGGTGATAAAAACCTACAGGTATATAAAAAACATGGATACCTGGGAAAAGAGTTGTAATCTGGGACGAGCATGGGCCACTATAACTGGGAAAAGGGAGACAAGAGAGAACATGGAAGGAAATCAAATCAGTATCATACAGGTCTACATACTAATGTGAGAAGAATGGTGAATAAGCAGGAAAAATTTGAAATGCTAGTTAACAAGTGCAACTATCACATATGGTAGTTGGCATCACAGAGTCTTGGTGGTATAATATTCATGACTGGAATACTGCTATAAAAAGGTCAGAGCTTGCTCAGTAGTCAACCCCCACTAAACTGATCACCTAACCAGGAAGAAGAGGTGGATGAGCCTTTTAAAAAAATTAACAAAATTATCCAAAATACAGGACTTGGTGATGGGAGACTTTAACTACTCAGACATTTGTTGGGAAAATGACACAGCAGAGCACAGATTAGTTAACAAATTTCTTGGAATGTATATGAGACAATTGTTTATTTCAGGAGGAGGAGAAAGCTAATAAAGATGACATTGGTCTAGATTTGATTCTGATAAATAGGGAAGAACCAGCTGAGAATCTGAAAGTGGAAAGCAGCTTAAGTGAAAGTGACCATGAATAGAGAATTGATGACTCCAAGAAATGGTAGGAGTTGAAACAGGACAATAAAAATAATGGATTTCACAAAGACAGACTTCAGCAAACTCAGGGAGTTGGTAGGTAAGATCCCAGGGTGACAAGTCTTAAGGCTTAAACAGGAGAACAAATTAAGTTACTTAGACAAGTTTGATAACTTCAAACCACTAGGGCTTGATGAAATACATCCTAGAGTATTCCAGGAGCTGGCTGCAGAGAAATCTGACTGCCATTAGCTATTATCTTTGAAAAGTCATGGATGATAGGAGAGATCACCAAAGACTAGAAAAGGGCAAAATGCAGTACCAACCTATAAAAAGGGAAATATAGACAACCCGGAGAATTACAAACCAGTCAGCGTAAGTTCTGTACCAGAAAGATAATGGAGCAAATAATTAAGCAATTTCCACTTGGTCATGTGTTGTGACCCCATCATTCATTCTGACCGACAAAACACTTGACCAAAAGGGGAAAAAAGCTGCTCAAAACCTTTCACAAATTGAAGCAGTTACACTTGGAATTGATTTTAACTTACCTTTTAAAAAATGTATCATTGGGAGAAAGTTGCAGAGGACCTTATGTACAGTAGCAGAGAAAATGATGGGTAACTCACCACTTCTGCAGCTCCACAGGTGGCACAAACAGTGCAGACAGCAACTAAGGACCAGGGCTGGATTAACCTGTTCAGAGGCCCCAGGCTGCCCCCCAGTAGGGGTCCCCTCCTGCCTGGGCCCCTGCCCAACCATGGCATCCCCCCACCACACAGGTCAGCCTCTGCCCCCCATCACTGGCAGGGCAGGGCTGGGGCCAAAGGGTGCTGCTGCCCCAGCCCCACTCTGGCCAGTCTGCTGGGGGGGCTAGCTGACATGCGGGATGGGGGCCTCCAATGCAGCCCCCCAGGGCCACAGGCCCTGGAAGGCTGCACCAAACCAGATTATCAGGATTTTAGGGGCTGGGACCCAGGGTTTATGCCCCTAAAACCCTTCAATAATACAGCCCTGCTAAGGACTTGTTTACATCACAGATTAAAGCAAATTAGGCAGCCTACTTATAATACTGTTACCCCTTAAACTTGTTTCAAACATGGCTCCAATTTCAAACACAGACAGTCTCTTAGCAGTGTTTTATAATCAGGTTAAAGCAACGTTAAAACAATCCTTGGAAATGTTTTTGTATCTATTTAAATTGAAGTGTGGTTCTTTAACATGGTCAGAATGTTTTCCACGCAACACATAGGCAATAAAAACATAACAGGGCATGGTCACAGCTAGAATTACTGATTTTTATTTTTATTTTATTTTTTGTTCACTGCCATACTAGAATATCCTAAAAGGAAATTCATTTCTGGTTGAACTGGAAATTTTTTTTTGAAAACTGTGGTGAACCAAAAAATTAGAAACAAATTTAATTTCAAGTGGAACAAAATGTTTCTTCTGATCTGGACAAAGTATTTTTTTTTCTTTTCTTCTGCAAGATCTCATCTAACTGTCCCTTCATTTCATTTAGTTTTAGGGGTTTTAAAAACTTTTATTTCTCTTCAAAATGAAATTAGAATAAATTTCTAAATGAAAAGTCATTCCAAATTGAGAAATTCAATGTTTCAAGTTAAGAAAATGTCAAAACAAAACATTTCAATCTCTCTCTGAAATTTTGTTTTTGGCTTCTGGTGTGTGTGTGTGGGGGGGGGGGGGGGGGGCGGCCCCCCCTGAAAGAATGCTATGAATTTCATGCAGTATTTTAGTTAACTCAAATCTCCATCCAAAGCAGTTTTTTCTAAAACATTTTGCCCAGCACAAATCACAGCCATTCTATACTGCAGAATGGGGTGTGAGAATGTGGAAAGCTTGAAAAAAGCTTTGCCACTTCCATGCCATATAGCCATTACTGTGAAAATTCACTCAAATTTGGCCAAATTACAAGTCTTTAAAAGACTCTCAGTGCCCTGAGGTTTCCCTGTACATCAAAGATTTGGGGCTGCACTGAGCCAAGTGATAAATCTATCACACAGCTGGTCTGCCAAGTTGTCCCCATGCGACATGATGTAGGTACAAGTCACAGAAGACTCCTGCAACTCTTCCCCTCCAGGCCTTTGAGATTTCTGCAGCATACAGGATGACTGATTTAGGCTGTGTGCTTGGGGAAGAATTTGGGTATTTGGAACCAAATAAAGTATTTGAAGGCTGGAAACATTACGTTTTCATTTGGACACAACTTATAGTATGCTCAGACATTCTTGGATCCCTCCCTAATCCCACACATTGATAGACTGCATGGCACAGGGGTGTTCTGTTTTATTGTCCTTGCTGTACTAGATTTACATTCACTAAGTATAAAGAGTTCTAATTTATAAACATTTTTAACCCAGTTTTCAGAAAGCAGAATTTATCTCATGTAATTTCTGGTAGCAAAATTTAGAAAAGGGGAGGGGGCAAGGGAACAAACCCAGAAACTGCACCAATAGTGAAAAATTATGATTTATGGGCCATGATAATCATTCATGTGGCTCCATTGCATTTACCTGCATGTTGATTTAATGACATATTAGAAGAATGGAATTTGTTTTATGCAACTAATATTTCTATAAGGGAAAATGAAAAACATTATTATGGCCATATAAATTTTTCAATGTATGAACTGAAAATATACATTATCAGTGGAGGTGGTTATACGTTACAGTTGCCCAGCACTTCCCCATCAGACCCTTTTTTCAATTTCTGATAATTTTGCAAAAAAGTAATCATTTCAGCTGAGCTTGTCCAAAATACATCTGCCTCAAGATGAATTTTTCTGAAAATGTAAACAAAAATAGTTCTGTTGCTAGAATAAGGTTAGCAAAAACTATACTGTGTAACCTTGGGGTGGGCTAGAATTCATTCTTCAGCCCCTCTCCAGTGCCTAACCAGGTTAAACCCTGTAGGAAGCAGCTGGAAAGCCAGGATCCAGTCCGTCAAAGGACTCACAGAGAAGACTGCTCAGCATTCCCATCCCACAACAAAATACTTAGAATAAACATAACAATGAACTTAACAAACTTTATCCTAAGAAACCAAAATGAATTTAAAGAAAACAGTAAGAAACCCAAAAGTCCCAAAGTTCAGATGGAGTCTGAATTATCTCAGTTGCTGTCTCTAAGTCCTTGAGGCTTGAATGCAAAACAGAAGCAATCCTCCTCTTCTCTGGCTGCAAGACTCTTCAGGCACATTCCATGCAATTCATTCCTCCTCCTGTGCAACCACCATCACACAGTCTGTTTACTGGCTACCCAGCTCTCAGTCCCATAAGAGAAAACTCCCCTGCAAAATAGTCCAAAGCAAGGAGCAAACATCCTGCAGTCCACTTCTGGCTCAGCTCCTTTCAATCACTGAGCCCATGGACTCTGCAGCTTTCTGAGGTTGTCCCTCTCCAGGGTACTCTTCTCAGGCCCAGGCATCTCAATCCAGCATAACAATAGAAATTTGTGGAAAGTGCTCAATCTGCTACCACACCCTAGTTCCAGAAACTTCTGGTTTCAGGGTAGCTAAATCTGCCCAGCAACATAACACAGCTTAAGGAAATCCCTAAAAGAGCTTGCTCCTTTTTAGGCATATTGGTTACAATTGCTTTACTTAATTTTGTTTTGTTTTGTTGAATTCTAGCACCTCCATGTTTTGACTGTGAATTTAAGATTTGGAAAAAGGGTCATTCTGGTATCAGGGATGTGTGTTTTGCCCCCCTCCCTGCTCTCTCCCCTGTGAAAATTTGCCCAAATTTAGGCAATTTACATGCCTTTGAAAATTACCAGGCAGCCTTAATTCTGGCATTTCCTACCCTGAAACTGCTTAGTTTGCAATGGTAACATTCTTTCAACGTAATTTCTTGTATGTTGTTATATGTGTACTCTCTCACACATGGGCACGCACACGCACCTACCCACCATTTCCAAAAAGTTACTGAAATTATCCATGACATTATTGTAAGGCGGGCTTAGAAGCTGTGCCTTAGAAGCTTCTGAACTGGCAGGGTGGAGCAACTAATCTGCATGGGTCCTGTATTAGCATGGATACAAAGAACACAATTAGCTGATTAGCATACTGGGGGCACTGGAGCAAAGCATAGTGGGTAATAGTATTTAAGGTTACTTTTCTCACACATCTATCAATATCTGTAATTCTACTAAAGGGAAATATGAAATATTGTCCTTGTGTAAACTGCTACTTTCTGTTTGTTTCAAATCTGTCTGGGTTAGTTAAAGGGTAAAAGCCACCCTTACCGAGAAAAAGATTTGTAAGAAAGGCTCCTGCAAGTTTTAGCCTGAAAGAATTGAAAAACAGAAGTGAAAAATATGCATTATTTCAATGTTTGAAACAGTATTTGCCTCTCTTCTTTTGCTTCTGTTTATTATGGATGTAGCTGAATTAACCAACAGCAAAAGACTAACAAAGCTGATAGTCACTGACCTACAAAAAATTTCTTTTCCCTGAGCTGAAAAGAAGCAATGGGGTGAAGCTGGGGAATGGTGAGAACGCTGCACGATGGAGCAGAAGGCAGCGCCAGCAGACAGCGGGTAAAGCCAGCAGACAGTGAGAGTGGCCAGTGGCAAGCCGAGGGACTGGAGGGCAGCGGGTGGAGCCAGAGGACAGCGAGAGCAGTCAGTGGAAAGCTGGGTGACATGAGGGACCAGAGGGCAGCACCGGCAGACAGTGGGCAGAGCCAGCAGATGGTGAGAGCGGTGAGCTGGGTGACACGAGGGACCAGAGGGCAGTGCTGGTGGACAGCAGGCAGAGCTGAGGAACTGGTTCTAGAGGATGGAGTGAGTGACTGGTAGATGGCGTCAGTGGACAGCTGGCATAAAAGACACTCCCTATATACCTTAGGGTTGGTTGGGAGCCTGGTCTGCACTGATTCTCCAGATCAGTGTCAGTTTTGCCATTAAGTTTGTATGTTCTGTTATGCAGTGTGGGTTATTGGGAACTTTGCTCTATATTAAGTTTCCTAGATTAGTGCTGATGTCTGTTATTTGGCCTTTTGCATCTTTGTTTTACTGCTGTTAAAAGCTCCATTTACTACACTCAGACTCGTGCTTGCAAGTGGGGAAGCCTTACCCTCTGGGGTGCCCAGGGAACAGTGCAAGATTCCCTGAATCCCAACTACTACCTCAGTTTCCTTCTGGAATCCCAAGTGTCCTGAATATTTTATTTTCTACACGGTCTCAAATTTATACTGCCAAGCAGCCTATCATTTGGGTGGAAAAGGTCTTATTTCATCTCGTTAGGAACTTGCGGGCAGGAGATACCTTTCAATTTTCCACAAATTTCTCTCAAGGTTAAAATTTGTGTGTGAAAGCTTCTGATTTGAAACTGTTTCACCACCATCTGCTCCTGTATCTCCATAGCCATTAATTCAGAGGATCTCTGACAACTGATGCTATGGACACCAGCGTGCCTACAGTGTGAGAAATGAATACTTGTGGGAAGATCAAACTGACTGTGCTCTGCCACCTAAAAGAGGTCAAATCAAATCAAATCAAATCAAATCATAGGGCTGGAAGGGACCTCATGAGATCATCGAGTCCAACCCCCTGGGAATTGAACCCAGGACCTTCTGCATGTTAAGCAGAGGTGCGCAGTAGTCTGAACTTTTTCTGCTACCCTCTTCTTCTTTTGTTTCTTTGGACATACCGTGCTTTGTTTTAGACAGTAAAAACAGTTAATTTTTACAATTGATCATACAGCAAATCAATCTTCTAAGTGTCTCCAAGGAAACACACTTCAAATTTCCTCCCTGAAGCTAAACAAATAAACAAGTTATTTAAAGACAGGGAGCTAGACCAAACTCTAGCACAGAGGATTTCAAGCTCCTCAGAACTCAAGCAACAAGCAAGTTATAACTCTCAAACTACTCCAGTACAAGAAATTGCTTTAATGACTCCAGCAGGTCAGCACCTAAAAGGTTTTACATGGCCCCAGCAGAAATGTGAGTCAGACATAATTGTTTCTCTGCATTAAGGAGAGGGCAAGGTGGATGAACATAATTTCTGGATTGCAGTCTTTCCCTTTCACCTTATGGATCAACTGATTTTAATCATTTCTCCTGCATGCATTGTCTCTGCTAGGAGCAGCACTTTTTACAAACAGAAAATACAGCAAAAACTGGTACCTAGCCAATCAAGTTATCATATAATTAAAACATGGGTAGAGCACCCACTCAAATGATTCAGTCGCAGACGATAGCGTTGGGAGGAACTGATTATACTGAATGAACTAAAATCCCTGGCGGTTGCATGTGCACAGTCCTGTGGGTGAAAGGAGCATGTGCTCTAGAGCAAATGATATAGGATGTTTACGTAAATGCTGCAGCTGGTTTTGTGGATGATATGTAATTTTCAGTGGCATTGCAGGTGAACAAGACCTTCCAGCAGTAACATTAGTGCTCTGATGTCTTTTAGGGCTTCTCATGGTGTCTGCTGACCATGACAGTGGCAGCTTGTGCTATCACTGCCTGTCGTGGAAAAGGTACAACAACAACAGTAATAAGACTAGTCTGCAACACCCCTCACTAGGGTTACCAGATACCAAAGCACGGAAATGAGGACAGGGAAGTATGAAAAGGAGGCTATTGAAGGACACATGGAGAAAATATAGTAATAATGTAATATTCTTGTGTTTTTAGGGGGCCCTGGAATGCTTCCCCCTAAAAATAGGATGTTCTGGGGCATTCTAGCATACTTTAATCCCTGGAAGTAAAAAGCCAGACAAAATCCTGTATTTTTAAAATGCCTGCTGGATGGAAGAGATGAAGGTAAAAAGGAGGACATGTTCTCCTTTTGCCTGACAGCTGGTAGCCCTACTCCTCACCCACATCTCTTCAACAGCAGCTGACTGACAATGTTGCTGCGAGCCCTAGTTCTTTTATTAGAAAGTTCAGGAAAGAATGACTTCAGTGAGCCTAATGGCCTTTCTTTTTCAATACTGGAAGATGCTGAGTGGACCAGAGGCAGCCTTAGGCAACTGGGGGCCCTAGGAAAAGGTACATTGCCCCTATAGCCCCCACAACCACCCTCTGCAGCCCCAGTTGCACATCACCAGCCCTCCCGACAGTCCCAGATCCTCCCCACTGGCCCTGGCCCCCCCCGCGGGGCATGTCCCCCGGGGCCCCGGCTCCCCACCACTGGTCCCCAGGCCAGCCTCTGCGCCCCCTCCTGCAGCCATGACACCTTGCCGCCCTCCCCATGGTTCTGCCTCCCCGGAGCCAGCCTCCACCACCTGCCAGGGGCCCCAAACTCCCCCTGCGGCCCCGGCATCCCACTTCCCTCTGCAGCCCCAGTGCCCCACCAGGGGCCTCAACCTGCTCTCCCCCCATGGCTCCTTCTTCTTGTGGCTGGGTCCCACCATGAACCTGGTGCCCTGCCAGGGGCCCCAAAAATGGCTCTGGTGCCCTGCCAGGGGCCCCAACCCCCCACTGCCAAAGGCAAGGGCAGGGCAGGAGCACAGACCTGGACCTCTGGGCTGACCCACCCTGCCCCTGGGAAGGGAGCAGCCAGCCCAGGGATGGGGTGGGAGCCATGCCATTGAGACAGCACACACTGTCCCATGCCATCCCCACCACCACTAGGGCTCCCACAGCCTGATTGGCCTGGGCCTTGCCTTTCCACAGAGCCCCACCTCCACCGCCAGCCCTGGCCCTGCCCCTGACCGCTGGCCCCGGTCCCCTGCCATGTGCTCTGCAAGGTGGGAGGCAGACACTGCTTTTGGGGTAAGTGAAGGGGTCCTTGCTGCTCAGGGCCCTAGGCAGCTGCCTGCTTTGCCTACCCCAAAACCCATCTCTGGCGTGGACAAACATGCAGGGTGATACTACAGAGCTGTGTTATACAACTGTTGTTTTTGGCACTTATCTTATGCCTGCGTCTCAACATGCTTCTTGAGTAAGTTTTGTTTTCCAGTTTTGTAGATGGGGAAACTTGGGCTCAGAAAGGCAAAGTAACTCGCCAGAGACCATACAGTGAGTCAGAGCTGGAACTGGGATCTCTGATTGTTAACCCCATGTTTCAACCTCTAACCCACACTGCCTCACCACCCCTGGTAGGAGAAGGGATCCTGGTTCCTTGATGGGTTCATAAAACCACTGCAGTTCTGCAGTGCTAGGGTTAGTGACCAAGATTCCTGGAGTCCTCACAAGCGCTCTGGATGCCCTGGGTGCTGTGGATTACAGAGCCACATGGTTTCTTTGCACCTCACCCTTGTGGAGGGCAAAAGTGCGATGATGTGGAAGATAGGAGGGTGAAGTGGAGCTATAACTATGCCATTCCAGTGGCCGTTCTGCACCCCACACACGGGGCCCACAGACAGGTGCTGGCATTATGAGTCTGGACTAGTGGTTGCAGAGCGCCTTCACTGCCACTCTGGGGCTTACCATCAATAATCCTCTCCCGCACAGAAAAAAATTGCTACACCAAGCCTACGTATCTAGGCTCTACAAAGAATAAAGAATTGTTCCACATTAAGAGACAGGGGAGCTTTGTATTTAACCACAGACATATTCTCTCTATTAATTAACTTTAGTTTCATCCACCAAGAACAAGGTTTCACTGAATAAGGCACAGGCTAGCAACACCTACAACTTCCTGGACGAGTTCAGTCATTCAGTCTCTTCTGAACTCAGAGAGGGCAAGGAAGAGTGATGGCACACACACACACACACAAAAAAAAATACTGACAATGCACTAACATTTTAAAAGCATTTTGAGGTGGACAGTTTGAACATGTGGCCTATTTTGTGACTGGACTTCTTCAAGGGATAAGAGAGGAACAGAATGCACAGTGTTTTTCCAGCAAAACGTATTGATAGCAATTTTAATGACTCTCCAGCCTAAGACTGAACATTCTTTACAATTTATAGAAAATTCAGGCAATCTGTATCTAGAAGTAATAGCACCAGGATGATGCTACAAGAAGGAAATGCTGCAGTTTCCCACTGAACCAAGCAGGGTTGTGCCTCAACTTACTGCTTTGAAAATACAAAATAGTATCTCATTCTAGTACGTAACAGAGCAGATACACCTTATCCTTCATTCATCTGAAACTTGAACAAAATATGTATCTTTCAGCTACCCTGAGTTAGTCAATACCACAGAAGTCATAACAAGGGTCTTATAAAAGCTTTACATCACCTAAGTGTAAAGGACTCAGGAGCAATCTACAGACACAAGAGAAATCCTCTTCAAAGAATGACAGATAGGTTAAAGAGCAATGTGGAGTTAAACTGAATGATCAGCCCCTGCATTTCATGCTTACAACAACACTGGAGGCCTTGAAACAAGGCCTTATGGCTTTCAGATACCTTATCAGGCGCACACAGTGGTATGATCTTTCAAGAAATTCAGTCATGTATTCATCTGGAAGAACAATAAACAAAGAAGGCTCTTTGCAGACAGCAGGTGCTAAATCAGTTCTTTCCGTGTCCTATCAGCCATTTGGTTAGTCAACAGCTCATAACAGGAAAAACACCACTGAACTTCAGAGAGAAATCTTTTACCCTGTGGTTCTTCTGGTCTATGAGCATAATGACCCATCGCTGCCTGCATAATGAACTGCTAGCTATATAAACCCCTTACAGGCATTAAAAGTTGTCTTTTAAAGACAAGGGGGAAAAAAGGAGTCTTGTCGCACTTAAAGACTAAATTATTTATTTATTGTATGAGCTTTCTCCCATGAAAGCTCATGCAATAAATAAATTTGTCAGTCTTTAAGTGCCACAGGACTCCTTGTTTGTTTTGCTGAACTAGACTAATAGGGCTGCCCCTTTGGAACTTAGAAAAAACTAAAGCAGTCATGCTGGTCTATTGTATTAACCTTTCAAGCCTAGGCTTTGCTCACCAACTAAGAGACACTGCAGACATGAGAGTCTAAGTGCTAAGCAAAAAATTCCAGGGAATTTTTTATTATGGAAAAATAACCTCTCATCTTCTTTATTTGACTGAAGTCCTGTAAATTAAATTGTCCATGGCAATCAGTCAGATAAAGACAAATATTATAAGGAGAGCTATCTTTTATCAAAGCACTCAGAACTCTAGGTGAGAGAGGAGCATTCACCAATAGCATTACGGAACAGAGATACATGGAAACAACAGGAATTTTGCCACACTAGATAAGCTCAGCAGGGTTATTACTTAGATATCTCTTTCTATTTAGGGCAAAATTTTCAAG
Organism: Podocnemis expansa; assembly: GCA_007922195.1. Classification (NCBI taxonomy): domain Eukaryota; kingdom Metazoa; phylum Chordata; order Testudines; family Podocnemididae; genus Podocnemis; species Podocnemis expansa. The sequence continues at coordinate 8,493,224 of ML682006.1, forward strand.
CCTGGGTACCTGAAGGTCATCAAATGATGTTAACAGAAGCTATGGGTGCTTAATTTCTCTGATAATCAGGATACTAACAATATGGATTTAAATGCCTAACTTTGGGCACCCAATTTTGAAAATAAACAGTCTCCCATGTACACAGCACCATGGAAGTTGATAGCTTTCTCTCTGCCAGTCAGTCCGGATTTCAGGATCTTCAGTACTAAACAAGAACAGACATAAGTATTTAAAAATGTTTTTAAAAGTAATTTCTTTCTGGGCAACTGCTGCTCTTTTGAAGAAAATCATGCCTAAATTATAAGTTGTCCCAGAGCATAGGAAAGGACATGCACACATTTGATACTGAGCCTGCACCCAGTTTCTGCATAATTTTTTCCCCCTAGATCCAAAGGGGCAGCTGTGTTAGCCTAGATCAGTAAAACAAAGAAGCAAGGAGTCCTGTGGCACTTAAAGACTAACCCCTTGTTTGTTTGTTTTTCCCTAAGGTCTGAAGATATTAAGGTATTTTAAAAAGATAGTAGAGGTATTTAGTAAAACTAACATGTAGCCCTGTGGCACTTAAAGACTAAAATATATTTATTGCAGGAACTTTCGTGGGAGAAAATCCCACTTTGTCAGATGCTTTGAAGATGAGACAACTTACAGAATGGAAGGAAATAAATGCAGGGAAGTATAAGTCAGGGGATCAGGTCAGACCGTGACAGCAAATCAAAGTAGTTGTTAAGATTCAAACAGTGGGGAAGAGGATATAGAGCAGGGGTCTCAAACTCAAATCACCACAAGGGCCGCATGATGACTAGTACATTAGCCTGAGGGCAGCACCACTGAAACCTTTTCTGGCAAATACCAGTAATGATAGTGACGTTGCGGGCCACAAGAAACAGCTTTTCCCTGGGCCATGTGTTTGAGATCCCTGATACAGAGGAATATGAGGTCAAATCACTTCTTGTAATGAGAGAAAAATCCAAAGTCCTTATTAAGCCCTGAAGCAATGTAACCAAATTTGCAAATAAATTCAATCTCTGCAGCTTTTCTTTGAGGCCTTGATCTGGTGTTCACCTGTTGAAGCACCGCAATTAGTAAATTGTGAATCCCATTCTGTAAGTTCCCCCATCTTCAAAACATCCAGTGAAGTGGGGGGTTTCTCCATGAAAGCTCACGTAGTAAATAAATTTGTTAGTCTTTAAGTGACACAGGACTTCTTGTTTGTTTAACTGAACAAGACTCACACAGTTGCTCCTTTGGAACAGAGGTATTTAGGTATCTAATGCCCACTTAAATTAATGGCAGTTAGATGCCTAAAGACATTTTAAAAAATGTGGCCCTAAATGTTTTGGAGTCCAAGCATCATACTATTTGGATTTTATTTCTATTTTGGGTCTATTTGAATTATTTTAAACATTTAAGCCATGGCTAGGGACTTTCAATAAAGCAAAAGTATAAATACTGGCTGTTTAACCCGAATACTTTTCCTCCTCTACTTCCAGTCGAAGGACAACACAGACATGTACAACTGCAACTGCCATTAAAAGCTCATGGAAAGTACTCTTTGTATATCCACAGTAAGGGAACAGAGTACATCCCTCAGGTCCCTGGTGTAGGCTATCCATGGTGTTAGTAGCACTGCCAGGGACAAAAGAACAACTTCTGCAGTGGTGCTAATCTCTTGCCCCGGGTCAGTGAATGCAGAGTCAGTAGAGAGGAATAAGCAGACCTTTGACTCCTTACTCATCCCGGGGTACTCCATCCACCCCAACTGAATCAACATGACAGTTGGAAAAAGGTCTGGCATAGGCAATTTCCAACTCTGGAGCAAGGGAAAACCAAGGACCAGATTGTGACTCTCAGATTTAGGATCTGATTCCTAACCTACTCTTGGTTCAACACAGCTATGCATTACCCTTTTCTCAGGGCTTGTTTTTTTTTTTTTACTTTATTATGCATTTTATCTTTCAGGAACCTCACTTTTTTCTTAGCTAAAAATATCATCATCCCATGAGATGTTAATAACATCTCTATCATTTTGTGCTCATTTGTCCAAGGGCGCAAAACAAATCTTGCTGAGCAGATGTGAAAAGAGGCAAGACAAACTGTATCACCCAACAGATAACATTAAAATCCAAAGTGTACTTGGGATTGCAATAAGGTTTGCATACGCTATCCCCAATACTACTGTTGTAGACAAGTTTGTTATTTGTCCTACGAAATAGACACAATAAGGCTCTATGATCAGTACTGTTTGAATATCCTTTAGACCAGCAGAAAGGTGAGTTTCAGTGTTAAAGTCAGAGCTTTTCAACTGCATCTGAAATATCTGTATCATTCCCAAACAGCAGATTCCAATTGTGCTATCATAATAACTCATTAATTTTCTTTCCTATGGCACTGATATGGACACATCTTTATTTTACACTTAATGAAGTTGAACTAGTCATTTATTTTACACTTCACTGCAAAAAATAAAATAATTTAAAATATCACTTTTTTCTGCAGGCACTTATTTGTCTAAAAATGTTATCAAATGTGTAGCTCAGGTCAAATGCTGTAGTTAAAGCTGGCTGGAAATTTTCCGACAGAACATTATTCTGTTGGAAAATGCCAATTTGTCAAACGCAAAATATTTCATGGAAATATGTCATCTTTGAAAAAAAAATTGAAAGAAAAATTGAAAAAAAGCATTTTGATAAGGTTGAAACATCCAGTTTTGACTCTGTTGAAACAGAATTTTTCATTTTGAAATGACTTTTTGCTTCAATTTTATAATACAAAAAAAGTTGAAATGGAAAGAAATATTTTGATTTTGTCAAAATGTGAGGTTTCAAGGGACCCAAAAAAATTTCAACTTGTGGGAAAGTTGGAAAAACATTGTTTTTCATTATATTCCTTAATGGAAGGAATTTCAAAATTGAAAAAATCCTCATGAAAGCTCTGCATTGCAACCCTATCTAAGTCTTTTCATTCAGCTGTAATCACTATGTCTCATGTGAGTAAAGGTTTTAGATGTGAAGCATGCAACATGGTGTGAAAGCTGATGACCATGCTCTCACTGCACAGATGTTTTATTCAAGACAAGCATTCAAACCCTAATTTAAGTCACAAGGGAATATTTGGGAAACTTACCCAAGTTCACATTTGTACATATCACAAAAGTGACACTTCTCAAGAGATCTCAAGGTCTGATCCTCAAATAGCCAGGGAACTGAAGGACAAGACTAAAGGTGCATTGGCAGTTCTATAAATAAGCTAGACCAGGACAGAGTGCTCCTGTCTGCAATATACTTGTTGGCTCAAGTAAGGCTGCAATTTTTATGTTTTCATTAGCAAGAAAATTAACTCTCAAATTTCAAGTGTAAAACTGAAACTTAGTTCAATGTATTTATTGCATTGCTTATTCTGCCATGTCTTTTCCCTCCAATGCACTAGTGACACAGCCTGCCCTACAAACTGGCTATTCATTTAGCCTTGCAATGCTTGCACCACACTTCAAAGAATACATCGATTTATAATGATGTCACAAAGGGAATCTGCCCTGAAGAATGGCACAGAAGTGCACATTACACTCACAGAGTCACAAAAGAAAACATATTCTGGCTAACAGTCAAGACGTTAGATTTGGGAGCTGACAAGGTATTTGGGTTGATACCATTTTGAAATCATACACCAAAAATTAAACTTTTTCTTAGTCCCTCCCCACACTGTAGTTAGAATCATGCTAACAAAATCAAGGTCTGAATGTTCTTAGTTTTGGTATAGTTCTGGCATAGTTTTTATGAACAGGTGAAATATTTTTCCATGCTTAAAAAAAAATAAAAATAAAAAACAGCTAATATGAGATCCCAGCAATGCTGAATTAAAAAACAGAAATCTAAAATTCATTAATCTACATGATTTCACTGAATATGGGTAGTGTCAAATTAACCTGATATTTTTCTTTAATTTGCTTATGTGTTTGGTTAATAGAGGTAACTTTATGATGTAATACACTTATGACATTTGATTTAATGTTGCGCAACAGCCTCATTAAACTATTTAGCACTATGCAAAAGCAATATGGCACATATACACAGCTTAAAATCACAGGGGTTTTGCCCCAAGTCCACCCAATACTTTTATCAATGATCTAGAATAAAATATAAAATAATCCATACAATCAACAGATGACAGATTGGAGGAGTGGTTAGTAATAATGAGGACAAATCACTAATGCAGAGCCATCTGTGTTACTGAGACCTGACATGGAAATCAAATGTGTCCAAGCAAAGTCAAACACAAGGTCATTCAGCTACAGAATGGGGGTCTGTATCCTGGAAAGCAGTGGCCCTGAAAAGGAGTTAGAAATCATTGCTGATAGCCAGCTGAATGAAACCACAATGCAATGCTATAACTAAAAAAGGAGTGAGGGTATATATCCTTGCATGTATAAACAGGAGACTATCAAGTAGGAATAAACACAATATTACCTCTGGACAGAACTGGGGAGGATCTCCGCACCCATTAGACTATTTTGTCCAGGTCTGCTGTCCACACTTAAGAAGGATGTGGAGAAAGTGGAAAGGATTCAGGAATGAGCTATAAAAAATGATTCAAGATCTGGAAAATACGGCATATAGTGAGAGACTTGAGGACTTCATTCTAGGATTGTTCCCAGAAGGAAACAAAATGCCCATTGACACTGGAGAGGAGCCAGGCTGGGAACGACTGAATTTTGACTTAGCTGGGACTAACAGTTTCTACTGTATTATGGGCCAGAACTAAAAGGCTACTATTGTTAAGGATGCAATGTAGGCGTGGTGGTCATGACAGTCCTGGGTTCTGTGACTTTACCAGACTCCATGACTACTTCAGCTACAGCTGTCAGAAACTGAAAACAGGGCCAGATCCATATCTGAATGCCCCTGTCCCACAGCTGGGGCTGCGGCTGGGAGAGAAGGTCTAGTTTGGGGCTGCAGCTGGGCCTGGAACCATGTGCCCCAACCTGCAAGTATCCTTTTCTCTTCCCTGCGTGCATCATACCTTCTTCGTTCTCTTTGTCTTCTAATCCCCAGCAGCCCAACTCATCTCCTTTCTTCCACCTCCTTTCTAACCTTCTTCATTCTATAACTTCACTTTCCCAATAATTTCATTCAGTTGTCTTCTCAGGCCACAAAAGTCCACTCATGCCTTAGCCCAGCCATCTCCTGTTCTGTACCATAGGTCCCACAGTTGTGTTTTTTCTCTCTCTAGGACCCCCACTGGCACCAGTAATGTCCTCCTCCCTCCATCAGTTTCCATCTCCCACAAGTGCCCACCTCCCCTAACTTCTCTTCACAGACTCCAAAGTTATGCTTCCCCACCCGGCAACATGGCTCTTGGCAGTTTCCTGTGCTTAGAGGAATGCTATCAGCTCCTTCTCACTGAAAGAATGGGAGGATCAGAACTGAAGGCAGTCCACAGCAGCTGTGCCCCAGGACAATGGCTTTTTTGAATTCAGCCCATATGATCATGTTACCACCTGATTTGAGTGATAATTCTTTTCTTTGCTGCACACCATTTCCTGAGGAGCATCAGAGACCACAGTTCAGTCCTTGTGGGTTTAATCTGCACACTCTGATGACATGTTTACTGAACATACATACAAACACAGTAAAGTATTTCTTGCTCTGATAGACGCTCCTCTCAGCTCTCATTTAGTGATGCCTGATTTACTCTGGTATGTGTGTTTACACAATATCACCAGTACTAGTCAGGATATCCATTATTGTCCCACATTTACAGAGGGTGAAACACAGCCACAGAAAGGACAAGCAACTTGGCCAAGGTCACACAGCAAGTCTACAGCAGAACTGGAAATAGAACTCGTATCAGTTACCTTCCAGTCCTGTGGTGTAACACTAAACCAAGCTCCCTCCACATACTTATTTACAATGCTACCCACAGCTGTCATTGCCTTTGTGGCTGTGAGTCTGTGGAGGTAGCCCTTTGGAGGTATCCATATACAACACTGGCCTTATATGGCTGCATAGGCAACACTTCCCAATGACTGCACCTAGCCCAACACTCAGATATCAGAATTACAGGAGGGATTGTACTGACCATCTTCAGAACACCCTTTTAATGTCCTAGAGGAAGAGTTAGGTGTCCTCCTCAACTGACCAATGGCTTGGAGAAAGTGCTACCTGCAATGACAGAAGAGATTCTTTTGTAGGCATGTGTACTCCATCTCCCAAGAGGTGATAGCTATGTGAATGGGAAAACCCATCCCATTGACATAGCTCCATCCTCAGAGGCAGTTAGGTCCATTTAACTGTGTTGCTTATGGGGTGTGGATTTCCAGCTCCTGAGTGACCTAGGTATACCAACATAAACTGGTAGTGGAGACCAAGCCTTAGTCTACAGTCTTGATGGCCTAGGAAAGACAGGTTCTATTAAGCAAACAAATTAAGAAAAGTAGCCTTTACAGTTACTCTACCTGATTCATGTTTCAGACAAGAACCAGGTCTTCAAGACTTAAAGTATTATCCATTCCCTGATCAATGACATTTATCAAGGGAGCATGGGGGGCAAGGGTCCTGCTGGCACCTGGCACTGGGGGCATGTGCCCCAAGACCCAGCACCAGTGCCCTTAATGTCTGGGGTGGCCCCTGCCTCTCCCGTTCCTTGTCCCCGGCTGGGTATCCAGGGCCAGGCTGGCTGCGGGGGTGCCTGCCTCTCCCGGCCTGGATTGCCTGCAGCAGCCACTGCCTTGCCCAGCCCCGGCCCTGGCTGGGGATTGGGGGCCGGGTTGGCAGTGGCAGGAGCCCGGGGCCCTGACTCCTGATTGGGGCCAGGGGGTGGGGCCAGCTCCCAGGGGTGGGGCCTGGGCCCCAGCTTTTTTTCTGGGGCAACGACACCCTTGATGGGGGAGAGAACTACCATAAGAGACTGTTATGTTTTGCGAGTGGAGGATCAATGCACTTGTACAGCCAGTCCTCAGAGGAGCTCTACTTTTCCTTGCTGCAAAGTGGGCTTTTCCATCCTTTGTGCAAGAGGCTGGCCTCCTGAGTAGTTTGACTAAGTGCCCACCCAGTCACTGTAGCCATCTGAGGGTTAAACATGCCAGAAGGGAACCTATCTTTTCTGTTTTTAGAGCCCTTAAGTGAAATATCAATGTGCACGAAGAGCAAAATCATGTGGTTACTAATTTCAGTCAAAAAAGCTTAGCTAATAGGATAGATACTTTCATGCATTTCAAAGTGAAATCCCAGATTTTGGAAACACTTCACACATGCAGTATCTAAAAACAGAGGTACTCTGAATTTATTTAGCCTCAGGGAATTGTGTGCAGCACAAACCTGTAGACAATGACTGAATTTTATAAGCATGTAACTTTTATCAATACTATTTCTTGACTCTGCTGTATTACAGTAATAATACTATGCCATAAAATGTATTGATGCAAAATGTTAAAGCTTCACCATAATTTAAAAAAACAAACAAACAAAAAACCCCACCACTACCAAATGGCTGGAGTATAAAGAAAGCCAAGAGCTTAATTTAGACTGAAAAAAAAACAACATTTAGCTGGTCATTAATTCATCAGAGTGTGCACCATTCAGCTACATCAGCACCTGAGGCAAAGGAACTATTTGCATATCAAATTCACAAATTAAAAATGTGAACAGATGACTGCCGAACATCTTGAGCCACAGTGTGGCTTCCTGCTTGTCAGTTTTTGGCAGTTCTGAATTGTGACTTGAGTCAGTGTTAACAATAAAACAGATTCAGAATCTGGCTCTCGGTTCTGGTTCTTGCTTTAATTACACTGGTGCTCCATTTAGTTTTAGTGCTGACAAAGTTACAGCAACTCAGTATCATTTTATTTTAAATAGCATAAGAAATAACTACTACATATGGAAAAATATGTTTCTTGATCTAGAGTTTGTGCATGCATGTCTGTGTATATCAATTGAATTATTACATTTAAGTTATATCCAGGCTATTTGTGTATGTACGTGCAGGAAAAAAAACAAGGAGTCATGTGGCACTTTAAGACTAACAGATTTATTTTTTGCATGAGCTTTCGTGGGAGAAAATTCCACGAAAGCTCATGCGAAAAATAAATCTGTTAGTCTTAAAGTGACACACGACTCCGGTTTTTTTGCTGGACTAGACTAACACGGCTATCCCTTTGGAAATTGTACATACATACCCTGCCTTTCCAGTACACACCCACTGAACTATTTTCTCTCTCACTCTCTCATACAGGCATTTTCATACTTATCTCAGAAGGGCAGATTAAAGTTACAGTGGAAGCTGTTTAATAGCAACCAAGATATTAGCAATTGCTGGTTAATAGCAACATTTAGCTAGCAACCAATCCCATCCCATGTTCATGGGATCCTGACATTTGCAACAGCATGCTGTTTACTGAGAGCTTTCTTTTAGAAGAAAGGCCACAGATGCAAGCAGGTTTGTGTGGCAGCAACTAAGAAAGGAAGCACCTTCTCCATCTGCTGCCCCACACACCTATCTGTAGCCAGAGACCGCACAAGATGGGCTGCCGCATCCCATTCCAAAATGGTGTCCCTGCACTATGGACTGGGAGGAGGAACTGTGGACGCGGCAGCATCAGGGAACAAACCTGCACTCATATGCCAGAGCTTTCCACAGAGAGCAGGGGCAAAAGGCCCACAGATCTGCATGGTACCTCTCCCTGCTGCTGCCCTGCCCACAGCCTGCACTCTGCATGGAAAGCCTGGACAGACTGCAGTCCTCCTCTGTGTTGCTGCCTTGCCTGCAGGCAGGTTTGAAGGACTGTAGCATGTCCCAGTGCTTCCCCTCCTGGCTACAGCCCCAGATATCTGCCTTCTGCTTATTGGCAACTTCCAGCTCCTGGCATCTTTTCACTGGCAACCAAGGTCATAAGTGGAATCTGCTGCACTTAACAAACCTTGGAGAGTGATGGCACAATACAGCCTTCACTAAGTTATCAAGAATATTAGGACTGGAAGGAACCTCATTAGGTCATCTAGTCCAACCCCCTGCTTCTACTAAGTCATACCAGCCAGGAATTTATCCAACTAGGTCTTAAAAGCTTCCAAAGATGGAGATTCCACCATCTCCTTAGGGAACCCATTCCAGTGCTTCAGCACTCTCCTAATTTGAAAGTTTTTCCTCATATCCAATGTAGACCTCCCCAGCTCAGCTTGAAACCATTGCTCTTGCTCTGTCCTCTGTCACTACTGAGAATAGCCTAGCTCCCTACTCTTTGGAGAACCCCTTCAAGGGTTGAAGGTAGTTATCAAATTCACCCTCAATCTTCTCTTCTGCAGACTAAAGACGACAAGTTTTTTCAGTGTCTCCTCATAAATCGTGTGCCCCAGTCCCCTAATCATTTTTGTTGCCCTCCACTGGACTCTTTCTAATTTGTTCCCCATTTTTTCTGTAGTGTGGAGCCCAAAATTGGACACAATATTCCAGATGCAGCCTCACTAGTGCTGAATAGACGGGAATAATCACATCCCTCAATCTACTGGCAATGCTCCTAATAATACAATCAAATATGCCATTTGCCTTTCGGCAGCAAGGGCACACTCTTGACTCATACCCAGCTTCCTGTCCACCATAACCCCCCGGTCCTTTTCTACAGAGCCACTACTTAGTCAGTTAGTCCCCAGCCTGTAGCAGTACAAGGGATTTTTCCATCCTAAGTGCAGGCCTTTGCACTTTTCTTTGTTGAACCTCATGAGAATTTGTTTGGTCCACTCCTATGATTCGTCTAGGTCTCCCGGAATTCTCTCTCTATCCTCCAGCGTATCTACCATTCCCCCCAGCTTGGTGTCATCCACAAACTTACTGAGTGTGCAATCTATCCTATCATCCAGATCATTAATGAAGATGAACAAAATTGGCACTCCACTTGTTACTGATTGCTAACTAGATATTGAACCATTGATTCCTACCCGCTGAGTTTGATGATATAGCCAGCTTTCTATCCACCTTACAGTCCCTTCATCCAACCCATGCTTTCTTAACTTGCTGACAAGAATGCTGTGGGAAACTGTATCAAAAGCTTTGCTAAAGTCAAGATATATCAGCCTCAGTCTTTTCTCAACATTACAATGAACATCGTATACAAGATAAGCATTATCAAGGATAATCTTAAAACAAAAACTGAGTCTAATGGACCTAGCCCTCCTTTTCTTCTTTTCACAGCTAGAAAGTATGGTCAAATGGATAGGCTGTCACTGAATTTAATTATAGCCTTGGAGCACAATATAGTTAGAACACAACTCTAAGCATAAGTGTAGGCCTGTAAACCATATACAAAGAAACTGAGGAAATGTAAGTGCTTTGATAATGTTGCTTCACCTTTTCTATGTTTGCTCCAGTTCTGGTTTCTGTGTAGTAGTGACAACCCCCTTAACCTTTGTTGCAAAAAACCTGATTGGATTTACAGGAAAAACATCATTTAAGAGAATATATTATTTAAAATTGGACATATAAATCTTTGAATCAGATGGGAAATTTAATTACAGTAATTCATTTTAAATACTTTAATTTTTTTTTTTGCAAAGCCCTCAAAGGGTACTTTGATTGGCTTAGACATTTTTATAGCCCTCGAACTAGGGGTAGATTGGTTTTCTAACAGACTTCCGTATGTTTTTAGGCTTTGATTCTGTAGTGCCCTAAAGCATGTGTTTAATTTTAAGCATACACTTAAGTCCAATTGACTTCAGCTGCACCTGCTAACCCTATTCCATTTTACAGATGGATGGACTCAGTGGGTAATGAAGTTAATGGAAGGACTTCAATGACTGCTTGAATCTGCTCTTAGTGACTGAATTTTAGCACTGCTGATTCTGACCACGATCTATCATTTAAATAGTACAGCATTAGCCAAACTTTTCAGAATCTCAGTGTTTCAGTTCACATTTGATTAAACACACAACACACAGTGAAGGCTCAGAGCAGTGGGAAAAGCCAATCATTCTATTTAGAGGAGTTTGCCCATCCCCAGTGATCACTTTGGTTTCCTCCTGATGTCCTTTTCTGAAGTTCTTTTGCCAGGTAAGAGAGGAATACCTGTGGCACACAGACTACTTAATGGCAGGCCCAAGTTTACATTTCTCAAGACTTAACACCAACAGGCTGCAAGGAATTGTAGAGAGTCATATGCAGAGCTGGAACATTTACAGTATTCTTGGTTCCTGAATAAACAATTAAAGCAAGCATTCAAGTTTAAGAGTGAGTGGGAAAACAGCATCAGATGGAAAGGTTGAGCGTAAAGACTGACATGCTGTGAATCAGTTTTCTTCGTGCCTTGTATTTAGAAGACATAAGAAGTACATTCATGGCAAAGTTTCAGGGTCTGAGCATTAGTTGGGATATGAACCCTTAATATCTAACAAATGGAAATTTACTTCCTTGCTCATCTGATTAATAATAAGCAGAGCTGGATGAAATTTCCCTAGAAAATTTTTCATTGTTTTTCATTTTGGTGACATATGCTTGGCTGTACCATGCAATACTGTTGACAAAACCAATTTATCTCTCTTATTTTCCATGAGAATCTGTTTTGGTAACACAATGCCCAAGAGGGGAAAGTGCTCTTTGTTACGTTTGGAGTGAAATAAGTGTTCTGAGGCAAAATTAAGAGGGGAAAAAACAAAAAACAGAAGAAAAATAGTATCCATTTCAAGGGATTAATTCAGGAATGACTGAAAGAGTTCATTTCAATTCAAATTGATTTCACAGAAATCATACCAATACCACCTTTTGATCCTTGGTTGACCAGTGATCCAAAAGAATGAAACTTACTGTGCAAGTTGTAGAATCTGATGAAGCTGTTCCTGGATAGTCTTCTCCAGCTCACAGAAGGAAATCTGTGGGTAAAAAAAAAAAAACTTACTACATGAAAACGAATAAGGGCGTGATATGCCAAAGTTTTCCCTTTTCATAGATTCAGCATAAACTTGCTTTTTTCCCCCGGCCTTTTTTCCCATGATACCAGTGTTTTTCCTCTTAGGATATATTCAACTCATATTATATAGTATTATCTTTCTCAGTCACATTTCATGGCATAGAATATCTCAATGTTCTGTTAGCAGTGGGACAATGGAGCCAAAACAGGGAGAGGAATTTCTCTATGGCCAAAAAAGGCATTTTTCACCTGCTTATTCAATGTTAGGTTCTAGTTGAACTGCATCAAGCCGCAGAACGCCAAGAAGCTCCACAGCTATCAGAAATGGAAGTGGAATATCCATTGAATTAAGTTCCATTAGATTTTAGAGTTGTTAATGGGAGCTGAAAATCTTGATGTGCTGCCATCTCACATAACAGAATGCAAACACATTGGGAAAAATATCAAATCAGACAAAACACACTGTATAGTAAAGAAAATTAGTTACTGAAGCTGAAATCACTGTTAAGGAATGCTAATTAATAAAAGAAAAAGTTGTTTTCCAAAACCGACATAAATAATGATTTAAGCTTTGCCCTAGGGAGTTCTAAACTAATCTCATTGTTAAACAGAATGAATACCAAGCAGATTAACAGTGTTTCCTAAACAAGTATTATAACACTGTTTTGAAGGCCGTTTACTATTTTGAATAGAGAAAAAGGTTATCTTAATCAGCTTTACTAGTTGTACAGGGCAGCCTGTAATGTATAGCATGCTGTTAGTATTTTCACGTGTAAAGATCTTGTCAAAACATGCTTGTATTCCTTCAAAGAGCCATAAGAGTACATACTGTAATATTTGGAGCATCAGCCAGCTAAAATTAGAAAGCACTATCTGCTTTGGAAATAAATATTTTCTTTTTTTTCCCCACATTCTCTCAACTAAGGATGATGTAGAAAATTTACATGTTGTACTGTAGATGTCATAGTTGGTCACAGGATTTTTGTTAGTGTGCACTGTAGATGACACAATAATAAACATAAAGGGAAAACAGTTTCTAATTGTGCAGCCATGGACTTCCCATGTCCTATTCTGTTACCCACAGGCACAAGTCTGTAGCAACTGCTGTTAGGGAAGGGGATTCGGAAACTGCATAAGATGAATACAAATTAAACTTCATCAAGTGCAGAGATTGTAGGCGAATCAGACATTCTTTGAATTGTCCATATATACAATAATAATTACATTGATTTATTTCTGTAACATAATTAGTGTGATTTCTGGAAATACCACTGAGTACACAATTTTCTTTAACAAGGGCATAATTTATGGCTGTTTGAGTCCTTTCTTCATGATTCAGGTGGCTATTTGTTCCAGGGTTTGGTACAGAATTGCTTCCTAATGGAGCTACTATTGACTATAGTCACCTATTCTATGACTTTTAATAAACACATCTCCATAAGTCTCAGAGTTTCTTGCTGCAGTATTATGCTGCATGATGAAAGAGGTAAACCATCAACAAATCTGTATCTTAGTTTCCCTTCTTCCATAGACAGAAACTTCTGTTTTGGAGAAGGAAGTTAATGCCTTTAAACCTTAAACGTACTTTCCAAGAAACTGTGAAAGATGCCATGATTTGTGCAAAGGCAAGAGGCATTACTAATCGCCTTGATGTAGCAACAAAACTACATATAGACCCTTTCAGTAGCATATCTAATTCTTTGGCACACTTGTGTTTCTTCTTAAGCAGTAATGTACCAAGAAGATCAAGAATAAGTCTTGGAGGAATATCAGAGTGTACCAGCAATCATCAGTTAATGCAGGGATTCTGGTTTGTTTGATAAGCATTACAACAAACTCTTCTTTCTTTGCACTCTTTCTTCTCACTGTTTTATGAACATGTATTTATGAAATCCAGGACAAGAACTGAAGGGATAGCAAACCACAGCAGCATTTTTCTATGGAAAAAGTAGTACGTGACCATACAATTAATAGTGGTACGATAATGTATACATACAAAGGGCCAAATTAAGATTTCATAGGAAACCTTAATGTTAGCTTTTTCTATTTTTCGAGCACTTCCCTCTGCAACCTCAACATGTTTTTCAACATTTTTACATGTAATTAAAAATATGGGGCCAAATTGCTAGGCCTTACTTGTTTGGCTGAGCAAGTCTCTGATCCTGCAAAGACTAACTCATGTGCCTAACTTTAGACACAGAGTAGCCCTACTGAAGCTCTTTTCAATTCTGTGGAAGTCTTGGCCTGATTAGGTGTCCTGTCAGGATGAGTGAAGACTCCACAATCAAGTCCATAATAATTCATATTTACACAGCAGAGTGCTTTTTATCCAAGGAGCTGAATTTTTTATTTGTTTTCTTTTTATTACGGTGGTAAATATTATACTCTCCATCATTTTTCAGATGGAGAAACTAAGGTGTGAAAGGTGTAATTTGCCAAAGGTCACGTAACAAACCTGTGGCAGACTAAGAGGTATAATCCAAGGGACATCCAGAGTCAGTTTTTGAAGTATTTTTAAGCACCTAGAGATGCAGATAGGTGTCTAGTAGGATTGTCAATAAATTCTTATCTGCTTCATAAGGAACCTAAATACTTTTAAAAATCTGGTCCCCAGTCCTTAATGTTAGCCACAAGACCATCTTTCCCTTTAATTCAGTAATCAAAACCAAAGAACACAATACATTTTGCAATGCAGTAGTCTAGTTTCAAATTATAGCTATTAGATAATGTTCCTTCCCAGTTCTGTCACCCTGTTCTTGCTTTCTTATTACTACTCTGCCCATCTTTGTCAGCAACATGGAAAGGGGATAACGCCAGGGACATTCTTCAGAGCTGTCACTAATTTGACTTTTCAAAATGGGAACATTGAGTAATTTTGTCAGTCTCTGCCCTGTGCCACACCATAGAGAGTAATCTATTTGTTTCTGTACTCTACAGTCCTTTTCCTCAGATACCGTAAAACCTCAGAATTATGAGCACCTCAGGAATGAATGTTGTTCATAACTCTGAACAAAATATTATGATTGATCTGTCAAATGTTTGCAACTGAACATCGACTTTAATGCAGCTTTGAAACTTTACCATACAGAAGAAAAATGGTGCTTTTAAATTTAAACTAACCAGGTTAATCTAAAGGAAACAAGCACAGAAACAAGTTCCAAAGGGGTGGCCACATTAGTCTTGTTCAGCAAAACCACTTATTTGTCAGTCTTTAAAAGCACAGAAACCATTTCTTTACCTCATCTTTTTAAATTTTCAGTTTATTTTTTAGTCATTTATGTTTAACACAATACTTGATTTTATTTACTTATCTTCCTTTTTTTAGTGAGCAGTCTCTGGTACTGCTTTATTGCATCAAGCCCCAGGGGGTTGGACTCGATGATCTCATGAGGTCCCTTCCAACCCTATAATTCTAGTCTATTCTATATTTCAGGTTCCAAAGGAGGTGTGTGGTTGATGGGTCAGTTTGTAATTGCGGCATTCGAAACTCTGAGGTTCTACTACTGAATTTGTCATTAATCTACTATTCAAGCTTCACATATATCTTATGAAGTTTTTCTTATTTTTCCTCTTGCCAATTACATCATCATTTCTTGAAATGCTACTAGCAATTAAGTTGGCCCATCTGGCAGTTTTGCTATTATACCGTTAAGCCAACACAAGAGAGACGGTGGAAACTGGTTAAAATTTATAACATAGATATAATCAGGATTTTTGTGATAATAGCTATTTATTGCAGTTAGCTCCATTATGTTAAATTTATTAAAGAATTGGATATTTTCAATATAATGGACCAAATAACAGAACTCATATGCCTTAACAAAACTAGTTTAATAAGCACAAATATTTGGTTGTAGTAGCTTTTATTTGCAAACTGGAAAGGATTGATTTTCTCCCTACCCGGATTTTAAACATTTGGCAGTTCTGTAATGAAGATGGGTGTTATAGCCAGATCTGCTTTGCTCTATAGTAAAAACTTTATTTAATTATTTAGTAAAAGGTATAGGAGAACTGGGGAAATGCCTTCATCATTTTATGGTGTTCATATCTCTGCTGACATTTCTGGAAAATCTTGTGCTTGTTTTTGAAATGTATGGACTAATTCCAAACTGAATATTGTGATGCTGTAGCAGAAAAGCCTGATGACCAGCTGGCCTAGTGGTCACCTCATAACTTCACAGTTTTTGCCAGTCAGAGTCACACCTCTCAAATCACTAATCTCCTCTTCATGCTCCAAATGTTTCCTAAGAACTTACTGAAAAGAAATGGGGCGGGACGGCAGGAGGAGATTGTGATGAAGCAGAGGGTGTAGCCAGTAAAGTAACCCAGGGCGACTCACTACCCTATGTCCTCACCCAGGGCCCTATAGGTTTATTCAAATGTGCAGCCCAGTCATTAATTTACCCCTGTGTTTCCCCTGGGTCAGTTCCTACTAGCCTGGAGCTCCTTAGTTTGAGGGAATGGTTGTTGACTTAGCAGGTTCTCCTCAGTCTCATCAATGTCCTGGTCAGTCAAACAATCACTCTCTTAGACCTTTCAGCTCCTGAAGAAGGACAAGAGGAAGAATCCAAGTGCCTGCTGCTACAGCTGCCTTCACAAAGCTCTTGCCACACCAGCTCAGCTCTATATATCAGCCTTGCTTCCTAATGCCACATGTAGCTCTTTCCCCCTTCTCTGGGGTGATCAGTGTCCTTCTAAACTGTTCCTTCCCTGGGAACATTCCTTGCACCTGATGAAGGATGAGCCTCCCTCATTCAGTATCATCCTGGTTCAGCGTGGGGCTTGTTAACCCCACAGACACAAACAGTGCTACAACAGCAATGGTTTATCCCAGCTGTAGGAAAAGCTACAATATTCATTCCGGTCCAAAGACCAGAATTGGAAGCAGTAGTTTTTGTAGCAATATCAGCATTAGAGAGACTTAAGCAGGTATAAATAACATAACTATAGCATGTATGATGAAAAGACACTTAAAAGATGCATAAGGAAGGCAGTAGTGCCAACTGGTTGAAACAGAAGACAGGGAGATACAGATTCTGTTTCTCACTCTTCTTTCGATTTGTGTGAAAGTATGGCCAAGTCACATAGGATTACAGTAAGGTGGGAAATGGTTTTTGCCCTCTCCTGAGGATTTTTGTCATTACAATCAAAATTTCCCATCCTTAATTAAGACCAAAAAACCCTCTGTTGTAATCTTAAAAAATTTTTAATCAATAATCCAGGTGTGGCCAAACTGCAGCTCAGGAGCAGCATGTGGCTCGCGAATGAAAAAGTGCAGGTCGCAGAAGAAAGCCAGAGGAAAGCAGCCCCAGCCTAGGAGTTTTAAATCTTCCGCCTTGAGCATGCTCAGGGGGGGAGCCCCAGCCTGTGCCTAGGTGCTGGAGTGGCCAGGTAAGGGGGCCCTGGGAAGGGGAGGTTGGTCTGGGGGACCCAGCGTCAGGGGCTGGGCGTAAGGGAAGGGGTCAGGACAGGTGGGAGTAGTGGTGGCATAGTTGGAAAGGGCAGGAAGAAACTAAGTTTTTACTGTATAGGTAGGCCTAATTTTCATGGTAACCTTAAGTAGAATCTGACATTAGTAGGATCAGTATTTGCCCTCCTTTTACAATAAAATTAAAGTGTGCAATGAATTTTAAACTTAGTAGTTTTGGAGTAGGTAAAATATAGCTATATGTCTCAGTGCAGCTCTCAAAGGTTTAATAATCAACTTGTGTGGTTCTTGGGTTCCATAACTTTGGCAACCCCTCCAATAATCCAAAATATAATTAAGATTTTATCAGTTGAAAATGTTCTGTTTCCACGATTTCAAATTTTTAGTTTTATGCAATGTAGTTTAAAAGTGTCATTTCCTGGATAATGGAGTGGGGAGGTGAGTCTACAAGTTGGTTCAATAAAAGATATGACCTCACTCGCCTTGTTTCAGATTTGTCTTTTATACATTACCTAAAATTTTGAAAGCAAAATTCATTTCAAACCAAAAAATAAAAATTCCTTTCAAAAAAGTAAAAAGGGACATCTCAGTAATTTTGAAACTTTTTTCCATTTGATAGATTATGTTAAATTGACCTCTCTCAAAAACACTTTCTGATTTGAGGAACTGCCATCTTCCTACAAAAAGGTATTTTGCCCAAAAAGTCTCCACCAGGTTTACATAGAGCCTGCTCCAAAGTCAAATGAACTGAATTCCACTGGATCCACAGGCACTGGATCAGGCTTTGAGCCAATCCGTGCTTCAGTTTTACTAGCTGCAAAGTGGGGATAATCATCTTTACCAAAGAACTTTGACATTCTCATAAGAAAAACACTTTATAGAAATTCACATATTAGTATCGGGTTTGGCCTGAACATGCTTAATGGTTTCAATTCAGAGAGGGCCCATGGCAACTGCTTTTGGTTTCAGCTTCCATCCTTGCACCCCAAGGGTCACTTGGCGAAAAGAGATTTAGCCAAAATTGCTAAATTTTCCCTGGCTTTGGGATGAACTGAATGAAGCCCCTGATTTTATCATGGCTTCACCTGAAATTGCAAGTGAGCACACATTTGCTTAATGTTCAGAGTAGATTCACCAGAAGCATACATATCTTGGAAAACATTTAATTAACTTGCCACAAGTAATACTTCTGGAGCAAAATTGAGAAAGTGTCAGTTGGCTTCAGGTTTCAGCATAAAATATTTGCACATCTATACTTAAGAAGCATGATCCAAAATAACTGCCTTCTTGAGTGCAAAAGAGATTTTTAACTTTAAAGTAGGACAAATCTAGAGTATTTGGATAATACATTCATTTACCTGATCCTCCTCACTGCACTATAAAAACAGAGAATACTTCCAGGCTCCTGATACATCTAATGCAAAATCTTCAACATTTGAATCCCAAGTGATTGGAGTTGAAGATGGAATTTCCATGGAGAAAGACTATGGTGGAACACAGCATCTGTCACCATGTACTTAGGAACAATCAGCTATACAAAACTACCACAATGTTAACACTGTGCTGGTTATCAATGTGCAAGTCCCAGTGCCTCACATTCCAGCCTTTGTCAACCACGCCAAAGAATGCATTTCCTGAATAGCTGATTTGCAGCTGAGCAAGCTAATTTCACACGGTTATTGATTCTCTCCGGACAATTATGATCTCATTAGCACTTGGCAATGGCTCCAAATACTACTGCATTAATGACATAAGAGGAACATTGTCTTTGTAATGTGCCACATGCTAGTTTTACATGAGCGCATATAAAAATGCAATGTGCATCAAACATCCTCAGCTTCTCTTTCTCTTGCAAAACCACACTTTCCATCTCCTTCCCCCAAAGGCCAAAAGGTTCTGAATTTCCCCTTCCTCTGCCTTGGCAAGGTCTTTGTGTGCCCCATTTTCTCCCCAGCTCTTCTATGCCCACACTGCTGTATGGTTCCTTATTTCCCATTCCCCATATGCCAAGGGCTCTGTGTTCTCCCCATTCCTCCTTTTGTCACAACCTCAGTATTCCTCCACGTTCACTCCCCATGCTTGGGCCCTGCACTGAAGTCCATGTTTTCCCCTGCCCATCTCCACTTCCTCAACTTCCTGCTCCAATGTGCATCCACACAGTTACCCCATTCTAAGTGCCTGTTTCCCTCCCACACATACCTCCCTCCCTCTCTGCTTTTTCCTGCTTCCAGTTGCTCATCTTCCCAACCCATCATAGACTCATAGACTCTAAGGTCAGAAGAGACCAATATGATCATTTAGTCTGACCCCCCGCACACTGCAGGCCACAAAACCTCACCCACCCACTCCTACAATGAACCTCAAACCCATAACTGAACTATTAAAGTCCTCAAATCATGATTTAAAGACTTTAATACAGAGAATCAACCCGCAAGTGAGCCATGCCCAATGCTACAGAGGAAGGCAAAAAACGCCAGCGCCCAAGCCAATCTGCCCTGGGGGAAAATTCCTTCCCGACCCCAAATATGGCGATCAGTTAAACTCTGAGCATGAGGGCAAGTCCACAACAGCCAGTCAAGAAGAACTTCTCTGTAATAACTCAGAACCCACTTGAGCCAATGCCCCTTCCCAGGTCACTATCATACCCATCACCAGTAGTAAAAGACAGACAATGGCCAAGCTACACTGTCCATCATATCATTCCCTCCATAAACTTACCAAGCTCTGTTTTGAAGGCACCTAAGGTTTTTGCCCCCACCACTTCCCTTGGTAGACTATCCAGAACTTTACACCTCTGCTGGTTAGGAATCTGTGTCTAATTTCAAGCCTAAATTTTCTGAAGGACAGTTTGTATCCATTTGTTCTTGTGTCCACAGTGGCACTGTATTCAAATAATTCCTCTCCCTCCCTTGTATTGATCCCTCTAATGTATTTATAAAGAGCAATCATATCTTCTCTCAGCCTTCTTTTGCTCAGACTAAACAAACCAAGCTCTTTAAGTCATCTCTCATAGGAAAGATTTTCCATTCCATGAATCATCCTTGTAGCCCTTCTTTGCACCTGTTCCAGTCTGACTTCATCTTTCTTAAACATGGGTGACCAGAACACAATACTCCAAGTGAGGTCGCACTAGTGCTTTGTATAATGGTACTAACACCTCCCTGTCTCTAGTGGAAATACCCCTTCTGATGCACCCCGGGACTGCATTAGCTTTTTTCACTGCCACATTGCATTGGCTACTCATTGTCATTCTGTGATCAACCAGTACGCCCAGGTCCTTCTCCTCCCCCATCTTCTCTTGCAAACAGAGAAGTGTCAACAATTTGAGTGTTAGAGCTTGCATCTCACATATATTTAACAAATGGTTTTGTATCAAGTATGAAGGCTACTGTTCATGTTTCAATTATATTATACCTACACAGGAACATACCTTGCTATTAAATGCACTCATGTAATGACTGAGAGCTAGAGTGACCAGATAGCAAGTGTGAAATATCAGAACAGGGTCAGAGGTGATAGAGACCTATGTAAGCCAAAGCCCCAAATGTGAGGCCTGTCCATATAATATCAGGACATCTGGCCACCCTATGGAGAGCTGGGATTTTTCAAAGCTCATAGATCCAACTCTAAATCCCTTGTGTTCCTTTCAAAAGCCCAGCCCAAACACCATAGCTTGAAATTGCTGTTTTATTGCCACCACTGAAAATGTTAGAATTAACAAACTCGCTTATATTCAGAGCATACTAGAGTCACCAATTTTAGAAGTGAACACAACACCTTAAACACTGCCTGGAACCAGCAAGCCATTTAGAGGCCCCTTTTCAAAAGACAGCACTAAAGGCAAGTTTAGGAGGCTTAAATTAAAATGTGATAATATTTAGACTCTTTTCTATTAGTTTACTACAACAGTAACTCAGCAAAACATCCATGCAATTAAGTTTACTGGTGTCAACTTTAATGTTTTCTATTCATAATATATCTTTAGAAAATCTTTCTGAGCTTGTGATGACTAATTAGCAGTGTTTCAAGTAGCTCAGTTTAATACACACAACTATTGAGTGAAAAGAAATAGAAAGAAACAAACAAAATGATTATATTTCTAAGTTCACACTTTAGGTGTCATTAATTATTGGTATCTTCAACCAAAAGTTTTTGGGAAAATGTCAAAATATTCTTCATACTGTCAAAAGAATATCCAAAGACTATTTAAAGCTAAATGGCCAGCACATCAGAATGCAAATGAGGCACACATTCAGTAATATTTTTTGCACTAAACAATATGGAAAATAAATCTATCCTATGGCAAATGAGGTTGACAATGGAAAGGAATAAGATGTGTAAGGAAATCTGTTTTCCTTTTGAGTAATTTTAACATTTTAAATTAAACAGATTAAAAAAGGAATCTTTACCTTTCTACTTTTTTAATTGGAATTGAATTGGTGGGGATAGTTTGACAGCGCTGACATCTTCTCTATTAACAGAGCCAGCAGCAGTAAGAGGCTATATAATTTAGGCTTTTCAGCTAGAGAAGCCTGCAGATTCTCCTTCCTTCCTCCCCACCCCCTATGGGAATAAGTCATTTATAGGTACTCCATCCCAGGAGTCTTGAGAAATTATTATTAGTTATGACAGATTTAGTGACAAATGCTAAGCAAGTCCAGGTGGTGACCATATCATGAGATGAGTCTTTCTGACACCATTCACCATCTCCATTTTTTAAAAAAGTGCTGTATGAAAAGTAAATGTTATGCTGCTAGAAAAAGCTGGATTAAAAGGTCCAAGAAAGCAAGTGTAACACACTGTGTGAGTACATGTTCCTGTGAGATGGGACCAGTGAGCATTAAGAAGCCAGTAGGCTGGATGCTCCCAAAATCGACCTTCAAGGACATATTAAAAAAGTAGTGAAATGACAAATTGGACCATTCCTTACAGATAGTTAGCAAAACCATGTTAAACAGACTCAAGTTCTTGGAATGTTAACTTGTATTGTTAGAGAATTAAAAGTAAATTATATTTGTCTGTTTACCTGTCTCTTATTAGAAGGCTAACAATGACCTAATTATCTTGTGGATGCTAAACTTCAGTTCCTGTCTGTAAAGTTTCACTACTATATTCTGTTGATTCTGAGATCAAAAAGGAATATTAACATTACAATGGAACTATGGGGTAGTAATATTGTCTTCGTTTATATTTGAAAGTTGCGTCTCCACATTGTAAAACTACCTGTGAATTGCTTGGATGGTTGATTGCCTTCTACTAACAAATGCAACTAGTTAGCAATGTGTGCTATGCAAGTAGAGATTTACTTTAAAAGAAGAATGTACATTATCTGTTCTTCATTCAGGGAGTACGTGCTGTGATCATTTACCAACAAAAGGCTAACCAACTGAGCTTTATCTTATATAGTAAGGATCAGACTGTGGCATCTGACCCTTACTATATGAGATGGGCTTCAACTTTGTCAGGGAAAATTCAGCTCACAAAACTGAGGTCATCAGCTTACCTTGGATTATCCTAGCAAATTCTCACAGAAGAATTTGAACGAATTCTGCACATAGAAAGTACTAGTCTACTGAACTGCTTCTAGAAGGACTTCCACAGGTCAGGAGCTTCACCATCTCTATTCTAAAACTGATCTAAGAATTTGATTCATATCTGTATGTATAATGATCCTTAACCACACTAACTCTTCCTTTTCTTTTTAAAATACATTTTTGATTAGTTAATAAGATCTGGCTGTAAATGTGTGATCTAAAATATTCATTGACTTGGTGGATAATGTATCCAATCTCTTAGGACTGGTAGAACTTTATATGTGATGAAAAAGATTTTAAGTAATCCTTGCTAGATAGACTTGGCTGGGTCTGGATGGGAGCCTTGATGGATTGCTTAAAGGGAACTGTATTTTAGCTTAACTAGTGAGCTATTATAGAAGTTATTTGGTTACTGGCTTGCTGAAATCTAATCTAGAATAAGCTACCAGATCCGAAAATTGTCTGCCGTATACTTGCAGTTTGCCCTGACCGAGCATTCTCTGTATAGCCCCTGTCAGAAACAGGTTCATGTAAGAGGATAAGAACCTACAATTTCTACAGGGTAGAAGAAGCTTTCCCCTTCATTCAAGGGACAGTGGATTCCTTACCAGTAATTGTCCTTCATTGAGATAAGCTGCTCACATACATTCAGTTACCGGTGTCTACATGCCGCAGTGTTTGGTAGCTTGGAAAGTCTGTCAGGTCAGGGCACATGGCCAATGCCCCCTCTGTGCTGTGACTGCAACTACATAGGTGATTGTGACCCTGACCCTCCCAGTCCCTTATTCCTTCGCTAACTCTGGTTAGCAGGGACGGTGGGAGTGATCTGAATGTATGTAAGCAGTCCGTCTTGAAGGAGGACAGTTACTGGTAAGTAACCCAACATTCTTCTTCAAGCGCTGCTCACATCATTCAGTTACAGGTGACTGCTAGCCATACTCGAAGATGGTGGGAGGAGTTACAGCTTACCCATGCTGAGTATGGCTCTGCCCAATGCAGCATCTTCTCTAGCCTGTTGGACGATAGTATAGTGCATCATGAAGGTAGGCATTGATGACCACATAGCTGCCTTGCAGATCTCCTGGATTGGGATCTTGGCAAGGAAGGCTGTTGACAAAGCCTGGGCCCTGGTAGAGTGAGCCCTGACAGTCCCGGGAAAGGGTGTATTTGACCTTCCGTAGCAGTCTTTGATACAGTTTACCATCCATTTGAAAATGCACTGTGAGGACACTGGAAGACCTCTTTTGCGTTCTGCAACCACTACAAAGAGTTGGGGGGTCCTGAGGAATGGACGCAGGTGCTCAATGTATGTCAGGAGTGATCTCCTCTGGTTCTCCGTAACCTGAGTATCTGGAAAAAATACTGGCAAGCAAATGTCCTGATTGAGGTGAAAGAGAGAAACTACCTTAGGAAGGAAGGATGGGTGTATGTCAGGAGCCATCTCCTCTGGTTCTCCGTAACCTGAGTATCTGGAAAAAATACTGGCAAGCAAATGTCCTGATTGAGGTGAAAGAGAGAAACTACCTTAGGAAGGAAGGATGGGTGCGGTTGAAGCACCACTTTGTCAGTAAAGAACCTTGAATGTAGAGGTTCTGAGGAAAGGGCCTTCAACTCTGAGACCCTTCTAGCCAAAGTAATTGCTACCACAAAGGCTACCTTCCAGGCAAGGACCAATAAGGTACACGAGTCCAAGGGTTCATACGGAGGCTCCGTTAATGCATGGAGCACCACATTCAGGTCCCATTGAGGAGTGGGTTCGGAAGATAGTGGGAAAAGTCTTTCGAACCCTTTCGAAAACCTAGTGGAAGTCGGGCGGGAGAAAACAGGGACACCATCCACTTTTTTGTGGAGGGCTGAAATCGCTGCTAGGTGGACTCTTGGTGAGGAAAGAAAGAGGCCCTTGTCTCTAAGGTCTAGCAGATAATCAAGAATTAGGTGCAAGGGAGCTCATGTAGGGTTGACCCCTATACCTCAAGCCCAGCTGGAAAACCATTTCCATTTAGCTGTATAGGTGGACAGTCTTCTACCACCAACCAGCACCTTTCTGACCCTGTCT
This sequence comes from Podocnemis expansa, assembly GCA_007922195.1. Lineage (NCBI taxonomy): Eukaryota > Metazoa > Chordata > Testudines > Podocnemididae > Podocnemis > Podocnemis expansa. The sequence continues at coordinate 8,518,126 of ML682006.1, forward strand.
GAGCAGAGCCTTTCCTGCTCGCTGAGCCAAAGAGTCTCCAGGCTGTCAGGTGTAGGACACCTAGGTTTGGGTGCCACAGGTGCCCCGAGTCTTGTGTCAGGTGGTCCACCCCCAGGGGCAGGTGGAGTGGGGGCCTCTATGGACAAGTCTTGTAGGAGCAAGCACCAGTGTTGCCTGGGCCAGACCAGAGTTATCAATATCATGTTTGCTCTGTGTATTTTGATCTTCAAAAGAACCCTGTGTATCAACAGGACTGGTGGGAAGGCATACATTAGAGGGCCCGACAAACTGATGAGTAAGGCATCAGTGAGCAACCCCTTCTCTCAACCCCTGAGGAAGCAGAAGTCCTGACATGTCTGGTTCTGCCATGTCGTGAACAGGTCCACTAAGGGTGTTCCCCACCTGTCTATCAGGTGAGAGGACACTGTGTTGTGGAGGGACCACTCATGATTTGCTAGGGGTTTTCTGCTGAGCGAGTCTGCCAGCTTGTTGTCCATTCCCAGTAGGTGTGCTGCCACTAGAGTAAAATTGTATTTCAGGGCTAATTCCCAGAGTTTGCACGCTTCCTTGTGGAGAGCTGGGGATCAGACACCACCTGCCAGTTCGTATAGAACATGGCTGCAGTGTTGTCCATTAGAACCTGGACCGACCTGCCTTGTATCCTGTCCAGAAAAGTTATGCAAGACAATCTGATGGCCCACAGTTCCTTCACATTTATGTGAAGAAGGCCCTCTGCATAAGACAAAAGTCTCTGAGTGGAAAGCCCCCCCGAAATGTGGGCTCCCACCCTGAATCCAAAGCACCGGTTATCAATGTCACTGTGGGTATTAGCGTTTTGAAGGGAATTCCTCTCATGGCAAACAGGGGGTCCTTCCAGATCTGTAGTGTCCCCCAGATATCTCAGGGAACTGACAGTACCTTGGACAGAGGTTCTCTCCATGGGTGGAACACCATGGAGAACCAGACCTGAAAGGGCCGCATTCTCAGGCATGCCATCCGGATCACGGAGATGGAGGCTGCCATGTGCTGAGCAGCTGTAGGCAGTGATGGGCTGTGGTCACTTGAAACTCCTGCACTCCGTAATGATGGTGCAGATGGACTGAAATCTTGAGGGGGGCAGAGAAGCCCTCTCTTTGCAGGCATCTAGGAGAGGTCCTATGAACTCTATGCATTGGGACGGGTGGATTTTTGACTTCTGTCGATTTATGCAGAGACCCAGGTACCTTCACAGGCAGGTTACCGCTCTGACATTGTTTTTTACCTCAGGTCTCGATTCCCCATGTATTAACCAATCATCTAGGTAGGGATAGATTTTTATGCTCTGCCGGTTCAGGAATGTGGAGACTGGCGCCATGCACTCTGTGAATGTCCTGGGGGCCAGAGAGAGCCCGAAGGGGAGCAATGTGAACTGAAAATTATTTCCCCCCCACCATGAACATTAGGTACTTTCTGTGGCAGGAGCGTATTGCTATGTGAACGTAAGTGTCTTTTAGATCAAGGGCTGTGAAGCAAACCAATCCCCGGGAGACAGAAATGGGACGATCTGTGACAGGGAAACCATGCAGAACTTTATTTTTCTTATGTGTTTATTTAAAGCTCTGAGATCTAGAATGGGTATTAGGTCCCCATTGGGTTTGGGGACCAGAAAGTATCAGGAATAAAACCCTTTTCCCTGCTCCAGCTTAGGGACCCTTTCTAATGGCCCCGAGAGAGAGGAACTTCTCGCATTCCATCTCAAGCAAGCGATCGAGTTCCCGGTTCCCAAGATATGGGTTAGGGGACAGTTTTCTGACTCAAGAAGTTGATCAAAACTGTATGTGATACCCTTCTGAAACTGTCTCAAGGACTCACTGGTCAGTTGTGATATCAGCCCAGTGGTACACGAACCAGTGTAGGCAGTTGGCAAAGTTTGCGGTCAAGGCTGTGTGTTTGCTGCCTGCGGAATAACTGTCAAAAATTCTGCTTCCTCCCCAACGAGCAGTTGATACCCTGCCCGTGCCTGCTGTACTGTGAGGCGTGGGGTTTTCTATCCTTGCTCGAACGGGCCTCGTCCTTATCCAAGCCACAGAGTTGTTGTTGGGGGTATTGGTAGGACCGAGAGAAGGAACCCTGCATCTGGACTTGGTGCTTTAACTGTTGTAGTTGCTGTTGCAAGAGTTGATGAGGTTTCAAGGAGTGCCAGGTAGATTGCGGTGTGTACATTCCCAGTGATCTGAGGGTGGCTCTTGAGTCCTTCATGCCATGCAGCTTTGCATCCATAGACTCAGCAAAGAGGTCATGGCCTTTGAATGGCAGGTCCTGAATGATGAGCTGCATCTGCGGGGACAGACCTGAGCCCTGAAGCCAGGCGGAGTGACGCAGCAGCTTGGCAAATGCCATATTACACAAGGCTGTGTCTGATGCATCCCAGGTTGACATCAGAGTATCTGGAGGCCAAGACCCCTTCCTCCACCATTGCCTCATAGTCCCTGAGGTGGTCTTTGGGGATAAGATTGCAAAACCCCTCCATGGCTCTCCAGAGGTTAAAGATGCATCTCACCATGAGAGCTCGGTGATTAGAGATAAGCAGCTGCAAGGCTGAGGTGGCATAGACCTTCCTGCTGAGTAAGTTTAGCTTTCTAGCTTCCTTATTCTTGGGAGTAGAGCTGGATTGGCCCTGTCTCTTTTGGTTAACTGCATCCACCACCAGGAATCCCGGTGTAGGGTGTTGGAAAAGAAACGTGAACTTGTCCGATGGGATGTGGTACTTGCGATCCGCTGCCTTGGACAACGATGGAATTGAGGGCGGAGTCTGCCACTGCATCCTGACGATTCTTTACACCCCTTCATGAAAGGGAACAGATACCTTGGCTGGTGGGGCAGGGTCCCCGATGTCAAAGAGGGGGTCAGTCTCCTCCTAGACCACCCCCGGTTCTATGTTCAAGTTTGCTGCCATGCGGCAGAGTAAATCCTTCTGTGAGCGGGAGTTGTCCTTGTACGCAAGGGGCCTTTGGAAGGTGTACTCATCTGGGGAAGATGATGAGGGGGCTTGAGATCTATTGTGCTGGGTAGAGTCTGGGTCAGGCTCATCATTAGAAATATCCGAGGAGTCTGGGGTGGAGACGGTACCGAACAGTGCCGTGAAGTTCAGCTGTCATCGGCTGTCGTGTTGAGCTATTTGTGCAACCAGTTGTTAAAGGAGTCTCTGGTTGTCGTACCGGGCGACGGAGAGTGGCCCTTTGGCAGCATGGGAGGAACTGGGCCATGACACCCATATTGGGGTTGTTGGGGTCGTCATCTTTCTTGGCACAGGCGTCGGAGAGCATTTTCAATTACTCTTACCCTCCCGTTCCCTGGTACCAAACATGGTTTTTGGGGAACCAGGGGAGCGGATGGGAGCCAGAGACGATGATGAGGATGAGCTAGACCACCATCTTCTAGGACCATGGGAGCACGGTACTGAGGGCTCACGGGATGAATGCTGAGAGGAACAGCTGTCAGAGTGACTGTTGGTACCATTTTGCAATGCTGGACAGGGGCTCAATGGTACCGGACTCGGGGGTGGTGCTGATTCTTGCCTTGACCACTCCCTAGATGCAGGAGCCGGCTTACTCTTTGACTGGACTTTCTTCGCCAGTACAGGAGCCGGGACTTGGAACAGGGCCCCTGACGTTGCTAGGGCTCGTGGTGTTGATGGTACAAGGGCATTCCTGGGCCCAACTCACCAAAGGAGGAACGTGCAAACAGAGGCAAACTGAAGTCGATGCCAACCGCGGCCTTGAGCTCTATGCTGGGAGTTGGTACCAGGTGGGCTCCGGTGCAGGAGTCGCCCCGGGTGCCGGCAGAGTGCTACTGGCCTGGACGGCATCAGGGGCGGATGCACAGTCCTCCACGAGAATACATAAGCATCACTCTCCGTCCTTGTGAGTCCTACGTTTAAAGAACTGGCAAATAGAGCAATTCACTGCTAGGTGTGACTCACCAAGGCACGTGAGGCATTTCTTGTGGGGATTGTCAAGTGGGAAGGCTTTGGAATATGCTGAACATGGCTTAAACCCTGGCATTCTAATTTCTGAGTGAAAAGGAGTGACAGGCACTTGCTTATGCAAGTTTTGGCTGATCCAAACTGTCACTGAGGGCAAAAAAGGAAACTGGGAGGGTCAGTGTCACAGTCACCTATATAGCCGTGGCTGCAGCATGGTAGGGGCATTGGCCGTGTGCCCTGACCTCACAGGCTAAGGCTAAAGACTTTCCAAGCTACCATACGCTGTGGCACGTAGACACCTGTAACTGAATGATGTTAGCAGTGCTTGAAAAAGAAGAAACATTCTGTTGTGCTGCATGATGTCTTAAGTTCAAATTCTTTCATCAAACAACCAATGTTTTCTTCTAATTCCGATATGGATTTACAGCCCTGTGTAGCTGTTTTCATAGGGAATCAGTAAAATATGCAGCACTTGGGAGGTCTGTCTGTATTCGCTCAGTTCCTCAAGCCTTGTCTGCACTATAAACGTGTACTGCTTACTATACCAAATATAACTGAAGCAGTAGACTCTCCCTAGCGTGGTTGCACTTATATCACTTTTCCCTTCCAAGAAGGAGAATAACTATACCAGTATAAGGCACCTTTATACCAATACAACAATCTATGAGAGAGCTATTTTGGTAAAAATTTAACATCCCCTAACTGAAATACTTGCCCCATAAAAAATTTAAGTGAAGACTAGTCCTTAGAGTTTAAGACCAGAAGTAGCTCACATAGACTAAGGTAGGTGATGGTAAGGTGACAGCAATGGCTGTATTATGGCAAAAATGACATTTCCCTCTAATTATCTTAATGTTTTTATCATCTGATGTATTTCTTCTACGGTTCTGCACATTTTACTGCAACAGCCATTTTAGACAAAGGATCCAAAAAAGTGAAACATTTCTGACTACATTTCTGAATAGTTCAAGGTTTCACTTTTTTTTCCTGTTTAGTTACTAACGGCTTAGTCTGCACTGATGGCAGCAATTTTGCCGCTGCCAGTTCACCCTTCCGGAGCAGATTGCAGCAAGCATGAATTCATCACACTGCTCCTGGAAGTTGGCCCAAGAAGTCCTGGGGGTGAGGGGGAGTAGGGAAAAGGTGACCGCAAGGTACTTGTGGTTGGCTTTTCCCTAATGTGTAACAGGGGCTTAAAAAGTCACCACCAGTTATGCAAGGAATTTAACTTTCCTTGCATAACTGGCAGTTGACTGCCACCGAAAAAGCCCCAAATGTAGACTAGGGCTCTGACACCCTCAAAGGGCACAGACCACTTCAGCACTTTCAGCATTTGTTTTTTTAAAAACACACCCTATTGTTTCAGCTCTAGAGGAGTTTTAAGTGTCTGTCAAAGGCAAAACATGATGCTAAACTGCTAGTTTTGTCAATGATTCCATATTTTATATTACCACTACTTTACTAATGGCTTTCCACAAACCAGTCAACAAGGAGCTAACATCATTTACCCTGTGTATGGATGGTGCCATATGAAAATCAAAAACTATTTTGCTCTAACAATATGTATAAATCCTGGCCTCACATCAGCCATTTCATGTTTAGGTTTATAATGGATTACAAGTGGAATTATGTTGTTGATGGCATGATCAAAACTTTGGAAAAGAACAAAGACCAAAGTGAAATGATTTACTCTTGTGTGTGCCAGAGCAGCCTTTGAAGGAAATGAGTTAGTACCTCCTGAAAACCAATGTATATTGTAATAACAGTTCTGATACCAATTAAGGAACTACACCAAATGGTGGAGAAGTGGGGGCCACAAAAGAGGATCTACATGGCATATAGCTCGTCCATTGCCAGTCCTAGATCTCTTGATATCTGAATTGGTCAAAGATCACTGGGCTTTGGAGGCTGAGCTCCTAATCTCTCTGGAAGGGGGAAAGACATTATCCCTTTCTATAAGAATTTATGTTATTCATCTCTGTTAACTTGCCCTTTATTCTCTCACATGGGAGAGGAAGATCCAAGTCAATTTTACAATTTCCCAATATCATCATCATGTGCTCCTCTTTTCTAAAACTATGCTCCTTTGCTGCTTTTAGAAGAGTAAAGAATTCTAATTACCAGATTGACTAGTAAGGGAGATAGGTTCATTTCTTCCTTATCCTTTTGGTCAAGTGCCATTTGCATGCTGGTATTTAGTACAAATAAATAATATGGAGGGGATATAGCAAATGTCACTAGCTCTTCATTTTCAGCCCCAGATGTTGAATGTTTTGGCCAACTATATTTAGTTCTTTTAACAGCTTTCCTCCTGCATCAGACTTGTTTGTTGCTTTTTGAATTCACTCAAATTTATCTTTTTTTTTCCTTTCCGTAACTGTAGGTCCAAATGCTGTATTTTCTGTTCCAGTGACCATCTCATGTGATATGCATAGACAAGGACCATCCACTGTCATCTTGGCAAAGTAGCTTGCCAAGTGCAGGACAAAATTGCCTAGGTTTTCTTTTTCATTGCAAACTCATAAATATCTATTTATTCCCATCACCATAGAATCTCTGTGCTTTTCATGTAAAATCAATAGAAATAGCAAATCTCCCAACAGATTTCATAGAGTCTCTGTACTTCATCCCTGTGGGCTAAAAGTCTGCTTGGGTTTGGGTTTTGTGTGTGGTGCCAGTGTCATTTTAATGATGGAAAGGCTCTCCTCAAAAAAGGCCTTGCAATATCTCCTAAAGATGATCAGACTCTGGATTGGCCTGGTCTCCCCTGGAAGATTGTTTTAATAGCTGAATCCTCTCAGCAGAGAATGCTTTGCCTCCCCAGCTCTCACACACTATCTCAGGTTTTGCGATCTGCATTGTCCCAGAGGTGTCCAGCTCTCACTGGGATTCACAGATTGAAATTTGATCTTTGATGTAGTTCTGTATCCATTCATAATTGTAAAAATTAGGACCAAAGCTTGCAACTGGTGTCAGGAGTTGATTGGGAGCCAGTGGAGAGACTTTAGAGGGTCCTGATGTGCTCGCACTGGCCTATACTCTGGAGAAGGTGAATGCTGGAATGTAAGACTACTTGACAGAGCTACTTTCAGGTTTAATTGCCAATATTTAAAGCAAGGCATTAAATATTTCTGTACTAGAAAACAATAAAGAATATTTTTATTTTAGTTTTATGTGAAATTGTGGATTTTTTAAAGAATATTTCACTTACATTTCACCAGTTTTGATGCACCCAAAATTCCCACTTGCAGGAAATTTCAAGGAAACAAGAATCTGCCATAAGCTATCCAGTAACAATTTCTGTTAAATATGAGCTCATTTTAAAAATGAAATTTGTTCTGATTGAATGCAATTGTATTTTATAATAGGCCCAGTTTGGAATTTCCAATCAAACACAAACAGTGTGTTCACACAGCCTCCTTATTCCGAAACAATGGAGGTTGTTTCGAGATCAGGTTTTGGCTATTCACACGACGCATGGTTGTTTCAAAACAAGTTAGATCTAGTCTGTGAGCGAAACAACATTGTTTCGCAAAGGTTGTTTTGAAACAACATCGTGCAAACGTGTTGTTTTGAAACAATGGTGGTTTTGAAACAACTTGTTTTGAAACAACCGTCGTCTGAACATGTTGTTTCAAAACGACGGTAAGTCATTTTGAAATAACTGTTGTCCAGAATTGCTATTTCAATTCCAGCTTTTCTCCTTATTTCAAAGTGACTTTTTTGCTAATTCGAAATAAGTCACTTCGAAATAAGGCGTTATTTCGATACAAGTTGTTTCGGAACAACCGTATCGAAATAACCCCCTGTGTGAGAACACAGCCAAAGATGCTAACATTTCAAGCATTTCAAATATCTATAGAGATATTTTATACACCCTTAATTTTAATCAGTCATTAAATAAAGCGTATTACAGGTGTTAAGTGTAAGCTCATTATTTCTAATGCGAAATAGATTTGAAAAAGGAATTTAATTAAGCATCCAGTTCTGACTTCTGATAACCTTTGCATCCTTCCTTTGCTTAGCGACCACCTTATATTAAATCGAACGCAGCTTTACAATAAATGTTACACTAGTGTATGTGAACTTTTATTTTATGAGCCATAATTCTCTTATTAATCTAATATTTTGCCTAGTTTTACTGCAGACAGAAAAATGAGGGACCAGTCATTGACAGTATGCAAGAAGTGCAAGCAACTAAACATGATGTAAGGATGGAAGAATTCAGTGGACAAACACAGACAAAACAAAAGGCAAGAATATATCAATCAATATACAGTGAAGCCAAGCAATGTCAAAATACAGAGAGGGTTACTGGGGAAAGAAAATGGAATAGTACACACGTTTGCTTGAAAGACACTTGAAGGCTTCTTCAGAGAGAGATTAATATCTACACAGTACGTGAACAACATGCTAAAAAGGTTGCAAGCTGTCAGAAAGATACTAACGGTAAAAAAAAAAAAAAATTAAATATTGCATGACTCTGCTCCAATGGGGTCAAAGCACATGTGTCTCAATCCAGGGACTTGTTTGAAAATGGGCAAGGAGAAAGAGCTGGAAGTCCCTCCTAACTCAGCACAAGTAGGTCACTCAGCCATAATGGAGCCACTCATACTTATCACACAGGCCCTCCACCCTCAAGGATAGGGCCCTACCAGTGTTGCTGGCAGCACTATGTAGCAACATGACCACAACCTGGCTCTCCTGCACATGAACTAATGATTAAGGAACCCTAAAAACAGGGCGGGTATCCTGCATTTTTAGTACAGGTGCAGCAAGTGCTTCTTTGGAAGACACTCTTCATGGCACTATTAGATCCTGCCCTGATCCACTGACTTAACTGGAAACAGGATCAAGCCCACAGTGCCTTCATTGTCCACCATGTTAACACTGAATGTACTGCCCATGTATGCATCACTGCCACCACAATGCTCCACGGTCTCTAAGACTGTCTACACTTAGAGTGAGGGGTGTGATTCCCCAGCTTGTGTAGACATACACATGCAAGCTTTTATTGAGCTAGCATACTAAAAAATTAGTGCAGCTGTGATAACACAGCAGAAGTGAGCAGTCACACAAGTTAGCCACCTTGAACACTAACTCACCTGTGGCATGCACTCGCGGCAGCTAGGTGTTTACCACTGCCTGTGCTACCATGGTAGTACTATGACTGTGAACACACTACCTCAGTAAGACTTCCTACAAATATGGCTATATGAGCTGGGAATCACACCCCTTGCTCCAAATGTAGCTGGAGCCTAAAGGCCATAAAATATCTATGGTGTTAATCAATCAATCTGCTGGAGATTTCTGTTGCTTGTAATACTGTTTTGTCCACATTATAACTGAAAGGTCTTTGTAATAGAGGAACAGAAGGAAAGCCAGTTTACAGCATCAGGTATAAATTAAGGATTATGACTAACTATGCATTTTAAAGAACATAAGACTGGTCATACTGGATCAGACCAATGGTCCATCTAGCCCAGTATCCTGCCTTCTGGCAGTGACCAATGGCAGGTGCTTCAGAGGGAACGAACAGAACAAGTCATCATCCCATCAACCATCCCATCTCTGGCAAACAGCAAATTGCAGACTATCCTGCCTAATAGTCATCGATGGACCTATAATCCTTGAGTTTATCCAGATCTTTTTTGAACCTCCTTATAGTTAGGATGATCAGATATAGGTGTTAAAGTATAATTTGGGGGGGGCCCAGAATGCTCCCATGCTGGTGGCCCCCCCCTCCACTGGTGGGCCTCCCAGACTCCAGCTCCAGCTCTCCCATGCCACCGCCCCACCCCTTGCTCCCCAATAGCCCCCCAGCACAAGTCCGCCACCCCGGCTCACCAGCAGTGCAGCTGGGGTGGTAGGCTCCAGTCTCGGCAGTGCTGCAGCAGGGCCCATGTTGGGGGCGGGGCATACAAGGGGAGTGGTTTGGGGCAGTAATGCCCTTGGCCCCTGCCCACGGGAATGAGGCAGCATGCCGCTCTGGGGCAGAATGAGGCAGAATGCTGCTCCCAGCATTCGGACCCCTAAAAATAGAACGTGGAGCCAGAACGCTGCGTTCCGGGACTTGCATTTTTCAGTGGTGGGCCCTGGGATGCAGTGTTCTGGCTCCAGGGTCTATTTTTAGGGGTCACAGAATGCTGAGCCCCTAAACATAGTGGGCCCCGGAACGGCATTCTGGTGCGTTCCCCTTTACTTTAACCCGTGATCAGATATCCCAATTTTACAGGAGAATCGGAATAGTTGGGGCTTTTTCTTATATATAGATACCTAGTACCCTCACCTCTACCCCAATTTTTCACACTTGCTATCTGGTCGTCTTAGTTAGAGTCCTGGCCTTCACAAAATCCTCTGACAAGGACTTCTACAGGTTGGTTATACATTGTGTGAAGAAATATTTTGTTTTATTTTGCTACCTATTAATTTCATTTGGTGACTCCCTAGTTTTTCTCTTATGAAAAGGAGTAAATAAGCACTACTTTATCTACTTACTTCACATCAGTCTTTATTTTATAGACTTCTGTTATCCCCGCCTTCCCCAGTCATCTCTTTTGTAAGCTGAAAAGTCCCAGTTTTATTAATCTCTCCTCATGTGGAAGCTTTTCTCACACCCTAATCATTTTAGCTGCCCTTTTCTGTACCTTTTCCAGTTCCAATACATCTTTTTTTTTGAGATGGGGTGACCAGATCTGCAGACACTATTCAAGATGTGGGCATACCATGGATTTATGACAAGACAATACAATGTTTTCTTTTCTGTTCTCTGTCTTTTTCCTAATGATTTCCAACATTGTTAGCTTTTTTGACTGCTTTTTCTTGTTTAAGTATTTTGGGAACCTAGAAAACATTTTTAATCTCCAAATATCAAGATTTGTGTCTACTTGATTTATGTAGATTCAACAAGTATCAAAATAGTTGCATTAGGCTTTTTGGAAAAAGTATGTTATGGATTTCTTCCTTCTCTGAATCTGAGCTCTTTCTTACAGTTTTACTAGAAGAATTACTTCAGGTATCATCATTCTGTGGTACTTTATCAACCTTACATCAGGCAGCTCTGCAAAGAGGACTATCTTCTCAGCCATATTTCAAACAACTTGATACAATGAGAGATTTGTATGTTGTGTACAAAGCATCGACCTTTATTTTATCTTATAGACATATGTTTTTCAAATGTCACTTGTTTACAAGAGAAATTTACTTCCATTAAAAAAGGGCTGCCTTGACCAGCTAGACAGATATAAAAAACCTCTAGTCATTGTCCTTGCATCCTCATAGATTGAACTATCATTTTTAAACTTCGCTGTACTTTCTGGTTTTCTGAGGTGAGACGTTTAACTTTATAAGTTAAGGGGCATGCCATATGTTGGGTAAACAAAGTTAACTAGGGGGACAAAAGTGTTCTATTATTCACACTAAGTTCTCTGTACTTAGCAGAAATCACACTTCATTTTGAAATCTTTCTGAAGCATTAGTCCCCAGGCAACAACAATTTTGCACATGAAAATGTAACAGGTTTCATAAAACACCATATAGTAAAAGATGCTCCAAAATGTGCTGTTACAAGAATATGTGCTGGACATTTTAAAAATAAGGGGACCAATAATGTCACTGCTTTGCATGCAAAACTTTCACTGACTGGAGATGAGCCTTCAGAATTGGGAAAAAGTGATTTTTAAAAGTCAGAACACATTAGAGCATCTCACTTGTGTCCTGAAACAGCAAATACACATGCTTAATTATTTGCATGTGAACAGTCCCAAATAAGTCAATTGGATCTATCTATAGATCTAATTTGTTGGCAACCCTCAAGATTTTAGTACAATTTTCACAACATGTGTTGTTCTCAAAGCCCCAGCTTGCAGAGTCAGCTTGCAAGGTATGTCTACACTTAAAATGCTCCATCTGTGCCATTATAGTGCTCCAGGGTAGATACTCTTTACAGGGATGGGTAGTTAAATCCACCTCTCAGAGGCAGTAACAAGGTTGACTAAAGAATTCTTCCAGTGACTTAACACTGTGTACACCAGGTCTTTGGTCAGTTTAAACTAAATCTGCCAGGTTTGTGGATTTATATGTTGATTTAAGTTTTCAGTAGATATGGCATCAGTTGTTTACATGAGGCTCTCCGTTGGTTCCACCACCCCAAGTATATTTCTGATTCTCATGGTTGCAGAGCTTACAGATTGTTTCCTCTGTCCACCTCAGAATGCATTTCCCAGTCACCACAACCATTTGTTTCCTCTTAGGCATGGTGCCTGAAGCCCTACCAGTATTGGGTGTACATGGCTTCTCTTCTTCCACCTTTCGGGGAGGTTCTTCATCTCTTGTTACCAGGACAGCATACCTGTTTTATATTGCTATGGATGATGCTTGGGAGGAGGGGGTGGACCACAGCCTACTGCCAAAAGTAACCAGGAGCCAAAAGTAACCAGGAGCTAGATTCCTCCCTGTGAAGGATTCTCCTTCCTCCTCCCTTGGTAGTGCCCCTGAAGGCCTCTCCAGCTGCATTTCTTCCTCAAACTTGGAGGTCTCCATATGCATGTTTTCAATTAACTCCTCCTGTGCATGGATGCTCCTCAGCCTAGTCACCTCCTATTGTACTCTCCCACCTGCTTCATGAGAAATACTACCAGTGGGCACCTCTCACACTGGATGTTCAAATACAGACCAGAGTCTCTGCAAATCCACATCAGGATCTGGGTAGCAGCATCCATGACTGGCTCTGTTTGCTTCTGGCTCCTCCACCTGCAGCAATGTCAACATTAGTGATGCAGCATTTCTGAATCATGCTGATTTTGTTATTTCTATCTCCTACCCATTCCTTCTCAGATTCTCTGTGTGCTGCCTCCCTGTTTACTAGCTGTTTGTGCATGTGTCCTGTAGAACTGGCACCTAAAGTTTCAATTAAATCTATGTAAATAACTGCAGAGGGCCACATACTGATATCCTGACTAACAGTTGCTTACTTCATGTATTGTGCTACTAAAGTCAATAACACCACTTGTGAAATAAAATTGCTACTTCACATAAATACAAACATCAGAATCTAGCATATAAAGCAGGCTAGGGTAGTAGGGCCTTCAGAGATATTTAAAACCCAAAGTGATGCAAGTTGAATTTCTGGCCACACTGAAATCAGTGACAAAACTCCCACTAAAGTCAGAATTTCAACTATAGTTTTGTGATCTCTTGAGAACCAATACTTTAATTATTTGCAAAATGAACTGCTGCAGAATACCAATACTGTCAATGAAAATAATCAGGATACAATAACAGTTTTGTTTTTTGTTAAAAAATCTTTTTATTTTTTATGCCCAGGTCCATTCTAAAACTATGAGCAACAGGACATGAATTTGCAAATCAAATGATATATGGCTACAACGGTTCTTACTACTTTTAACTCTCATTTAATTGGAGTGTTTCCCAGTTAATGCCACAATACTTCATATACCTTCTCCTGTTTATATTGCACAATCTTTTTATAACTAGATTCTATAAGTGATCAGTGACCACTGGAGTTAAAAAGTGCAGTGCTAAATGTTTAATTTTGTTGTCTCTCAGGAAAGAACTACCAATACCCAAAAGATCAATTTTAATTGGAACTTCACAAACACCAATGAATTTTATTGTAAGCTGTAGCAGATAACTATAAAGTTACTGCAACATTTATTGCATCATAAAATTGATTTCATGCATACAAGTTCTTGAGTGCCTTAGAGTATAAAAATAATAATAAAAAAATCACTCACTGCTTTTTTTAAAAATCTAATTGTGAAACTCATACTTAATTTAGACTCCCAGAAGACTGAGAGTAGGAAAGTGTATCAAGAGAATTTAATAAAAAAATTATTTCTTTACTTATCTTCTTTTGTTCTTACAAATGTGTTTTTGGCATGTCTGTTACAGGAACACTTTAGGATAGAACAACATAAGAAATGTTTTTCTCCTTTCATTCAACCTTTTTTCTTTTATTTGAAGAACATTTGTTATAAAAATCTTCAATATGCATATATTCCATATGGTATACTATATAGAATACTTGATGATGTTTTGTGGTATAAAGAATTTAATGTCATATATCTGGCATTATACAGTTCCTCTGAAATGAGTCCCAATAAAATCTTTATATCACAACACGTCATCACGTGTTTTCTGTATGTTACAGAAAATCTATTTTTCAGTATTTTAGAATCTAGGGAATTCTGAAAATAGTTCTAATAAAATTTTTAAACAGCGCTCTTTCTGTAAGCCTAAGTGGAAGCACAACTGAACAGAACTTAGTAGGTAAAATTAAACCTCTTAACTGACTTAAAATAGGTTGTCTGTTTGCAACAAATCTCATGCATTGGAGGTCGAATATCTCAGACCCATTCAGGTCTAAATCCTACTGGTCCAAATCCCACGGTATCATTGGGCAACTGAGGCTCTTCACTTCCCAAAATGAACCACCAGCAAAACATTTATAGGCTCATGAGTAAGGACGTCATTTGGTCATGAAAATGAAGGATTCCATAACTTTCCAGGACCCCTGGGGCAGAGTTGGAACAGCCAGCCCCAAGGCCATCCAACAGCTGCTTGGCCAGAGCTGCCTGCTGAAGCATCTGCTGCTCTGTTTCTCCCCTTCTCCCATAGTATTTTTAGTAAAAGCAAGAGACAAGTCACCACAATTTCTGTGACTTTGTGTTTATTGCCTGCAACCAGTCCCTCTGACTTTTACTAAAAATACCTATGACAAAATCTTACCCTTCCATCATGAGACAAAGGGTTACAAAGAGGACTGAGGGCAGAGCTGATACCAGCAATGGTAATAGCTGTAGGATTTTAGAGCTCCTCAAATAAAGAATGTTACAGAAGAGAGCCTAATATTTGCTCTTCTGTGATTAGATGACTGTAACCATCTTAACGAAAGATGATTTTATTCACGGTTCCGTATTTTACTTTTTATAACATTTTAAAATAAAGACAGCACTTTTGCAAATAGTATATTCTTGAGCGAGGTATGTTAACATGTAGATCTTTCTGTGCACCAGTTCAGAATATTGGACTAAAAAGCCCAATCCAACTAAATTCACATGAGCAGTTCTTTCCGCCCATCTAGAGTCCCAGTGAAATCAACTGTGCTCTATATAAACTGCAGGGGTCTGTTTCCAAGATCAGATTCAGACCCAGGATGAAAAACAAATTAATAGATAGGAGTAAACGAAAAATGAAGAAATAGGGGAAAAAATAATACCAAGGAAACTTCTTGGACTTGAAGTTGGTCATCTGATCTGCATCCAAAAAGAGAGTATCTTAATCTACACTCATGATAGGAGTAGGACTGGGAAAATCTAATTTTGCTGGCTATGAGGCCAAATTGAAGTCACTGGGTGTTTTATCCTATTCTGCATGTATCCACATTTATTTGGGCAATTCTGTAGGCTTGATCAAATGC
This sequence comes from Podocnemis expansa, assembly GCA_007922195.1. Lineage (NCBI taxonomy): Eukaryota > Metazoa > Chordata > Testudines > Podocnemididae > Podocnemis > Podocnemis expansa. Next base: position 8,533,530 of record ML682006.1, read on the forward strand.
TTACAGTTTACACTGGATCTGACCCTGAGCAAAAGCAGACCGCATGTTAACTGTTGGCCTACAAATCTAAGAAGGCTTGCCAGAGCTATACAAATGTCTGCTGTGATTTTGAGCTTGCCAATGGTGTGTTTTCAAATTTTGTCAGTTCAAAAGTGAATTGAAATTCTGATTAATGGCAGGTATTATGATTTTCTTTGCTGGCTGTGAGGTGTGTGTGGCTCTCTTTCTTTCTTTCTTAAACTAAGCACCAATGTATCACTGAAGAAACATATTCAGCACTGGGAAATTCAGAAGCTAGTGCATTTCTCTCTGAGTTAAGTAATGTGAATGTCCTTTTTAAATATTTATATTCACTTCTATCAATATGTGGTATGGAGAATTAATGCAACTTTTTTTTGGTTATTTTGGTCCAACACCTAAAAATGCAGAGGTATTGTTAGAAATATTACCAGTTACTACTCATATACAAGAATAGCAACAGAAAAACTCTTTACGAATAAATACTGGCCATAAAAGATAAGCTATTTTTAGAATATAAAAAAACATTATATCACCACTTCTACCTTTGCTAATACCTAGGTCTTCTCATCTGTAGAGCTCAATGTTCTTTACCAAGGAGGTCAGTACAATTATCTCTATTTTGCATATGGGTAAACTGAGGCACAGAAAAGTAAATGACTCAGCTCACCAGTGGGAAAACCCAGGTCCCTGGAGTCTTGAACCAGTACTCTATGTACAAGGCAAACCACTCCCTGTTCAATTTTAGTTCCAGGTATGTCTTTTTCACACCCCTAGCAACATAACTTACACCAGCTTAAGCCATAGCATGTACATTGCCTAAGTTTATCAAGTTGTAGCAGACACAGGTGGTGGTCAGTGGGGAATATGAATCTGTACTTCTCCCGTTGACATAGCTATTGCCACTCCCTAAGGTGGTTTTATTATGTCCAGGAGAGAACAATCTCCTGTCGGCATAGAGCAGCTACCTGAGCGATCCTACAGCAGTGTAGCTGCATCAGTATAAGCAGTGTGGCTGTAAGCTCACTGGCATAGACATGGCAAGCCTGAGCAACAAAGGCCATCTGGGAAAAAACAGTCAAACGAAAAGGAAAATGTCACACCTTGGCCTTGTAACTAAAACCATTAAATACATTGTAACCCCACCCCAATAAGAATGCAGCTGAAGAAGGTGTTTCCTTATGTGGGAAAATAGAGTGGGATACACTATTTGTGGGGCAACATGGGTCCATAATGAGTCCTAAGAGTTCCTAGGCTTGCTAAAAAAAAAAAAAATGGAGGTTGTGTCTTTTCTGTCCCTAAAACTCTAAAGGGAAACCCATGTGTAATGAAGCATAAACATTTGGCATTTATAGGCTGTTTTAAAATAATTCCTCTAATGCTTTGTTCCACTTGCTCAAATAAACCTGCCTGTTTAAAGATGTCTGTTTGTCAGTGTATGGCCCTGGTCCCCTGGTCCCAAAAGGAGGAAGCAATGCAAGGGGTCCAGTTAGATCTGTATGTTCAAAACAATGGCTGGCATAGATAGGTTGTTGTACCCAGATCTCAGCGCGGGAGAACTGCAAAATTCTACCACATGTAAAGGCACAACATTTGCCATCTGAGGGACATGCTCAGAGATGAAAGATCAACAATACAAGCAGGTCTCTAGCCCCGCCACAAGTCAACATGGATATTTTGAGACATCCTTAGACATTTTAATCCTGATTACTATCAATTAACATTATTTTCCACTTAAAGTTTAGAGCACGAAATGCTAGATTAGACTTTTTATTTCACTCTTGGTCCTTAGTGAGGTCTCTATGGGCTGAATTCAAACCTGTCCAGAGGGCTCTTCTAAGGCACATTAGTCTTTAGTTGCTGTTCGCACAGAACTGAATTCTGTTGAATGCTATTGACGTCAGTGGGAGGAGGATCAGCCATAAGAGGGTACAGAAAGACTGACATCCTCATCCGTCCAGAAAACTGGACTCTGTTTGCTGTTAACCCTCAGACAGAAGAACAACAAATTTTAATCAGTGAATGATTTTATGATTCACTAATCTCTGTTCTCCCACAGTGTTAATATTTAGGCAGAAATCATTGCATTATATATGTCATGGCAAAAAACTAGAGGAATCCACATTGGTCATTATACCTTAAATTAATAGTTAAATTAGCCAGTTTAAAATAAGACCAATAGTTCTGACGGGAATGCAGAGCCAAGCTCATCATACAAAGTCATATGAACTAGACACATTGTGATTAATTTTTCAGTGCTATGTTAAAGTTTCTACTTTTATATCATTGGTTTCTTCATGCTTTAATTGTAGACCTCTGAACCAGACTAGATAAAAACAATTGGCTTAACCGTCTGTAAAATCTGTACGCATGAAGCACTTTGCATTGAGTGCTATCGTACCTGCTGTTCACACTTCATCGCAAATGCACCAACATCAACAATCTTAACATATTGGCAGAGAGATCAGTGGGGATGGCCGCTGCTGCTAGATTATCTAACTTGGAAAGTGAAAAGATAATATATCCTTTAATTCTGGTCAACAGTGGCAAATTAAATAAATATTTTATTTACATACATAAATGAAAGGATTCCACTGGCCTTTGTTAAAAAAAAATGAATTCAGTCATTTTTTTTTTTCCACAGGAGGGAAGGAAGCATTACCCTTGAACAACAGACAGCAAGGAAGTGTGGCACCAGGGTCAAGACATGATCCAAAAATTGGATGAATATTGCTATCTGACCTAGTAGTTAAGCTTTGAGATAAACCAAACATTGGCATTGTTTGAGAACAGCATGCATTTCTAATCAAATGTCTCTAGAGAAGAGGCAGCATGGCCTACTTGGATTGTACACTGGACTGGACTCAGGGATTTTGAGACTATCTATAAATGATGTAAAACATTAGGAAGTGGGTGGATTCTTACAAAATTTGTTTCCTTGTTACAAGGGTCTTGAAAAAAATGTGTTACATAACATATGAATGGCTGTACTCCAACTTCTGCTACTGGCCTGCTAGATGACCATGTACAACTCACTTCACCATTCCCTGGCTGAGTTTCCCCCTCTATAATATGGCAAATAATGATACAGCATTTTGTAAAATTCTTTGAGATTTCCTGATGAAAAATGCTTTAGGAAAGCTAAGTATTATTAGCCTATTATGCCAACATTTTCATAAGGGGATACTGCATATACCAAGATAATGCAGAAAAGATCTTTCGACGTTCTTTCTCTTTCTCTCTCTCTCTCAAAAACAAATAAACAAACAAACCAACCAACCAACCAACCTACCCACTCACCCCACACCTCTCAAGGTGAAATTCATCACTATGCTGAAGACAGGAACAAAGTCCACAGAAATCCTCTTAAACCTTCAAAACAGAATTTAAGTGAAAGATACATGGTGCATAGGACTGTACCAATCCTCTGCACAGGGATAAATTTCGCCCTTCCTTGCACACATAGGGCAATATTAAAAGTGGGTACTTCTGGGATTGCTGGCTTGATTTTTGTGAGGTTTTTTTTTTTTTTTTTTTTTTTTTAAAGAAAATACATTTCCCTTTCAATAGAAACAATTTTCCTACTGAGGAAACCACAGTGACATACTTTTCCTGAGGTGAAAGAAAGATATGTACACATTCATTCCTAATTTTAGAAAGATACTGCTGAAGCAAGTTGCAAACACAACTTGGGAAGCTTCTGACTCACCGTAAACGGCAGCGGAAAGGGGCACTGCATTGTTAAAGGAAACAGATTAGCTTCATAGAGGGGCAAGTTGAACAAACATCTGTAAGGGCTGATAATAGATTCACTTCCTGAAATTCTGGTAGACCTGTGGAAGGCAGGAAGTGCCGGCTGCTCATCTGAAAGAAAAAGAAAGAAAGAAACCTACCTATGGGAAATGAAAAGCTGTCTAAGAATATTGGCCAGACTCACTAGTGCTGGCACAGGGAGGTGTGAATGACACCTCCTTGCAACAGTGAAGTCCCCTGCATCCCCGGAGGTACACAATGGCAGAGGGCCAGCAGTGTTGCTTCCACCATCCATGTGATTTCTGGTAGAAGTTGGATACAATGAAGGCATGTAATGAATCAGGGTCTCTCTATCTGCTCTGGCTATGCCCCCTTCCTAGTTGCTGTGCCTCACTTTCCATTGCAAATGTGACTGCAGCTGCGTGGCTCCTTACCCGCTAGCTGCTGTGTTGTGTTCTCAGAATACAGCCTGACACTACTTCAGCTGAACCTGAGTGTGTTAAAAGAGTTTTCTTGTTCCAAGGCAAAATGTGGCTCAGAGTCATTATTGGTTCTTTGCTCTGTTCCCCAGAGCTGTATAGCTACATGCTGCCTCTGAGTGCAAAGTCACAGTCTAGTCCTGAATAATGAAAAAACAAATTGTGCCTGACTTCTTTTACTTTGAAAGGGTTTCAAGACAATTTGAAGCAATCTACTGGTGACACTGAGCAGTTTCACGTCTGACATTTGTTCAAGGAATAGAAAAGAATGGGGTGGGTGTACAGAGTAGTGATTTCCTCCTTTATTCAAGAAAGCTCTTAAGCACTTGCCTAACTGAAGTCTGAAAGACCATGGTTTTTACTGTATCATTTGAAACTAGAACTTTGGACTTGACTCCCTGCCATTTAGGCCTTTGAGTGAAATGCATTCATATAATAATGGTGACTATAAAAGTGTATGGGGTGAAAAATACCCAACAAAGAAAAAGGTGAATAAAAGTTTATTCTGTCTGCTTTACAACTGGAGTGAATGGTTCAAAAAGTGCTGTTTTCTATTGCTGCTCCAAGAAAGGATATACTGAAAGTGAAGTACCTTTCTTAAGAATAGCAAGACACGATCACAGTCAAAGTATTTTTACACATTGGAATTGAATAGAAGAGGTTGCATAGTTTGATTACGTAAGTGAAATGCCAATAAGCAAACAATCAAGAACTAGGAGATCCAAATCACTGTAGTTAAATGCATGTTATTCCCAATGTTAGTACATTTTTGGGAAGTCAGTTTGTATATTTTCTGTTGCTGACTAAATCTTTTGCTGCTCAAGAAGGCTTATCTCTAGCAGATATGAACGAATGTGTGTGGTTAAGATTGGGGACCAAATAATTCAACAGCCCATTACCCATGACTTACAGAGCAACTTTCAAATTCCTTCAACCTAGACTTTCATCTACCTGGGGAAAATTTGCCATCATTGCTAACATTGATTTAGCTCCATTGGCATCTGCTGCATTGAGAGGCCCATTGCAGATAGTCCAGTGCCTTGCCGTGGTATTGTAAACTTGTAGCATGCAACCTTATTTAGGTGCCTAAGATGCCACCTTCCTACACTGAGGTCACTGGTGCTGGTTAGACTGGTGGAATTGAACCAGTCTCAGCAGCAGTGAGAAATTTTGACAGGTTAGGCAGCATTATGGAACTTTAAGTGGAGTGAAAATTGTTTTCTCCATAAAGTATAGAGGACATGCTTCTAAGGGACTCATGCTAGCTGTTAAAAAGGAGAATCACTGTGCCTTTAACAGAGGATGCTGAAGATGCATGGTCTCTAGGGAGGGAGAAAGCATGTTCATTTATTGGGATCAATGATTTCAGAAAAGTGTGTTGGGAGAGGTTGGGAAAAGGTGGGTGAAATGCCCTCTTGTGCACATATTCCCCTCCACTCTTCTTTGCATCATTTATACAACAACAATTTTTTATTAAAAAGATCAGTTTATGCACTGCAGTTATAGCAGAACTGAATGGCCATAGGTAAAGGATTACATCAAGCAAAACAATTATTCTAAGACATTGTGTAGCAGTCTATTGAGTGTATTGATTTCATGTGGTAGAATGATGTTTAGAGATGTGGAGCATTCAATAAAACATCCATTGCCACCTGGGTAATTCAGTGACTATGGTTATACAGACTGCAGTAGTGTACTTAAAAAGTTACAGCTTGAAACCACTTTTCAAGGTATTAAACATCTATTGCAGTTAATTCCTTTGGAATATCCTGTCTTTTCAGTATACTGTGCCCCGCTACTGTAACTGTATGTGATTCACATAACACAGCTGATTAGCTTAGCTCTACACAGTAGCAATATCCAAGCCTAACCACTCTAATTTCTCAAAAAGTTTAAAACACGTATAGTTAGAAATCAAATGTACCACTGGCTATGTATACACTACCAAATTAGTCTGGAATAAGGAAGTTTAGCCTGGACTAATTTGGCCCATGACCACACTAGGCTTTGGCTAATCTGAACTAAGAAGTTTCTTAACTAGTAAGACCCAGTGGTTAATCCAGACTTCTGTGCTTATTTCGAACTAAGCCCCGGCAGTACTCAAAGTAATGGCTAGTTCGAACTTAAAAAGTCTGAACTAAGCCATTAGTTCAAACTACCCATGTGTTTGAGTTCAAACTAAAAAGTTGGTTCGAACTAAAACACGTGGCTAGTTCAAACTAAAAAACCGTGGTTAGTTTGAAGTAGCCTGAGGTTAGTTTGGGCTAACCTTGGACTTTTTTAGTTTTGACTAGCAAGCCCAAACTAAAAACATAGATGTAGACATAGCCACTGTCTGCATGTATGTTAAACTCTCTCTGTCAACAGTATCAAAGGCAGCAGTTAGAGTAAGGAATGGACAACTGATCTTTGTGCATGGCCAAAAGATGATCGCCCAAGGGGACCAACTTTGTATTCGTTCCAGAGTCAGGCCTAAAATAGTCTGATAATGTCAAGGGAGGATGAGGTCTCATTGGAGCCAGAACTACTTTATTTAAACTTTCTCAAACCAATGAAGGTCAGGAACAGGAGATTCAGCTAAGCTCAGAACAAGCATACAAAAACGTGTTGATGCTCATGAGAGCAGAAGCAAAACTCTGAACTTTTGAAACTCCTCCTTTCCTTCATCACTTCTGCTTCTGTGCAGTGTAGCAAAGGCAGTAGCAAAGAAAATACAATAGGTCACTGTCAACACTAGTATAATGTCAGAGCAGTCTAAAGGAGGTTTGTAGACAGCCAAATGCTGGTTTAGTCTAGTAGGTTGGTAAATTTCCTCCCTTCTGAACACATGTACAGCTCTTTGTCTCTCTACCATATAGAGTACAGAAAACAGACAAGGACACTGTGGGCCTGCAGGTTTTTCACTGCAGGTTAAGATGGAAATCAGTCAAATAATAAAAATTGTAAGGGCTATTCTCACACCCTGTAAAGCCAGCCAGGCATTAACATAACGCTGTCTATACTGGTGCTTAGGTCATTATAGCTATGCCACTGAGGGGTGTGATTATTCATACCCTGGAAGACTTAACTATATCAAGGTAACTCTATAGAGTACATCAGCACACATTCTATTAGGGTGTTCAATACAGCAGCAAGCTTTGAGTGGTCAAGATGCAGGGGCACATTTACCAGGGTGGCCAACATTTTGCTACAGTATATTACTCACTGAGTGAAAATGGGAGCATTTTCCTTTCCTAAAAGAAAATGCTTTTTGCTTTTTGCCTACTGCCTCCTTGCTAATTTCAGGAGATACCTAAATAAAATTCTCTGAAGCAGAATGTTGGCAATTCCTGTCTTTCTTCATTTCCTCTTTCTGCCTAATGATACAATGATGCAACTTGCAGAGGGAATGTGGAGGTTGGTTGAATTTACACATATAGTCAGCCGCCAACACTGTGGTCACCTCAAGCCTGAGGCTTGGTCTACTCTATCATTTATGTCGATGTAACTTATGCTGCTTAGGGGTGTGAATAAGCTACCACTCCCAATGACATATGTTACACTGACTTAAGCACCATTATGGACAGTGCTGTGCTGGCAAAGGTGGATTTATTATGCCAATAGGAGAGCTTTCTTGCTGTAGTGCTTCTCGTGTAGACTAGCCATAAAGGAAAAACTTAAAACCCTTGCAACATGCTGCTTAACACAGCTTGTCTGCTACAGTTATCTCAAGAAAGACTATAACTGTTAAGGGGAAAAATGGTGCAATTTTTCTTTAGTGTGTTTCCTATTTTATTTTTATTCCTCAAGGCCTATATGACAGCCACTGCAAAAGGGAAGCCAAATTCTGTTTTTAATAAAACTTGTGAAAACTTGTTATTTACATTTCATTAATATTTCCTGGCTTTGATTTATTTTTGCATACGTAGCAGCCTTTCAGGTTGATAATCTTGTAATCCTAAATGCCTGGCTTATTGTAAAATGCTCTTTATACAATGGAGAATTAGGTACATGACCTACATAAAGCGTCTTTGTGCTATTAGGCATTAGATTACAAATTCCAAACCTACTTTCGTCATAGTTCATTTCTTAGTCCCATAGTACCTCTATGAACTGTGCAGAGGAAGAGAATATGTACAGTATACAAGCGTGCAGTGGGTTATGCATGGACACTGGTGTTTGCTTTGTTGCAAGAGATATCAGAATAGAAAACTAAGGCCAGGGAGCAGGATTGCCACTGAGAGAGTAAAGAGGAAGGGTTTCCTGGAATGTGAGAAAGCTAAATGGACAACAATTTGGCCATGTCAAGGAAAAAGGAGGCTGAAGGTGAGTTGCTGGGGATATTTTATTTCATTGCCCCATGCATACCATCCCATCAGCCTCTATGTTGAAACAAAGACTTTACACATGCAAATTTTGTATTTTAAAGGCTTAGACAAAAATCACTGGCAGTAATTTGTGTGCTGGAAAGGAACTGGGCTAACTTTTAACCTCTTCTATTTCAGCACATAAAATAATTCAAACTGTTCCTTCTTCCATTAGAATGATTTCAGCAGGGGAGATGTTTGTGCTCTGTCTGCCTTTGCCAGAGAACTAAAATTTCTCCTACAAACTGAGCCCAAAAACAACAGCTACAATTCTCTTCACAAAAGGTTGCCACCAGCAAAGCAAGCATATGCAATGCCGCCAATTATAGATAAAGAACATACATTTGTGCTAGTTCCCAAGCCTCTGTAACTGCTTCTTTAAATAGACTCATGGAGGACACAGGTGAGGAATGTGCCCACAAGCCAACTGTCATTATGTCAGTCCTGCTGATGGCTGTCTTCATGGTGACAATTAGTGGTTTCTCAGAGTGCTCATTGTGCCGAGTTACATTAGTTTATCACTCCCACTGAACTAAAACAAATGGGTAGTGACTTTGCATGACACTAGACTAGAATTATATACTGGTGCATATGAAGAGCAGCATAGAGAAATCAATAAGAATAATCCTAAGGCTTGATTATATGCTATTGATTGTACTAGAGCTTCCATTGCTATTAATATATCTTCTGGAGTTAACTGCAGTTTCAAAGGGGAAAATATGTTTAACCCATTTTATGTCTACCAGGATACATTGACAAAGTCCCTCATCAAACTATCAAGCAGTTATGGGAAAAGAGAGAAGGTTTTTCTCCTTGACCAGTACCTGGTTAAAATAACAGGAAACAAAGGGGAGGAATAAATAGCCGTTTTTCAGAAAGGAGAGAGGTTAATACTAGTGTCCCCAGGGGCCTGTATGGGGACCAATAAAGATCAACATATTCATAAATGATGTGGAAAAGGGATAAACAGTTAGGTGGCAAAATCTGCAGATACAAAACTACTCAAGATAGTTAAGTTCAAAGCAAACTGCAGCTACAAAGTGATCCTGCAAAACTGGGTGACGGGCAACAAAATAGCAGGTGAAAATCAATGTTGATAAATGGAAAGTAATGCACATTGGAAAACATAATCCCAAGTATACATATAAAATAATGGTGTCTAAATTAGCTGTTACAATTCAAGAAAGAGATCTTGGAGTCACTATGGACGGTTCTCTGAAAACATACATTCTGTGTGCAGAAGCAGTCAAGAGTGACCAGAATGTTGGGAATCATTAGGAAAGAAATAAAAAATTAGAAAATATCATATTGCCTCTTTATAAATATATGGTACACACACATCTTGAACACTGCCTACAGATCTGGTCTCACTCCATCTCAAAAAGATAAATTCATATTAGAAAAGATACAGAAAAGGGCAACTAAAATAATTAGGGGTATGGAAAAGTTTCGATGTGAGGAGAGATTAATAAGACTGGATCTTTCCTGGAAAAAGATGAGTAAGGAGGGATGTGATAGAGACCTATAAAATCATGACAAGTGTGGAGAAAGTATATAAAGAAGTGTTATTTATTCCTCATAACAAAAGCATGGGCATCACTGCTGCTGGGCCCACAGGGCATGGGCCCTGCATTGCCCCTGTACCCTTGATCTGGCTCCGGATGCCTGCTTCTGGGCAGCAGCGGTAGGAGCCGGCTCCTGTCTGGGGCCGGCTGCTGCGCCTGGCTGGCAGTGCAGCTGCAGGAGCCGGAGCCAGCGCCAGGCTGCCTGCCACTTGCTGGCAGTGGCTGGGACCAGATCAAGCCAGCTCAGGCTACCTGCCACTTGCCAGCAGTGGCTGAGGCTGGATCTGGCTCCGGCTCTGGGCCTCTTGCCAGCTATGGCAGGGGCCAGAGCTGGCTCCAGGCTGCCTGCAGCTTGCTGGGAGTGGCAGAGGCTGGACTGAGCTCCAGGCCACATACCAACAGTGACTGGGGCCGGATTGGGCCCGCCCAGCTCCCTGCCACTTACCAGCAGTGGCTGGGGCCAGATCACGCCCTGGAGCCCAGTTGGGCCCCCAGGGCAGGGCCGCAGGTGGGGCCAGAGTCCAGGCCCTGACTTCTTTTGAGGGGCAGCAATGCTTCTGATTAGTAGACAGCAAATCTAAAAAAACCAGAGCAACAGGAAGCATTTCTTTACATAATGCAGTCAACCTGTGAAATTCCTTGCCAGAGATGTTGTGAAGGCCAACACTATAACAGGGTTCAAAGAGAACTAGATAACATCATGGAAGATGAATACCAGATACCAAAGCCTGGAAGGAGGACAGGGAAGTACGACAAAGAGGACATTGGAGGACATGTAGAGAAAATGTTGTAGTAATGTAATATCCTTGTGTTTTCAGGGGGCCCTAGAATGCTTTCCCCTAAAAATAAGGTATTCTGTGGAATTCCAGCATACTTTAACCCCTATAAGTAAAAAGCCAGACAAAATCATGTATATTAAAATGCCTACCAGATGGAGGATGGGAAGGTAGAAAGGACGACATGTCCTCCTTTTGCCTGACATCTGGAAACCCTAAACATGAATAGCTTTTAGCCAAGATAGACAGGGATTGTTGTTTGCTAGAAACTGGGAATGGTCAATGTTATGGGTCACATGATGATTACCTGTTCTATTCATTCACTTCAAGGAAAGTAAAACCATGCTTCTTCAGACATGGGTATAGAACAAACAAACTAACAAAGACAACAGAGATTTTGAAAGATTTGAGAAACTTTTCTGGCAATGATATTCTCAGCTGATCTCAACAGTGACATTTACGTAGCACATGTAATTAAAAGCGCCTTTAGTATCAAGATAATTAATCTCAGAAGTTCAATATTCAAAGAGCTGAGGAAATAGACTTTTGCTGCTCATTATATATCATGCAATTACATAATGAAGACATCTAGTCTTAATTATGTGTCAGAATAATTATTCTGTGTCTGCAAAGTTCCACTTATTTAGAAATAATCAAAATACTGGGCCTAAATCAGTTTGCTGACATGCCTAAGGGCACAGTTTTAGACACACTCTGTGCTACTCTGTCATAAAGAAATAAAAGGGGGAAGTCTGTTGCCTCAGGGAGAGAAAGAAAATCTTTCCTTTTGACAACATTTCTAGGTAGGAATGTAACATAGCACAGCCCTAGAAGGACAATGATAGACTGCCCTGTGAGGTCACTTACAGCTGTTTAATTTCTGTATTTTTCTCAAGGGTAGCTGTACACACAGAAGCACATTAGGTTTCCGTAACAGACTTCATGGGTGAACAAAAAACAAACAGCGAAGGGGCAGCTGAGTCAGCCTAGTTCAGCATAACAAACAAGGAGTCCTTTGGCACTAGCAAATTTAACCCTCCAGGATATAAACATGGTGGTAGTATAAATCTGAACAGAATCTTAGTATCCCTGCATAAAAGTTTTCAAGCACTGTACCCTCACACAGTAATAGCACTAACGAACTATCTACATTTTAAAAAAAATGTCTATACTAGCTATACACCAGTTCCTTATATGCTGGTATTGAGAGTGGAAGTGCAGGAGTGATGCTTCACCATAAGGATGTGTAGATGTCTGAATGTAGCATTGGTGACCATGCTATTCTTGTTCCAGCATCTTCAGAGCAGTAAGCACATAAACCAACAAGTGATCCTTCTCATCAGACACTATGTAAGACACCTTCCCAGTACACCCTCTATTCCCAACATGTATGCAAGGCCAGATTAACCAGCCTGGGGGCCGCAGGTTGCCTCCAACCACTGGGCCCCCCACTGCAGTGCCCCTGTGCCCCAGTATGGTGGGCTGTGGGTGGGCCATTGCTTGAGGGGCCTGAGGCCAAAAGGCTCCAGGCTCTGGAAGGCCACGCCATGTGCCACCCAGCTGCATTCACTAGAGGCAGATTGGCTGGAGCAAAGCTGGGGCAGAATAATGCTCTGGCGCCCAGACCTACCCACCCCCCAGCACTGGCAGGGCAGGAGAACTCTCAGTACTCCCCCAAGCCTTGCTGGTGCTGAGCAGGGCAGTGGGGACTGAATCAGGCAGCAGGGTTTGGGGATGAAGCCTGGGGCCCTTCATAGAGCAGGTTCTCAAAGAATCCATCCTGAAACACTTGGAGGAAATACAGAGTGATCAGGAACAATCAGCATGGATTCACCAAGGGTAAATCGTGCCTGACCAACCTCATTGCCTTCTATGATGAGATGAGTGGATTTGTGGATGTGGGAAGAGCCATTGACATGATATATCTCGACTTTAGCAAGGCTTTTGATACTGTTTCCCACAGCATTCTCGTCGGCAAGTTAAGAAAGCATGGGTTAGATATGTGGACTGTAATGTGGATAGAGAACTGGCTAGGTCAATGGTTTCAGTGAGTAGGAATCAATGGCTCCATGCCTAGTTGGCAACCAGTAATGAGCGGTGTGCCCCAGGGACTGGTCCTGGGGCCAGTTCTGTTCAACATTTTCATTAATGATCTGGATGATGGGATAGATTGCACATTCAGTAAGTTTGCAGATGACACCAAACTGGGGGGAATGGTAGACACGCTGGAGGGCAGGGACAGGATTCTGGGAGACCTAGACGAATTAGAGCAGTGGGCCAATAGAAATCTCAAGGACAAGTGCAAAGTCCTGCACTTGGGACAGAAAAACCCCACACAGTGCTGCAGCTGGGGAGCAATCAGCTAAGTAGCAGTACTGTAGAAAAGGACCTGGGAGTCATGGTGGATGGGAAGCTGGATATGAGTCAACGGTGTGCTCTTGCTGCCAAAAAGGCCAATGGCATATTGGGCTGCATCAGCAGAAGTGTTGCCAGCAGATCAAGGGATGTGATCGTTTCCCTCTATTCAGCACTGGTAAGGCACATCTGGAATACCATGTCCAGTTTCGGGCTCCCCACTACAAAAGGATGTGGACAAATTAGAAAGAGTCCAGCAGAGTGCAGCAAAAATGATCAAGGGGCTGGAGCACAAGACCTGTGAAGAAAGACTGAAGGAACTAGGCTTATTTAGTCTGCAGAAGAGAAGACTGAGGGGGGGCATACCAACCTTCAAATACTTGAAGGGATGCTCCAAGGAGGATGGAGCTCAGCTGTTTTCAGTAGTAAAAAGAGAACAGAACAAGGAGCAATGGTTTCAAGTTGCAGCTAGGGAGGTCAAGGCTGGATATTAGGAAAAACTTTCTTACTAGGAGAGTGGTGAAGCATTGGAATGGGTTACTTACAGAGGTGGTGGAATCTCCATCTTTGGAGATATTTGAGGCTCGGTTAGACAAAACCCTGGCTGGGGTAATTTAGTGAGAGTGGTCCTGCTTTTTTGACAGGGGGTTGGACTAGATGACCTCATGAGGTCCCTTCTAACCCTATGATTCAGCCTCTATAGCCCCTGCTATAATCCAGATGCATGAGAACTCTTTTCTCTGGCAGGCTGATTTGTTTGAGGTAACCTGGGAGTTCTAAGTTACACAGGACCATGCAGGGCCTTGCATTTGTTTCTTGTATTTGCCATGGTTTGTGAAGTTTGGCTTTTGGAGAGGAAATCCTTAAGTCCCTTTATAGTCAAACAAAATACCATATCCATTACTTCATATTTTTCTATCACAGATGACTACATAGGTATTGTATGGCCTTCATCACTGTAATATCTGAGTGCTTATGTCTCCAAGAGTGAAGAGTTCATTAGTGCCATAAATTAAAAAATATGTGCTTAGAGATAGACTAGTTGGCTCAAGGAATTGGCAGAAGGATGTAAAACACTTTTTACCTGTTGGCCAGGTCAAGAGATTAATAGTGGCCCAGACCAGCTTGGAACAAAAATTATGACCATCTCATAGCTGTTCATCAGTGGCCAATGTGAAATAAACTGATAGTCCTGAAAGGAACTTCCTAGTGAACAGGTATCCTTATCTCAAACTACTTGTACTTACCTCTGTTGGAACTGAGGTTTACAGTGCAAGGCAAATCTCATTGCCACTTTACGCATGATACTACTTCTGTGGCCAAGGAATTCTGGCTACAGTGCTGTATTTATCCAGAATATACTTATTTAGAAGGTAGTCATTTGGAATCAGATGTCTCATATCCCTCCTCTCCCCACCCAGTTCTTGCTTTGTTGCAAACGTTGTCATAATCTGTAAGGACGTTTTCAGTGATAGAAGGAGGAAAACTGCTAGTGTAATGAGAAGAACAGTGACCAACAGACCCACAATGTGGCACTTCACTCCATGCTTGTTGAACTTCAGACATTGTCAAAAGTGAACATGAAAGACATGTGGGAGTCTGCTAGTGTGCTGTGCAATTAATGAAATGCATTCTGCAACATGAACAAAGCCCACCTGGTCTATAACAGCTCATGTGCCAATCAACTGCTGAAAAAACCTTTAAAAAATCCACCCCATTTTAAATGCTCCTGGCACTCCAGATTTAAACCAAGTTACTAAAAGAGTCAAGGGACCACCTAGGATGGAGGATGGGAAAGTCATGTCCTCTCATGACTACCCTGTAAACTAGAGGCATTTTCAATAGTGATGATGGGAGTCTTGCAATTTAAAAAAACCAAACCAAACCAAAAAAAAACTATGCTATCTCCCTGTCCTTTAGTTTGTCTTGGTGCTCTGGCTGCTCCATCTCTATACTCAGTCATCAGGTTTTTCACAAGGTAGTTGTTATATAAGGATATGGTAGCCAGCCACTACTGTGCCATTTGTTGTGAAATTCCACTTGTTTCTTCTATTTCCCCTGGACTACCTGCATGAAGCAGGAAGTCATGTTTGGTCCTGTGGAAAGCACACTAAGTTATGAGATGAACGTAAGGTGCTCATAGGGGAAATGGGCAACCCTTCTTTTCATTTTAGTTTACTTGTCTAAGCTGACTGGAAGAGAAAAGGTGAAGAAAAGGAACATCCTCCAGATAAGGGCTACTGAAACATAGTTTCTCCCAAAATCCATGCTTCTTGTAGAAATGCAAGACCGTATCAGGAAACATCTTCTGACAGCAGCACCTTGGGCCTCTGATCGGGGGCTGAGTCACACACAGTACACTAAGTCATGCTCTGTGAAATGTTAGTGTGCCACAGGATGGAAGGTAGGCGTGTCTGGCTGTGAAATGGCCAGGAACTGAAGACATAACTGATTTTTAAGGGACTCAGAAAACAATAACCTGCACTGTCATCCACACACCCTGGCCACCTGAAAATCAACTATGTACCATGCACAGCCACTTACCAGCCACATTTGCATTCATATTGTTCAAAAACATGGTGCCTCATGGAATATTTCTAACTGAATGTCAACTTCAGCAGGAGCAGGGAAAGGAGGACTTTACCTTCCACACCAGCTGGATCCTGGCTAACTGGCTATACCAGAAATCTGTGTGTCTCAGTGTCAAAGACTGTGAAAACATCAAACTGAAAAGTACTGGTAATAACTTTCTGAGAAATTAACTGGTGACTATTCTGTTCGTGACTGATTGCATAGCAGCACTGACAGGAGGCAGCTTCATTTACTGGGCTGAATGAAGAAAATAAATATCTTAGCAGTTACCAAGTGCAAGCAGAGCTAAACTGGAGGCTGGAAAACTCATATGGTGCCAAATTTCCAAACCCAGATATGAAAACATCCTTGGTCTGTAGCGTGGGCAGTCCTACCCCAAACACCACCCTCCCTGAACATATGAAAATATCATATTTGCATATGCTAATGATCACTGCATATGCAACAGCAGTCTGAATAGGAGATAATTTTTCAGTGACAAATTGAACACCCTGAGCAAGGCAGTACTGGAGCTTCAATAAGATGAGCAGGGACCTAGACAAGGCCAGGGTGTGAAGCAGGTGTCAGTGTGCACCACGGGACTGACAGCAAAGGGCACAATGTGAAAACCTAGTTTTAGAAAGATGAGTAGGATAGATGCCTGGAGGCAGCTCCCCATTATGACTTTTGGTTGCATTCACAGTCCTGCAATGCACCTGTCACACAAAAATAGCAGCTGTGGAGCCAGATGATAAATGAATGCAGCCAGGGCACAGTCAATGGTGGGAAGGTGAAGGACAAAGGAAAATGAACACAACTATACTGCAGAGCCAAAAAGAAGATAACAAAATGTATGGCAACCCAAAAAGAAAGAGCAGACAGACTGGTAGGGCAATAGTAGAGGGCCACCTCACACTTACCATCAGGGAAACCAAGCCCCATAGAAATGACCAGCCAGAGAACATGCACTTCCAACACCAATCCAGCACCAGTACCCCTCGTGGTCTGGGTAAGCATGGGCTTAGGCTTCACTCCTGCATGGTGTGCAGCACAAAATTAAATCACTCCTCAACTGCCAGCTGTCCCATCACTTTATCCTGAATGCTGCTGCAGCACTAACCTCATCAGGTCTCTTACATCACCTTCACCACTGGATACTAATTTGCCTGTAGAGGAGCCTACCCGATGCATTCACAGGTCCTTCTGGCTACCAGAGGGGAGCTTGGCTACTGGAAAATCCCTCACCTAATGCCTCCAGTGAATCTGATGGCTTCAAGTTTTGCATCCTTAGTGCCACATCCCTGCAGGTAGGTCTTGCAGTCCAGACTCCCTTTTAATCACAGGTGCTGTCAGATGGGTATGGGTAGTTGGTATGGGAGCCTGGGCCTGCCCACTCCACTGGTTTCCACCAAGGGTCCTAGGAGAGTCATCATCTTCTGGCCTTCAAATAACCCCTTGAATCAACCTTCACTGAGTGACTTCCAAGAGCCTGCTTTTCTCCACCAGTCTTCAGCCCATTACATGGGGAAAAAGAAAAAGAAAAGGCGAAACAAAACACCAGCCCCAACAGGGCTCAGCATTCAGTCTTCTTGCCTCAAGAAAGCATTTCTGGTGCTGTTGTCAGGAGCCTTCAGGTCTGTTGTCTTCCCCAGCATTCCCCCATTCTGAGCTGAGCCGCTCCCTTTCCAACCCTTTCTACCATTGGAACATGCTTTGGAGAGGCAGACTATCTGGCTCACTACTGTCCTTTAACCCCTTCAGGCTCAAAGTGAGGTTTGCACACTAGCTTTAAAGAATGATAAACTTTTTCTTATAATTGGTTAAAAATTTTCTGGTGTAAAACAGCTTGCTGATGGAAAATCCTGATTTGATTGAATTGAAATTTTTGCAGGAATTTATTGACTTTGTTGAAATACTTGATGGGAAATTTGTTTAGAGAATGCTTCATTTCAATAAAGTCAAAACAAAACCTTTTGACCTAATCAAATTTTGTAATGTTTAGTCTTGTGAAAAATTCTAGGACTGACATTTTGCCTTTGTTTAGGACAAATCCTAATTTTTCAGATCTGAGCATTTTCTATGGAATGGAAACTCCGCTTTTCAAGCAGTTCTACTTTCCCCCTCAACTTCTCAACTTTTGGTCTCTGAATATTGTGAAGTCATGATTTCACTTGATCCCTCAGGCATCATATAATCTTTCAGGGTAGAGAAGAGATGAAAAATTTCTACTGTAAAAAACAAGCAGAAAAATGGAGGTGGGATGGATAAATTCTCTGTAGATTTTCACATACCATAAAGGTGCAAAAAGTAGCAAAAGACTATTTTTTCCCATTGCAGACCATCTACCTTTTATAGTGTGTAACCAAACGTATAAACAGAGATATTTGTGCACCTTCTGTAACACTGTATATTTTAAAATAGTGTACCGCTTATTAATGTTCTGTATAAAGGGAACATATTTCTGCACTCAGCTAACTGGAAATTCAATATACTTCTCAGTAACACCACACACTTCTTTAATTTTATATCAGTCCAAAAAGGTGGCCAGTACTGAGTAGTAGTCTGACATAAGGAGAATAATACAGGACTAAAGGAAAGAGAATTCTTTAACAGACATGTTTTAGTGGATGGCCATCAACGAGACATCCTGCGATTCAGCTGGTGAAGAAAGAATTAGGGGATCGTGCAGACTCTGCTCTGTAATCAGATATACTTCTGGTACTCCAGATTTTTGTTTATTTGCAAGTTAAGTAACAGGAGTTTTAATGAGTATAACATTTCAGCAGCTGATACTGGTGACCACTGAATATTTACATTGCACATTATCTTTTGTGGCTACTTTGCAAACATACTTATCAAATGAGATGCCGACTGCCAGGAAGTTCTGTCAACCCAGCGCAGGCTCACTGCACTGGCCTCTCTGATCAGCTGTTCACTAAGTATACACCAATACTAGAGGGCAACCCTATGTATACCATGAGGGAAACCAGTCATTGACTATGTGACATATCACTAGCTTTAAATCCTTTTTGAACATCATCTTCCCATACTTTGAAAACAGTATCCTCTCTGTTTCTTAATGCACAGTGCAAATCCTGTTTGTGCTTGTCTATTTTCTCTGCATCTGTCCTCAAACATGGGAGGTCTTTTCTTTACACTTGGTGGCCAGCCATCTTTTCCATGTTACCTTCTATACTTTTTAACATTTCAATTAACATTTCTGCTTGCTAGTTAGCCCTTCTTGAAGCAACAGTTCAGCCAGCCTATCAGGACAACCAAATTTCCTGTAAAACCCCCTCTCTCCAAACCAAAAAAAAGTCACAAATGCAGCTTATCTTCCAGAGCTGTAACTAGGGCGGGGCGAGTGGGGCTTTGCCCTGGGCACTGTATCGAGTGGCTCCATTTGACCGTTTGATTGAGGGCCACATGTTCCATGCTGCTCGCTACAGCCTGCCCTGGGCACCAAAATACCTAGTTCTGGCACTGCAATCTCCCATACAGCCAAATAGCTTTAGAAGTAACTGTTCCAGCTACAGTTTAAATCATAGCTTTATGATCTTTCAGTCATATTCATGAAGGAAAGTTGTAGAGTCAGGATATAAAACATACTAGAGAGGTCATAAAATGCTTCACACTTATTGTGCGTTAATCTGGATGAAGCTGGAATATAATTTTCTAGAAGGGTTTGTTTGGCTGTCTTAGTAAACTACACCATAGATGCTTTATGAACATAAAAAAATATATATTGAGGAAATTAATACCCAAATTAGCACAAAGAAAAGTTATTGGAATAAGAGAAGATTATTACATTGAAGGAGGCAACCATATCTGCTTCAAATCAGGCCACAGTAGCAACTGGGGACAAGCACAACTATATATTGTGAGTTTATGGTATTTAAAATTGTTATTTAGAACATCATAAACTGACAATATTAAAACACAAAAACGCAGAAAAATGTAGGACTCAAAAAAAAGGAAGACAGTTCAACACAGGAGTCAGACAATAAAATTGAATGCACTTCTGATTAAATAAAAATCAGTATTGAAACTACAGACTTACAAGCATTATTCTCATTGGGCCAAATTTTTATAAGTGAGATCAGCTGTTGTTAGAGGTGCTTTTTTCTATTAATTTTATGGCCCAATCTTGCTTCCACTGAAATCAGTCATGAAATTCTTGCTTATTTAATTGGAGCAGGAATGGGCTTCATATTTATCATTCAAATGTCCCTCTTTGATGAACTTCACTCATTTTAGTCGCAAAGGTAACTAACCTTCCCTGCAAATCTGCGTGTTTCCTGGGACACCTAGTTATTTATACTAAAAGAATCCCATGGCAATTTACGTTTTCCTGCACAAATGCTTTTAAATCTCTATTCCTTGTTTTGGGTCTTTGTCATACACTGTGTTCCATACTTGGGCTTTGGCAGACAGAGGAGTCTGGCTCCTGGTTTATTATTTAATTTTCAGAATATTGCATAAAAATTAAAACCTCCCTTTAATCACTGAACTCACTCTTTGTTTATATTCATTAAGGGTTTTTTTTGTTAAATATCATTGAAAAAACAATAAGGCACATACAACTGAGAGGTTTCAAGTGCATTCAGCTGGCCCCCATGAGAAAAAATCTGCATCTCATGTAGACGTTTTTCAACGGGTTCAGCAATACATATAATTTGAAATATGCATTTATAAATCTGTTCTCTCTGAGCATAACAGGCTATGAAGCATAATGAAGCTCTTCAAGCAGCATTGTGGGAGGATCATGAGATTATAATTAGGGATGTGCTCAACCTATATTGGCTGCTACCCACTTCCAGTTGTAGGCAGTGGAAAAATAACTGCTCTTCAGTGATAATTCTTTCCCCTAACTACTCACAAAGATTTAGGTCACATACACCCATGCGGAATCTGTGTGAGTGGCAGGGCAAATTTCAGAATAATTAACTTAAGGACCAATCTTTTCACCTGCACTTTGCAATTTAGTTTAGGATTCCAAAACACGTCATTTTTGTTCATAGTCTCCAGGGTGACTATTATCTGAAACAGACATTGGACACCTGGATCTGCTACTCCTGTTATAATTAGTTCCTTACGAGAGCAAGCAGTTCAGTGTATGGAGCTCACCTAAATGGAAACAGATCTTTTTAGAGGAGCAAACAGGAATTAGATAATTCAGAGAAAATACAGATCACTACCAGCCATCTAATTTGTTTTCAAGATAGATTATTTCTATAATGGCCCTTCAGCAAAAAAAGGAGATAAGGTTCCAGCTTTGAAGAGCTTAAAATGTAAGGGCTAGATTTTGTCTGCTTCTTACACTAGTGAACAGTTCTGCATGACCACGTGAGAGGGCTAGGCAGAAATCAAGCCCCTCGGTTATGGATGCAGACAGCGCCTCAAGTGGAGATGCTTAAAGGCACTGCCACAATCACAGTCAACGACATACAAAGGAGTATAACTATTAGCTGTACATAGATGGTACTGGCTATATTGGTGGACCATAAGAAAATAAGAGCATTTTCCATGCAACAAGAGCAAATACTTGGTCAGATGGTGATTTTTAGCATGCACATGTGGTCTTAGCTATGGAGCAACCTGGGCATTTGCTCAGAGCCCCACACTGGGAGGGGCCCCACCTGCAGGTGCAAGGCAGTGGGGCCACGGGCAGGCAGAGGGCTGATAGCCAGGCTAGGAGGTAGGAGAGGGCAGCACTGGGTGGCAGCAGGTGATGGGGCTGGTCGCAGAGCTGGGGAAGCTAGCATCGAGGTCGGGGCAGGTAGGAGGATGGCAGCAAGGCCAGCAGCGGGGCCAGTGGTGAGTCTGGTGAGGAGGTCAAAAGTCAAGGATGGGGGGGAGGCCATCCTTGACTTTTGCCAAGGCCACCAAATTCAGTAAGACTATCCCTGCTAGCGTGTGCCTTGATTTTGGCTAAAAAGAAAGACTAAAGTGCCTGGACTTCCAATCCAAATGTATTTATTTTGAGGAATATGGTATTTTGTTGTTTTCCTGCCTAGGTGATTATTAAATGTATCTGTTCTTCATGCACCCTAAAACTGTGTCTTTGTTTTGATTAACTAGATACCTCATTCGCTTTCTATAAATAATCATAGTGTGATGCCCCTTTTTGCTTTTCCTAGTGAAAGGCACCCTTCTTTTTAGTATTTCCTTCTAAGCATATGTTTGACAAGTAGAAACCCTGGGGTAGGCCATGAGATGTCCTTGTGGAAGGGTGGGAGTGAATGCAAAATCCTCCATCATTTTGTAGGGTGGCACAAACATCTCATAATGGAGACTTCTGTGCTCTCTAGACCAACGTTTCTACCACTGTGTCCAGACACTGTGCAGCCACACAACAATAAGTGTGTCATGGATAGCTGGGGAGATGGCTGGATTTGACCTGTGTGTGTGTGTGGGGGGGGGTGCTGGTGTGTCTGATAGGGTCACAAAATACCACCCAGTGTGTCACGACCTGCAAAGGGTTGAGAACGACTGCTCTAGATAATGACAGATGTGTTTAGCTGCCTAACTTTAAACACACACACTTGAACTAAATGACTTGTAAAAGTCATGTGTTAAGTGGCAGAACAGAATATAACCCAGATCCCCTGACTCCTGTCTCTGTGATTTAATAGCATGACCACCTTTTCCCCTTTCACCTCAGGAACACAGCACTAGGCCTTATTGTGGACAACTCAGAGCTCTGCTTAATGGGTAGATGCAATCAATGGCATACTGAGAGCATCCAGCACCCAGGGACCAAGGCTAAGTCTATACTGACAGCAGCAAAATCACTGCTGTCAGTGTGCTCCTCCGGGTGCGACTGAGCACTCTTGTCAAGACTGCTCAATCACTTTGGAATTTGCAATAACAACTCCACCCCCAGAAGTGGTGTTGCACTAAGGTAAATGGATGGTATAGCTGTACACTTCAGTGCAGTGTGCAGGGGGAGATAAGCAGGTATTAGTAAGGCAATAGGAGATACGCAAGTATCTTGCATATCTCCCATAGACTGCTGCCAAAAAGTGTGGCAAGCATAGACTAGGGCAGTGGTTCCCAACCTGTTAGTAAAATGGTACACTTCAGTGAAACAAACAATTCCACGGCACACCCACTTTTTCAGTTGAATTGATTGCTCATAAATATCACATTTACTTACATTTGCTATGGCTATGGTCTTACTAGAGAGGTTTGCAACATAGTGCATACAACAAACTAAAAGACAGATCAAATGCATTAATGTTTCAAATCCATCAGAAAAAAAATACATGTCATCTTAATTTTGCCCTTTGGCCCCCTGGATTTAGAATGTTTACATTTAATTAATGAAAGACTGATGCCTCTCATTTAATCTGATGATTAATTTTCATGAGTTTAATGAGCCCTAATTTTGTTTGGATATTGTTTAAGATGAAACAATGTTTGTTTTACACTGATTTTCACTACCTTTGTACAAAATTTCATGGCACACTCGGATAATTCTCACAGCACACCAGTGTGCCCCGGTGCACTGGTTGAAAACCAGTGGACCAGAGTGAAGCCTAGATTTGTGCTCCTCCCACTCCAGCTGCTCAGGGCAGGAGGTGTCCTGGTGCCACCCGTCAGCTGCCCTTGGGAAGGAGGTCTCTATGTGTTTGTACTGGGGCAGGTGCCTGGAGGCTTGCAGGGTGCAAATGCAGCCCTGACTCCGCTGTCCCCTCTGCTCTTACCAAGTGAACGGTGCTCACGCTGAGTGCTCATTGCCCAGGGGGGTGAGCTTTGCAGAGCCAGCTTTGTTCGGTATATTTGCAGGGGAGGTGGTGTTAATAGAAATAGTTCCTACTGGCAAATGAGTGCTTGCCCTGCTTTTATTTGTCTGTTTGGGTTTCTTTAAGATGCAAAGTCATATCTGAGGATTTAGGAAATGTGAGGTAGCGGTGACCATTCCCACTGCATGCTTTAAGTAGTAGCAGGACAGCTAGGGCCAGGGGTGGGTGGTCACAGTCCTGTCCCTCATCCCAGGGTTCTTCACGGCTGGAGGCAGCTTCAGCCCCTGCAGCAGGAGACTTCAGGGGAACCCCCACTTGAGCAGGTTCCATCTACCAGGCTCCCTCTCCTCCCCACAGATCCAGGAGTCCCTGTGGTTTCCACCCTCTGTTACCCACCACATTGCAATGCTGAAGCAATTTATTAAACATCATGCTTCAGGGATTCAGGTTACAATTAGGGTTCAGGATGGGACCTTCACAGGGACTGATGATTCCACATCTGCCTACAGTGGCATTTCTCACACCTTCTCCTCAAGCATCTGGTGTTGACCATTGTCACAGACAGAGCACTGGAGAAGGTGGACCAGAGGTCTGATCTAGTATAGCAATTCCCATGTGTTGTTGAATACCCTCTGACCTACCCAGTCCCCTTAATTCATTATTATATAGTCACCGCCCGCCTTTATAATTAAAGCACTGTGATAATCACACAGAAAAGGAGAACATGTCATTTCACATGAAACTGTATCACAACCACCTTCAATGAACCAGACAAAATTCCTCTCTTCCTTGCAAAATGAAACACTATCTCATGCTGAAAAGAAATCATTAAAAAAGTCATAATCATCACATTATACAAATTCATGCAGAGATAAAATCTCTAAGTTTCTAATCATTATAAAAGCCTATGTCCTTTGTACTTTTTATACACTGCAAGGCCATTCAGGGCACATATACTGTAAAAGGACCGAACTGGACAAAACAGTCATTAATACTTAGCTTCCTCTAGCTAAACATCCTGTTAAAAGGATCCCAAGATTGCAGATTATATAAGATGTTGCCATTAACACAGCATGTCCAAAGTTTGTTAAAATCAAGTTAATTACATCAGGCCATATAATGCTTAACATCCTCTGTATAGCATTTGAAAAACAACAGTTAACTGCTTCTACTTCTGGAAACTCGCTCTGTAAAATCCCATTTTACAAGCTTCCTGAGCTTTGCTCTGTGCCATGTTTAAACGCATTTATGCTGAAATTTTTCATATCCTTTTTCTCTGAGGTTTTTATACCTCTTCCCTACAAAAGACACCCATGTTGCAGGTTATTTTAGTCATTATTGCAAAGGGGACACAGAAACTAGCAATGCCCATTTGCAGTACCTGGGGTGATTAATTTACTTCTTCTGTATTGTACTGCATGTACTGTACCATTAACAAGCTCAATACACCTACACACATCTATTTAATACGCTGCTCATGAAAGATTTCTCTAGGAACTATCAACTTTTTTCTTGCTGTTAAATCTCAGGAATCAGCTTATCATTACTAGCATGCATATTCAGCCTAACCAGGACTGGCTTTAGTGATGAGCCAGTGTGGCACCAGCTCGGTGTGCTGCAGCTTAGGGGTGCTGCTGCGTCAGGGGTGGGGTGTCCTGGCCCAGAAGTCAGATGCTGTGCTCCCACCCCTCCCTGAGCCAGCCACTCTGCCCCCGGGGGCGGAGCTGGCCAGCCCAGGGGACAGACCCCACTTTCTTGCCCTGCCTCTGGGCCAGCCCTCCCCGCCCCTAGGGCGGAACCACAGGCCCAAGGGAGGGATAGGAGAGCGGAGCCCGGCTTCTGGGCTGGGGCACTCTGCCCCTGGGCTGTCTGTTCCCTACCCTGGGGATGGGGCGAGCCGGCCCAGAACGGAGGCCGAGTTCCATGCCCACCCCTGCGGCTGCAAAAGCAAAAGCCAGCTTGGGGTGCCACAACCCTCTGAAACAGCCCTGTATGTAACCTATGCACACATCTATAGATACACATGCACAGACGCATGTGCGCACACACAGCGTCTAGGGGTACGTCTACACCCCCAACCAGACAGACACCCCACGACCCCAGCTACACACCCTCCGCTATACATCCACTCCCACCCACCTCTGCCACACACACCTGCCCCACAAAAACCCCAGCAGCCCTCCCACCCAAAGCCCTTACTTGGGCTGTTTGCAGGCTGGCTGATACAAGCTACTTTGCCCTGCAGGGTGGGAGTCTCACATTTCCAGCCTCCCGCAGCTCTCTGCTGGCTGGGTTAAGGTGGAGGGGGTTTAAGGTGGAGCCACCAGAATGTTGCATTCAGGCTGCACCTGCTATTTTTAGGGGAACCCCTGGAAATCCGTGTTCCTGTGCCTTCCTCTATGTTTAATGGGACTGGAAAGCTGCCTGCCTAAAAATAGGGGATCCGGAACTGTGTTCCAGTGCCTTCCCCCTTACTTTAACCCCTGCCTTTTCCCAGCCCTGCATAGCCCACGTGGCTGGGCTGAGCAGGGAGGGAACTTTAACTCCAGCTCTCAGGGATGGTCGCGGCACACTTTGGGTGTTGCTACAGCACACCAGTGTGCCCTGGCACACTGGTTGGGAACCACTGATCTAGATACCCACAACTGACATGGGTTTGCAGGGCTTGGGCCCGAGGTGGCTGACACAGGGCAGTTGTGGGTGTTACTTGCTGTTTAGACATATGCTATGGTGCCAGTGATAGTATGTTAAACCTCAACACAGTTTACACATATACTATTAACTTTTTCATTACTTAATGCATGTGAGACAGAGAGGGGGAGATCATAATGTGAAGACTATGTATCAATGTCAAGTGACCACCCTTTTGGGTTGATCTCTAACACCACACCAGGAGATGGAAGCAAGCATGGGATCATTTTCCTTTTCCTTTTTGGGGAAGGAGAAATCCTTTAAAAAAGCTTAGGAAACACTGCATGTATAGCTGGAGAGGATGGACAAATTTATTTTATATTAAAAATGTGCCTACCATCCTCTCGAGCTGCATGTGCAATACTATATATATATGTATGTATGTATGTATGTATGTATATATGTGTGTGTATATATATATATATATATATATATACACACACACACACACACACACACACTTTCCCTGCCTTGCAAGTGCATTATTTCTAAACTCAAGCAGGAAAAAAAAAATATTTTTTAAGGATTTCCTGATGTCACTAGAGCTAATCAAACATCTCAGAGGGAGTAGGAGTAGAACGGGGGAGGAAGTATGATGCAGAGCCAGCCGGGGAGAGAACTATGCTGCTGCTATAGAACAAGAGGAAGATGGGAAAGGAGCCAGGGGAATAAACTCTGCTGTAAAAGCCAGGGCCAGTCTGTGTCAACACACCTCCCTCTCTTTCTCAAAGAATCCACCTCCCACCAATGGATTTCTGGGCTACCAAATACTGTTTTTCATCCTTTAGTCTGGCAGAGAGCTCAAACAGCTCCCCCTTGGAAGTCAGCCACTGATGGTCCAAGTTCTAATCTCACTCATACCTGTGAAAATCAGGAGTCACCCTGAAGTTACTTTGTTTTGAGATTAGACTCAAGCCTCTGGCTGTGTCTCCTGATCCGCTGGTGCTGCTCGGATGGATTCTGCCTCTCAAGAATCTCAGAGCAGCACTCTCAGTCTCTGCTGCATGACAACGTGACTCAGCCATTCGAATCAACAAATGCAGTGCAAGATTAAGCTCAATTAAATGATTACCCAAATTCAGGTTTTCTAATTCAACACTATTCATACAAAGTATTTTTTGTTGGGGCCACCCTTCAATGGCATTTCTCATGGCACAGATTCCATTTTCTGCCCAAAAAGCATTTGGACTTTTCTTGCTGTGCCCCTCCATCAGTCACAAATTGACTGCCCCTTATGTTGTCTGAACAATGGATTTTTTTTTTCTGCCGTATCAGATGCTTTCAGTGAGGCTGTGTTTCTGCAATTAGGTCAGTTGCACATATAGTTCACGGGTCTCACTTCCCCTGACCACAGCCAAGAGACAAAAATACAGTAACCTCTGGGTCAAACAGTGAAAATAAACAAAACCACACAAACAGAAATCACACACTGGAAAAGCTAATGGCTACAGCCAGTCATTAACATGCTTGCAGGCTCTGCAGATGTGGTGACAACTAACATGGCACTGGAGGGAATTCTGCTTTGGCTCCTTGAGCTGTTGCTCTGACGACCTCTGCTACTATCACTGCCATGTCTGGGTCACTGGGGCAACACCCAGAAGAACAATACATCTCCTGTTGTGCGATGGCTAAAGACAGACATTTTAGCGAGCTTTGGTTTCTTCCTGCTTTAGCAACTACTACTAACTCAGTGCCAGAAAGACACATGGTAAGAAACCCTGTAACCCCCACACTGCAACCAATTAAACGCCTGGCATAGGAAAGTGTTAGTGCTGAGTGAGTAATGAACTCCCCGGTGTTAAAGTTTAATAAAAAGTTGCTTATTTCCACTTTTTTCTATGCATGTGTCCATCCTCATTTTATTGCTGTGTCCACACCAAATGACTGACTAACTCCAGCCAGAACAATCTCCCAAAGGCCCACACAGTTTGTAGAGAACCTAAAAGTGACTCAGTGATGCTACTGAGCAGTTGGAGGTAATTCAGTAAAATAGTCACCATGGTGCAGTAAGTGGGCGTACCACCAGCCCTCCCCGATACACTTGAAAAAATGAAGAAAAAAAATCAGTCCCCACTCCTATAATCCCCTAAACAGGAAATACAAAATTAAACCAAATGTCTTTGCACTAAATGTGCCCAGTGCATGTGTGCACACATATACATGCTTGTTTGTATCCTTTGCTGAACTTTGTGAAATTCACTCCATACAATAGCAGTTTGAGTCAGGAAGCTTTTGAAAAAGGAATTGCACTAGAGATAAGGCTTAAAGTGATATTACTTCAATGTAAAACGAACAAGGAATCCTGTTGTGCTTTTAAATTTATTTATCATATGAGCTTTCATTGGAGAAAATCCCACTTCGTCAGACACTTTGAAGATGGAGAACTTACTTTGTGTATGCATCTAATAAGGTGGGATTTTACGCAAGAAAGTTCATGTGATAAATAAATTTGGTAGTTAAAAGTGCCACAGAACTCCTTGTTTGTTTTGCTGAACTAGACTATCATGGCTACCCCTTTGGAACTTCTTCGATATGTGACACTTCTCATGGTCTTCATTTTAATTATCATGTTTCACTTTTTTCCCTTCCACTGGAATCAGAACTGGAATTTTTGGTAAAATGACAGAAGTGGGTTTGGATTTTGTCAGAAACTTTAGTGTTAGGTAACTAATTCTGGGTGAGGCTTATTTTTGGAACCAGGAAATGAGGTTTAACTGTTTGCTATGCTTTAAATGGAGATTTTGGATGATGCACAATATCGACCTTATAGAGCGACCAAAGAAACTTCTGTTACGTTGACTAAAGTAACTATGTGAACATGCTATTAGACAGCACTACTGTATTACTAACATTTGTAGTAACACATAGCATTAGTAGAAAATATCACATTAATGTGAAAAAATAATCAATGATGATGATAATAATAGATCAGAGCTGGACCAAACCTGGAACTTCAAATCCCTTTGAGTTTTGGAACAAAGAGGTGGCATTTGTATTTGCAACCCTGAACTACATTTTTGACAACTCACCTGGTTATATTTTGTAAAGCTGAATCTTGTTTGGATACAACATTGGAAGAAGTGCTTCATTCCTGATTCACAGGAACTCTCATGAGAACTGCCATTCAAATGAGACTTTGGTCAAAGATGTCATTTAGAGAGCACAGATCTCTACATCATCTCAAGAATTTGGGTGTCATAAAATCCAAACCCTAGCTCAGCTATGGCGAGTGAAATCACAGAATGAAGTTTAAACCTCATCTAGATCCAAACTGCATCATGGTCTTCTCATTTTATCTCCAATTTATATAATTCCTTCCCTCTTGAAAGATCCAATAGCATTTCATATACTACATGTATGTGCACATACACAACCCACTGTAGATATACAGTCATCTCTGATCATGACACTAGCAGGAAGGCAGTCGTAGACAAAGACACTGGGTGAACACCAAATCTTGCAAGAAGAACCGTGGCGTTTAATGTCAGAGTAGACCAGACAAAACTTAAGTGGTAAAGTCTTAACTAAGATCCTTATGAAAATGTCAGTATGTCTATCTGTAGGGCTAAAGCAGAAGATTTTGTGATGAACAGGTAGCATGGCGCTCGCACCCACCCCCGTGAGCAACCTGACCATGCCAGTCTCCTGTGGGAACCAGCTAGGACCCGATAGTGGGTGTTTTGTTTTGTTTTTATGACTTGGCAGTTTATCTTATCTGTTTCTCTTCTTTGCTACTTTGGCTTTGGGGCTGACCGTGTGAAGGGAAAGCAGGTTTGACCACCCCACCTTCTCCTGAAATGTTATATGTGAGCATAGTTTCAGGCAACTGGCAGACTTCACCGCAGGACCTAGGAGCAAGGGTACTTGGAAACCTCCTCGGTGTTGTCTGGAGCTGTATAGGGGTCCCTGGCTACTGAAGGGACATAAGCTTTTGCTAATTATTATTTTGCTTTTCCTTGCTTAGGGTATTTACCCTGGCATTCAATAAAAATCATCCATCTTTTCAGTGGTCTTTGACTGCATCTGGTAAATCCACTCAAACCTACCCCTTGGGGTACAGTTTGGGGGAACACTGTCCCTAGCTCATGTGCATCTAATTAGATTTTATAAAGAGATTAATATTTCAGACATTCCAATATCTGGCGATGAAAATTCAACTGCAATATTTACTCCACATCCATCTTCAGTCATGACAACTTACATACATTATTTTGAATAAATTCTGTTACACAATTCTCTGTGTTTCTATGCTGATCTCTGCTTCTGAGTGGCACAAATTCACCCTCCTCTCCTCTCAACTTTCCAATTTGAGGATCCAACCCCTCTCTTGAAACTGTCAGATTTCCCATCGGTTCATGTCACATCCATGTGAGATGTACAGGTCTTCACTGCTCAGAAGTAACTCAGTTCACCATCATGTCTTTTGGCAAACTTGAGCAAAGCTTTGAACGTGCAAGGAAACTCAAGCCATCTGCATCTCATATGGTTTCAGATTCTGTAATGGAAATGTACTTCACTTCTTTGATATCTTTCAACTTCCTTCGAAGATGGTGTCTTTTCCTCGCTCAGACAATTTTTTAAAGGTTTCTTGGCCAATTCATTGTAGACACTTCATTTCAATGACTCTTATTCTCACACTTATATCTTTGGCATAATCCATCTCTCCGTTAATGTATGTGCAACACAAATTACCTTATAAATACTGTCACTCAAAATACCTGATGTGCATTTATAGACATTTTCGTGAGAAATCCAGCTCCCTTGTCATAGGAAATGGCCTTCTGTCAGACTGATTCATTTGCATGCTAGCTGACAACATTCTTGCCTGAGAGCTTTCGTTTTATATTATGGTGTCCCTTCACATTAACACGCAGATCAGTGGGACTTTTCTCACTAGGGGTTGTATTCCTGTCTGGCTACTTGTTCAAGGTTGTACAAATTGCATTTTAACAAAAACCGTGACTTAATATTATTTCCCCTGCAACTGAGTGGAAAAGACTACTTCAAGAATTGTTTTAAAATTGTTTTCCAGTTATGTTAGTTGATATTAGAAATGGGACAAGCAGGGGTGGCTTTAATTTTCTTTTTCAAAACCTCACACATTTTTAGTTAGCAAGCATAAAATCCATAGACCACCTGGTTTCAGTTTTGACTCTATAGTTGTACAGATAGGGTAACTGTTACTTTGAAGTGTCCACTGTTCATTTTGTTAATTCAACTATAATAATAATAATAATAACAACAACAATGCACTTTTCCCATCAAATAATTATCATTCTACCTATAAAACAATGAAAGGACATAACTAGAAGTCATGCAAACCCCACTGCAAAATACATAAAGTGGAGAGTGAACCAGTCTCAGTTTTGTAGGGAAATATCCTTGTATTGGCCTGATTCAGCAAGGTATCTGGTGCAAGTACATGAGCTGTCCCATTGACCAAAAACAGTTTGCCCTTAGAAGTCAGGCATGTACTTGTATCTTGTTAAATCGGGCCCTACAAGAGTATGCCACACTTTCCTTTTATTCCTTACCCTGTTCCTTATCACAGGAGCTATAGTCTCTGTTACATCTTATGGTTTCTTTTCAGTTGCCTCTTGTTTCTGAGCCTTAGGTTTCACTCAGATTGTATTTTCAGGCTTTTGTCTACAGCCATGAACACCCAAATCTCTTCAATTAAAACTGAAATTCTTGCCTAATCACGTGCCTTCAGCAACCAGGGCTGAGAAATACAGCAAATATTGAGAAAATCTCAATATAAAATTGAAAATGTTGGCAACAGAGAATTTCCTTGCCTTCTTTCATAATGTGGATACTAGTGCTTCCTTCCATTGATTTAGATTTCCTAATTCATTACAATTCACTTTCCCAAAATATAACCACCTTGACTACTACATTCTTTTAAAATATTCCTCATTAATATGCTAAATCCAATAAGTTTGTGATTGTTGTTTCCAGGATTCCTATTATTCTTGCATTATTTCCTTCCCACCAGTAAGCAGGAGGACCTGAATATTGACTCAGAATGTCCTTGGTTGGAGACTTTATTAATGTCTTCTTGAAGATATCTTTGTAATTTAGGGGAATTATTACTTTTAAGCAAAAGATGTTTTGCCTTTTTAAGTTCCAGTCCCATCAGCTGCCAATGAAACTGAATCACTTCTCAGGTTCAGCTAAAAAGTACTTAAAATAGTTGCAATTATTATGAAATGATTTACATAATACAATTGTTCAATGTTGCCTAATCTGTAAAAGACATCATGCTTGACTTGTATGGACACTTAGGGACCATCTTTTAGGAGGAAGCCTCACATTGATTTCTTGTTTCCCATATGTGTGATTCGCCCTGTAGGTTAAGTGTTCAGCCACTTAAAAATGTTTCAGAATAAAACTCTACCATTTAATTTAATGGGTTTATGGTAAATACAGCACAAAATGTTTTACACTTTCTGTATCTCTAGTCAATTTATTTCCACTACACTGAACAGCAATGAAAAACCCATTAATTGCTTGCCCTGTTGGGACTACATTAGTATAGCATCACACTGGATGCATGAGTTACTACTGCATCACTCAGTGGTACTAGATCACTGGTAGATGTTCACTCCAAGTGATCTCATTAACATTAGTTGGCCAGTAAAAGGGCCATGACTGGAAGGATTGTGTTATTTCACTTAATCACATTAAATCATGACCACCAATTTTCCAGCTCTTCAGACAGATGAGGCTGTTAATTTGTATTTTTCCTGACTACAGTGATAGCTTACTCAGAGGTTACGCGTAATGTTGTTCTTAGAAACAGAACGCCATGTCCATGTGTTCACTACAGCTCCAGAAGCCATCGTAATAAGACTCTTAATTGTGAGCATGAGGCCCAGTAAGAAAATAATGCAACTTCCATCAACTTCAGTGGGAGTCGGACAGTACTTACATGTCTGCCCAATAACTCACACGTCTGTATGTTGAAAAATATTTAAGAAACAGGGCTATATAAAGGAACTTGTGGCATACTCTGCTACATGTTGCCAACATTGTTCTGTTATGAAGTTGAACAAGTGAAGAG
This sequence comes from Podocnemis expansa, assembly GCA_007922195.1. NCBI lineage: Eukaryota > Metazoa > Chordata > Testudines > Podocnemididae > Podocnemis > Podocnemis expansa. Next base: position 8,566,895 of record ML682006.1, read on the forward strand.
AGTCTTGAGCAATAAATGTGGGTGGCATTATGAACTGGGTGTAATCTAGGGATTGAGGTTGATAATATGAACTGACTCTTCAGTTACTATCACTGTGAGCATACACCCCACCTCATACAAAAGGAGCATGTAAATCCATCCAGGAGTTTCTGCTGAGTATGGTTTTGGGAAAGAATGTGTGTACGTGTGGGAAGGCAGAACACAACAAAATGGATAACAGACAAGAGAGACTAGGAAGGCAAAACAATCTAAAAGTAGCATCTAGAAGCAGGTTGGTCGACCAGGCTGTACCTACGACGGGGCCAATGGGGTTTGCCCTTGGCACCCAAGAAAAGGCACATTTCACAGCAGTGGCCCCAAGCACCGCTAACTGAAAGAGGGACGTTCCAATCGGAATGCACACTGGGCACTGAAATAGCACGTTATGGCTCTGGTGGCTGACCCTGGAAGAAAACTGGGCAGAGGATGTTGGGTCATGGTGGAAGCTATAAACAGTGCTCTTGATGCTGGGAACAAAAGAATTTGTTTCTTGCTGCTTGATTCCTTCTGTGTTCGGAATCACATGACTATATACATTCTTTGTAAACAAACAAAACCACATCACTCTACTATCACAATTTCTACTCCCAACTGAAACACTCATAAGTTTTCAAAGCTTCATTAGCTGCTTGGATCTAAAGGAGAGAAAGCAAAATTCTAAAAAAACCCAAAAAGTAAATAAAATTTTACAAAATTGGGCAGAGGCAAACTTTCATAGACTGAAAGCCCCTTCATCCGATATGGGCTGGAACCCACTTTGTCAGTGGGGTCCAACCCACAAAAGCTTATGCCCCCCCACCAATTTTTTTTGTTAGTCTTTAAGGCACCAGAGGACTCCTCATGGTTTTTGCTAACAGACTACCCCTCTGAAAGGTGTAACCCTGGCCCAATTAAAGTCAAAATCAAACTCCTATGTATTTCACTGGAGTCAGAATTTTACACAACAACTTCTGGCTTTATCTGTGAATCCTTCCACTGTCTCCATCTAAGCAAAGGAAACATGAGAAGAACTCAATGGAAAAATTTTATATAAATTTATTAAGAGTGAAACCAAGTAGTCTGACAGAAATTACTTTAAAAATGTATGGACTTCAGTGGAGAAGTTTGCTCTTTTCTATAGGGTGTTTGAATCCTAACCTTTTGCAGGAGCACAATTTTCTATCAACTCTTTTGTAAGGAGAGACCTAAACGAAAGATGAAATAACTTTTTAGGGATTTGGAGTGAGGAGAGAAACAACCTGGAAACTTTTAACTTAATTTTGCATTTGGGACTGGAACAAGAAGTTACCAAAATGCCAGATTCTATAGCTCGTGGAAGTTGGTAGAAGATGATAGTCACAGACATTTACTTTGAGCAAGACAGGCATATATATATATAATGTATGAAAGATCATCTTTATTCATGCATAAGATGGACAGCCTCACAGGAAAACACTAGAAGTAATGAGATGAAGTTAAGCAAAGGAAAAGGCTAGGTTGAATATTAGTGAGTGGAACGTCTGAGAGCATGGGGAAACAATATAAAGGAAGGCTCATTTGGCTTTGCAATACTATCCAAAGTAAAGTGGTGTAAGCCCCATTACTGAATCATTTCAAAACAGACTGGGCAAAAATTGAAGTTTAACTCCTTGTAATGGCAAACAGTTGGACATTATGAGCTAATAGGACATTTCCATCTCCAACTGCCAACATTCTCTTAATAAAAACTTGTTCATGGTCATGGCCTATTACGTCTTCTTGGGATACCTTGCTAAAGTTATTTCTCACCTGGCATGCTGGACAGCCAGAAGCTGACTAAGGTAATAATTCCAATATCTTTGGTGGCAGCAATATTTCAGCACAGAAAGAAACATGTCCAAACGCAGTTCAAACTCAAAAATGGAAGAGCAAAACAATTACTTACACAGAAAAATACATTTCATTCTATAAGTCTTATTCACTACAAACTTGAAAAAGGAAGTTTGGGTGGACTCCAAGTTCACTATATATGAAGGGGTGGGGGGAAACATGTAGAACTACCATGTGTTCTGAAGGGTTGTTGGCTCTAGGAGTGCCAGTGCCCTTTTTCTCATGTGTGAGAAAACTAAACTGAATAGGCAGTAGACAGGCTTTGTGAAAATGTATGGGTGGGAGTTCATCTTCTTTAAGATGATACTAAATCAAACGGACTAGAATACAAAAAACTAATCAAACCTTGGACTAGATGTGAAGCAGCATTTTTAGTTGAGACTATGCTATTAGAGAAACTCTTACTGAAATGAAATGCTACACTGTATTATACCATTCAGCTACTAGGTAGTAATGTGGATAAAATGCCTTATTTACACCAACAGCCACAATGCCTGACAGAGCATTAAAGGATCTTAGGATGAATGCATCTCGTGTGTATAAGCAAGCTCTGTAGCCAATCCACATTTTGTACAGGAACATGACATGGTGTCAGGAGTAAACTAAGACAGGAACAGAAAGAAAAATTGCAACAAACTACAAAGCAGACAAAGCAACACAGTCTGCAGCATCTCATCAACATGCCATTCTTCAATGTCTCAGAGAATTTCAGTTTTTACAAATCTTCAGAAAGGACAAACTTGAAACAAGATTTTGCATTGCTACCAAGCTCCACAAGGAAACTGATGATATATAGGTTTTTTTTAAAAAATTTATGCTATGAGGAAGTAAGTAGAGCATATATAAGACAGCCCCAAAGATGATTATGAAAGGGTTCTAGCTATGTTTGATGCATACCTTATACCTCAGAGAAATGTGGCTTATGAAAGAGCATGTTTTCACCAGAGAATTCAAGAACCAGTGGAAAATGTTGAATGTTTTATAAGAGCTTTGTATACATTGGCTGAAAACTGTAATTTTGGGAATGCAAAACAACAACAAAAATGTGAGAGAGAGGCTGGTTATTGGGGTAACAGCTAAAAACCTTTCACAGATGCTGCAATTGGAGAGAAATTTAACTCTAGCCACAAATGTACAACAGCAAAACATTCCGACTAAGCTATGTTGATTGAATTTGGTTTCATTGATAACGGACTGTAACCCTCATCAACATGAAAGACCTGGAACTGAGATGCCAATGTCTGTTGCTAAGATGAATGAAATTTAACTCAGTAGCTAAATATGTTCCTGGGAAAAATTCGGTGGTAGCACACATTGTATCTTGGAATCCAGCATCTCACTCAACTACCTGTGAGCTTGAGGATGACATAAAAGCATTCAGGGATGCTGTGAATGCACAGCTTAACGTCAGAAAAGAAATAACTCCAGCAGCAAGAAGCAACTTCAACAGACACTGTCTCAGGAAGTTCTAATTTACACTAGTAAAAGGTGGCTCAGGTGTCTAAAGGACATGAAGAGACTAATTTATGGTATGAATAATTGAGTCAAAGGACTCATGATTAAAGGCAATAGCATTATAATTCTAAATGAAATAAGAGAAAAAGTCCTAAATCTCATCCATGAAGGACTTCAAGGATTAAATGCCATGAACAAGCCAGAGTCAGTGCTGTGACTGGACATTAGGACAAAGAATAAAGCATCTGCACATGAACATTGCAGAACTAATAGACCAACACAACACAAAGAACTTGTAGGAACACCACCTCTGTCAGACAGACCTTGGAAGAGACTAGCTGCCTGTTGATCTATGTAAATTCTGAGGATATCATTCCTGTCATCATGGGCTATCTTTTCAGCTACATAGAACTATTGTCCTGAAAAGACAACATGTTTCAGCACTTGAGAAAATTAAGTGCACTTTTGCTCACTTCAGTATTCTAGAACCAGTAGTTGTGGACCATGGATCACAATTCACTGCAGCAGAATTATGAACAAAATATGATTTTGATCATATTACTAGCAGCCCACATTACCCACAAGCAAATGGAGAGCTTGACAGAACTATCCCAACAGCCAAGAAAATCCTACAGCAAGAAGATCCATTCCTTTCCCTTCTGACCTGCAGATCATATGTGATCAAGACCAACAGTGGAGACTTAAACAGAAACCATTAACAACAACTGCAGTTGGTTTCTCAGAAAGAACAATCAACAGACCAATCTCTACCTATGGCAGATGCAGAACAAGATGACTACAGCTACTTCAGTATTCCAACCACAAAAATTCATTGCAACAAATGGACTGTCAGAGACCAAGTTGTTACACATTCAGGTCATGTAATCAGAAACCTAGTACATTCAGAGACATTTTACAGGCTGAGTCACACTGAACCTCAAAGGCAGTGAGTGTGAATGTTGTAAATGGTAGGAATGCAGAGTTTAAAGGGGAAAATGTAACGGAATGCTAAAGTACATTATACTGCTCAACCATGAAGTTGCGTTGTGTATGAAATACCTTATGTAAATGAATCTCAGCCATACTTGACAGAGCACTAGAAGATCTTAGGATGAGCTTATCTGATGTGCAGAAAGAAGCTCTGTTGATAGTCCCTTTCTGGTACAGGAACATGACACTGACTAAATAATTAGACTGCCAGCAGTGTTGACTCTGTTGCAGTATAACCCCCTACCTACCAGGGCATACTAATAAGATATGATATAAAAGCAAAAGGAAAAAAGAAACAAAAAGTCAGTTTTTCTTCTTCATGTGCTGCCCACTAGTAGACATGGGATTTATATTTTAAGCAGCCTAAGCTGACAGGGTTCTTTGAGTGCAGTTGACAGTATCAGGGGATTCGTGAGGAAAGAGATTTTTTTATTCATTAAGTTATGAGAATGTGTTATATTTGCTGTTTTTGTTTACATAGCCTTATGTACCTTGAGATAAGGCTAGCACTGGATGGATAAAGGAGAATGTTTTATAGTAGTCTCCAGATAGCTTGTTCTGATAATATCTCAGCCAGACTCATTCATTTCTTTCCCTTAACAGACCCTCGGTGCTATTTGGTCCAAGGCTAACCCTTAGTACCATAATGGCCCATCAGCATTGTTTACACCAGGGGTCTCAAACTCAAATTACCACGAGGGCTGCATGAGGACTAGTACAGGGCCTCGTGAGGACTAGTACATTAGCCTGAAGACTAACACCACTGAAACCTTCTCATACAACAATATTGCAAATATTGGTAACAATAGTGTCATTGCAGGCTGCAGGAAATAGCTTTAGGGGCCACATGCAGTCCACGGGCTCCATGTTTGAGACCCTTGATTTTCACCAAACCAGGATCCTGTTACCTGGTGCCCCTCTGTCTGTAACTGGGGTGCCTTTTACACTGTTTTGCAGCTGTAAAAAACCAAGGAGTCATGTGGCACTTTAAGACTAACAGATTTATTTTTCGCATAAGCTTTCATGGGAGAAAATCCCACTTCGTCAGATGCTTTGAAGATGGGTGAACTTTTTGGAATACTTACAAACAGCCTTCTAACATGCAAATTTGTCATCTTGTATGACGGACAAATCATGCCTCAAAGTCAGGAAATGGGCAATGAATGAAATAAAAATAAAAGTATTCAAAGATTAACAAATGGAGAGGATGCCAAAGACACTAGTTGCTAGTTGGTCCAGGGCTAACACAGTAATGGCCCATCAGCCTTTACACCTGGCTGAGATACCAGCTTGCCCTTTGTCTCTGAGGAACTGGTTTGGCCACTCCACAGACTTCTCTAGAAAACATACTTTCAGTCATGACATAAGTTTATTTTTATAATTTCACATATAATGCTTGTTCTTGCATTTTGACATGACTTTATTGATCACCAGATTATGGGGTTTCAACTGATATCTAACAAGGCTTACTTTGTACCATAATATGTGTATGTGTACCTAGGGCGTCATTCTGCCACAGAATCTTATAACTTCATATACCAACTTGCCACACATATTATCAGGACAATATTGACCAGCAAATTGTGTGCTCTCGAATGGCATCTCACCACGCTTACTATGGAGGAAGATTATTACAACAGTGTATACAATGTGGACTCCGGGGTATGTTCTGTCACAACCATATTGTGTCATTATTTAAAACATCTTATTTGAAAGAAAGTTAAAATATTTATATTCTCTAGGACTGACATATTCTACAAGGATTTCCAGTAAAAGTAATCCTGAAAAAAAGGACTAAAACCAGGACAATGATCCAATTTTCAGTGAAGTCACAGGTAGAGAGGCATAGTTAGCCAATCTACGTATTCAATGTAAACCAGCTCTTGATGCTATGATGCAAGTCCCGAAAGTATTTAAAGATGGTACTTCAACTAATTGTTAATTATTACCTAGAAACCCTAACTGGAGTTAGGGTACCTGGTTTAGAGAGCATTAGGTTGGCAGAGAAATTCTTCTGAAGACCTAGGTATGAGTTCTCAGGGACGTGGATTAACAGCGCCTATAGGACAACTCCTGTTGGTGTAATTAGTGTTGACACTGAAGTGTTGCAGGGCTGTATCTACTATAGTGGTTTATGTGTAGACAAACCTCACATTACTGATGCAAAGTCATATAGAAAACCGTGGCAGAACCAGGAATTAAATCCAAGCTTCCTAAATCCTAGTCCCACACCTTAGCAACTGGACAAATCTTTTTCTTAACACAGACAATCCTAAACTGAATACACAACCAAGAATATATTATTATATTGTCCATAAGTTTAGTGAATAATTAAACTAGCAAAGTTTAATTTAGAAAACGTGGTTTTCAAAGCTCAATTTCTAATGTCATATCAGTGAGTTTTAGTATCAGAGAAACATTTAAAGCCATGCTGTATGGTACAATAAAGAAATCCACTTACCTGAGTTTCTAAACTTATGGTACTGCTGGGGTTCTGTGATGCTAGCCATGAATTTGGGAGCACTGTGGAAGAGTGTAACTGGTCAATGTGACTTCAGGGCATTCTGAAAAGGAAAACAAGTTACCATCATTAGGTGGGCTCTGCAGCACATTTTGGAAATAAATTAATTATACTCAAGTTATTAGAATATCATCTATAAAAACAGATGAAAGAAATGTCCATTTCTTGCCATTTATTAAGTATAACATAAGCATAGTATTTTATAATAGGGGTCTCGAACTCAAATCACCATGAGGGCCGCACGAGAACTAGTACATTAGCCTGAGGGCTGCACTACTGAAACCTTTTCATACAACAATATTGCAAATATTGGCAATGATTGTGTTGTTGCAGGCCACAGGAAATGCGTTTAGGGGCCACAAGCAGCCCATGGGCCATGTGTTTGAGACCCCTGTTTTATAATACCCAGTGACAAAAAAATAAATAAAGACAAGTTGTCCTCCCACCAGCAGGGGCATCGCTACCATAAGGCCAGGCCTGAGGGGTTGCAACCCCTCCACATCTCCAGCTGAGTGCAGGCAGTGGCTGGGACCAGATCGGGCCCCCCAGCTTTTAGCCGGCAGCAGCAGAAGCTGGATCTGAGCCCGGGTCACTTGCTGGCTTGGATCTGGCTCCTCCTGTTGCCAGCCAGAGGCTGGTGGCTCCAGGGAGCAGGATCCAGCTCCAGCCACTGCCTGCCTGCCAGTGGCAAACAGGAACTGGATCTGAGCTTGGGCTGTTTGCCGCTGGTTGGCAGACGGTTGCTGGGGCAAGACTGGCCCTTAGAATCATAGAATCATAGGGTTGGAAGGGACCCCTCGAGGTCATCTAGTCCAACCCCCTGCCAAAAAAAAGCAGGACCACTCCCATTAGATCATCCCAGTCAGTGTTTTGTCCAGCTGGGACTTGAACACCTCCAGAGATGGAGATTCCACCACCTCCCTAGGCAGCTTATTCCAATGCTTCACCACTCGCCTAGTAAGGAAGTTTCTCCTAATATCCAGCCTGGACCGCCCCAGCTGTAACTTGAAACCATTGCTTCTCGTTCTGCCCTCTGTTACTACCGAGAACAGTCGAGCTCCCTCCTCCTTGGAGCAACCCTTCAAGTAGTTGAAGGTTGCTATCAAATCCCCCCTCAATCTTCTCTTCTGCAGGCTAAATAAGCCTAGTTCCTTCAGTCTTTCTTCATAGGGCTTGTGCTCCAGCCCTTTGATCATTTTTGTTGCCCTCCTCTGGACTCTCTCTAATTTGTCCATGTCCTTCCTGGGCTGCCTGCTGCTGCTTAGTCAGATCAAGCCCTGGGGGGCAGGGACTAGGCATGGGCCCTTGACCCTTTTTTCAGGAGAGCAATGACCCTGCCCCCCCCACTTTTGTGCTCTGTTTTATTTTAGTTTTGTACTGCTGTAGAATTGCTGCACATGTCCATTTTACAAATTAAGGGATAGGAAGGTTTATCTACTTGGGCAAGTCGCTAAAGTGAATAAATACCAGAGCTAACACTGACAATGCTACCTGCCTATAGAGGAGCTTAACAGAGAGCACAGTGGGCCAAGTTTTCTCAGTTAAGCTTATACAACTTCATTGTCTTCATGCATTACTCTGAAGTCAGTGGAGTTGTAAAGATATGGTATAACCAATAACCTCATGATTGTGTAAAACAAACAGCCAAAGAAAGCACCAACTATACATAACAAGAATGATGGGTGAGAAATCCTGCCATTAGATAGTAGAGTCAGGCTGGCATATTTTCTACTGATGGGAAAGCCCCAGATACGCCTGGTGCTTAGTTGGCTTTCACAAGGTATATAAAGTGCACATCATACCATTTAAAGGGTCTTTGCAAAGGCTAGCATGGAATATTACACAAGTAAGTTAGAAACACATATCTAAGAACCCTGTTCAATTCATGAATGCTGTACTACTGTTCACCCTGTTCTACATTTGCTTTGCTATTACACCAGACAACAAGTAAGCATCAAGTTGGGTTTCTATGTTTTTGCAAAATATCCAGATATCTTTAGAATGAGGATTACCCTTATATTCCCACTGTGGAATTAACACATTAGGGAAATGTATAGGAACAGGAAGTATTTCCTGAGTGTGCATATGCAGTTCAAATATGATGTCAGGATTATTATTCTAAGTTTTACCAAAACATCCTGGATCAACACAAAAGGTCAAAAAAAATATGGCGGTGCAAAAAAAAAAAAAACGAAACACATGGCCTGAAGTTCTGGGTCCTTTTCCTTTACTTTAAGGCCTGCTACCAATATTTAACAACAAATCAGAAGTGACAGATTACATATTTTTTAACCTACATAAAAAGATACCAAAATATTACAATCAACTTTTTTTTTTTTTACAGAAATGCTTATTAATACACAACACACATTCACCTAGTTAGTTTTGTTCTTTTGAGCTTTACAACATTCTTATCAAAAGCCATTAGGAACAGATTACCTTTTTCTTCATTTTAATTTCCCAAAATATCCCTTGCTACATAAAAACATTATGAACCTATTTCTCCATCATATCTGCCAATCCCAAAATGACTAAAACTAGTTCACTGGATCACTGGAATATTACAAATAGTGACTGATATTTCATTGTATTACTAAAATTGTACATGATTAAAAGAAAATATAGATGCAGAAGGTCCTGGGTTCAATTCCCAGGGGGTTGGACTTGATGTTCTCACGAGGTCCCTTCCAGCCCTATGATTTGATTTGATATTTGGTGTTAATATTACATTTAACTATCCATCAACAAGTTATCATTTAGGGCAATTTAGATAATTGTCTCTCAAAAGATAAATCATGATGCATTTAACAATCAATATCATTAGCATTCATGTATGCATTTATTTACCAAAGTGAGGAGGTGGGAAACTGTGTAAAGAATTTTTTTCTGGAAAAAAAAATTAATTTAAAGATGCATCTTTTATACCTTACAGAAATCAATTGCACATTGGAAAGGAACAAGAAGGAATAATAAGGTACACAAATACGTCACAGAAAATAAATAAGCTATAATCCTGGGGCAGTGTAATAGAGTAGCTGTCTGACTAACAAGCAGAAACAATGTTCTTGTAGTCAGTTTTACACATATTTCTCATTGCTGTATAGAGACACTACTTAACTATGGGAAAATCAAATGTGGGCCATTTTCTCTGAGTTATGTAAGAAACGTCAGCAGGTAAGACATGCCCTTTAAGTTCTAGCCATTTCTAGGAGAGCAAAATGCAAAGAATAAAGATTTCAGATGGAATCCAGGGTTAAACTCATGGTCTGCTGAAATGAGTAGATGTTATGCTATTAAAGAAAATGGGGCAAGGCCTTCACCCCTCCGAGTTAACAAAATACAGGCTCTTGGGAAGCAATAGGAGATTTCTCTTCTGGGGTTCCAGCTTCCATCAGCTTTACCCTCCTAGTTTCTGCAGGCCTCAAGGCCATAGCAGAGATATAGTTTTCCCCTGCACTGTGACCCAATTCCACCTTTTCATGCTAAAGAGCAGCAGCAAACACTAAGAATAAAATTTTTACCACACTGCACTTGCAGCATATGAACAACTGATGTGCAAAATACAAAACAAGAAATAGGGTGGGCTGAGGGGTTGAGGAGCACTGAACTGCTGATACTTAAATATTTACTTAGTTAATTTAAAATATCATTTAACTCATCTAAGCCCAACAAATTCTTCCCACCATTAGACTATACAAGCAAATGCTCTCATTATGGCTATTCCCAAGCCATACTTCGGCTTTCTACCCAGAGTGCTGTTAGTGCTAGAGGAGCTCCAAATATGTTGCATGATTATTTTACCACAGAAGAAATGGAGACAATGAAAACACTTTTGTACCTATAACTTGAGGAATCTGTTGCTGTTTCTAGAACTGATTTTAATGCTTACTTTGCACAGTGTGATACTGAATAACATCTGCCTGACTAACCTTGCAGTAGCAAGTGTATTTTAGAAGAAAGCTATTAATCTTCCAGCCTCCTCATGCTTATTTTCTGGTATAGCAATTTTTAATTAAGCTACAAATATGTGAATATTCTGTACTCTGAGAGAGAGAGAGAGCAGCATAGGAGCACCACATGTTAAATAAGGGGTGTGAGCCATAGGACAAACTGTAGCATTTGCGATATCTGGCAGCCCTGTCTAGGACCCAGCCCTGCATTTTTTTGTGTAGCCAAGTTCCCCACTGGAGTTTTGGGTAAGCCAAGAATACAAAGGTGAGACCTAAAAGGCTATCCTGTCTCCATGATGTCAGTGGTAAAATGGCCACCAACTTGAGTGGAGTTAGAATTTCACCTCTAGGAGGCAATGCTGTTTCACTATTTATACTCTGTGCACGTGCAAGGAGTATAGTCCCTTTGTGGCTCATTTTCATACTAAATGGAAGCCTATGGGCTGGACCACTGTAATACTCTGTCTGAACCCCACAGAACCCCATATCTACCACTATCACTTAATTATATGTTCTCTATAAACTATGTCTTTGTGTGGCATTATTTTAAAAGTCTTGATATTCTAAAAAGACCCGGGGCTTGGGTGCTGGGACTTGGGGCTCAACTTTTGTCAGCCGGGCACCAGCGACACCCCTGTATCCTGGTGAACTGCAGGTGCTATTGTTGCATGTGAAGTTATTAATTATTGGATATGCTACTAGAACATGTTGAACGGTGGGGAGACCAGCTTCTTGGCTAGAACAATGGGGTGGCCAGACAGCACTGATGGCTCTCTCATACCCATTCGGGGATCAAATCCATTAATGGGAATTGTTTCCAGTGAAGACTTTATGGAGAAAAGCATCTAGGCAATGAACTCTGTGTGATCAGTACGGGTGGTAACCCCAGATCATAAGCACTGGTTGTGCCAGCCGGCTGTGAAGGACTACAAAAAGAAGGGGAATGACATCCTCACTTGGCTTCTCCACTCTCCCCCCAGCTCAACACCTAAAGCAACATCAGGAAGACAAAAAGCTTTGGACTGGGGAAGGGGTGGTCCCAGACAAGAAAAGCAGTCTTTGCCTGTAGCCTTCTTGGAGCTCTCTTAGGGTAAGATATTTCTAGATTCAAATTCTGTTAGTGTGTAGAATTTAGACTGCTATCTTATTTTTATTTCTTTGGTAACTATTTATAGTCCTTTTATGCTTACCACTAATACCACTTAAGATCTATTTTTCTGTAGTTAATAAAATTGTTTAATAGTTTATCTTAACCGGTGTGTCTTTGAGTGAAGAGTTTAGGGTTAGGGTTAGGGAATCTCAGCTCAAATTAACAAGGAAGGGGAAGCGAGAGGGCACCAATGAGCTTATACTAAACAAATCTCTGTCTAGCACATGAGGGTATAATCTCAGGGAGCATTCCTGTAGTGAAAAGCTTGGGGTCTATGAGGTTTACTGGCTGACATCTTGCCCTACAACAGATACGCAAATGACTCGTGAAGAGTATTCTTACTACTCAGGGTGTGTAACTCCATCTGTTGTCCTAAGGGGTGATATGGTCTGGAAGCTCAGCAATAGCCCAAATTCAAGCTGCATCAAAGTTCAGACTGTGAAACCTACAGAGAGTTGAAGGGACAGGAAGAGAGGCAAGAAGAGCTTTAACATGGGAAGTGCCAGCTTTCACACCACCATGCCCTGAAATCTGGATAGGAGATAGCATGGATCTGATCTATACCAGCTCCTTCTTGCTCCTTTCCATGCCTCTTGCAGTGCAAGGGGACCCAGCCATTAACATGTTTCCTGCTGTACTTGTGCTTCCAGGGACCAGGAGCCAGTAAAGTCACATCCATCATGGCAATATGGGATCCTGACTTAACCTCCATGAAGCTGAGGCCTCACCTATCCCCCTAAATCCCCAAGCCTCTCTCTCAGGAGAAGGCAGCTCCAGGAAAACTCTGCAAAGATTTCCGCTCCATCCTCTCTGGAGCTTTAAAGCAGGAGGAAGAGAACTGACCTATACCAAAGGTATAAAATCCCAGGAGAAGAAAGAATGATGCCAAGAACTACAAAAAAGAGTTGGGGGCTTGTGCTGAATCCTGATCATTATATATTTTTTTTAAATTAAAGATGATTCTAATGGCAATAATTTTAATTATTTTCTTACATAAGTTGTAATACCTATGTCATTGTTCAGGACTTTTGCATTAAAAATAGCAACAGTTTTCCAGCCCTCCCCATTTCTTTCTGTTTAATTTTTCCTTCATAAATGTACTTTTTGCACATTGTTAGTTAGGCTTAATGTGTGGGATGTGTTGCTGAGGTTGCCATGGTTTCTCATTTTTAATGAGCTCAGAGACTTTATTATCTAACTAACTACATTCATAATTACACCTCTTATATACCAAAGTCCCTATCCCTCTCCCCACCCTCTAAAAATTGCTGATGGTGAAGATAGAGACAACAAAGCATTGGAGTTAAAGCTCACCCTCAAACAGCTGGCACAGAAAAGCTTGGAGAAGTAGAAGGAGAAAATTACCCCAATTATTAAGCTTAGGGAACTATTTCCCATTGTATTGGCTCTTCAAATTGAAGCTAGACATCACATTCCTTTCTTGTGGTCACACAATTCCCAGAAACTTTCAGAAAATGAATCACCTATTCGTCCTCACAGTTACTGCTGAACCATTAAATGCGTGCCACAACTTCCAGGATTCTTTGCTAATTCCTGTTGAAGAAAATACAGCTCAGCACAAACATTCACTTCAGCAAGAAATTGTGCTTGCTAAAAGGCGTGACCCTATAGCCCTCAAGGACCTGGTTCAGCAGGGCACATAAGCATGTGTCTGACTTCAAGTACCGGTCTTAATGGAAATACTCCTATGCTTAAAGTCAGGCATGTGCTTGAGTATCTTGCTGAATTAAGTCTCATGTCAACAGTGAAAGAACAGAAATGTTATTAGTTTTAAAGTTAAAATTGCTATTTGGAGTGATAAACCTACCCTGTAAACTGCTCTGCATATGCAAATCCCAGCGTCCACAAAGAATCCCCACTGACTTGTATGTTTAATTTGCGGATCCTGCTATCAGCATGGTCAGTGCGTACAGTGTATTTGGGGGCTACAGGGACGTGTTGCCATTGACCTCAGCTAGGAGGACTAAGTCTTAGTACACCATTAATAACATGAGGAAAGATACCTATTAGCCTTCAAGCAGCTAGCAGATTAAAGGCACACCAGTTACACAAGGTAGGGTGTTTTCTCTGAACCATGACAGGTAGTTATGAAAAATGGCAGCCTGTATTGATGGAAGATGCAAGGTCACACAGTTGTCTTTATTTAATTTCATCCAAAGGTCCTGATCTCCTTCAGATCTTCATTAGATGTTTAAAGTTAAACACACACTTAAGGACCATGGAAGTGAACAGATCAAAATTATGTGTATTAATATAAGCACATCTTGTTGTTAAAGTGTGTTGGTATTTGTCCTTGTTTGGCCTTGCATATTCTGCCGGGAAATTGTAAGAAAACCCACTCTATAGGTACACATGACCTACCCAAGAGTGCGGGCTACAGCAATATTAGATTTTTCTCAGAATTTGACTTGACTAATATTGATATCATATATCTCTCAGATACCCTAAACCATTAAGCAGTGTACAAGATCAGGGCCCCATTATAGTAGGTACTATACATATACAGTGAAAACTAGTTAGGGTGGTGGTTATCCTTACTGTCTAAACAGATGAGACACAAAAAGATTGAAAGAGAAACAGAGGCACTGAGAGATGACATGAGCTGAATTAACACAGAAAGCAGGTTATTAACAGAGGTGGGAACAGAATCTTGGTGTTTCAATTCCCACTACAGCACCAACACTACTTCCAAGAACGTATGAATTTTGACATGATATGCAACACTAATTTAGAAACGTTTTGTGCGATTATAATGCAGCAGGACTCACTCATAAACATGCATAGAAAGAAGCTGTGACAGTAGTATCATGCTCACTGCTGTAGAGCCAGGGATTGGAATAGGGCTAGCACACACATGGAGGCTACAGGAAACTTAGGAAATGATGTGTTTATTTTTGCAATCTGAATTTGCCTAAACTTACACTTTGTGAAATAAACCTTTGATGCCTGCTTCCTGCTTAGTGTGCATGAGGATTCAGACACACCAGCAGGCATGTTTCAGAAAAACCACTTGTAAAATAAAAGCAAATTGTAAACTAAAGGATTCCAGCCCACACTGTGCCATAAATCAGAAGTTGTTGCTTTCATTCTGGAAGGTGATTAGCATTTCAGCTTCAACGTTATTGTGGAACTGATAATTTGAGCAGTGTTTAGCTAGAATATAGTGTCCTACAGCCACACTTTCATCTGTCTTCCAAAGTCAGTTTGTTTCTACTCAGGAAGACCATTTTGTGCCATTTCTATTGAGTTTCTGTTTCTTTGCAGAGAGGGAGTTGATCCTGTTAGAGTGGTAGCTATTATTACAGGTTGTTGAACACATTCCCATTATAAGACCCTGTTTATTATAAGACCCTATAGCTCAGGTTGTTGAACACATTCCCATTATAAGACCCTGTTTTCAGTTGTTCATAAATTTGCCAAATTTTAATCATTCTGGCTGAAATTTTCTTTTCATGCTAATTTTTAAATTATTTAAAAAGTCTCAGCAAAAATGGTTCACTTGCATGGAGACTTTTCATGGAAAGCAAAATATAAAAATACTTATAAAGAATGCTAAGTACTCTTAAAAATCAGACTGTTGGTGCTGCCAAGCTGGGCACCCAAAATTAGTGGGCACTTTTGACAGGTTGGCTTTAATCTCTCGCTCCATTTCCTACCAGTCAAACAAGGATAAAAATACTATTAAGCCCCATGGGTGACCTGTGAAAATAAGACTCAAAAGGTATGTCTACACTGGAAAGGATTTTTGGGATAAGGAGACTTATCCTGAAAAAACTTTCCCATGGCCGGGGAGCCGTTTTGCTTTTTCGAAAAAAAGCTCTCCAATGTATCAAAACACCAGACTGCTTTTTTGAATAAGCAAAACTTGGCTTCTTTCAACAGAGTGCCTTTTTTCAATAGAAACTTTTTCAGAAAAAAAGCACCCTGGTATTTCAAAATATCAGAGCACTTTTCCAGCTAGGTTAAACCTAGTCACCTGCTGAAAAAATGTTTTGTTTTGTTTTGTTTTCAAAAAAGCCAGCCCACCTTTTCAATTGCCTCTGTTTTTCTTCCCCTTCCCCCAAAAAAGAGAGTGGACTCTCTTTTTTGGAAAAAAACCAACACTGCCTTATTTCGAGATGGAGAATTCCTGTTTCAAAATAACATTTTTATAAATAAGTGTTTTTTGAAAATACTATTTTGAATTTATTTTGAATTAGTTTTTTCAATAAACCTTTTTTCAAAAACTTTGGGGCAGTGTAGACATAGCCCTAGACATTTGTGGAGCACTCTGGTAAGATGGACCACAGAGTCCATGTGGAAGTTAACAATTCTGTGTTCAGAGCAGGATTTGTATAGAAGACCATAAATAAAGCACAGCCACACATGGACAAGGATGAAATATTGACTAGTTACTCTTTCACTGAGCACCATCCATCCTGCATATAAAAGAGATGGGCCCTACAGGAAAAAAAATAGTATCTTGGCAAGTGCTTCACGCTCCAAAGGCATGCCTCTTTAGTCAGTTCCACCAGAAAGGAAGAATTACTAAGATGGGAGACTTAATGGCTAGGACCATTTTTAAATGTTAAATAGTTCAGGTTTATTATAGGGTGTTAGATAAACAAACAAGTTGTCCCAAAGGAGGATTAGTTTGAACATTACTCTTTATTGCCTGCTTGTTCCTCTCAGAGTTTTGACTGAGGGAGGTGGGGCAGCCTCACAATTCTTTTATCCAAAACAGTATGGAAATGCATACATGACTGATAATATTTTATGGACCCTTATATGGTTACAATAACACCTACACAATGAATATTAATAATTATGTGGTGCATATAATTATTCCCACCAATACCTCAGGGCTGGCCCAAGATATTTGGGCACTGGAGGCACCTAAGATTTTGCCCCAACCCTGTGGCCCGGGCTGGGCCGTGCTAGATGGTGGTCCTCACCCCCCAAGCTTGGCCAGGTTGTGGGCGAGCTCCGTGTGGGGCTGAATGGCAGGTGATGACGCCCCTCCCTGGCTGGGGCCTTGCTCCACCCTATAGCCTAGCTTCTGGTATTATGGAGCAGGGCATGATGGGCTCACTGACTCCAGGCCAGCCCAGGCCTGGAGCATCCCATAGATGTTGGCGCCCTAGGCAACTGCCTAGGTCGCCTTGATGGACAGACCAGCCCTACCACCCCGTTTACTGTTTACAGGTTTTACATATATTGTGCAGATGCTTTACATTCAAACTGATTGTTTTCTACACAAGAAATTACTTCACAGTCCTTATGTTAACTTCCTTTTCCCTCTCCCCCTCCTACATAAGGTTCTCAATGGGAATGATGCTTCTCACCTTTCTTATCCTTTCTTCCTGTTTCTTAACTTTTAACTAGTATCTCAATTAAAGGACAGCAAGGCTTGCTCATAGTAACTCCACTGCCATAGCAGCTATCATTCAGGCCAGGTGCTCAATTTAACTCTTTTCTACATAGGATGCTTTATTGTAATAATTAAATAAAGCTTCACCCTTATGTTTCTTAAAGTATCTGGTTTCAGTCTTTTACCTGATGCCATGGTCAAAGTGAGTTTTAAATTGGAATTGTGTTAAAGCATTTCAAATGATACAGAATTCATGCCCTGAAATGACATAGTTCATTTATCTGGGTGCACATTTAGCTATTGCCTTTCAGCTGTAGAAGCAACAATATGCCTGAAAGTGGACATTTAAAATAAGAATTGATAGCAATGCTTTGGCACAGAGGTTCAGACTTGTCTGATAGGCAGCCTGGATTTTGGAGAGAATGGCATTAGTATCTTAATTTTTCTGCATTAAGACTAAAATACACACAAACATACCCTCACCCTCAAAACTAGGAACCTTAGGTCAAAAGAGGATTAGAAGGTTCTTTGTTAGTGGTTTTCAAACTTTTTCTCAGGACCGAGTTGAAAAAAATCATTTACACCCTCGACCCAACAATCATGTCTTTCAGCAATGCATTCCAGTCCTTTTGTGGAAGCAGCAGGGGGCTCTGCAATTTGAAAACAATTGTGCTATATAAGGGGTATGCACAAAAAAGAATATGAATTGTGCTCCCCTGCATACCTGGAGCTTCCTCAGGCACAATTCCTCCCAAAGCTGTTCCTAAAGCAATGTAACACAGCAGTTACAACCGAACAAAATTGTTTTAAAATCATTTTCAAAACCAAGAAATAGCAGCAGTTTCCCAAACCTCCATAAATGTTCCAAATCTCACTCTCTTCCAAGTTTCTATGAAAAAGTTCCCTTAGGAGACACCACTAACAACATTTTATGTGGAAGGAAGTATTCTACCCAGCACTGTAAGAAAGAGCAAAGTGGAAGTAAGGCACACAGTGGAAACAATCTTAAATCCTCAACTGTGCAACTTTACAACTAATGGACGACTGCATTGCTATTTCAGTAATTTACCTACAGGTACGGAGCAACTTATCGAGTTGGGATATGAACATAGGGCTGGGATTAAAGGGATCTGGGTAACAGTCCCAGCTCTGCTTCTCACTTTACGTCTCCAATGCCTCAGTTTCCCAAAAGTAAAATAGAGATTACATGGGAGAGCTTCCAAAAATTGCTAAGTCAAACATACTTACTAATAATAGGTGAAAAACAAACATAACTATTGAAGGCCATTTGTTTAAACAAGAAAAGAAAATGATCATGTGATAGCTGTAAATCAAGGGTAGGTAACCCCCAGTACGTGTGCCAATAGTGGCATGCGAGCCCATTTGGAGTGGCACACTGCACCCTTTGTGGCACGACTGAAATTGTCACTCCTGCTATTGAAAGCCACTTGGGTTGCTTCTTTCTGGAGTGGCTGTGGTGTGGGGGTCCCCTCTATATCCACGGTCCAGGCACACTGCCGAAAGAAGCCACCAGGAGCGGCTCCTTTCAGTAGCTTGCCTGGGAAGCATCCCCCTCACTACAGCTGTGGCTCCTGCCAAATTTTGGGGCTGGGACCACTGGGGGGGGGGGTAAGGGAAGGGGAGCCATCAGCACAAGGGTCAGCAAAGGTTGCTGACCTCTCCTGTAGACCAAGACACCACAATGGAAAGACATGATCTACAAGACTTGTGAAAAGAAAATAAACACAGCTGATCCATACACAGAAACAAAGATTCTTGACCTGTTACTATCAATCAATCAGATTTTTTCTCAAAGCAAAAAGCTGTCAATAGTACCAATTCACAAGAAAGTCAGCCAGAGAGAATAAACAAAGCCTAATCTACAGGTCTGAAAAATACAGCTGTGAGCTGAGTCTTCATTTCAGTAGATAACTAAAAATGAAGGCTGACACACAGGCTATTGTTAATACGAAGTGCTTGAAATAAATGTATGCAACATAAATCTATAAAACAAAATGTTATGTTTGGGGAAGAGCCTGAATTGCAATCCTCTATCCATATTTAAGTTGATGTATTTGGTGGAAGTGGCTGCAGATGAGTGAAAATTACTGTTTGTTCCATTATTGAATTTCTGCATTCTTCCACCTTCTTTCATCTTCTGAGGGGAGGGGGTGCTAGGGAAGGAGCCTAAAGTGCTTGTGTCAGAGAAGAGTTTGTCCCTAGAATGAGCACATTGGAACTGCTACTGTGTTGCTCCAGGACTGCAGCAAGTGGGGAGAGCAAGCAGAGTTTAGACCTTCCCTCACCTTTCTATGTGCCACTAATGAAGATGGATTGTGAAGGGAAGGAGTATGACATGAACCTTTGAAAAGGTTAAATGAAAAGTCACCCCTCTAAGCCTCATCAGCACAAAAAGCTTGCTCTAGGAGGCGCTGTGGCTTCCTAAGGAAAAATGTCTCTACATGCTTCCCTACAGTGAGGTGCAATTCAGGCTTTCAACAATGCAAAGTTTTTGACTGAATGCCATAATGTAGCTCTAGGTAAAAGCCTTAGAAACCCTAAAATGAAAGGTAGCATGGAAGTGAAAAATATTCTTCAAGTTCAAAAATCCTGTGAAGTGTCTTCTTTCCAGCTATAGGCTGGTCAAATATGCAAAGAATTGCTCCTAGGTTGGCATTCAATTTCTCTGATCCCAGCCCAAAATAGGAAGCTCAGAGTCATAAGAAACAGGGGGAAAAGCCCTCTGCCCTCCCCTAAAAGCAATGACCAATCCTTTTGCACAAATCAACAGGTTATAGTATTGCCAGACTAAAGCATTCAGAAGTCTAGCATCTAGCTCCTCTTGCTCCACCCTCACTCCCCCAACTTTTTACAAATGAACAAGTTATTTTTATTTGCTTACTGCTGGAGTATTTAGGATTTATGTTTTCAGGCTTTTTTTCTTAACAATGAAGATTTGAATATTTATTTTTCTAAGGAAGCTGAGATTCTCAAATGTTAAGGCAACATCAGGAAACTGACTTTTAAAAATGATACCACATATCACGGAACTTGCAATAAACTCATGATGCTAGTTGGCAAAACTATGTTTAGTTTGAACTTTGGACTAAGGTTAGTTTTTAACATATCCACACATTCATATATCAATCAGCTGACTAGTAAAAGTAAATTTATGGAAACCAAGCTATTTCTCTTCCAGCTCCTCTTTTTTGACTTTTATACAACTTTCACAGCCAAATTCCATTTTGAAAGTTTAATATTAGAAATTCTAGATATTTCAAATACTTCTGGTCATGAATGAGTCATGATGTTTGTAAACTAAAAACTCTGGGACACAAGTATCAACCAAGAGATAAAAAAAACTCCTTTAGAAATACATCAAAAAGCATTATACAATCATTTCAGGAAAAAAAATCAATAGACTTGGCCTCCACTTTATATCAGACTTCACAAAACAAAGGGATTCTTAGTTTGGCTCTCTTTATCAAAAAGAAAATAAAGTCAGCAAATGTTTTCCAGAAACATAGGAACTGTATAGTGCATATAACCTTCAGATAACTATATTGTTCCCCCACTGGGATGCTCCCTAATATTAATTTACCCAAATTCAAGGAAATGCAATGTAATGTTATAAGTTAAGCGCTGCTGTTGTTGTAAACAGAATTTTGTCTTTCTACAGGAACTATTTAACTTTGCACCACTAAATGCTTTGAACCTAATCCAAAATCCAATGGAAAGACACTTCAGTGGACTTCAGATCTGTCTTTTGATGCTTGATCCTGTACTATTCAAGTCAAAGGTAGTTTTTCCACTGACTTGCACAGGAGCAGGATCATGCAATACAAGTATTTAAAGTATGAGTTTATGTGCAATCTAAACTACAAACCAAAATTCCACCATCAATCCACATTGGGCTTTCCAGAATTTGTTTGATTTCTTCTTATTTTAAAAGGGTTGGCTGACAATCCTTACTCTCTGGGACTCACCAGACTCAGAGCGAATCCCCAGATCTGCATGCTTTCCTACTCTCCAGTGGTTGAGAATGGTTTGACCAAATGTAGATATAACTTTAAAAAAAACTAGACAAAACCTTAATAAATTATTCAGTGTGGCTAATGTAGAGTGTCAAAAATGGAATTTCATATAACATTCTTGTCTTTCCTTTATCATTCTTCCCCCACGCCCCAGGAACTTAATAGCCAACTTTGTTGTTTTATATGCTGTTTGAAATGCACCGTGATCCGGAGGGATTATTTTGAGTTTAATGATAACTTCTGGAATGATCTGTTCTTCTAAGCCTATACAGGAAATAATTGTTATTATTTGTATTATGACAGCAATCATTGTAGTAGAATTTAGCACGCAGTAGTGTATCGCAACATGCAGCTAACCACGCTAGCCAGGAATTGGGCTGGCTTCAGGCAGCAGCTTGTGGCCGTGTGTGTGGGGTGAGGGCATGTTTTGGCAACATGGACTTTGAAGTGGTGGGGGGCCTTTGTGGAGGCACAGGCTTTGCAGCAACGGCTTTGTGGCAGCTGAGGGCCTTTTTGATGACAACAGCTTTTTGGCAGCAAGCGCACTGTGTCACGCATGGTTGTGCACACCGCCAACCATGTCACAACAAAAAAGAACCACTGTGCTAGGTGATATCCATGTACATATGCTAGGACAGCCCCTGTCTGAAGATTTTACAGTATAAGCCTGAGTTCTACAAACTCTCATGTACGTACATGTTTACTTTAATGGGAAACAGAATACATGACGAAACTACTCTTCATTCTCCATGAGCAAAAGAGAAGAGAAAATCACCTCTGTCCCATGGGACATCAGAATAAAAACTCAAAATCATGGCTACCTGACACCTCTTCAGCAGAAATGCACGGCAAAAAAGGGGGCTAAAAGCCTATCCTAGGTAGTGGTGAAAAGAAGGCAGCAACCAGATATAAAAAAGCAATAACCTACTGTATATGAAAAGAGGAAGACAGCAACCAAAATAAGCTATGAAGTGAAGGAATCTGATTAGAGAAGCTAAAGACATCAAGAAAAAATCCATGGCTCTCAGTGCCAACAACAACAAGGTGAAGTTTTAAGCATAATTAGGAACAAAACATGAAACTCCTAGAAATGGGATTAGGCCCATTACTAGGAGGATATGGGAAAGTTATAGTTGCTACTGCAGAAAAAACAGCAGCAAACCTGTATCACATGAAGATGAAGTACTTTTTAGTCTACTAGTAACCAAGGAGCAGAGGCGTAGCTACAGGTGGGCTTGGCTGGGCCCCAGACCACCCTCTTTGAAAGCAGGCCCACCCTGTCATGGTCACTCAGCTTGCTACAGCAACCAGAGCGTCTTGGGCATCAGGCAGCTTTTGGCTGCTTGGCTTAATGTCCTGATTCTGGCCACATGACCAGAAGCCAGACATTGAAGAAGCAACAGGCCAAAAGCTGCCCAATGCTCTGGTTGCTAGGAGCAAGTAAAGCTACTTAACTACTGGAGCATCTGCAGCTTTCAAACTTACTGCGTTCAGTCACTTGACAGGAAGCAGGAAATGGCCTGGGCTTATCTGGGGAGGTCACAGGCCAGACTTGTAAATCAGGTCTGGTTATGCCCCTTCCAAGGATGATGTTAAATAACATCTTCTAGGGATAAACATTTTAAAGTCATCTGGTTCAGATAACTTGCACCCAAGAATCCTAAAAGGACTGGCTGAAGAAATATCTATTCACTGATGTTAATTTTTAATAAACCTCGAAATACTGAAGAGATTCAAGTAGTCTGAGAGTGCTGGTGTTGTACCAATATGAATAAGAAAGCAAGCAATGTGACTTGATAATTGGATGCTGTTGAGGCTGACATTGGTCCTGGGCAAAATAATGGAAAAGTGGATGAGATTCAATTTATAAAGAATTAAAGGGTAGTGATATCATTAATGCCATTCAATATGGTTTATGGAAAACAGGGCTCATCAAACAAGCCTGATTTCATTATTTCTTGAAATTGCAAGTTTTAATTTAATTAAAGTAACTGAATAATTTAGACTTTTGTAACGTGTTTCACTTAGTACTGAGCAGCATTCTGATTAAAGAATTAATGCTATACAAGATCAACAGAGCACACATTACATGGATTAAGAACAGCTGATCTGAGATCTCAAATAGTAGTTGTCAAATGAGAACTGTCAACAAGTAGAGGGGGAGTATTTCTAATGTGGTTGCACAACAGTCATTACTAGCATTCATGTTATTCAATAATTTCATCACTGATCTGGAAATAGATATAAAAACACTGCTGATTAAGTTTGTAGATGATACAAAGATTGGTAAAGTGGCAAAAAATGAAGACTGGACAATCATACAAAGAAATTTGGACACTTGGTAACCTACAGTCACACCAAAGTGTGCTTTTAGTACAGTCAAATGCGAAGTTACCCATCTAGGAATGAGGAATGAAAGTCACACCTATCCTAGGAAGCAGTGATTCTGAAAAGGGTTTAAAGGAGCAGCCATGTTAGTCTAGTTCAGCAAAACAAACAAGGAGTCCTGTGGCACTTAAAGACTAACAAATATATTTATTGAATGAGCTTTTGTGGGAGAAAATCCCACTTCATGAGACACTCTGAAGATGAGTAAGTTCCCCTATCTCCAGTCCCCTGGAACCTGCTACAAGGAGCTGGGAGTCAGATAGGGCTCCCAGCCCCTAGCTGCAGGTGGCAGGAGCTGGCTCCCGGCCCCTCAGCCTACGGCAGGGGGCTGGAAGCCTGAACCGGCTCCCAGACACTTGCCGGCAGCCAGATCGGGCCCCGTGAGCAGATCAGAGTGGATCAGGGTGGCCCCAGGTACATCTGCACTGTTTCCAGGGCCCCCCCAATTTAGAAATAGTCATTAATAGGAAATGTAACTAGATACTCCAGTGATCCCTTCTGGTCTTCAGTGATGAGTTGATGAAGCTGCACTTTCATTTATGCTTTTATGCAGTACAGTGGGGGAGGGACAGAGGGTCAAGGCTATGCATTTGCTCTCTCTCCACCCCTTTTAGCTACCGCTATTCAAGAGTAGTAGTCCAACAGGCAAGTTTTTGGCAGTATCTTGTTTTATTGTCCACATAATTTTTTTTATGAACTTAATTTCTAGATTCTAAATTCAAATAAGCTCCCTGTTAAGCCTTATCACTGTTGAACATTTTGAAACATGAGCATTTATTACCACCACGCACTCCCCCAACCATAAACCAGTTGACAGGGAAACCACTTGCATTGAATTTTAATTATCTTTTAATGAACACTTCATGCTATTTTTAATGGAACACAATTAGCTAGGAAGTACATATGATGTCTGCATTAGCAGTGTGCCATGCTAGTATGCCCTCTTACCTTCCCTGAACCAAGACACTAGGCTATTTATTTTCTCTCTCTTTTTTTTTTTTTTTCAAGGTGCTCTCAGAGCACGCTCACTTAAGTTCTTTCATATTTATTCATGAGAACTAGTTTTCACAGACTGGACATTTAGACGTTAACAGATTATAAACCAAAACACTCAGTCACTTGTTTTCCTCATCCACTGTTGGTTTCCTGTTATGCTTTTCATTATTTATTTTCCATGCTAGCTGTCACTATGTTGCTGCAGTTTGTAGGCCTGTTTGTTTTTCATTTAGTCTTAGCATTAGCTTCCAGATCTGTACCTGTGGAGAAGAAGACATTGTAAACCTAAATGACTCCAGTGAGGTGTACACACAAAGGATCCACAAGGAAGAAATCAAGTCAAAGATTCCCAGAGAAGCAGTAGAAAGAGAAGACATTATAAGAAGCCTGAGTACTGTATTGATCCCTTGGGCCCCACTAAGCACCTGAAGACCACAGTGACACCACTAACAATGTAGATTTCAAAGGGGTAGATGTGTTAATCTAGTCCAGAAAAGAAGGAGTGTTTTTGTCACTATCATTCTTGGTTTGTCATAGAACCTGTAGGCTCATGTGATAAATAAATGTATTAGTCTTTAAAAGTGCCACCAGACTTTAAACATGTCACATATTGACTGTTTATCAGTGCAGATGGCACACTTACTAAGGTAATTCACCAAATGAAAGAATTTGAATATAGTCAGCCTACAGGAAGTGTGACAATACCAAGAGGAACAATGACAGTGATAAAAAACATACAGGTTGGTCCAAAGATATTTGATACTCAACTTTTCTAATGAGGAGTGACAGGCCTACAAGCAAGTTCACCAGAGGTTGACACCAAGAATATTCCATTAGTTGAGTTGACTTCTATATCAACCTCAGTATTCATTGACTAGAGACAAAAGGATTTCTGAGACTAATTCAATAGAGAAGATATGGCTACCACAGATGAGAAAGCCAACAACCAGAGGTGAAAAGGCCACCAAATCCTTGTGATGGTTTCAGAAAAGAAACGGATGCAATGCAATGTTATCAGATGACACTGACATTTTTATTGCCCTTGCACTAATACCTTGAACAGGGCATAACATCGTCAGTGATTATGGAACCCACAATCCAAGACAGCTGTAATAGAGATCTGTGCTACTGCAAAATAATACCAGAACATCGTATCAAGATTGTTAGGTGTTTGTCAACTCTCTGACTGTGATGTAGTAGTGCCTTTCCTGTGGCCAAAACAGGAAGCTGTGCTGAAGATTCTGTGAACTAGATTCTCCTCTCTGCTGCATGACATCAATGCAACAATAGCTAATGTCACAAAACAGGTAAAGATTCACGACTAACTGTGCCACTATGTTGGAAGCACAGCAAAAAATCAGACATTGAAAACTGAAAGGTACCACACTACCACCAAAGCTCAGCTCTTTATCAGCAACAACTGAACCGTTTATAGAAAAGGTAAAATGAGCAGATCCTCAGACGTGTGTGTAGAAAAGTGGTCTGGATCCAGATGCACCACTACTTGAACCGTTGCAATATGTGTGGATATGAATGACAATTTGTAAAAAACCGTAGCAGATAATGTCACACTTTTCCAAATATTTTGAAGTTAATCAAGTTCTCTTATGGAACTTTTAACTACATATAACATATATAACAGTGCTAAAATGCCATGTACCATATTCTGTGCGTGCCAAAGAGGTTTAATATTTTTCCATGCCCTGACAAAAATCAGTCTAAGCACATTCAAATGAAAACAGCTATCACAAGTAGTGACCTATATTACTTATATTAGGACACACAAATGTTTTTTGAATGAGAAAGAATTCTAATCATTTATAATAATTCCAAAACAAAGTATTAGGTTAAATTTATTATAATTTGTTGATTATTTTTCACTTTTAAAAGAGTGGTCATTGTATGAAATGGAAGCTGAACTCCATGCCATACCACTGACTGTTCTCACGGTGACAGATTCCTTGGCAAAAGGTCTCCTGGTCTTTGTCTACTGCTCACCTCAGACCAAACAAACTTATTACAACACACACATTTTGAAGGGTATTTCTCCATAAAGGATATTATGTGAGATATATATAGAAAGCTCATCACATGTCAAGATTCAATCACTGTTATATGTACATAAGGGTTATAGTTAAGAAACAATGTGCTTATGTCCAAAGTCAACTTTATGAGGTAGAAATCTACCACCAGGGGATAATTGGCCTCAATGATGGCCCAGTCAAGCCAAAGGGAGTTGCCACTCCTCCCTAATCAGCTGGCCCAGCTGACCAGGCATGGTCTCTTCCAAAACTATCAGTGAAAAGATGTCAGCGGTACCACCAATCAAAACCTTACAGAGGTGAAAAAGGAACATTACAGACGGAGCTGCAGTGTGAAAAGAAACAAAAGGCTTGTCAGAAAAGCAGCGTCAGGAAAGAGACTAGGTCTGTTCACTGAGGAAAACCGTTTCTAGAGGGGATGCTTTCATGAATGGTTTGAATCCTGGTTATTGAACAATCAAACAGCCCTCCAGCATACTGAACTTGGGGCGGGAGCAGGGCAAATCTACTTTATTAGCTAGGAAACTATTTTAATAAGTGGAGACCCAAGCTTGTGTTTTACGTTTTGCTTTGTGTTGTAATCATTCGTTTCCACCACTCTTACCTCTAGTAAATCTTTATTCTTATTCAGAACAAAATAACATTCAATCAAGTGCTCACAAGTGCTCTTTGGTCTTCAGCAATAGTTCCCAAGCTGTGGTCCATGGACCACTGGTGGCCCACAAGGGTACCATGAAGGGGAAAAAGAAGATAATGTAACAATAATATAATCTCATGTACCTATTGTGTTTTATATTTGATGTTACTGCACGTAACCATACTGTGACAAGTGCAATATGTTTATGAGTGAGCATAAGAAATTATTAGAAATAGCTGCATTTTTAATACCAGTTGATACACATTTGACTCCTTAGCCAGAGGCTATATTAAAAATGTTTAAATCAGCTTGTTTACGGCTTTCAATGATGATGATGTGGTCCACATAAAAGAAAAATTGGGACTGGCTGGTTTACAGGAATGGTAGTTTAGACTGATGGACTCTGCAGAGGATAAAGAATTTCTAGGAATAGCCAGTGTCAAGGGGACAGAGGCAATGGGGTACACTTGATTAATCTACAAAACAAACTTGGTGCTGGCACAGGCAGAGGAGAGTGCTTGGAGGGGCTGAAAGGCTGGAGGCACCAGACAGCTGACCCCTTGGCTACCACAAGAAAGACACTGTTATTGGAGGCACAGGGTAAACAGTACACTGAGAATCATCAAATTCAGACCCCCATATTATTCAAATATGTGTTGTTATTGATTAACATTTGCAATACCCACACATGCAAAATTGTGCAAACTCTCACCGACTACGGAAGTAGATGGGGTGGCAAGGGTGGGATGAAATGTCAATATTTCAAAATGTTCAGTGATGGAGCATCAGACAGATTCTTAAAATATATGGTCTTGAGATACAGAATCCACAAAGAAGCCTGTCCGGATTCTAAAGCAAAGTTGATCTAGAGGGGCTGCTGGACTACAGCCCTGACTTTCAGAGGAGCACTATTGCAAAAACTGCAGTTTTGACCATTCCCTACACAGAAAGCAGGGCCATAACTACAGTGGGGCAAAGGGGGTAAGATCCCGGGCACCAATTTGAAAGGTTGCCAGACCCTTCCTGGCGCCGAAGAGGAATGTGCCATAAAGGCACATTCCTGAGGGAGCCAGGGAAGGTACTCCCTGCTCAGCTCCAGCCGTGGCAGGGTAGGGAACCCCCACTCAGCTCTACGGCTGCAACAGGAAAAAGGGCTCCCCACCCGGCTCCAGCTGTGGCAGGGAAAGAGAACCCCCACCTGGCTCTGGCCGCAGCAGGGGAAGAGGCTCCTTGCCTGGCTCTGGTAACGGCAGCAGAAGAGATTCCCCCTGGCTCTCTCGCCGCAGCTGGAGCCAGTGGGGGAGGTGGGATAGGAAATACCCCACCCAGGTCTGGCCACTGGAGGAGTGGGATGGATGGGCCCTGGGTTGGGGCCCAGGTGTGTGGGGGTGCCTTTGGGGCTGCTTGCCCCGGGTGCCAATATTGCTCATTACCGCCCCGATAGAAAGAAAAGAGGGTCAGGTAAAAAGGAACATAGGCTTCTTGCGTACTCTTCCTCCTCACTTCCGCACATTGTGCTAGTCCTGGTCTGAGAGCCTGAATTCCATTTTTGACTTGGCATTTGGTCGTCCACAATAGTCCAGCAAGTAAGTCGTGTTGTGGAATTACTACCATGTAGTACAGAAGGCAGGTTTGTTAGTTGTGTCTGATGAGGTTTTAGGATGATTTAACTTTGTTAAATTGGAGTTAAATTCTTAATGCAGTGCAGCCCCAGTAAAATGTCATCTTATTGAGGCTACTCAGAGTTCAGGTTAGTAAACACATCTCAATTTCATCCTTGTCCATTCCATTTTTTATTGCATTACTACACGTAGAACAAAAAAGGGCTTGTTTTAAATGCAGTGTTATGTAAAAAGGAATTTGGTAATAATTATTTTCAATTTGGTATTTCAGATAAAGAACTGTGGCATTTGTACATAAAGAGCTTGAATTACCTTTGGTTTTGAAGACAAACATTCAATTCTAGTTCATTTTGGTAATAATATGCAGCTTCACATCTACTGCTTTATTATGATGTTTATTGAAAGGGCAACTCTCCAGAGCTCAAGGCCATGTCATCAGTTACAGAAATGAAATTAGATCTCCCACACAATAGCCCTCTCCCCACACATACTGATTTCTCTCCATTTACTAATGGCAACAGTAAGAGTATTGAACATGGCTTTCGTACACTCATTTACACTTCAGTTCTGCAAGGTACCGTGTGACCTCAACTCCCATTGATGCCTATAGAGGTCAAGGGCTCTCAGCATCTCACAGGATTATGAACTTAGTTATATTTTTTTCTTTCTATGTTAAGGCAATTTGGTTCCACTTTAATTTACTGAGACTCTGAAGTGACCACTTAGACATGTTCTCTAGGGTACATTCAGACAAGTTTATAATATACTATTAGCCGACTGTTTCAAAGACAAAAATAAGCAAAGCACTAGAATAAAGAAAGGAAAAACATGATCAGATCTGTTCAAATACAATGCATAGCAATTGTGGAACATCTGCAATTTTTGTGAAGCATTCACAAATATTTTTATAGAGAAACATTTTAAAAATCCACATTAATAAACATGCATAATGGTAATTCCATTCCTCAACTGACTGGCATTTTCCTCCTAAATATGTTAAAACTGTTCTCCAAAAATATGACAAATATATGTCTAGGCATCAGAGTCCAACACAGACTGTTCCCAACATTAAGACGCATAAGCAAAAGGCTCTATAATAAGGCATGCATACTATTGAACATTACTTCTGTGATGATAAATTACTGTTTTGCACAACCTAGTGCTTTTTAAAATTAGGGGAGGAAAAAAAGACTTAAGCAACTCCATGGCCTCAGTTGGAGTTCATTGAACACTTGCTTGAATTGACTTAATAACTCTCACACTTAACCCTTAAAGTTGACTTTAAGTCAACTTTATTAAGTTAGCATAAACAAACAGGGCCTCTCTAAGTCTACTTAATCAAGTTGAATTTAAGTCGACCATATTAAGTTGACTTACCTGAGCCCTCTAATGTAGACATAGTTGTTGTGCTCACCCTCTGCCCCACTGACTTCAATGACTCCTTTACCACACCATAGGCTCCCTCTGCTCATCTCTGTCCCCATTTCCATGAAATCACAGGATGCTCGCACTCCCTTTTATACCTTCTCAGCAAGACAGAGGCCTGCTATCTCTTTTCACCAGGTCAGAAGTACCCATTTGCTACCTGTCTCATATCTGGACATGTCTAGACAGATGCCATGTCTTTGTGGGGAAAACTAAGTGGTTTGTATTATATATCAAAATAAGCTATTTGTTTCTTCAGTGAAGAGCCATGCTTAGGAGCTCACTTCACCTAGCCTGACCAAGCACAAAGACTTGGAGAGGTGTAATGCTACAGTGACTGACAGAGAGCAGTCAAACTTTGCAGATGGTCTAAGTCTCATTTCTTAACCTTAAGGTTTCCTTAGGTCTCCTTCACAACAACACAGGAATATTACAGATAAATCCACTGATTCTAGCAAACAGCTCTTTGTGCATGGCACCCCAGGGGAAGAGGGTGGCTGATGTCTTGGATCCAGGCAAGGGCCATTCACAGTCTGGCACCTAGCAGGGAGAAGAATTGCTTAGTGCAATAAACTAGGAAAAAATGGAATGAAGTTAGACTGGATATTATGAAAATATTCTGGGTAAGGAACCTGTTTTTAGTCTTTAACAGGTAGTTTTATAACAACATTTGGACAAATCAAAGTTATTCATTCTCAAAAAGGAGGCAGTTTTACAGCACTGTGTACATTTTCCATGCAGTGTGCTACCTGAAAGTAATCATATTGCACACATTCTTTTGGGACAAGTACGTAACAGGAATCCTATGGAAGTAGTTTTGGAAAAATTAGGAATGCAAGATCAGGCTCTCATTTAATAATTCAACACTTCTACATTCTGTGTAACAATAATAAGATTTGTAGCAGACACTGCTTAATTAAGGGAGAATTTGTGTGTGGCATTTACAAAATTGTTCAGTCTAATTATTCTCTGTATATTGCAAACCATATGATGAGCTTTTCCAGGAAGAACGCTTGTTGCCTTGACAATGGAGAACAAAATTTAATTGTAGGGTGCCCCTTTAAATAATGGTTACATTAGAAATACTTTGTATATTGCTTTTTTATTGAGGTCCTTGAGTCTAAAAGGCCTCAATCTCAAATTTTGTTCTTAAAAATGTTTCCTGCCACTATAAAAAGGGAGATTGTGGTTTAGTTGTATAACAGTGGAAATTTTGAGGATTTCTCAATGAATATTTATAATGTGTAAAATAGAGGGACAAATTAATTTTGTTAAAACAATATCTGTTAGAATTCACAGTATTCCATCATCAATGCAAATGTTTAAATTGTATCACTGTAGATATTGTATCACTGGAATTTCAATACAGTTACAAATCCAGGTCTATCCAAAGAAATTAAGGTACCCATATAAAGAAAAAGTAGCAGAATCAGATTAAAATCTAGCTGCTTATTTACTTGTGTACGTACCAAAACAGTGGTTCTCAACTACTGTGTCGGCACACATTATTGTGTCACCACACAGAACCAAGTATGTCACAGAGAGTCGGGGAGATGGTTGGATTTGGCTTGGGGGGCTAAGGGGGGCTGGTGTGTCCTATAAGGGGTGTGATATGCCACCAACTGTGTCACAACTTGCAAAAGTTTGGGAATCACTGTCCTAATACAAACTTTCATTACTAACTCTTCACTGGAATTTAATTCTATTCCTGCTGACATCCATGGGAATTTTGCCTAAACTTTGCCAGGGTTTGATTAGAAGTCTGCTGTGATTTACAACCATCTTGAGCTGGGACCAGAGTCAAATTGAAAAATATCATTTTACATCAAAATGATCAGATTTGTGGTTTTGCTTAATTTTAAAATATGGAACGTCTTCACCTTGAAAGGATTCAGACCATGAGTTGCAGTTGCAATAGTTGCAGACCAGGAACCAACAGCAGCACTGAGAATCAAACAGATTTTTCTATACAGTTTTCAGTCCAGCAAGGTTCTAAATGTGCTCTTGCTGCACACAGGTTCTTCTCTGAAAGGAAAGCATTTAATACTACGTCCTAAATACAGTTACTAGAGCTGAACCCAAAAATCTGGGGGCTGGGAGGGGAGATGTTAACAGTCAACCTGAGGAACATTTTTCAGTATTTCATCACTAAAATTAGAACCTGAAGGATTCTAACTTCAAGTTCAATGTAATGTTTCATTTGAAAGGAAATGATTGTTTTTCATTTTTTGTTTTGTTTCATTTCTGAGTATTTACCACTTCTTATTTTTGAAATAAGTCTAAATATAGGAAATGCCATTTCAAAATAAAATGTCAAAATGTTTCATTTAGATTACAAAATGGCAAAATGAAATACCATGACTCTTGAATTTTCTTCATTCTGAATTAGATTCAAATTCATGAATAGTTTTTGTTGAGCCAAAACTATGCTTTACAGCAAATAAACTATTTGTCCAAAACTTTTGCCCAGTTATAACAGTGATTTTATGAACAGGAGAGAAATTGAGTTTAGCTCAAAAACTCTGCTTAATACCAAGCAAAACGGGCAGCGCTTTGTTTCTGATTAAAAGTATGGCAACCCCCCCCAGCCTTTTATCTTCAAGCTGACAACTCTTCATATTCTCCAGTCAGCTATATTCTTTAAAGCCTTTTAATGCAGCAACGTGCCATTATCTAGTACAAACAATTATGGATGGGTTTTCCTCCTTTCACCAGAACTAGCTCCAAGTCAATGGAGTTAAACCAGGATAAAAGTGGGATCAGAATCAGATCCTCGGTGTTCTCTGCACTTGTGGTACATTATCTGGACATTGTAACAGAGGCCCAAAAGAGGAGCAAACCCTCATTTAAAAAAAAATCTAAAAGACATGCAGATACTAGCAGTGTACTATCCGTACTATAAATTATTTCATACTTGAACTTTTTAAGTTGTCACTAAAAATTAAAAGCACAAGACCAAAAGAGGGCACATGTTCACCACTCAGACAGTGACCTTCAAAAAAATGCAATAATGCATATCATTTTGGACTGGATAGCAAATAGAATACATTAAAATAATTTTCATTGAAAGATCAAAAAGGATGAATTTAAAGGAACCACCATAAACTCTTTTCTGTGACCAAAGAGTTGGGAATCATTAAGCAAACTAAAATGTAAGCCTAAGATTAGTGAAATCATTAAAGGATCATCATTCAAATCTTGATTCACCCACGAACCATCTGCTGCCTGTAGGCTATATTCTGAGTAGTTCAGTTGAGACATGCAAAAAACCCAAAACAAAACATAAAGCAACCCCCCCCCAACTAGTTTAATATGATGATCCCATTACTTGTCCAGTCATTTTGATTAGCTTCGTGGACAGACAGTTTGTGCTGATGTGTACTAATGAATGACAGAGGATACTACCACCACAGTGAAGAATCGCTCTGTTCTTCTGGTTGAGTTGCAGCATCTCACGTGTCAACGTCTGCAATCTGCTGCTAGTACAAGAACTAGTTTGGAATTCTGACAAAACATTTTATCTGAAAATGCTGATTTGTTAAAATCAAAACCTTTCACAGAAAAAATTCAGTTTCAGCAAAAATCTTGTCAAGAAGGCTTCTCGGTTTCTGTTAGTCAGGGCAAGGATTTGAACCAGTTTTCTACATCCCAAGTGTACCCAGACTACTCAGATATTCTGTGACAAGCAGGTCTTTTTAGTGTGAAAAAATTCTAAAGGTTTCCATTTCATTCCAAAGTGGGCTAAAACCTTGTTCCAACAATCTGAGGTTTGGTTTGTTGCTTTTTTGTTTGTTTGTTTGTTTGTTTTTTGAACAAAACCATTTTTCCAGCCAGCTCCCAATTAACACCCTATTATAACAGATGCACTGAGTAACTTCAGATATTTGTTTAATTCAGGGATTCCCAACCTTTTTATGCCTGGGGACCCCTTGCCAAGGGAAGAAAAACTTTGTGGATCTGCGAGCAGAATTTGGCCTGGGCAGGGTCAGAATGTAGCCATGCCACTCTTCTGCAGGGAGCAGGATCCCAGGGCAGGAGGCCATAGCGGTACAGCCCCTGCTTCCCAGCAGGCGGATGGGGCCATGGTGGCAGCACTGCAGCCATGGCCCCACATTCCCCCCCACCAGTGTTCTCCAACCCCCTCAGTTCTCCACCCCTTCCTCCTCGCCTGGGTGCCGGAGCTCCTGCCACCTGGCTGCCCCCAGGCTACTCTCCTGTCGAGTTTTAAAAACTCCCTGCAGGGCAGAAGCTCCCTTCTGGCTGGAAGCCTGGGTCTCAGTAGCAAGCAGAGACCTCAGCAGCATCTGGCCCCAGCTCCCAGCCTGTTCACAGCCCCCCTGGAGCCACTCTGTAGCGCCCCGGGAGTCTGTGAACCACAGGTTGGAAGCCACTCGTTAAATCACTGCAGTAAAGTCCTGTATGCACAGGTATTCTTTGGATTGGGCTGTATTGAACAGACAAATTCTAAAGTAAACACAGTCAAGCTTTTCTTAGTCCTAGTCTATACTTACCAGGATTTTTGGCGGCAGTCGACGTCAGATACGCAAGGCACGTAAGGTACCCTGTCTATCTGCTGACAACTTTTTAAGCCACCGAGACACACTGGGGGAAGCTGACCGCAGATGGCTTATGGTTGGCTTTCAGCAGCTCCTGCTAGGGAGTAGAAGCTGCTGAAGTGATTTCCAAAGCACAGCAGTGAGTTCATACGTGCTGCTGAATAGCACCTGGAAGATTGTATCGATGGTGGCTATTTTGCCGTTGTCAGTATAGACATACCCTTCATCTGACCCACATCTTAACAGAGAAATTTGGGCAGGTCTACACCATGGTAGGATTTCAGCAGCAGTTGAAGGGAGATATGCAAAGTACTTAAAATATCTTGCACATCTCCCTTTGACTGCCTACCATCCTATTTACTGCAGTGTCGTCTTCACTCTAAGTCGAAAGGAAATGCCCTCCTTTAGATTCAACACTACTCCAGTTGCCAGGATGGCTTCAGTGATCGGCCAAGTCCCCTTCACAGACCCAATCAGTTGATTGGGAAGATCAATTTGACAGTGATGAATTTGCTGCCATCAGTGAAGACTAGCCCATTGTCTCCTGGAGCACGTTCCCTCGTTTTCATGAGATTTTAGACCACTTTCCTTTTGAAATCCTGGAACATCCCTTGGCAGCTACAGCAATATACTTGCATGGAAAAAAAGTGATACAAGAAAGCTACCCAGTACATTTTTGTCAAGACAATTTAGCAGACTGAAATTCAGGGTAAATTTTGCACCAGGTAATCAGCCACAAACTACCAGCAAGGGATCTGCAGACCACAGCATGGGAATCACGGTATTTTCATATTTGTATTTTACGAAAGCCTGATAAGTGTTGAACAAAGGGTGTGAAAAGGTCTGGGACAAACTGCAGTTTAGAAAGGCTAATAGCACTTTTCATTTTGGCATGTTTCAAAGAATAAAAATTATATTTTCAGACCCATCCTACACTTACTCACTGAGGCCATGGACAAGACATTCATTATGTTTAATATATCTGAACCAGTCCTCCAACCAAGATTTCAGCCAATGTCCTAAAGATGGCAACCTCACCTTTCTTTCATTACTCATCAATCCTTCCTTAACTGAAGCTCTAAACTGTCTTTAACCCAGTTTAAGGAATTTTTAAAATATTTGCTCACACTGCTCCTCAACACCTACCTCAGTTTTATTTAATGCTGAATTGTAACCAGCCCCATTACCTGAAGTTAACAGTTCAAAATACTAAACACAAGAACTTTGTTACTATCGTAGTTTGCATACTAGAAACATATACCTATATATTCTGGCTGGGTAGCATTCAAGTACTGTTTATAGATGAAACAAGACTGTTGAATAGAAAAGGACTCGTAGAAAAAGAATTAAATCAGACTATCGAAACCAACTTCCAAAGTACAACCAAAAAAATGAAGAACAGGTGGTTTCCAGCAAGATAATTTAATTAAAGTCCACTGTTTTCTGAGCAGCAGAGAACCCAAAATCAAGTCTACATTTTTTATAGAAATTACCTTCCTTTGAATCACCAAAATAAGCAGCCAGATTTTCAGAGAGCGTTCAGCACACTGGGAACTGCGTTCAGTCTGTCCCTCTCTCCTCTCCTCTGCATTTTGAGACCAGTTCATTAGGGAACGAGACCAGCAGCCAGCCTGGGCAGGGAAGGGAAGCCACTTCCCCTAGACAAGTGCCTGCAGCCAGGAGGGGCCAGAGTTGCAAGTAGATGCTTATCCACTTACTCAGCTACCAAGGACAGTAGCCAAATGGGTGATTAGGCATAGAAGGAAAAGGACAGAGTGACTCCCTCCAGCCATACCTCCCCCATAGACCTGGGACAGCTGGTTGGGTGCAAAAGCAGTACCACCCATCAAACTTGATCATCGGCTCCCAGTGAGAAAAAAATTGTAAGATGGTCCCTGACCCTAAAGGGCTGGACACCCCTGTTCCAAATGAAAACTTTTGGGTTATTTTTTTTTTTTATTCAAAAGCACTGTTTTGAAACACCTCAATTTTCTTAAAAAAAAAAAAAAAGGAAGAGCTCAAAGATTAAATATTCCATTTTGGTCAGAACATTTTATTCAACCCAAAGTCTCTCAACATTTTGGCTTCCTGAAAATTTTAAACTGTTTGTTTCAGGTTGAGCCATACTGGAATTTTCTACTATTTTTACTGGCTGGCCAGTGAAGAGAAAAATCAGTCATTTTCAGAGCTCTAGCACTGAACATTTGAAAATCTGTCCCAAGTTCTAAAAGGTTGATTAATAAAGCAGTCTTGCTCAGCAAAATAAGATTGATAATATCAGTTATCAAGAGTATTATTTCACAAACTATAGGACTCAAGCCATGTTTATTGAGCTAGTTTACTATAACATTCTTTTGAACTGTTCCAGGTTAATTCATTTTAAATAAGCCCAGGCAATCATCTTAACAGTATTTAAATGATAGGCCATATTCTACTCCCATTAAAGTGAATGAGAACATGGTCTGGATGCAAATTTGGAAGTGGCTGACAAATGTTATCTTGTAGAGATAGGAAAATAATTTCATAGACCTAGCAGGAATCAAGACTGATTTAAGGTGACATTGAACTGCCAAACAAACAAACAA
This sequence comes from Podocnemis expansa, assembly GCA_007922195.1. NCBI lineage: Eukaryota > Metazoa > Chordata > Testudines > Podocnemididae > Podocnemis > Podocnemis expansa. Next base: position 8,604,504 of record ML682006.1, read on the forward strand.
ACAAACAAACAAACAAACAAACAAAACCAACCCCCCCCCCAAAAAAAACCCAAGGAGTTCTATGGCAAAGACTAACAGACATTTTTCGCATGAGCTTTCATGGGAGAAAAATCCCACTTTGTCAGATACTTTGAAGACTAACACAGCTGCCCCTTTGGAAACTGAACTGCAAAGAATTCATAAGAACATATCACTCAGTAAATCAAAATTCTTTCTATTAGGTTTCTTAATGTAGACCCTCATGATCTTCCGACATCATGTGCTATCAAAAAACCATCACAATCTTTGGATCATTACTTTCTTCTGATAAAAACCGGCCATCCTTCAAAAACCAATGAAATAGAAATCACAAATCATTAAAGAAATTATAGATGTGAGTTTCTCTCATAATAGCTTTCTCTACATTGTGCCTTCAGTTCCTCCTTCATAATGGTTTAATTTCTCCCTCATAATGGTCTAATTAAGTAGTGTATGTGCCATTTACTTGCATGTGCATGTGTTATTCAGAAGATAACTGGAAAGGCTAATTTGGATGTTACATCAATTTTACATAGGTGTATCTCCACTGACTTGAGTGGAGTTTCTTCAGATTTACAGTCGTCTAAATAGAGCAAAATCAGACTCACAGTGTCTTTCTGAATAAAGCCTGTATTTTGACTTTTCATTCTTTCTCACTCCTCTCTTCCCCCTCCCTGTCACCAAGTGCATAATTGGATTTGTTAGTCATTCATCTCAAAGTACAAGCCACCAACTGAGTTAGGAAAATATGTATCTACTACATTTAAAGGCAACAAACCCCATGCATTCAAGATGATGTAGTATCTTATTCTGTTATGAAGCTGCTGTAGCATTCTAGTCAACAAATTGCATACAGAAGATTTTATGTGACAAAGGACTGTACCTCCAGAACTGAATAAAAATAAAGTACAATTGCTACTGCTATCTCTATCAATTTGTTTTCACTTATGGCATAGTTTAGGTTCACTTTATGTGCATGACTTAGTTTCTGTGAGAATGTGCTCTATATTTCAGTGTTTGCATGCTGTATTTACTATATGAAGTTGCAGTTAGAGAAAAGTACTTGCCATAAGTCAAGTGAAAAGATCACTTACATCTTGGCGTGTGAGATAAAGAGGCCACAGACTAAAGTGACATGCATCCCAGGAGATCATATTCAGGATTGTTTAACTGAATGATACACAATTTGCATCTTTTTTCATCCTGGTTTTATTAGGTATGTGGAGAGCCTTAAATCGGGGTCAACAGAGGCAAGAGACAAAAGTCCATAAATAAGCTAAAAACATGGAGAGCTGGGAGATGGGCCAGAATCTCTGGGGATCACGGGCCATTATTACAAGGATAAGAGAGAGACAAGAGAGAACATGGGAAATTAAATTACATTTTAGAAGTCTGTACAACTAATGCAAGAAGTATGTGAAAATCAGGGAGAATTGGAAACACTAGTTAATAAACACAACTATGACACTGAAGGCATCACAGAGACTTGAGATAATACGCACAACTGGAATATTGATATAGAACAGTGGTTTGCAACCTGTGGGCTGCTAACCACTGGTGGTCCATGAGTGTACTGCAGGTGGTCCAAGGGGAAAAAAGATAATTACTGCAGGTAAATGCACTGCAAGTAACTGTACTATCATAAGTGCAATGTATTTGTTAGTGAACATAATAAATTATTAGAAATAGCAGCATTTTAATACCCCTTGATATACAAGTTTGACTCCCATAAGCCATAGGCGATCTTAAAAATGTTTAAAATGGCTTGCTCATGTGGTGGCCCTCAAAAGCTTTCAATGATGATGCAGTGGTCCACATAAAAGAAAAGGTTGGGAATGGCTGGTATAAAAAGATATAGCTGGCTCAGAAAGGACAGGCAAAGACCAAAGGGAAGAGGTGTTTTCTTATATGTGTAACCCTTCTGCTAGGACAAGCTGGCAGAACAAGGGCCGGGTTCTATCTCTAGGGGTTTCCCAGTGATGCAGCACCACCAACTGGCTCAAGCCCCCACCCAGATCTCTGGGAATCCAGCAACTTTCCTTGGGCACCCCAAAGGGTAAGGCTTCCCCACTTGCAAGCACGAGTCTGAGTGTAGTAAATGAAGCTTTAAATAGCAGTAAAACAAAACTGCAAAAGGCCAAATAACAGAAATCAGCACTTATTTAGGAAACTTAGTATAGAGCAAAGTTCCCAATAACCCACACCGCATAACAGAACATACAAACTTAATGGCAAAACTGGCAATGATCTGGAGAATCAGGCTAACTAGGCTCCCAACAAACCCTAAGGTATGTAGGGAGTGTCTTTTACGCCAGCTGTCTACTTATGCCATCTACCAGTCACTCACTCCATCCTCTAGAACCGGTTCCTCGGCTCGCTGTCCGCCGGCTCCACCCTCTGGTCCCTCATGTCTCCCAGCTCACCGCTGGCCACTCTCACCGTTCGCTGGCTCTGCCCGCTGTCCGCCGGCAGTGCCCTCCAGTCCTTCGTATGGCCCAGCTTGCCACTGGCTGCTCTCACCGTCCACTGCTCTACCTGCTGTATGCCGGTGAGCCCTCCAGTCCCCGTGTCACCCAGCTCACCACTGGCTCCTCTTGCAATTCACCAGCTTCACCCCATTGCTTCTTTTCAGCTCCAGGAGAAGGAATTCTCCCTTGCTCAGTAATTATCAGCTCTCTTAGCCTTTAGCAGCTGGTTAATTCAGCTATTTCCATAACCAAGAGAAGAGAGGGACAAAGTGCCCTAGGCATTGTTTCAACAGAAACAACGCTGACCCACCACTTCTGTTTTTCTTAGTCTTTCATGCTAAAATATGCAGAAGCCTTTCTTACTAATCTTTTTCTAAGTAAGGGTGTCTTTTACTCTTTAACTAACCCAGACAGATTTGAAACAAACAAAGAGTAGCAGTTTACCCAAAGATAGTATTTCATATTTCCCTTTAGTAGAATTACAGATATTGATAGATTTGTGAGAAAAGAAACCCCAAATGCTATTACCCAGTATACTTTGCCCCAGTGCATCCAGTATGCTAATCAGCTAATTGTGATCTTTGTATCCATGCTAATACAGGACCCATGCAGATTAGTTGCTCCACCCTGTCAGTTCAGAAGTTGTTAGGCAGAGCTTCTAAGCCTGCCTTACATACGTAAAAATATGAATACTTGGACTGAGGTTGACATGGAGATAGGAAACAGACTTATTTAACATCACTGGGTAAAGACACAAGGGGTAAAAAATGAGGATGATGTCATGATAGTGGTCTACTATAGGCCACCTAACCATGTAGAAGAGGTAGATGAAGCTTTTTATAAGCAACTAACAAAAGCATCCAAATCATCAGACTTGGTGGCGATAGAGCACTTCAACTATCCAGATATTTGTTGGGAAAATAACATGGCAGTGAACAGATTATCCAACACGTTCTTGGAAGGTACTGGAGACAATTTTTTATTTCAGAAGATGAAGAAAGCTACTAGGGGAGAGGTTTTTCTAGATTTGATTTTGACCAACAATGAGGAAATGGTTGAAAATTTGAAAGTAAAAGACAGCTTGTGTAAAAGTAATTATGCAATGGTAGAGTTCATGAGTCTAGGAACAGTAGGCAGAAAGCAGAGTAAGATTAATGGCTTTTTGGTAAGAGCCTATGGGAAGCAAATTTAAAGGGAAAAAAATTCAAGAGAGTTGGCATTTTTTTTCTGGGGCACATGATTAAGGGCACAAGAGCAAACTTTATCCCACTGTATAGAAAAGATAGAAAATGTGACAAGAGACCACCCTGGCTTAACGAGGAGATCATCAATGATCCTAAACTCAAAAAAAGGTCCTATAAATAGTGGAAAGTAGGTTAAATTGCAAAGGATGAATATAAACAAACACCACAAGCATGTAGGGACAAAACTAAAAAGGCCAAATACAAAACAAGATTAAACCAGCTGGAGACAAAAAGGGTAATAAGAAAACACTCTACAAATATATTAGAAGCAAGAGGAGAATCAAAAGGCAGGGTAAGGCCATACTCAATAAGGAAGGGAAGGGGAAATGATAACAGACAATGTGGAAATGGCAGAAGTGCTAAATGACTGTTTCAATTTTCACCAAAAACTGGATGGCTAACTTAATGAATGGCTGTGCAACCAAGGGAGAATCAGAGGTTAAAATGAGGAAAGAACAAGTTATTACTTAGACAAGTTAGATGTCTTCAAGTCACCACGGTATAATGAAATATATCCTAGAGTACTCAAAGAGCTGATTGAGTAGATATCTGAGTCACTAGCAAATTCAAATGAATGTAGAAAGTAAGAAATGAAAACTGAGTTAAGCACCAAGTTACCCAATAATAACAACAACAACAACACAAAAATCTAATAATCAACACAGTACCTAAAACAGTGGTGGCAGCCAACAGGCTTTTTACTAAGACGCCTGATGTTGTTAACACATGGCGCATGCCTACCCCAGGCTAGAAGATGTACTTTCAAAATATGTGCTGTTAATGTTTTAATTAACGTGTTATAAAACTGTGCAAAGATTTTCAAATGAGAGTAAGGGTAAAGCATTGAAATCCCATTGAACATCAGTGATGGAGGGGGCTTAACTCCCTTGGGTACCTTTGAAAAGTGGAGCCCCAGTAGAGATAGGGCAAGATGTCTTTTAAGGAATGTTAGCTGGTTGAGGTGAATCCTAGTGGGAGAGCTTAGCGTTCACCTTAACCACCTAAAACATATTAAAATAACACTTGCTCTGGCTACACCAGACTTAAGTGTGCTGTAAATTTCTACCTAATAAGTTTTTTGAAGTGGATCTTTTACCCTAACTTGGGCTAGACAGCCCAATAGGTGGAGATGAACTGATGATGTTCATGCTGGGAAATTACTGAAACAATTTCCTAATTTAGACCAAGTCCTGGACTTTCCAGAACAAAACTGGAAACTTAATTATAAGAGATTCACAGATTCTAATATTTCCTATTTCCAGCTGAACCAAAATATTTTTAATACATTGCTTCCCACTGCAGTAAAATATAAAGGCATGCGAAAATGCAATTTCTATATAGTGTGTGTGTGAGAGAGAGAGATTGACTGACTAATATAATTCTAGAGTTAGAATTACTTTCAAGTTTTCAGAGGAATTTCAGGGTAGGTTCTTCTCTGTCCCAAAATGGCAGGCTTATGCCTTTTCAGCAGGGACCTTTGATCAATTAAACTCATAAAAACAGGAAGGCGTGAAAGGTCCTATCCTGGAGTGATCTAATAGTACCTTAAAATTGTTAAATGACTGTGCTGTAACTACCTCATTAGGCAAATTGTTCCACTCTCTGAATTGTCTTATCAAAGAAATTTCCGTAATACCTTTACGAGGAAGGAAGTTTGCTTAACATGAAAGCAATGACAATGCTAAATTTTTCTACAGATGCTGCACCGATGAACATACACTGCATCATATTGATTTTATGCTAGGCAAAGCAAGCATCTATGTGCACTTCCCACTGTTGCTTGAAAATTTTTTAAAAATCTGCCCATACGCTTGAAAAATCTGTAGTATATTAACTTTCTGTGCATTCAGATTGAATTGCAACTGACCTGTCTACCACCATCCCTGCCCCACTTTTAAGCATTTCCTTTTAGTTTCCGCAGGAAGTTCAATCCTTGGCAAGAGTACTATGTTAGTAAAGGAAACTTTCCACATTTTCCCTTAGTGTTGATCTTTATGCTGCTAAAAATACTGTGGTCTTTGCAATGGTTTTGCTTTTCTCTCGGGCTTATAAAGTTGAACATTATGAAAGAAAAATAAACATTTAGCATATGATTAGCAAATTAGTCTCTTTGAAAAGGTATTTTTCACTTCTACATAGCTATGTTTTTAAACAAATAAAACCTAGAACTTCAAAATCAACTGCAAACTACTTACCCAAGTTTACTTGCATATGTTTCACTATATGGTATGAATTTCCCCACCAATCTGTAAAATGGACTACGCTCAAAATCTATCATGTAAGGTTTAGAATATATCCAAAATATAGAAATAGTAAATTCTTTTGAATTAATACTTGATATGCCTTCTCCAAAACAAATGAACAAAACCCCTCCATTTTCTTGGCAAAGGAGGGCAGAAAATAAACTGCCCAAGTTTTATCATGTAACCCCCACTTGGAATTTGACGGCCCCTGAAACTCTGGACGGAGTTAACTGTTTAGTGAGAGTGATCATTTCACACCTCTGCCCTTCTGTGACATTCCCCCCAAACCCCCCAAATTTGGTCTGGGGTGCTGCTGTGCCACTCTTATTACCTACTCCTAGCCCCCAAATCACTCCACTTTGCTGGGTGGACCCCCACTACTGTGTCAGTCCACACCAGCCTCCTGCTTGTAATCGGTCCCAGGCAGTGGGTTTTCACTCTCCAGCCACTTAAGGGTTGGTCCCCCAGCCAGCACCCCAAGTCCCAAATACCACATGGGAACTTCTGTCCTACAGGGACCATGACCCTTCTCCAATCACTGTAAACTGACTCCAGTTCACCCATCTACCAAAGAGATGGGAATACATCCAGCTTGGCTCATTCACACATGATAAAATTTGCACAGCGTTAGATAAAACAAACACTAGTTGATTGATTAGAACATGATTTTAAATGTGTATATAGTAAATCAATGCACAATCATTTAATAAAACAGCCAGGGGGTACCACAAAGAAATAAAAATGTAAGAGATTTTAACCTAAAATCACTACAACTACGCTCAGCTCACCACTCAACTTCAGTTGTGATGCTTCACAGTTTCTGCCTCTCCATAGGCAGGGCCCAATCTTTCTTGGAGATGTTCTTGAGATGGAATTTCTCTGGTAAAAAACCTCCTCCTCCTTCCCAGTGTGATTATTTGTTCCTTTTCAAATTCACTTTGCCCCTCCTTCCTCTTCCAGATGTTCTTTGTTCAACCTGATCTGGAGAGCTCCATTGTATTGTCTTTGTTATGTACCTCTTCAGCTTCCATGCTGATAGATCCCCCTGATGGTCGGCCTCCCCCCTGAGCCATGTAAAATACCTGGGAACATATTTCATGTTTGTATGCATACATGATGTTACAGAAGACACAATACTATACAGTAAGGCAGAGTGTTCTGAGCATTCAAAAGGGAATTTTGCATGGCTTATTTGGCATCAAACCATGCAATTACATGTCCAGAATGAACACAAGAGTCACACAAATCATAGTCCAATATGCATGATGTTACACCTTCCCTTTTGGATTTTTCTTTCTGGGCAGTCTGCCTCCCAGGGAAGAGACAGAAGGAATAGGAGAAGGGATAGTGCTTCCATGCAACTTCCATTTCCTTTTTTCATAGACCTTGAGGACATAGAACATATGGGACCACAACTTTGTCTTCTTTGGTTCTTTTTAACCTTCTACTGTCCAGAAGAGAATATGAAGAAGCTAAATGACTCTGTTTGTGATATATATTCCACCCAGCACATGCTGTATATATATTTTTTAATTCTGATAATAGCATTTTGGGAATATAGTTTTCTGGGACACCCGATGGATCACGAGCCTGATTCAGCAAACTCTTGCTTACCTGAATAATCCCACTGAAGTCCCTGTGGCTTTTGAACAGGATGTGTAATGCCTGGTTAACTCACGTAGGCAACAGAGGCTTTTTTAATGTATAATATTGCAGTAGAAAAATGTCTGTGTTCTTTATAAAATGGAACATGAGTGGCGTGAGAGTCACTCCCATGTATCTTGAAAGATGACAATTGTATCTCACTCTGGAGCAGCTATACAAGGGGATTATTAGTCCTCTGGGAAGCAGGTCAATCACCACAATAACCTTTTATGCAAAGGTGGTTACGGGAAGGTAAACAGTATTTTAAATTACCAATGGACAAAACTTTTAAGAAATAAATTAGGTTTCTTATTTAAATCTACACAAGCACTGCAGCATCTAGTAGAAAGAGGTTCTTGCAACATCAGAAACAAACAATCACACCAACACTGCAGGACGACAATGGACATATTGAGAATGTGCTTTAAGGATGTCAGCAACATGCTTCCATGTTAAGTGATAATGTGGACACCACCTAGATAACAAAATGGTAGGGGAAGGATGTCTGCCTAGAGAAACAATATGTAGAACCAGGTGCATCACTGGTGCCTGGCACATATGGGGGGCACAAATCCTAAGTCCCAGCACCAGTGCCCCGAATAGCTCGCATGCCCCCTGTCTCTCCTGGCCCCATTCCTGACCAAGTATCCAGGGCTGGGCCCAGCTGGCTGCAGCAGCATCTGCCTCTCCCAGCCAGGTAGCTGGGGCCAGACCAAGCCGACTGCAGTGGTGCCTGCCTCTCCCGGGCTGGGCTGCCCATTGCAGCCACTGTCTCACCTGGTCCTGTCCCCTGCCAGCGATTGGGGGCTGGGCTGGCAGCAGCAGGAGCTCGGTGCCCCGACTCCAGATCGGGGCCAGAGTGCACGGCTGGGGCCCATGGGACAGAGCCCAGGCCCGGGCTCTGGCCATGGATCTTTCCTTGGGGCAACAATGCTTCTGTGTAGAACAGCAGAAAAAGAAGCCAAATCCAATACGATGATACTCAGAAAGCTTGAGGAGATCAGCACAATTCTGAAATAGATGATGGAAAACTGGTGGATGCCTTGTGACCTGAGGTTTTGGAAGAGTACACAAAAGAAAGAGGGTTTTTCTGCTAAGTAATCACTTATATTTTACCAGATACTTTATTACCTTAATTACTTTGCAAGAGTACACCTGGTTACCATGAACAATGTACAAGACCCACAGTGCATGATCATGGCAGTTGGGTTATTAATCATGAAGGCTGAAATCCTTTCTGCAAATTAACCTCATTTGAGCCCTCTGTTATAGAAAGAGCAGAACTAATGAAGCAAGTTAATGTAGATATTGAAATATCAGAGGTACTGTAAAAACAAGATGAGGTAGGGAGAACAAGTTTAGTAGAAACATTTATAGTATTTGTCAGCTCTAAGGCGGACTACTGATACATGCTTTAAAGCTGAAATCCAGTTAAAAGTTATTTTAAATGAATTTTTGTAATATTGTGTATATGTTTTAACTTTACTTCTGAATCAGAAAGAAAAATATCTGAAAGATGCACAAAATCCTGAAAAGATTCTTAGTAGCCATGCTACAGAGGAGCAATTATGTCATGCATGAAACAAAACTTGTGTTGAGAATCTTTTCAAAGTGATTTTCAGGGCTACTGCATAGCTTCCATTAATATAGACTTCCAGTAAAACTAGTGCTTGTATTAATCTGCTGAAAGACATACACTTATTCTGATATTTTAATATTGTCATATGTATTTCAAATGTGCACTGGGTTGAAGTGTTTTAATCAACATAATGGTAGAAATCCCCTTGCTAACCAAATGAAAGCTGGGAAAGTAAAGGATGACTAAAGTTATCTGTTGCATTCATTCCAAGCTGTTCTGAATGGGTTTTTTACATATTCTTGTCAAGATCAGAACTGTGAGTCTTTGACGGAAGTGTTTATAAGGAAAAGAAGTACACTCACCATGATTACAGGTCTAGTCAAGGAAGGATTTGCACAAGGCCCATGAAGTAACCAAGGCCCCAGCTGAAGTTAAAGGTTGGGACTACTCACAGGTTGAAGTCCCACCAAGAATTACATCAGACTTCCTGAATCGAGGAAGGACATAGCAACAGAAACAAGTTCACGCAGTCAATTACACTTGACAAGAAGCAAAGGAGAAGGCAAAGAACCATGTCTTTATCACTTACTTGCAATGTGACCATGGGCAAATTGTTTAACATTTCTATGGTTGATTCTTCCATTACCTTGCATTTTGTTTTGCATTAGAAGTTTAGCACAAATTAAGTGTAAACCTCTAACATTCTGCTCTAGTAGCACTTTCACCCAGTTTGCACATGTTCTATACAAGGCAGTAGAGAATCCAGTCATATTTATGTATATAAAATCATTTTGTCCAGATGTAAAGCAAGCCTACTTCACTTGGTAAGGATTTGTTTAAAAGACTTGAGATCATTGACATTGGCACTTATTATTTCTATGGATAATGTCTTAAGTATATTTTTTCTCTACTTGTAATTTTTTTATTTGGTACCCATTGTTCAGTTAAATTACTTCTGGTTAGTAGGTTGTCTATATTGAGAAGTTGTGGCAGAAACAACTCTCTTTAAATATTTCTGTTTAACAATGTGCTATTACTATTATCTCTATTACTGTAGCACCAAAATGTTGATTCTTCCCAAAGGAGTTTATAACCTGAATATCAGACAAGAGACAACAAATAGATATTGACAGATGGAGTTATATAAGTAAACAATGAGAGAATACTAGTCAAATTGGTAGGGAGACTGCCGATATACAGAGACCAGTAACAGTTGTAAAGTTTATTACAGGCATCATAGCAAAGAAAAGTTTTGCAGAAGAATATGTCAACTGTGACATGGAGAGGTTCACAGGGAATACTTCCCAGGCACGGGAGAAAGCACAACAGTATTTGAGAATCTAGCAAGTAGGCAGTGGAAGATCATGAAGGGCCTCAAAACCAAATACAAATATTTTGCATGATGTGTTAGAAAAGGAGGAGCTGGTGGAGGCATTCAGTGAAAAGGGTGATGGGGCAAAATGGAAATGACCTTTACAGCAGCATTCTGAACGAATGAGTGGGGCAAGACTGCTTTTGGCAAGGATAGAGAAAAAGAATATTAGAGTAACTGAGTCAGAAGATGAGACCTTAGACAGGAGTTTTTACTGTGTGAATAGATAAGTAAGACTGTATCTTGGAGATGGTCTGCAAGAAGAAGTTGGCAAAATTTTAGTAGTAGTCTGGACATGACGACTTAGAGGTCTGAGTTGAAAAGGACTTCCTTGACTAACATAAGGGCTCAACTACTGAAACCTGTCATAAGACAGGAATTACAGCTTTCGAGTCTCTAGCATGGGGGAACCACCGTATGTCTGATCTTTTACAATTTGGTCTAGTAGCTCAGACATCTAAAAGCTTAGCTCAGATTTGCTTAGTCCAAACTAATGGCATTTTTTTTTAGTTTGAACTAAAAAATCACAATTAGTTCGAACTAACTGCTAGTTCAAATTTATTTAGTTCAAACTAGCATGACCACATCATGCTAGTTCAAACTAAAGTTTGAAATAAGTTTGAACTAACCATTCAAACTAACTAGTTTGAGCTAAACTTTGCTTAGTTTGAACTAAATTTTTTTTTAGTTCGAACTAGACAAACCTAGTGTAGACAGGGAGCATGTTAGTTTGAATCAAGGCTCCTTAATTCAAACCAATTTGCTAGTAGAGACATAGCTGTTCTCTCTGTTTCTAACTTCAGGGTCTTGCTAACAAGAATTGTGCTTGAAAATCTATAAGCATTTCTAGAGTGCCTTAATGTCTAGTCAATGAAGTTTGAACTGCAGTGTAGATAAGTAAAAGCACTCATTGTTTGAATCAAGACATTATGACATTTATAGTTCTTCTAATTGTTTAAAAAAATCCTAAAATTGTTGTTAGAAGCAGAAAAGTGAAATTATGGGGCTTCATTGATATTTTTCTCTCAGATTAATATTTCTGAACAAGGTCCATCCAACTGACCATACTGCAGACTGAAACAGAAATATGAAATACTGTCTGCATCCTCTCTCTCTTATGATGATAAGAGATATTTTGAAATCAGAACTATTCTCATAAACTTTGTTGTTGGTATACGAGACAGCGTAAATTCCAAACAGATCAATATAAGCTCTGCAGTACTCTCAGTAGTGAAATATTGGCGTTGTTTCAAAAAACAAAACAAAACACCATGAAGGTAACACAAAGGGAGCTATTCTGATGCCATTTTAACATATTTTGGTTTCTGATATGCACTGCTGTCACACTCAGCTGTCAGTCAGAGACACAAACTAACACCAACAAAGGCATGAGCCTTCCCATTGTGAACACTGAAAAGCTACTACTTTAAAAAGACAGCTACAAAACCCCCCAACCTGAGTCATTCCAATATAATAATGGACATCTGGATCCCAGCATTGGTTTTTAATTGCAAAATACCATGTAAAAATAAAAAAAACAGAGGGGGAAAAACACCCTTTAAAGCATTCTAATACCAGCTTCAAAGACGACAAATTCAGGCTAACACATCATTAAAGGTACTGCTTCAAATCTTTTATATCTCACAGAGAAAGAGAGAGTACCCTTGGAAGAGGTTATTGTTTAAACTTATGCTCTGGGAAGCCAAGTAGTGAAATGCCGGGTTTCCTCCCTACACATGGAAGTGGGGATGGCCCAACTGAATTCTTTTTGGAACAAGAAACCTTGTAAAAAAGCAATGCATGAATTAATAAGATTATCTGCCTCTATGCAGTTTTCATAATGGAAAGTTTGAAGAACCTCTTCAAGTGAGCAGCACTGGGGAAAAAAAAAAAAAAGATTTCTACCATTCCCTTCATTAAAGACATGAAAGGCAGACCTGTGATATCTGCTTGTGTCTTTAAATTAGAACTATCCAGGTTTTCCCTCTCTTTGCTGATTACCATGGTTGGATCTCTGGAACACCAAGTAAGTAGTGTTGTATTAGAACAAATGAAGCTTAGGCTATATAGACTTTCTCCAGCTGATGAAAGAAGGAATGATGATAAGACTATATATGAATTAAAATGCTCTTAGTTGAGCAGCTGCTGAGGTTAAAGCTAGGTAGGAAATTACTGTTCAGGTTCCCTAAATATTTTGCCACCATACAAGAGCAAAAGGAGGGTAGTAAGAAGCTGAAGGTTCTGATATTTGATATGTAAAACACAAGCAGAAGGGCAGGGGCTGGCTTTGCAGCTCCCTTTACATCTTTTGGAGCTACAAAAACAAACAAAAAAAGCAACAACAACACACAACACTACTATGCGTAACCAAAAAGTCTACCTCAAACAAATTCATTTTTATGGATCTTTGAGAGAGGACAATCTCTGCCAGTGAATAAAACATCATTATGAATTCACTAAATCTAGCACAGGGCTTCACACCCAGAAGTGTATCAGTGCCTCTGGGTTGCACTTTAGTGCATTTGAAAGCACCTCTGCAATGGAGACTTGAGCACGCTGAGTCCCCATTTACTTCAGTACACTTTAGATGACATCCTTAAACAGGATGATTTGAATTCCTGTTTAAAATTATTGATGTGCAATGAGATTTAAACTTGCCTTAAAAGGTCTATGTATGTCCATAAAGAAATACTCGTATATAGAAAAATCTATAATCCACTGGCACATATGAAGTCATTCCTTTCCAATTTCTGTAATAATATTAACATTTAGACAGATTATGTGATTTATAGAACTGTCAAATTTATACAACTTATAAACTGCATATAAATTATGAATACTAGATATAAGGAGACCTATAAAAATTCTACTGGCAGACTGAACACATTCCCCAAATTCTCCAGTTCAGCATTTTTGATGCATTTCTGACAAGTACGGGAAGAGATCATCTACCAGCACTAGAGAGAGTGAAACTAATGCACACTTCAGTCAGATAATGTTGAACTAGATTTGTGTTTCACCATCTAGTATTCTAACTTTTACTTGCTGAATGATTTATTTTTAAACAGAAAGGAACTTTCTTGGTATCTGTATCTTGACCAGAATGTGGGTAGAAACATAGTAACTGGATGCCAGAATGAATTTTTACTCTGGCTTACAACAAAGGTCTCAAATTCCTAATAATGTGGTAAATATGAAACCACGTGCGCACTAAGACCTATAACTATAGGGGAAAAATATATTAGCAAGTGATTGTATAGGAGGAATATTGGGTGGCCTGTAAATATTTTACACAATCTATTTAATTTTGATTAAACATTACTTGCACCAATTCCTTGGGTTATCTAAAGCAACAGCTGAAAACATAGCCCATCAGTGTTTCATAAAAGTATTCTCAAAACTGAGTAGCTGAAGGTTAATTTGTTGTTATACAATGTACATGTACAGCAGTTAAGAAGTTATGTTTCACCTCCATATTTTCTATGAAATGTTACTTTGAATTTAAGATGTAAATAACACATACTATAGCCATAGTCTCCCTTGGAACTTTAAGTGTTGCATTTTTATATTAATGTTCATGGAATATGTGATGTGACGCCAGGAAACAAGCCTATAAAATGTATTACTTATCTTCTAACAGATGCTGATCTTTGGGTTTGAGTCAGTCCTCAGTTCAATTTGAAACCAGCTGCAAAATGTAAGCCCTTGATTATTCTTGAAAGGGTCAACACACACACTGTCCAGAGGCCTATTATCACATGACTGAGTTTGTGGTTTTAAAAAAGTTATTCTTGCTGAATCACTGATACCATCCTGACTTTGAAAAATTGCAAGACTCAGCATGTAGACTAGGTGAAAGGTTTATCAACTCTCAGCGCAACTATCCCCTGCCACACCTACCAAGCCTTCCTTCCAGACTAGGGCCCCAGGGACAGAGATTTTTCCAAATAGAGCTAAGGCAAAATTTCCAGAGACATTTTAACAGTGAACGAAAAATTGACCACGAAATGATGATTTCTAGCTTAATGTTCACAGCAGTCATGAACAGCCCTGCAGAAAGCCTCATTGACATGCATGTAGTGTATTTTGCTTTGGGTAACGGACGATTAGGTATAGCCTAATTAAAGGGGACGAAACAGTTTTTGAACAAGTAGACAAACCCCGGATGGCAGAGAAAAGTCCAAGCAGAAAGCTGTGAGCTGCTCTGCTCTGCTAGACATTGGAATATTTTCCCTTCAAGCTGCAAAGTTGCTCCAGTGACTACCACTGCAAAAAATGGGGAAGAGGAGGATTGGTATAGCTTTGCATATGGGCAGATTTTGGAGACTGCCTGGGGGAAAGCAGCTGAAAATATGCAGCCTTCCCCGCGCCCATCTGGCTCCTGCTGCCAGTGGACTCTGGGCTGGATCCTGCTGCTGCCAGCGGCTCCAGGTTCCCAGCCAGGGCTGGGTCTCTCCAGCAGCGACTGAGGCAGGACTGGGCCCCAACCAGGACTCAGGGCCGCCACCACCACCTCAGTGGGGAGGCAGAGAACAGCCAATCAGGGGGTGGCAATACCTCTGCCTGCCTGCCTCTTATCAACTCTGCTCCTGGCTTTGCAGAAAGCGCTGTAATAAGTTGCTCCCGTAGACCTGAATTCCTTGCTGCACAGAGGTCCTCAGCCCGAGATTTTGTTTCTCTTGCCAATTACGCATCTCCACTGAGCCAGCAGAACCATACTGGATGGGCACTTTCTACAACCAGAGAGGCAGGGGTAGATTACCACGCAGGTATATGGGCCCCATTGTGGGGGACCTCGCTGGTAGAGTCACTGCCCTTCATGCTCGGGAAAGCTGGGCTCTGCGCAGCTGCCCCACCCCTGGGCCACCTCTGATGGTGGGGGGCAGGTTGTAGTCACTCCACTCCAGGGCAGGGCTGGCTGGCATGCTGTACAGCCTCCAGCACGGCCTTCCAGGGCCCATGGCCCCAGAGGGCTGCGGCAGAAGCTGCACACCAGTGGCCTCCCTTCCTGGTGCAAACCAATTGGAGCAGGACTGGGGCCGGGGCTGGTGCAAAGCGAAGACTCTGGCCCCAGGACCCGCCCCCCCCAGCACTGGCCCACTGGCAGGCCACCATGGTGGGGGGGCCACTAGTGGGTCAGGGCCCAGGGTCCTGAGGTCCCTTAATCTGCCTCTGCACAGAAGCAGGATATGTCCCTTTGTGCATTGTGCAAGATATACCCCTTCCCCTTATTAGCGTATTATTATGTCAGCCTTGCAATCTTGGAAGGAAAATAAATCAGACACAGGGTTGAGAAATACCAGCTTCTTCTTTCTAAAAAATAATAGGCAAATGCAAAGTAAGAGGAACTGTAGCATGTGATTGCATGTACTGATTAGCCTACTCTAACCGCACATATCTACAGAAGAACAAATGGTCTTCCCCTCAAAAAGGTCAGACAAGCACCTTGCTGCCATTAGTTTTTATAAACACCCAGCTATGTCAATCACAAAATCTCTTCTCTCTTCAAATGCAAGTTAATAGAGATGCCATTTGCTGACAGATCTAGAATGAACCATACATCTCAAATGACACTGAGGTCAATGCCTTGATTTCATCGAGGCCACACAGTGCAGCTAAGTGATTTATTCAGGACTGATCTACACTCGGAAATTATATGTATACGATACACCTCTTGAGGGGGGGATGAGAAATCCATCCCCTTGAAAGACATAAGCATAGATCAGGGGTGTCCAATGTTTTTGCTTGAGGGACCACTTTAAAAAGTTTTTCCTCACTTGGGGGCTGGTGAACAAGTTTCGGATAGCAGGGTGCTGTTGCTGCTCCCAGCTGGCTGGCACGGGACTGCGGAGGGGGAGATAGTAAAGGTGCCGACTTTTATTTTTGTTAATGGGTGCTGGTGGGGTGAGGAGCTCTGGAGGAGTGGCAGAGGGAGGACATGTAACTGGTTGTGAGACTCAAGTGTCTCTCCCTTGCCCACAGATGCCATGCTCTTCCCATTCAGTGCATCACTTACAGAAGTAGAAGGGGGGTGGTTCTGTCCTGCTCCTGCTGTGCCCCACCACCCATTGACTACTCTTCCTGGCACCTTTGCAAGAGGACAGGTATCCACTTCCAACCCTGGTCCCTCACATCCATAAGGCCTTGGCTAGCGAAGTAGCTTCCCATCCTTGCCCTGGACTGGTACCCAAATGAACTGGTCTGGAAATGTGGGGAGGAAGGAGGAGGGAACTGTGGTTCACATGGCCACTGCCTGCAGTAGGCAGCCTGGATGGAGAGAAGAGGCTGCTTCCCCCAGCCAGACACTTGCAGGCAGTGGCTAGTCCACAGCAGCGTGCTGGGGCTACTGCAGGCAGGGTGTGGGCTCCAGGGATGCTGGCACTAGGCTGGAGGTGAGGGACTGCTCCTCAGCTCTAGCTGGGTGGGTAAGGAGGCTGCTGCTGCATCCAGCAGGCAGATTGCCTCCGGCAGACCACATTCTGGGCCCCAGCCTGTGGGTTGGACAGCCCAGATATAGACCATCCTAGGTGAATGGAAGTGTCTTTCTGTTGACCTAGCTACCACCTCTTGGGAAGTGGATTACGTAAACTGACAGGAGAATCACCCGCTGTGAGCGTACATAGTGTCTACACTGAAGCTCTGCAGCTGCACTACTGTAGCATTTTAAGTATGGACATAATTTTCCTCCAAGTGACTAAGTAACGAGCTTTGACTCCCCTTAGTTGAGGACAGATCTTATGGGTTGAGGGATGCAATCAGAAGAAATGGGCAGTATTATATAACTGTTTGTTCATATTTGCACATGCCACTTAGCACCATTCCTGGTCTATGCTGCTGGCCAAATTTGGTGGCACTCGACAGGAGTTGTGCGAGGCATGCAGAGTAACTTGTGTAACTCCCATCAACTTCACAACTTCCCTTTAGTGTGCCATCTTCACTGTGCTGGGCCGATGAGAAATACATTCTCATTCATGCAGAGCTTTGCCACTTGTGGAGACAGTTTTACTAGATCAGCTTCCTGATAGACTGTCTCTCTACTGACAGCTCAGTCAATCCCGAAAAACTGATCTGATGGTGGCAAGTTTGCTGCCATCAGTGTAGACATACTCTCATGTTTTTAAGTCTTGAGCTTTAACTCTTCCTAGTTGTCTAGACAGCAAGATTAGCCAAAAGCACTCTCTTTTGCCCCCAGCTACCACCTGGGCTGAAACCAAAGGGAGGTGACCGTTTCTTTTAGATTGTGAAGATCACGATCCCAATACCCTATTTCTAGGTTCCAGTAAGAAAACCACAGGTTGAGTTGGATCCTGGGTTAGGGGAAAGAAACAATACTGAGAACCATTGGTCTAGTAAAATGCATGTGACCAGGGCCAACCTGACCTTATAAGTAAACTAAGTGGTTGCCTTGGGTGCCAACCTTTAAGGGGTGCCAAATTAGATGGAAGTACCTTTTCTCTCTATTTTAAAAAAGCATATTAATATGTTCTCTCTTATAAACAAAAGCATCACCATCTGACAGGTGCACAAAAGTCACAGTTCACCTAGGGCACCAAAAACCCTTGGACTGACCCTGCATGTGGCTCTGGACGCCAAAACTCCTGAGTTGGAACTTAGACCTGGGTCTAACTCTTACACAGTGTGGTCACTGGGCCATTTGAAATATCTCTATCCCCTGCAGATGCCATCCGTCATTTACTTCACAGATGCTGAGGTCAATACCTATTAGAGCTCAAAGGGCCTGAATTTCAAACCAGAGATCCATTTGGGAAGGGGGGTGGGGGGTGGATAAGGTACAATCAGCAAAAACAAATTTGTGCTCATAACAAAGTCTTGGTTTGAAAGCCATGAAGTGTAGAGCACCATAGAAATGCCAAGTATTGTTAAGTATCCCAGTTCCCTCATTTCATCTTTAGATTCATTTATATTTCTAAAGCTATTGTCACACTCATTATTTTTAAAATGTGTTAAAACAACAACAAAGCTGAACCTTGATACTGAAGATATAATATGTCAAAAAGTTAATTTCACATTGTTTTGAGCTTCTGCTGCTTATTTTGTGGTGCCCAATTAATGTCTTCATCAGAGAGTCTGGCTCCCTAACCTCACGTGTGGGCCTGCTCAACTTAGAAAAATAGGCATGATTTGATATACTGCAAGAAAAAGCCTGAAACGCAACATTTCATTTTCTCTGTTTTCATCTTTCCTGCACAATCTCTGTGCCTCACTTTTTATCTTCCCCTTATAAAAGAAAGAGGATGATATAATTCATGAAAAAAACCTCAGTTTTTTTTAGCAGTTTATTAGCACGTTGGGCACAATTTACAGAATGTATTAATGAAGCTCACTGAAGACTGTTCAAGGGCCACAGGTGAGCCACACATTGCCAGGGAGGACACTCAGCAGCCTGAATACTTTGATTGTGTATAATAGAAGCCAGAAGGATTGGAGCAGGTGATAAGTCACTGCCAGTGTGTTCAATTTTGTGCTCTCAGACTGATGTGCCCATTAGCAATGATTGGTGGGCAGTATACTGACAGAAAACCACTGGAATTTACTGAGATACTTTCATGCAATTCTTCAAGTTTAAGATTAATTGAGTGTCTTTAAGATATATGTTGTGATGGGGCGAAGTCTCACTCAATGAAAGATGACATTTGTTTTAAAATGGTGCAAGTCTGAAGTAACTGAATGCCAGGAAGGGCTTGTGCAGCTGTACGTAAAGCTTTAGGCAGGATTCCTCAGTTCTTTTAAAACGAACAAGGAGTCCTGTGGCACTTTTAAAGACTAACAAATTTATTTATCTCATGAGCTTTCATGGGAGAAAATCCCACTTTGTCAGATACTTGAAGTGGGATTTTCTCCCAAAAAACTCATGTGATAAATAAATTTGTTAGTCTTTAAAAGTGCCACAGAACTCCTTGTTTGTTTTGCTGAACTAGACTAATATGGCTACCCCTTTCGAACTCAGCTATTTTGTATTTTTTGGAGTCTTTGGAGGAGGAGGAGCCTTGAAATCTAAACTCCTGAAGCAGAGAAGTTTCTCTTTGCTTACATGAGGCATACACTTGTACAGTCAGAACAAGGAAGCAAGGGATTGTCCCCACGCATTCAGAGAAAGGTTTGACATATAGATTCTGTGTCCTGGGTCAGACTTGTAGCAGCTGCTGTTTAAAGAAAACTCTGGGTGTCAGAAAGCCTATATTTTATTTGCAACACTTCTATCAACTCACTTATGTACATTTAGGTGACTCATTTAATCTCTGGGTGCCTAGCTTTCTCCCTATACAAATAGCAAGAATGATTTTGGCACCTTTGTAGAGCACTTTGAAGCCTCTGCATGAAGATTTCTATGTGTATGAAGTATTATTATACCTGTTGTTTCTTTATCAAATTATTCTGCTTGCTGAACCTGAACCTTGTACCCAGTTACAGAACAAAGAAACACTGAGTGGCAGAAAGTATTGATCCTCATCCTTCAAAACAACTTGCCAAACATAACTGACTCTGTAGCATCTGTCAAGGCTTTCTCCCCACTCTGGCACTCTGAGTGCAGAAGGTGGGGGCCCGCAACAGGCCAGAAAAGCCACTGGCCTTAAAGCCTGCTCTTAAAAGTCTCCAAGGCCTCCAATTCCTGGCCTTGGAGTGGTATCGCTGCCACCACCCAAATGCAAAAAAAAAAACCTCTTGTGACCCAGGAAGGCGCACTTGGGAATTCCTCCCTGTGAGGTACTTGCAATCCTCTTTATTCCTCCTTCAGCAAAGTGACTGAACTCCAGCTGCAATATGAGCTGGAACTGGAACAGGGTTCCCTCTAGTAGCTGCCTGTGCAGTCTAAGGCACGGGCACACAAACCTCTTGCCTCTCAGGACACAGAACCAGAACTTGCTTAAAAGGTAAACTCTTTAATCAAAAAGAACAGATGATAAACACAGAGAGTTGCTTCTCTGGGAACTAACTTAGGTAGTTACAGGGTAGTGGGGTGGGGGTTTGGGTTACATGTGCTTAGCACAGAGAAATCCAAAAAACAAGCCAAAAACAAAGAAAATACCCTGACCGCGTCTAAGTAAACATTCCCTGTTCTACCCACGCCTGGTCAGTAACAAATTTAACTTATCTTTGGTAAGGATGTTGCTGGATTCTTCCTCAGGCCCCTCTGGCCTCCTCCTGATCCTTCCAGGAGCTCTGCTGCATCCAAACAGACCTAGGCCAGGCTGCTGTTACCATTCAAAAAGCTGTGCTTCATTCCTATTGGCTGTCCTGGGACTCACTGACCAGAATGTTAACCCCTTCCTCCCCAAGGGTTATTACAGCATCAGTAATGAGGCTGCCCCAGATCCAGAGATGAAAATATACTTATGTGAGCGTTAAGTCCGGTCTGCTACTAAATAGAGAGGATGAAATCTCTCTAAGTCAAGTCAATGTCAAAACTCCAGTTGACTTCAGTAGTATTCATATTTCACCCAAAGACCCATTCACTGTACAAATTTATTTCCAATACATAAGGATTTGGAAATAGGATTTACTGAGTTTAAGCACTGACCATTTTCAGGAATGAAAATATTAAAGAAGCAGGGGAAAAAAAACCAATTTTACAGTACGGTTTGGTGGCTTACTCAGATATCACAGGTTTTTGACAGAGAAAGATATAAGGTTTCATAACAGTACTTAACTAAACTTCTCACTGAAGTACTGAATGGTTCATAAAAACAGAAAAATCCACTAGCTGTTCTGCATTAGAGAAAATGGGTCAAGAGCCTCAGCTAGTGTACATGAGCAGAGCTCCACTGAAGCTGGTTCTTTCTGAGCAGTTCTAGCACTTTGCTATAATATGGAAACCTGGTATAGTTAATTGCTGTCTAGAGCTGAAAATGAAAGAACACTTAGTACTGAAATTATAACACATAATTCAATTTAATTACAATGGTATTTACTAAAACTTAGTAGACAGAAGTAACCAAAATGCTTCCAATATTTATAGTTAGCATTTTCTCCTTTGAAAGTTGAAATGCAGGATGTGTTGCAAAACTAATTAAAAGATCAGCATCAGAGCCACACATAAATAATAAACAAGACCTGAGGGCATGAAAATGAGTTTCTATTAGCTTCATAAAATACTTCCTGAAAGAGTTTAATGTGATGGAACAAAGATATCCATGTGAATATAATTGGTATAGCAATTCTTTTTAGTGCCATAGCTTGACATCATTTCTGTTAAACATACAAAGGCAAAATATAAAATATTGGTATAAAAACAAAGGTGCAGTTCTTAGACAAAAAAAAGCTCTATTTTTGACGAGGCAGTTGTGGTGCAATAAATTGCACCAAGAGTGCAATGTGGATGCAAATGATGTTATTTAGACATCCAAGTACCTAGATGCAGTCTGGTAATCAGATATTTCAGTTTTGAATTTGTGCCATAAGTTTTGGGGATTGAGCTGGAAACATGGTTAACTGTAGATCAGTGACTTGATATTTAGAGACACTGAGCACCTGCATTCATTTCATGGGACTGGTGAGTGTTCTATAACGCTGAAAGAATCTGATCATTTATTTTTATGTAGTTAATTAAATATGGACTTAGGAGCCTAACAGTGGGAGCCCACACTTGAAAAATGGAAGCGTTGGTTCTGAAATAATGACTGCTTGTTTGGAATATTGCAGGTTAATTGATACAGATCAAGTTTTTGTATATTTCAAGTGTTTTTCTCCCTGCTGCTGCATGATACAAATACAATGGAAACCTGACTCTTAGTGATGTTAAAAATAGTCTAAACAACATAGGAAAAAGAGAGACTTTTTATTACTAATCTTTCAGTTACTCTAAATTTGCTGTTACTTGTGATAATCATATTTGCCGACAGATGTGATTTTTAGATTGACAGTGCCTTTTTAGAGTTGTGGGAGCTGACCATAACTGAATGAACTAAGTCGAGAACTGTTGCTAAAAAGGGAATGGTCATTTCACGGAAAACAGGATCAGTTGTTGAGACACTAGTCAATGCTATTACTGAATTGGGTAATATCGTAAATTTGGTTTATTTTGTTTTTTAAATCACAAGCAAGAGAGCTTGTTTTCTTTGTTCTTTAAATTTTCTTTTAACTACAAGTTCTTTCTGCTTCCTCCATCTTGATATAGCCACACATAGCTCCCTCATTTAATTTTAAAACAAGTTTGGAAGCATATCCATGTTTCATTGGGTCCATCTATGCCTGCAGACTAAATTTCTCATAAGACACAGCTTTCACTAGATCAGAGGGTCACTCTATTTGCCTGCTACTTCTTTCCAGAGTCCAAGTATACCATTCACTGACTATGTCTACACTACAAAAGTTAGTTCGAATTAACAAAGTTGAACCAATAAGTTTGACCTTAACTCAAACTAAACCCAACCTTAGTGAGTCAAATTAACAAAGTACACTAATTTGATTTAAACATTAAATCAAATTAGTACACTTTCTTAATTCAAACTAACTGCCCTAATTCAAACTTTATTTAGTTGAATTCAGGCTTAAAACTGGTCTACACTACCTTTAGTTCGAACTAAGAATTGAACTAAGTGCTTAGTGTGAACTAAATGCAGATGTTGCTAATTCAAGCTAAGCTTTCAATAGTTCAAATTAAGGAATTCCTTAATTCACATTAGTGAAAATCTGTGGTGGATGGGAACTAATTTAGTTTGAATTAAGGCTCGTTAATTTGAACTAATTTGCCAGTTTAGACACACCCATTCAGTTATGCTGTTTTATTTTGACTGAAGGTATTACATTATCTACCAGGGTGCACTGAACTGAAGAAGAATGAATCTTCTCTCTAATAAATTTGAGGCAGTTGCAGCCATAATCACTCTTCTTGCAAAACACAGAAAGGAGGCAAGGAAAAAAAACCCACCTCCCTCGCATGCTAGCAAGAAAGTCTAATCAGGACCAAACGTTTTAGGGTATGAGAGTATGTTGCATCGTCACGTAACAAACTGCTTTATGCACTATTAGTATCTGGCTCTGTGTTTGGTTCCCTTTTTCCAAGTTCTAAAACACACTGATTTCTTTCTCTTGGCAAGACCAATTCTAGTGACGAGTGACTTAGCCCTCTGATGAACTCATGAAGTCCACCCCACTTTCCAAAGATAAAAGGGTCCAACAAAAATAGCCAGCAGTCTCACTCTGGATCTTCAGCCCAGCTCCAAGTTCAATAGTTCTTCCAATCCTCATGTCAGACTTGTTGCACCACCTTCCTCAATAAGCCTGTGGTGGAACCCTCTGCTTTGGGTCCCACTTCAAGGACCTTGTACCATGCTACATGAATCCATCTATGCAAGTCCCTTGTTTTACATCCAGACCACCCTCTACATCAAGATCTTTGCATTGCACCTTTCTTAAAGCTTCTTCTCTAGTCCCACTGCTGAGAATCCATTACAGTAGCATTTTCTACTGTTCTTCTAGCTCTATTGCAAATGAACCTTTCTATTCCTGGAAAGTCTAGGGGAGCAGACTCAACACCTACCACTGGGTAGACAGTTAACCACGTAGTACTGAGTCCAACTCCATTAGTTGGCTAGGCCCACTGTGTGCAACACCCTTTCACAAGTTATGTTCTCTCTGCACTTTAGGAGGCTCTGCAAAGATACACAAAGATTCAAAAGCGACTTAGGTGCCTAAATTCCAGTTTTATATTCTTAAATTCTAGATTCTTGCACCATGATCCATAAAATCCCTGCTTAGCTGTCCCATGAATCTGGAGGTGGCAAAATGCATTGGATGCCTAAATTTCTGCCTCTGGGCCTGAACACTTGCTGCCTCATTTTAGACACCCAGACACCTAGGAGTCAGCAACCTTTGCTGATCCCTGTGACAGTGCCTCCTCCTTGACCCTCAGCCAATGCCAGCTTCCCCCTCTTCCAAAAAAAAAAGCAGCATCCACCAGACAACAGTGGCCCTGTCTGGAGTGGAAGGGGTGCTTCCCAGACATGACTCTGAAATGAGCTGTTCACAGAGAGAAGCTTCACAGAGCAGCTTCCCTCACTCTCACAGCAGCATGCCTGGGGATGGGGGTCTCCAGGGATGCCATAAAAAGAAGCTGCCTGGAGCAACCTCTCTTGGCAGCATGCCATAGAAAGAAACTGTCCCGAGTGGGTCCTTGTAACGCTGCCCCAGCATGCTGTGGAAAGAACTACCCAGAGTGGCTCCTTTTGGTGGTGGCATGCCGCAGAGAGCACTCCACAAACCAGGGAAAACCTCTTCTGCAGGGCCAGCTCCAATAGGTATAATCAGACCATGCTTACCTACACACAAAATTGCTAGAGGGAGGAGGACCTCTCTTATAACTGTAGTCTAATATTAGGGCTCTCAGCCAGGATGTGAGAAACCATAGTTTACTTTTCCCCTCTCTCTGACTCAATGTTTAATTATTTAATACATTGGAACAATTTCTTCAAGAAAGATTCCTACATCAGAATATCCTGTAGTCCCATAGCTGGAGCATTCATCTAATGGACAAGGGCCCCCTATTCAATCAGGCGGAGAAAAGAAAGTGGTGTTGAGTCTCCCACATTGCAGATGACTACCCTAACCACTGGGCCAGAAATTATGAAGTGCCTCTACCCTAGTCATGTTGCATGCAGTTAGGCAGGTGCCTAAGTGTATCTCACAAACATGGTTTAGGCATCTAAGTTGCCTGACTCCAGGAGAAGGCTCCTGGTGAGGAACTGCAAGCAGAGATCCCTACAGCCAAAACTTAGCTGTCTAACTCCCTGAGGGGGCTGGGTTTAGGACACGCTCATCTTGTCATCTCCCACTGGGTAGTTTAGGTAGTTCCTCACCTAACATGCCAGCTTTTATGGACTGTATTCTTAGATAGCCACCCTTCCCCATTCATCATACGGGACGCCTGGGGCTTCACACAGGCTCTGTGTATTCCACCACTGCTCCCACAGTTTCCTGGGTGCCTAAAGGTTAGGCATTATAACACTAGGTTGGGACACCCAGTACCTCATGCTCTACACTTTTGTAAAGTTATGATATGTTTTGTACAAAGTAGGCCTTGTGAAATGGTATTTAAAAACTCACAATCTGCTGAATTCCTTTTGAAATGTAACATCTGCATGTAAAATGATGAGATTTTGCAATATGATTGTTACTGGATTATTATGTTTGGGTAATATCCACAAAACATTTTCTAAGAGATAAAGGCAGATAGGCAGGCCAGCAAGGTAGTAAAGAGTCATTACTTGCTTAACTGGCTAACCACCATCGGGGGAAGGTAGAAACAAAATTTAAAATTCATCTCGCAAACATTTCAAATCTCATGTACACGGTAAACTCTGCCTGCACCTGGGAGAGGGGTTTGAGTTCTCAAATGAAGGACAAGGGTACCAAAATCAGACAGTGACCTCAACACCACTTCTTCACCTTCATCTTTACTCACAGCAGCAATATGACTTGAAATACAGAAGCATCATAACAGACTTGGGAAGTGGTCCTGGCCTAGAGCTTTTCTAACCAGTATGGACTACAGTACACTTTTTGTGAGAAACATTCCATTCTTGCTTTTAAACCGAGTACCCTTGGTGAAGTACAGGAATTGGCTTGTGTGTTTATCCTTTTATTACCAAACCTGGCTCATATGCATCTATGCTTGTAATCACTTCCATTGATAAACTTGTTTTTGTCTAAACCAGTGTGTTTTAGTTGAAGTGCTTAGGAATCTCTACTTAGTTCATCTTTCCAACAATGAATAGTGATTATGTATCAGGCATGCTGACCTACTGGGTACCTATGAGCTTGTAGTGTCCAGTGGAATACCAAGCACTACAAGATGCACATTCCTGAGGCTGCGGTGTAGCGGGCGTCATCCCATATATAATTCATGGATGGCTGCACATAGCATTCATGTATTCATCTGGATGTGACTTTGCAGCTGGCGGCTGTGACAGCACAGCCTGGAAGGGCTGCAGTTCAGCAACAGAACAGTGTAAAAAGGATCCTGGGCTGGAGAGCTAAAAGGGACACAGCAATCCAGGCTGCACCTTAAGTAATGTCACGTGGGTGTTAAAACACTTAGGTTTCTTTACCTTCCTAGGTGGATTTTTTTTTTTATTTGTATTCAGTTCCCAAAGACTTCAGCCCCCTTGTTTGAAGGGACCCATCTTTCTCAGCTTGTAAGTGTTCTAGCCACATGTCTGTCTAATGATGGACCCAGAGATGCCTTTTCTTCCCACCTTATATCTTCCAAACTCACTGTTCTGTACTCAGACTGAGGATGAGCTTATGCAGTTCTTACCTTCCTATGGGCCTCCCATCTCCCTTCTGATTCATATGGAAATGGGGGTTCCATTACTTTTGAGTCACACCTTGCTTAGTTTTATTATAGACAGGTAAATAGCTGTCTTCCCTATTGCCTGGGAGAAAAACTGGTTATTAACTGCCTCTTATCTGCCCAGTTTTGGTCACCGATTTTAAAGCATAATATTGATGAGTATTCATCATTTCACAGTTCATGTTAGCACACACATTTTATAAGGATATTAATCTTCAGTGTGTCATTAGCTTCCATAAAAGATCTTACTGACTACTGTATTATAATGCAATAATATTTTATACAATCAGTTGATTATCATTTGAGGTTCAGACCTAATGAGATAGAGATTTTTGTCACTCTGCCTGGAGTGTAGACAACAGAATACTGATAGACCTATGAACCACTAATGGGCTTGTTTCATCCTCTTCTAATGGGAATCATGTGCATGTGACAGAGGAAGAGAACACCTATACTGTGCTAAGATAACAGGTTGTGCTGCAAGAAGGCCCTCTGTGTGCTGTGGGATTGTGCCCTTATATTTAAAGGTCAAGAGTAGTTGTAGAATTTTACTAAATGATTACGATATAAGAATGTACAGCAAGACTAACCACCTCTAACCAAGAAGTTTAAACAATTGTTTCCTGACCAGATCTCATAAAAGTTCACAGGATCATGCAGGGTTTTAAGATGATAGGGAGTTTAAACAGGCAGCCTGTGGATCTCTTCTATCCAGTCCATGACTACACTGCACAGGAGCGCACCTTCTCCCTAACATATAGTGCCCTGGTGTTTCAATTTATGGTATGTATGGACTGCTTGAAGTACATTTAAGTCAAATCTGGCCCACCACAGCAGATGAACTTGACACCACTGAATGCATAATCCTTGTATCTGACAAGTCTCCCTTTATCTCTGCAGAGTGAGAATCAGTCACTGGGTCCACAATGTGTGCACAGTTTGAACGTGCAGTATCTAATACAGTAGGACGAAGCAGCCTGTCCTCTTTACTCTGAGAGGTTAGAGACCACAGGCAGGACCTGTTCCTATAGCTTGCAAGACCCAAAGGTGCTCTTTAGGAACTGCCATAGAATTATGTTCTCATAAGCACTTCAGTATCAGGCAGGCGTTTGCTGAACCACTTTGATAATTTTTAAAGGAAGTTATAGATGACAAATTGACCTCCTCCCTCAAAGTATACATTACAGGCCCTGTCACCCTACATTTAGTTCTGCTAGAACATGTTTCCGTGATCAGTCTAAAGACCCTAATGACATCATTAACTGTAGATCATCTCTATGAGCCATTTACAGTTGGACCAGCACAGTACTTAAAGAGCTCACACTGCTTAGGAAAAAACATGTCAAAACCATTGTGATTACCAGTACAATTTCAACTAGTATGCAGACAGAGCCATAGATTGGGGGATTTCTTAAATGTCTCCCAAAGCACTCTCTGACTCATGCTTAAAACAACTGAAAACAGAAGGAGTAGGCTGTAGTAATGCTAGAGACATATGATCACTTTGGTTTTTCTTGCCATTTTATTTTCTGAATTTCAGAAGTTTGTGTCACCATCATGAATTCCCTTTGGGCAGGTTAATAATGAGCAAGGTGAAAAAATCAATATCATAGGAAGTAGTTCTACTAAAGGTTGATATGACAGCTTTCCAGTATGCTGTTTGTGAAGGCACATACTCAACTTTAATAGAGATAAATTGCAGCATATTTGATCCAATATGTTCATTTTTTCAATAAGAGGTCTCAAGGCAAAGGGAGAAACTAGAAAATCATCATGTGAATAATTGACTTTATATATAAAGATAATGTGAGAGAAGAGAACCAGGTACAATACAGAGTAATTAAGTGGAAAGAAGTGCAAAGGTTATATTAACATATGAAATCACTGAGTTAGGTGAATAGCTGATCCAGACATGAGTAACAAATGTACTGGCATATCTTTAGAGGTATCTGTGAAAGTAACATTTACATAGCCAGTGGCAGCAGCAGACACAGGGAATATATTAATATTATTCAAATCACTCTTTCATTGTGCCTATGCTAAAATGAAAATTATATATGGTAGAATGAACTGTTTTAAATCTCCAGGAATATAGAAAATTAAATATGAACCATGTCTAAGAGAACATATTTTACTGCTTGATCCCTGAAGGGGGTTGCCTCAGACTAGAGCACAAATGATCTCACACATTGTCTAAATTATGCTTTTTGGTTTCTAATATGTTTATTCATGGACAAGTCAATTCTTTCTAGTCTCATGGTTAGTCCTCTACTAATGTCTAGCATTTTGCAAAGAATCTGCATAGAGTACTTCCAGACTGTACTTGGGATAAAGAAACACAATTATGCAAAACTTATCTAATAAAAGCCAAAACCAGACAAACTTGGTCTCACAGCTGAGAATTCAAGCCAGCGAAGTGAGAGTTTCAGTGGCAGGATCACCCCAAAATCAGCCAATTTTATCACTACAATTTCAAAGTGGAATTCAGAGAATGTACTAGGGTCAACATTTTGAAACTCACCAGTTTTATGATGGCTCTAATTACGTGCATGTTACATTTGAGTCTTGTGTTGAGCCTTTTTGTTCTTAAACAAAAGAAAAGTAAGAGGAGGTTCAACCAGTACTTGCAAAATGAATTTCCTGAGGAGGTTCACCTGGTGAGAATGGAAATCCAGGACTTTGCAAACCAAAACTGAGGGAGTTCCACAAAGCTCTAGGCCACTCTTTTTGTAAACATTCAGGGACAGATTTTTATTGTGCCTCATTGTGGATTTTTAAATGAATTTTTTGAATAATCGTGCATAATACATAAATTATGTGTAAATCTTGAGTCAAAATATTAGGAGGTACTTGTCACTGATTTGAGTTCTTACTTTGAGGGTTAGCTGTTTGATCCCTTGAGTCTTAGATAAGTGCTTTGAGTTGCATTAGGATAATCAAAACAACAGGTGAACACATAGCTAATGCCTACAGCAGTGTGAACCCTTGGGGCAGAAGACGAGCTTCACTGAAGCATGGAAACCTAGGTCAGAGATTCAGAAAATGTTGGGGAGCTTTCAAGGTCTGGTTTCCACTAGATCTGGCTACATTTCCCTAACCCTCCACTTTTGAAGCCTCCTTGGTAGCTGGTATCAGAGTAAGATGGACACAGCCTGGAGCATCCAAGACCTCTTGAACAGGCAGCAGCGAGACCACCAAAATGGTTACTAACTCTTCCACTGCTCAGTTAGTGGTAGCACAGGAAAGCTCATTCCACTGACAATGGCTCTTGGCCTCCAGATCTATTTAGCAGGAGCAGCTGATGCTTTTTAGGGGATGGAAGTCTGTAAGGAAGAAGAGCTTGTGAACTTCATCTCAAACTTGCGGAGGTTCACAGAGCTTCAAACCAGAAACAAGATAAAATAATATCTTAAATCCACAGGAGTCCTGTGGCAGTTGGAATCTTTGAGGCAGGCATATTGTAGAAAGCAAAGAGGAGGATGGAAAGATCTTGATTTTAAATGAAAGTTTGATAAAGACATACAATGCATAGTATATTTGTGTTCTGAATAAAAGCCTACTTACAATTAAATCTACTACCACAGCAGTCAGGAACCTGAAAAAACTCTACTTTTCTTCAGCTAACAAATATTCCCTGCTCCCTGGGGGGGGGGGGTGGAGGGAGAATCCATAGGATGGTATTCAGTCAACTGAGTTTAAAGAATTCATGTAATTTGAGGATGAATCTTCTGATCCTTCATATTTAAAAAAACAACTCACTTCCGCATTTAAGATGGAAAGTTTAAATATATAAATGTTTAAACTTGAGTTATCAATTTATTACATATACAAACATTTTTGCATTGATCCTTTACAATTACTCTTCCCTGTGACAAAGGATAAAGGAGGACCATGGAATTTTAGAAAGAGAGAGAGAGAATAAGACAAGTAAAAATACAATCTATTAGTTTTCATAAAATATAAAATAAAGGTCAGCTAAAAGGTTATTAATCTCTGGGAAATAAAAAAAGGAAGGCTGGTTGTCAGAAAAAAATAATGTTGACAAGTTTGGTTTCATATTCTGCCTCTTTGTTCAAAAATATTTTTATTTTTTTTTCCTTTGCCTATACCCAACCATGAGACCCTTTGAATATATATAGTGGAAACTGTTCTGTATCTTTTTCCAGTTCTTCACAAGTCCAAACAGCAACATCAATAATATCTTGCATTTAAATAGCTCCTCTCATTACAAATTATTTTACAAGTTTAAAACAATGTGACATGCGAGCAATGTCTATTCAACTATGCACAAATAATTTCACCTGCCATTGAAATATAATCACCTCTAGAATGGAACACAGTAGCTATTTAGTAGCACTCTGTATATTTACACAAATTTAAAGCACGAAGTAAGGAAGAATATGACAACTAGCTGTAACTTCCAGGGTGAATTTTGGTAAACTAGTTAATACCAGCTTTTAAATTTGACTAGGACCCCGGAACAATTCTAACTGCTCATGTGAAAAGTACCTTTGGACTAGTAACAGGAGTAACTGGTCAAAACCTTCCTGTCTGATGTCCATGGAGTCTTTAACAGAAAAAAGAGATCTGAACACATCTGAGAGTCAACATCTTCTAATAGCAATGTAACACCGTGCTGGGGAATTGATTTAGTGCTGATTCACAGGAAAAATGTATCACATGTTTAATTATAAACACCAATCCTAGCAGCACTGTGAGATTTTCTTTGATCCTAGGAGAAGCCTTCATCCTAAAATGAAGCATGAATTAAAACCTGCTGGGTTGAGAGGTCTGACAAAATCACAATATGAATTGATACAAAGAATTGATTCTGTTTAAGGAGAAATTCACGCTTCCTGCGGGTGCAGTTCATTACACAACTACTGAAAATGTCAATTCACATCAGATGGTTACATTCTCACTAATGAGCTTCAAACTCATGAACTGAAATCCTAGGATCAGTATTGGGGCTCAGGCATAATAGTGACACTGAACTGCAATGTTATGGAGGTACACCACCATTAGAATTAGCATTCACTGAATGAAATTTGGTGCTAGTCAGCTACCACTGAACATCTAACCTCCTGTTACAAAGAAAGCTCAAACGTAAGTTAGTCAAAGCTCATTTAATTGAGCAAATATCTTAGAAGTGATGCAAGCTGGATTCATGCCAGGATCTGGAACTGAACCACATTAGTGGCACTGAAGGATGTCGTCTTGCTGTCAAGTAGCTAGAGGGCAGATATCCAATCTGATCCTCCTGGGACTTCTCTGAAGCATTTTATGCTGGTGACCTTAAGATACGGACAGGTGTCCAGGATGATATGCTGAAATGTGAGTTCCTCCTGCAAAGATGTAACTACTGTGGAAATTGCACCTCCACCTCCCTCACTGGTGGAGATCTACAAAGATAAATACTCTCTGGTCTATTCAACATCAGCATGCAGCCAGTATGAGATCTGACAAAATGGACTAAGTGCCAGCACTATTTAGTGACACAAAGTTCTACTTTTTCTCCACCACAGATGACTGCACCCATTATCAAGAAGGCCCAGTACTTGGATAAGGCTGCTCTCAGGTGAAGAACAGCTGGCTGAAGCTGAACCCAACAAAAAGATGACACTGATGGAGACAGGGAAGCACTTGAAGGAGTTTGCAGCCCTGCTGCAGTCTCTTTTGATTGAGGGTTTACACCTTCAATTGGTCCAAATCTAAGGAGTGCTCTTTGATTCCTCCCTGATGCTAAGCTTTCTTTTAGCAGCATCCATGAGTAATGCTTTCTATTATCTTTGGCTGATTTGAAGAGTCCATTCCATCACTGCAGATTATTACCTGGGTTCAGTTTTACCCACCTTTGTTACTTTTACACTAGGTTACATCCTCATGAAACTTTCAGCACCTGGAAAACTCCAGCTATTGCAGTGCATGTCTTCAGCAACAGTGTCTAGTGTGAACAAATTAAATAGGTTTTTTACTCACTATTCTGGCTTCCCATATAATATCAATTCACATTCAAGGTCTTGGTCCTTATCTTGAAGCATTCAATGAACTCAGTCCAGTAGACTCAAAATATCACCTAAAGCTTTCGAGTAAATACCATGGTTAGCAACTCCACTTATCCGGCACAGTGAAATTTGGCTGTGTGGGAGACAGAACCTTTTTGGAGGTTGGTCCAAGACTGTGGAATTAATTCCTTCAGGAAGTTTAGGATGGTCACAAAATCTCACCATTTGCTGCTCCATATATAAGGAGCATTTCTTTGGCCTTGCATTGACCTGACAAATAGATAGCAATGTGTAATACAGACATTAAGATATTTTAAAAAGCCTTCTACAGCATGGTGAAAATGTTCGATTATGCATCTGATGAAGTGGGTTGGAGCCCACAAAAACTTATGCCCGAAAAATCTGTTAGTATTTAAGGTGCCACAGGACTCCCATTGTTGTTGCTCTATAGTCTACAGTATACACCTCTCCACTTAAGGGGTGAGGAGAGAAACACCACATGAGACCATTTAATGCATTACTGGAAGATGCTCAGATACCAGAGTGATGAACACACAACAAATTTTAACACAGAACAGAAATTTGAGAGAGATCTCTTTGGTTCAGCTCTAGGTGACAATTCTAGATAAATACACAAAAGTTGTTTCAAGATTTCTATGATACAAGAACTGCCTAGACAGTTTCTGTTTGCTATTGCTTCAAATCTGAACATAGTCAGTAGTGACTAATGTCATTATTTAATGGATTTTCTAGTCACTTTTGTTAAGTAAATCTGTCTATTTCCTTATTATCATCATCATTAAAACCATCAACAGTGTTGGCAGCATTGAGCATTCTTATTTGCAGGGTCAAGAAAAGAAGTCACAAGCTGAGAAATCATGAGGCTTGACCTACAGCTAGATGTGGTCTATTTATTTATCTACAAGTGTTTCTAAATCTATCAAAATAAGCTACTGCAATTAGATAATATCTAGCTAAAGCTATGAGACACTTGGAGGGAAGCTAGCAATAGACAGACCATTGGTAAGCTAATCTCGCCATACACATACTAATCTGCCATACACATACTATTCATACTGATACAAAGACTACCAGTACATTAGCTTTAAAATAAAAATATCTAGCAAATCAGGAACTAGGAAAGTTACCTTACTTACTTACATTTGAGAAGATAGTCTAAAACTGGCTTTTTGTGACTGCATTATGCTATCTGCCTGTCACTTTCTGTTATCCAGAAATATATGGGGCTTATAAACACTGTACTAAACACAGAGAGGGCAGGAGGATCTCTCCTGTTCACAAGCAAGTACTTGATCCCACCCCCAAGCAACTGCCAATACTGCCAGTCATGGAGGTAAATGCCCACCACAGCAATAAAGAAAACAAGACCTGCAATAAAAGGATTATAAAGCACAAAGAAGAAGAGAAGGACAAAAGAGCCTGAGCAGTGGTGGATCAGGGCTGCAGGGCCCCTAGGCCTCCGCCACCAGCGTCCCCTCCACCTGGCCCCGCCTCGCTCACCAACCTAGGGCCTGGCACAGCTGGGGCCAAAGGCCAGCTGAGGTCTAGTTGGCAGGCCCCCAGGAGTGGCAGGGCTGACTAGCATGCATGGGGCAGCCAGATGCTGTACTGCATGCAGAACAGTTGGCCCCATCACCCCCAAGGGCCAACCAGCCAGGGTACGGCGGAGCAGCCAGCCCTGGGAGGGGTTGGAACGCAGAGCCTGGCCTCTGGACTGGCCATGACTGCTCCCCCCCACCCAATGTTGGCAGGGAGGAGGGGCCCCCATATCATGGCGGGCTGCTGGGCATGGGTGTTAATCCACCCCTAAGCCTGAAATAGCAAAGAGGTAACCAGGCTGCCTTGAAGAAAAGAGACAAGAGGCTGCAAACTCCAACACTGAAGGATTGATGGACAGAATTGGAGCTGGGGTTTCAGAAACAGACCTGACATCAGGAGAATTTGAGGCCTCCTAGAAAGGCCACACCAAGAAACCGAGAGATACCTTTTATTTGAACACACCCAGAAAACACAGGGGTCTGTTTTTCCTAAAAATTTTAATTTAATTTTTTAAGCATTTTTATGCATGTCCAAAAAGCAAATCTAAAAAAGTCTGTTCCAGTCTTATGGTTTGTTAGAATACTGGGGGGGAAACTGAACACATAGTTTAACTTGCCCAGTGAGTGAAACAAGTATACAGCCCTAGCTAATAGTGGTCACTTTGCTAAATAAACACATACATACATACATACATACATACTTTAAAAAACCATCGATACACCCGTCTTCCCTAAACATGTATCCAACAAAGAATGGATTAGCCACAACAGATGCCAAGATGCCTTTTTCTGAAAACCATGCATCAGAAAATGCTTGAACACTCTTCACTAGACCCTTTAGACAAGACTCCTCACTTCTATGTAGAGGTATAACACAATCTCCTTTAAGTGTCTCAGTCTTAGAATTTAAGAGACAATATGATTATCTAGGCTGACCTCCTGTACATTGTTGGCCACAGAACCTCACCTCCCCACTCCTGTATCAGACCCTTAACATCTGACTGAGTTCCTGAAGTCCCCAAATCATATTTCAAATTACAGAGATGCTTCCATTTACACTAATTTAATAAATTAAGTCACTAATAAAAGTGACTGTGCCCCATGCTGCAAAGGAAGGGGAGTATCTTGTCCCCTTCTTCTCCCACTACCCCTTGGATCTTTGCAATCTAACACAGGGTAAAATACCATTCCAGCTTCATATATGGCAATCAGACACTGAATTTCTGGGCACAACCCACCAGACACACAGTAGGCAAAGTATTCACTAGAGTAATTCAGAGCTCTCCCCACCTAGTGTCCCATCACTAGGATCCTATTGATCTTATGGATCAATCCATTTGGATGCTGCAAACACATTCAAAACTTGCAAGCACACTCAGTATCTTCAAAGGACATGGATTCCAAGCCCACTGAAATCAATAGGAGTCTTTCAGCTGATTTCAGTGGGCTTTGCATCAAGCCCTAAAAGTGGCACATAGCCAAAATGAAATGTTATTCATAACTATAACCTTCTGTTCATTATCCAGAAAGGAATCTAGGTATATCAGACAGATAAAATCTTTTGTAACTTGTTCTTGTTCTGAGTTTTTAATCACCCTTTGTGTGCAATAGTTTTACCTCAATTCCCAATTTTTTTAGCACATGCCAGTCTGTAAAATGTACATCTATACAGTGTGGCACTTGCCATAGTTGTGAAAATTTATTTCACTTTGAAATGTATTTTCTGCCTGATCCTCAAATAGGTCAGAGACATATTCCCTTCACTTTTCCTCTATTAGACCCTTGATTCCCATTACCCCCATTGTACTATATAAACCCTTCTTCTGGGCCAGAAGTGGTCTTCCTGAGGCATGGTGATAGTCACTTGGTAGGACATCCCATTTCGGGGTGGGGGGGATAGAAAACCCCCAGCTGTATAAAAAGATCATTTCATTTATTGCTGTCAAAGCTTAATGTGGATAGACAATATAACATATAAATATTAGTAGGACTTACAGTGCACAGACTCTATTCCACAGTGGCATCATTACCCCAAAGAACATTCAAGGCCTGAGCCCAGTCCCCTTCCGCCCCCCGCCAGCACTGCCCCTGGCCCCAGTCTGGGCCTGGTCCCAATCAGGCCCTGGTTCCCTGGCCAGGGTACGATCTAGCACCTGCCACTGCGATGGCGGCCCCAGGTCCCTGGCCAGGGCCAGATCTGGCAGTCCTCGGTTCCCAGCTGGGACTGGAGTTGGGGCCAGATCTTGACATGCTGGTGGCCTGGACCCCAGATCCACAGCTGGGGTCAGGACTGGACCAAGCTCTGTTGCAGTGGCCCAGCCCCAGATCCTTGGCTTTGGTCAGGGCCGGATCAGGCTGCCGCCATGATGGCCTGGCCCTGGGTCTCCAGCTGGGGTCATGGCTAGATGGGACTGCCCACTGCAGCAGTCTGACCCCAGGGCCCTGGCCGCTGTCAGGGCCAGATGTTGGGGGGAGCTCAGCACTCAGGACACTGGTGCTGGGATGGGGGCTCATGCCCAGCACCAGTGATACTCGTGCTACTCCATATGATCCAGGAAACATCTTAGTCATTTATAAAATGTACATCTAGTAGGAAAGAACAGTCACAGGACTAGTACTATGCCATCCTCATTCCCAAATTTACTTGCATGGATATAGATTGGGAACAATCCCTATTTAGAAGGAGAGGCCATTAAGTCACAGTTATGACTCACATTACACACACCATGCAGGAGGAGCCTGGAAACACAGCTGGTGGTTTCTCCAAGACATTACATGACAGTAAGCATGGAGGTGGCAAAGTTAGGGATTGTCTGCAGATCAAGTAAAGCGACACCTGCCAGCCTTAGAAGTCTCCTAGCAGTAAAACATCTAGGCTTCCTTAGAAAAGAACTACTTCAGGCCAAGAGTTTATGGCCTGATTTTGCTCCTTTACTCATGCTGGAACAGCTTCTGATCCTCTTACTCATTTTAAGGTTACAGTGTTCACATTTTTATTTGTCAGGAAATGCAGAATTTGAGGTTACAGCAGCATTGCTAACTTGGTTATGTTCCACATCTGGTATATACTCTAGTACAGATTTAAAAAAACAGATGTTACATTAATTTAAGTTTGCACTACCTTCACTGTCGGTTACCACACTCTTGCTGTTTCTCTGCTTGCCTGGCAGCAGCTACAAAGAACAGCTCTATTGTGATGGCCTTAAGGTCTGGTGAAATTTAGGGAAAAAACAGCTGCAAAACCAAAACCAAACAATGTTTGGAAACGTAAAAATGATTTGGTTTATGTTTTAATGGGTCGGTTTCTGACTATGACATTAACTTGCCCATCTCTAATGAGTTTGCTGTGGTGTGGTGTTGGGTTTTCTTTTGGTTTTTAAATGCTTTGCTGTGAATAAAGATGCATGCAACAGATAGAATCCCATTGGATACTTGTCCAGTTCCAACAGGAAACACAGAAAGGGCACCTTCCTTAGAACTTCGATAGCTAGCTAAAGACTGGAGGTCTATGAAGACTGAATGACCTTCTACTTAGCTTGCTCTAACCTGTTGTTGCGACATTTTAGTGGTTTGGTAATTGGGAAGTTTGCACTGTGATGAACATAGACAAAACCCAGCAGGCTCCAGAGATATGAATCCTGCAACATTCCTGAGCACTAAAATTGCATTTCTGCATTGAGAATCATATGGGCAGGCCCTGGCACTTGCGCAACTCTGCTCAAACTAAGAGAGTATGGATAGGTGTAAAGGTACAACATTTATCACAAATTCAATAGTATATTGCTATTAATTGAAATGTCCATCTATTTTTCAGTGTGAGTTTAATGTTTAAAGAGTGCCCTCCCTGTATTCCTAGATCAGGCCTCAGCAACCCAAAAGATAAGAGCCATGTTTTGAATTTCCTTCAGTAACCAAGTATTCTGGGAGCTGCATTGGGTGTAGCCTCCTGGTGGGGGAAGAAGCTGGGCCATGGTGCCAGTTGTAGGGTGCCCTCGTGGGTGGGGGTGAAGCCTGAAACCAGGACTAGGCCCCCTGTAAGTCCCTCCCGGTGGTGGTGGTGAGGACAGAGACTGCCACAGGCTGCCTGCAGGGTTCCCTGGTGGTGAGGGTGGGGAAGAAAGGGGAAAGCCCAGAGACACAAAGAGTCAGCCAAAGAGCCACATGTGGCTCCAGAGCTGTAGGCTGCAGACCCGTCCTAGATGGGTAACACTTATCACTTACTAGTAGATTCTCTATTCCAAGCACAACGATGAGAGAGAGAGAATTGTGAAGATCCTTCAGGAATTTAGGAAAGGAGAGACAATAAATAAAATGGTTTGAGACTACAGAGCTGCTTTGGTGGATATATCTTTTGCTTCTAGATGCCCTTGGAATGAAGATATTTTGATTTCAGTCAGTCAGTCTTCCTAACTAAATACAGACATATTTCAGATGTGACTTGGCAACAGGGCACAGCTACCAGAGAACCACCACAAGAAATAAAATATCCCTCTCCAAATGTTGCAGGCCAATGAATGAATCTAATGCTTAATGGAGACAATCATCTGTGCTCTTATCATTCATTCCTTTTCCTGCAGAGTATGCACATGTGGTGGGAAGTGAGTCATCAGCTGTGGCTTGATCACACATGCACAGGAGTCTCTAAGCCTACATGAGCAACAGAACTGATGACACAGTTACCTCTGCTTCCTGTAAGAAGTCATTGAGAAGTCTTTTTTAAGCCTGAAAGACACACTAAGAAGAGCACATTATAAATGCATGCTATTACTTGGATAGATATAGCTGTAAGAATTAAGAGCAACTACTAAATAAGAGAACTTTAACACAGCTCCTCTCACTTTCTCAGTAAGAGGCAGGCTCTGTATTGCTTCACCTGGTGTATGACAATCCTTACGGTTATAAGACCAAAGTTTTCTTGGGGACCCAACCTAGTCACCAAACATATGTGCTCAAAATGGCATGCTTACGTACTGTAAGCATATGAGCAAATCTTCAAACATACAGTATTCAGGCTCCTAAAGATGCAGAGAAACAAAAGCCTGAACGTAATAGAAGTTAGGCAACTAACTAGTTTAGGTCATTCTGAAAATTCAGCTAAGTTCTTATTTGCATTTTTAGGCACCCAAAGCGCTCTGGAAAAACTGGCCTCTAGTGCTTACATTTTTCTAGTTACGGTTTGCATATCTGCATCAGCAATTTCACACATCCAAAAGCCTAAGTACTTGCAAGTGCGTCTGTTTGCATAAGACTATCCAACTTGTTTGAATACCCCTATTTTTTATTTTGTACATGTAAAAATTTTGGGCTATAATTTAGGTGGGCATCCATAGGCACACATACATGGAAGATGCTTCAGGGAAAAAAAAAAGTGTTGTAAGTTCTCCCTGGAGATTCAGTAAGATGTCATTTTTATGTGCTTATATTTTCCCTCTTCTAAAAGCTGAACCTGCTCATATTAAGAACTGTATTTGTTTATTCAAGTAGAGTGAATTAGTTTCCTGTACCTTCTGGGAGCCAGGATTCTCCCTCAAATACTGAACCATTGAAAATCTTGCTCCCAGTCCTGCTGGGATAGCACACTTCTCATTTCATCACATTGCCAACAAAATGTAGCAATAGTTTTATGCAGTGGGTGCATTCCATTAGTAACCTGACAATCTTGAGAAAGGGAATGTGTTGAACTAATAAAAGGAAATATTTTAATATAATTACCTAATGGCAGTGAGTTCCAGAAGTAAGCACTGAGGCCATAAATTTAGTCAGAATCCAAGGAGAATTGGACATTTATATAGACACTACAACCATCCACTGTTATAGGAGAAGATTTATTTTTAAGAAGGGATATAACCCCCCATGCTTCATGTCACTAGCTAATCACTAACTAATGGAAGCTTAGAAGATGTTTCTTGTATGGGCAGGTTATTCCACAACTGTATACTGCACTTTTCTTTAAAATCTGAGTATGGTCAGTTACAGGATATAGGATAAAATGAATCACTGATTTCCACATATGCTCACAGGAGGCCAAAGACTGACAGTCTGAACTATTCTTTTACTCCTTCCAGATAAGGACTGAGGCCCTGAAGTGAGAGTGAATAATCTCATACTGCTGCTACTTTAGTTCAGTCTCCACTTACTCTCCCTTTTCTCCCAAATACCAGTTTTACTTTTGAAAAATAAAGACAGAAAAATCTCAGCTTTGGCAGCTTTTCTACAGAGAGCAGTGAACCATCAGTTTATGTATACACTTAATGAAGAAGCCAAGTAACAAAATGCAGAGACTCACCTCACACGTTTCATTAAGAAAATAACTGTCATCTTATATGCCTAAAAAAAGTTCATCCAATTTTTCTTAATAGGTTTCTGTGCAGCATTTATTCTGAATGTATGTTTAATACTGTAATTAACAATTACATGGATTGGTAAGACCAATTTAGAGGGAAGTGTTCAAAGTATCCTTTCCAGAAAGTGGTCTTAAAAGCTTTCATAAGTGCGCGATACAAATACTGAAATACTGAGTACCTATAGGTCTGATCAGAAATCACTTACCCGCTCACCATAATGCCTCCTTAGTCTCATTCATCATGCTGCTTTTAAAGTATGCTGTCTCCCTCATGGAAACACCCACTTTGACACCAAGTCATCATTTCTTGTGCAACAATATATCTCACAGAAGTACCATCCTTCTAGAGATGACACTTCTGGGAAATGCTGTCCATATTACACTTTGATGTGGGATTTTTTCTGTTTGCCATATTAAACAAAGGTATGTTTTTCTATGGGCTGCTTTACATGCTGTTTTTGCACGCTTTAATTGGATCAGTTAAGGAATACACATAGTTAAATCAGAGCCATCCTTAACTTGGATGCCTAGACTGAAACAAATATGTCACATCAGTTCAATCACGCCCACACTAGGACCTTGCACTGATTTTATGAAACAAGTTTCTTGGTAGATAGTCAAATCAATGCAAAATTACATATAAGGTCTAATCATGCTGTAACCTTGTTTTACTTAATATCATGGATTCATGGTTGCTTAAAACAATGTACACTAATGGATCCATGCTAGTAGTGACAGTTTTGATGGTGGTTGGCATGATTTTACTTTGGAGAAAGCATGTCCTACATGGCACCCAGGCAGTTAGGTAGGCATATAAACAGCTGAGTACCAAAATAGCCTTCTTCCATTAGGCTGAGTGGGAAAATCTCCACATAGAACAGCAATACTGAATCTCTCTGGATGTTTTACTAGAGTTTTTATTTGTAGTTGTCAATTCAATGCCAATCAAATGAAAAAAATAAAATACTTGCTGCACTAAAACTTAAAATCACAAATCTATTTGAGTTTTGACAGATCCTTACTACGATAACAGCCACACGGTCAAATGGCTGTGGCTCCTGCTTTCAACAAGTTTTTATCAACTGTGTGGAAGCACACAGTTCTTCCTCGATTTTACGGACTATAGGGAGGGAGGAGGCATCCGAATTTTCTGAATGTCTGGAAAATTGAAAGCCTCCTCCCCCCAGCTCAGCACCAGCTCCCTCCCCTCCCCCAAGGAGCTGGGGGTTGCTTAGGGCCCCCTTCCTTGGCCGCTGGACAATGTTCTCTGGTGGCCAGGGAAGGGGGCCCTAACTGCCCCCCTTTCAGCTTCCAGGAAGGGGGGACGGGGACTGGAGACTGCTGCACCCGCCTGTCCACCCAGCCTCACCGCAGCGGGCAGAACAGCTGGACAGCCGACCCACAGCCAGACATGCCTCCCCGGGGGAGGAGGGTCCCAGCGCTGAGCTCCAGTGCACGGGGTCGGGGCACTGCAGTGGCCCGTCCCATGCCCAAAGAGTTTGGGCCATTTCGCCCCCATCCCCCTCCAGGCCATTAGCAGGCCCATTGGAGGAGGGGACCGGGGGCGAAACAGCCCAAACTCTTTGAGAGTGGGGTGGGGTGCTCCAGCGCCCCAACCCCACACACCACAGCTCAGCACCAGCCCCCTCGTCCCTAAGGAAGGCGTGGTGAGGCTGGGTGGGCAGGCGGGCACAGCAGCCTCTGGCCCCTGCCCGCCT
The DNA here is from genome assembly GCA_007922195.1 of Podocnemis expansa. Taxonomy (NCBI): domain Eukaryota; kingdom Metazoa; phylum Chordata; order Testudines; family Podocnemididae; genus Podocnemis; species Podocnemis expansa. The sequence goes on from ML682006.1 coordinate 8,647,009, forward strand.
CTTCCCAGAAACTAGACAGGCGGGCGGTTAGGGACCTCTTCTCTGGCCACTGGAGCAGCGCAGCCAGGGCCCCGGACTTCAGAAGATTTGTCCGAATCTTCCAAAGTCCGGGGAATCAGGGTCCGGGAAATCAAGGAAGAACTGTATTTTATGATCCTTGGAAAAGCCAGTATCAACTAAGAAACGTAGTCCCATAGAGGGCAACTGGTCAGCAAGATGGAGTAATTCTGTTCATGAGAGAGAAATTTTCAAGCTGCACAGAGCTTTTCTTCAGGTCCGGGAAAGGTCCCAAGCGTCATAGCTAAACACAAGGTCAAACAAATAGTTTAGCATAAGTAGTTAGTACATATTCTAAACAATCTGTTTAACCTTGTTACACTCCTAGTAACTTTCGTAGACCCGAAGAGCTCAGTGTAGCTCAGAACATTCTCTCTCTCCAGCAGAAGTTGATCCACTAAAATGTTACGTCACCCACCTTGTCCCTCTAATAGCCTGGGAGCAACATGGCAACAAGAACACTGTACAAGACATACAGTTATCATTTTATGCCCTCTTAGGAGCATGAAGAGGTTGAGCACAAGCCCCTCTAAATCATAAGTGAGTTGCTGTAATGTATCTAGAAGTACAAGATGAAGCTTATTCATCTGTGACTGTCATTACAGGTTAGGACCCACTAATTATACAAAATAGTAGGAAAAGTCATGTTTTGTAGGGGTTATCTAGCATGCACTGACTCAGGTTGTCAGGGACAGTGTGAAGTGGTAGTGTTCAAAGCTTTCTTTTATGAAGGCTTGAAATATGCTTGAATAGGGAATGTCTTTGTTCTGAAACTTCCTAGTACTGCAGAGTGGTTGGACTGAGAATGATGCAGAGATGACTCATTCAATACCATGAAGCAGAAGCTACAAAAATGCAAAGCAATATGTTAAATCATAAAACTAACAACTGTGCTTTCTTTTGGTTTAGGAATACTTTCCTAATAGAGCACTTCTGCAATGCTGTATTCTTTCAAAGTATGTTTTATTCCTTTCACTTTCATTTATTAACCTAAAGTTACCATGCAAACTTAAAAGAGTTTATATATTCACCTAGGATACAAAATATAGCCTTTTAATATAGGTTATTGGTTCTTCATTAAAGTTACTGTAACTATTTTAAAAGATTGCAAGGTTTTGGGTTTTACGTATCTTACAATTTTAACAGAAAAAATTAGACAACTTTGCAGGAGTGTATGCATGTGTTGATTCACGTTGACTTTCAACTTATGTACTGCTATACTGTGACTTCCAGAAACCGTTAAATGCCTTTTCTTAAAAAGAAAAAAAACCACTACCATAACCACACGCATGATAAAGTCTGCTACCCCTTTGAGCAGGAAATAGAGGCACCACAAGATGATTGCTCTCACGTTCTTTTTTGTTGAGTTGAATTAGAATGAAGCTATACTGAGGGAGGTTGCTACCCTGAAAAAAGGGTCAGGGCCTGGGCTCGCCCCCTGGCACACAGCCCCGGCCCCAGGGCCCAATCCGGTTCCTGCTGCTGCTGACTAGCAGCCCAGGAGGATCTGATTCTCAGTGGCAGGCAGCCTCGGCTCAGACCTGGGTCGAGCCACTGCCTGCTGGCCAGGGGCAGACAGCCCCAGCTGGATCTGGCACTGCATTGCAATCCATGGCTGGTCTTGAGCATTCACAAAAAACAGAAGTGTGGGACTAGAAGGGACCTCAATAGGTCATTTAGTTCAATCATCTGCTCTGAGGCAAGGGTAATCGTTATCCAGGCCATCCCTGACAAGTCTTTGTCTAACCTGTTCTTAAAAACCTCCAGCAATGGAGATTCCACAAACTCTCTAGGTAATTAGTTCCAGCGCTTAACTACCCTGACAGTGAGGAAGGTTTTCCTAATGTCTGATCTAAATACCCCTTGCTGCAATTTAAAACTGTTACTTCTTGTCCTGTTCTTAGTGTATAAAGCGAACAATTCATCACCCTCCTCTTTATAACAATCTTTTATATACCTGAAGAATGGTATGTCATGTGTCTACCCCTGCCCCCATCTTCTCTTCGCCGGACTAAATGAATCCAGTTTTTTTCACTCTTTCTTCATAAATTGTTTTCTAGACCTTTAATTACTTTTGGTGCTCTCCTTTGGACTTTCTCCAGTTCATTCACATCTTGCCTGAAGTGCCATGCCCAGAACTGGCACTAAACTACAGCTGAGGTTTTATCCATGCTGAATAGAGTGGAAGATTTGAAGAATTAATTTGTCTTGTTTTACTTCTCTGAAGATACAGTGTTTTGCCATGGTTCAAGTTATTCAGTGGTATGGTAGCTATGGTTCCATAAAGGGTTCTGCAATAAGTCCCTGATCATTCAAGGATTCAGTCAAAATGTAGTTACACCTTTCCTATTCAGCACCTACAGTCTAACCACACTTATGCCTTTTGATGCCTGTAGTTACCATTAATCCATTCTGTATAACTAGAAAACAATACATATTTGAAGATACTTACAATGTTAATGCACTGTAGTTAATGTACTTTGAATTTCTTATTGCTTCTTTATTATTTTAATACACATTCTTAGACTCAATCACTCACCTTCTGGTTATATTAACTAACGAGCATCAATGAAAAGCAAAATCAAGAATAATCCTGTCACAGGTTGCTGCTAGTGCCTAGGTTATACACCAACTGAGTTGCCCTGTCCGGGTCTATGGTCAGGCCCCCCAGCTGCAGAGTAGTCTCTGGTGTTTGTCATTGTTCTTAGACTGTCTGCACAGGGGCCACTTTGCGTGGAGGCTTGGGGAGACTGCCTGGTGCAGGGCTGTCAATGCCCCACCATCCTGGGCTCCTCTGCCTCCCTAGGACTTGAAATTGGGGTGGGGGTGTAGTGGGAGGCGTTGAGGTGCTCGCTAAATTGGTACAACACTGTTACTAGCTGGCAACTGGGGGCAGCACTGGGAAATTCAGTGGGTGTTAGAAGAATCCCTGGCTACCTCTTTTATACTGTGGCTAGGTTGCCTTCTCAGGTGCAGCCATGGCTGGCTGTTGCCAAGCTTGGCAACATTTGCTGCTGAGCCTGGGTGTGGCAGTTTCATTTGTTTGCAAGGAAGGGGAGCTCTCCTTCTACCTCAGTCTTGAATGGGGCTTATAGATGCTATTACAAACCCCTTGATCTTTTTACCATCTGCTTGACTGAAATTGGCTCATTGGAGGGGCTGTATAAGAGACTCATGGAAAACTAGCCACATCTTTTGCCCTTTTTGTTACCTAGAACTTTGAGTGGCATAATATTTCTAAGGACTGATAGTGAACACTATTTCTGTTACCCATAAAATCCCACAGACAGGCTTACTAGTACACTATGTAGCTGCAGAATTTGATACACGCTCTCCAAAAGAGATTATTGTTATGTTGTACAGAACTGTATGTAAAGCAGCTTTGTGCTGGCAGCAAAGTCTATCTATGGCTTAGAAACAATCCACAAAATTGTAACATACAAATGTGCAATTCAAAGCTAATACACCCCTCACAGTTACACAATTACTGCAAGTTATTGAAAAGCCAGTATTTTCCCTGACTAACATAGCAACTGCACAATCAACCAGCAACCTGACTAACCTTCCAGGTCTGTGTCACAGGATCCTGACTGTTAGTTTTCCTGTTATTTAAGAAAAAGGATATGAAAGCAAGGTTCCCCTTCCATTTACAGGACTGATTTTCAGCTGCTCTTAAAAAATGCAGGAAAATATTCCAGTGGTTTTTGACTTCCAAAGGAGCTTGGAGGAGTGCCAACCTCAATGGTATGCCTGGATAGCAAAAGGTAAATACTACAAATTTAAAACACAATCTTGTGCATTTTTCCTGTACACTGGCCACAGAATGGGACCAATGCAATGACTGGTGAACACTACCAAGGGCCTGATCCTGCTCCCACTGAAATAAATGGAATCCTTCCTTTAATTCTGCCAGGGAAAAATCAGACTCTCAATGTGCTGGCTACTAGAATGTGGTTCAGCATTTCCTCTTCAAATTAGCTTTGGATTTCCTCAAGGAAACTCTATATATGATGTGTCCCATTGGCAGGGCGGTCCCTAGGGTAAGGCAAGAGGGGCAGCTGCCTGGAGCCCCGCAGGGGCTACACCACTGCCCCCCCATGCCAGGTACTGGGCAAGCTGGCCAAAAGTGACAGCCCAGTTCACAGGGCCAGCTTGCTTAAGGCAGCCTGTTGTAACACAGTATAGATCATGGCTGCAACAAAGGTGAGTCATTAGGACTAACACTGAGGTGGTAATTGTTGTTCAAACAACCTCTACACCTCCTCTCTGAGTCAGTATCTCTTTGGGCTCCTCTCATTCATATGAAAAGCACTGAGCTCACTGGCAAGCAACCTTTGTGGGTTTTTTATCCATAGACCCAATGAAGAAAAGAAAAGAAACTGTGAACACCACCTTATTCTACCATTTCTGGGATATGGGGATTGCAGTTATTTTTGCAAATTAGGACTTGCCTCTTTTTTCAGTGGGTTGAGAATTCCCTTGCCTGCAACAAAAGCTATAACTTGTAGATTTTAATAAAAACTCCAGAGATTTTTGGGCTGATAAAAAAGAGAAGAGAAAGGCAAACTGTTCTAGTAGGACCCTGTGTTACAAAGTATGGTATTTTTCTATAATTAGAAAACCTAAGTAACAGAATAAAATCCAACTCAAGGATGGATCTGCTGGAAGGAGAAGTTATAACTAGGTCCTAATGTGAAAGGGGCAGTGGATAGCCCCATTGTGTTGCTGCCGTATGCACACTGCCAGGGGTCACCAGACCAAGCAGAGAGGGCTAGCACCCCTCCAATCACAATACTGTGGACAATTGTGTGTTCATGGAAACTCATGTAGACTCAGGGGGCAGATGAAGAGCAGAGGTGAAAGTGGAACCCAGAGGGGCTGCTTCAGTTCCTGGGATTGGGCAGTGGAGCAGGGAGCAGGACCTAGAGGGACCTGGACAGGCTCAGCAGCAGACAGGATCTTCCAGGACCTTTCTTTTCAGCCTGGCATTGGCTCTCTTCTCCCTCCTCTGTCTCAGCACTTCCATCTCATTTCTCCAACCAGTCACGCCTCCCCTCCCCCATTTGCAAGGAGCTCCCACACACGCACGCCAGGCTACTACATGCAATTTTAGAGACTTGACATACTTCCTGATTTGAGCATGTGGGATCACCCTCTGCATGTTCCATGTAGGTGATCTCAAATTAGATGTGTAGATTTCAGAAATGCAACAGAAGCCTCAAGGGAAAGGATGAAAGCCATGAGGGACTGCCATTCCCCCAACCGCCCCCGCCCTCCTCACAGCCATGGCCCCTGTTCAGTTTCCTGGCAGCAGCCATTTTCTTTCAGTGGAGGGTTGCAGAGGGGTCTGAAGCTAGGTCCAGGGGAAACAAGTTTGACAACCACTGACTTAAGGGTGGCTGAGAACCCAGACCCTGCACACTGGTTCTGCCGCTTTTGGCCAGCTCGTCCAGTCCCTGGAATGGGACGGATGGTGCAGGGGCCTGCCCCTCCCCTGGGCTGGCCAGTCCTGCCCCCCCCCCAGGGAGGTGAGTGGAGGCCACACAGAGGGTGATTCGCTCAGGGCCCCAGACCCATCTAGGGACAGCCCTGCCCATTAGCAACCTTCCTTCTTCCAGAAACATGGTTTCAACAGTGTCGGTAAAGAACTTCACTTTTCCAGCAATGCAAGCCAGATTCTTATGATCACCTATTGCTAGTCGACTATGGTCTCTTTGAATAGCTTTTGCTGGTGTGTGAGGGGATGATGGTAAGCAAGAAACTTGCATGTGCCCTGATATAATGCTTCTATCTGTTGATAGGAGACCATATACCAGGGATCGGCAACTTTTGCTGGCCCCCATGCCTGCCCTGCTCACCGCATCCCCAGCGGGTGCCGGAGATGGAACTAGCCCTCAGGTTCCCAGCTTGGGGTGGGACCAAGGCCAGAACCCACCGGCAGGGAGCTTCCAGTTCCCAGCTGGGGCCAGGGCTGGCTGCCACCTGTTGCGGTGCTTCCAGGTGGGCCAACCCACCCTCTTCCCGGCCATGGTGCCTCCAGTTCCAGGCCAGGCTGGGATGGCCGAGTGCCTCTGTCTCCCAGCTCAGGCCAGCTGTGGTGCCTCCAGTTCCCAGCTGGGGCTGGAGGGCGAATCTGCCCTCTTCCCTGCACACCGCAGCTTTTTTCCCTCTGCTGGCTGCACCCCCCAGCAGGGAAGCATGGCCAGCAAGGGCCTGAAGCTGCCATGGCTCTTCTGGCCACAGGCCATGCTGGGGGCAGGGCCAGAGGGAGAGCCTGAGTGGCGCTGCATGCTGCTCAGGCTTGGCCCGCATGCTACGTTTGGCACACATTCTGGGGACTACTGACCCCTCCCATACGCTAAACAAACAAGAAATCTGGTGGCACTTTTAAAGATCAACAAATGTATTTTCTAGTCTTTAAAAGTGCCACCATACACCTTGTTTGTTCTGCTGAACTAGGCTAACATGATGCCACAGGATGCACATCTGTGCACCCTGGGTGAAGATCTATATGATTTTTCTGTTCCCTTTTGCACTGTGACTGTATGTTTTTATGCCAATTATGCCATGCAAGGTTTCCTTATGGATGCTCATTACCTATTCTACATGATTACTATGATGATACGTTTTCTGCAGCTTCATGCACATGCTTAGATTTTTAGCACGGTTCAAGACAGTAGGAGACAGACAGAAATTTCTTCCAACAACATGTAAGCAACCAAAGCTGTGAGGGAGCAAATACCTGGAGAAGGCAACAAAGATATGCTAACTGAGGTGGCTGAGATGGGACAAAGATCACCTCTGCCCAGAAAGGGTGGGGTGAGGGGCAGTGAAAAGAGAGACAGACACTTGGAAGGATTTGGGGCATTTTGCCTGGGAATCTCCATCATGAAACAACTTTAAACAAGATCTAATCCCTGCCTGGCCTCAGGCGGACACTGGCTGTGTAACATCTGACAGCCAAACACCTTGAGCAAAAACTTTGACGATGAGCAGGGGTTAAAGTAAGGGGGAATACAGTGGAATGCTGTTCCTGGGCCGATAAATTTTAGGTGCCACTGTTCAAGGGCTCCTAAAGATAGGATAATGGGGCAGAATGCAGAGAGCCAGCGTGTTCCCCATTACTTTACCCCCACTGCCTTATGCTTCCCCTTTGGGCTCTCGGACTCCCCGAGCGGTGGGGCAAGCAGCAGCGCAGCCAGGAGAAGCGACTGTAGGCGGAGATCACATGGCATGGGGCTGCCAGATTGGCTAGGAGTGGAGCAAGTGGGCTCAGGGCTCACTCCACTTCCAGCCAAACCGACAGCCCCGTGCCACGTGCCCTCCGCCGCCTTGCAGTCACTGCTCCTGACTGCGCTGCTGCCGCTGCTTGCCCCACCCCTCGGGGATTCTGGGAACCCAAAGGGGAAGCACAAGGAACTGTGCCTGCCTGTGGGAGGTGGTGGACATGGTGAGCCAGAGACCGAGCGTGGGAATGGAGGGGTCCAGAACAGTGCAAGTCGCTGGAGCAAGGGCTTAGCATGGGGGGCTGAAGGGGGATGAAGGGGGGCATGGGGACAAGGGGACTGGGTAGGGGCTGGTGGGGACAGGACTATGAAGAGCTGGAGTAGGCGCTAGGGATGGGGGGTCTGAGGAGCTGGAGAGGGGAATGGGGAAAAGGGGACTGAGGAGGTGTGGAGGGTGTTGGGGGCTGAAAGGGGGTTGAGTGAAGACTGGGGGGTGGGGGTTAAGAGGGCTGGAGTGGGGGGCTTGGGGGAACAAAGCTTAGGAAATGGGGATTGGGTCTGAGGAGGACATGGAGAAAGAAGGGTCTGATGTGGGCACTAATGGACAAGGTTGGGGTGATGTGGATTTGAAGCTGTGCTTCATTCGTGAGGAAAGAGCTGGTGGGGCTCAAGTGGTTTGTTTTGCATTTACATTACAAATGGGGCCCGCACACGCACGAAGGAGGCTTGGACAACACAGGAAGGGAGCCTAGGGATTAGGAGGGTTCTGGAACCTCTCAAATTATACGTTAACTACTGACTACGAGGTCAGTTGACTAGAGATATTAGGTTAGTATGCATGTTTTACCTTTAATTTCCTCATGGTCACTCCTGACTCATTTAAGTTGTGATTCTGCCATGATTGATCATATTCTCTCTTAAAATTATAATCTGATCAATAAACTTGTAGCTGTTTTATCTAAAGCTGTGTGATCTTTTAAACTCATGGCCCATGGGCCAGATCAGACCCACCAAGGGTGCTGATCCAGCCCAGGGAGCAGCTGCCTGGGCTGTGCCCGGAAGCTGTCTGCAGCAGCAAACTCCAAAGACAGGCTCCCAGCACAGCAGCACATGCTTCAGACTCACTCACATGATCCAAGTCACAGCACAAGGGAACACAGGAAGCACTCCAGCCAATCCCAGCTCAGCTCTGTTGTGGTCTGCCAACCAACCAAAGTCTCACTCACAGAAGGCTAGGCCAGCTCCAGAAAGCACTGCCTTACACTTCAACTGTTCACTGTCAGTCAGCCAGCATGCTAATTTGATTGACAGCACATTGAACAAATAACAAAAAGGAAAAGGTGGCTAGGGCCCATGTGGGAATAAGCCAATCAAAGACCAGCAGGGACTGAACCAACCAAAAACCACCATTCTGAATGACTGACAATGAGTGGGCTGGCAGGAGTCCAGCTTGGCTGCCTGTGACTGAGTGATTTTTTTGCCTGCCACCAGGAGGCAGGGGGTCAGGGACCAGAAAGAGGAGCCCACGCCACTCTGAACATGGAGGGGGAAAGGGCTGGGGAACCCATGCAGCCACATGGCCCGCAACAGTGTCCTGCCTTCCAATGTCTCCCCCACCACATTGAATGAGTTTGGCACCCTTGATATAGATCATATCCCAGGGTGCACAGATGTGCATCCCATGATATATAGCCACCCTTCTGGAACTTTTAATAGAATCATAGGGTTGGAAGGGACTTCAGGAGGTCATCTAGTCCAACCCCTGCTAAAAAAGGACCACTCTCACTAAATCGTCTCAGCCAGGGTATTGTCTAACCAGACCTTAAATACCTCTAAAGATGGAGATTCCACCACCTCCTTAGGCAACCCATTCCAATGCCTCACCAGTCTCCTAGTGAGATAGTTTTTCCTAATATCCAACCTTGACCCCCCCCCAGTTGTAACTTGAAACCATTGCTCCTCGTTCTGTCCTGCTACTACTAAGAACAGCCTAGCTCCCTCCTCTCCAAACCACTCCAAGTAGTTGAAGGCTGCTATCAAATCTCCCATCAATTTTCTCTTCTACAGACTAAATAAACCTAGTTCCTTCAGTCCCTCCTCATGAGTCATGTGCCTATACTAAATGGCTCCTCACAAATCTTCTACAACTTACTCTACAAAAGGACTTAATATAAAACCCTTGCTAAACCCAGCCAAGACCTTGGCTTACTGGTGAGAAGAGTGGAAAGGAGATATTCCCCTCCCAGACATAGCTTTTATGATTAAAGCAGGAAGAAACAGATTCCCACAGATTACATGGGAGCAACATGAACGTTAAGACATGAAGTTGTAACAGCAGGATATGACCAAGACCTAAGAGCTCACTTTAATTCCTTTTCAGCATCACATCTCCTTCCACATTTTTGCTCCTTATGTTTTGAATAGTCTGTGTGTGCCATATGACAGCCTTTTCCTCAAACTCAGCTCTACCACAAAACCAATTAGCTAGGACCATGCAAGATTCCTTACTAGACTTCCTCAATGTACTGTCAGGGCACCTTCTGCTGTACAGAAAGAGGAACTATTGCCTATAAAATTCCACCTTCGTGGCCATCTGGTGCCCTATGATGGAAGGGCAGGAAAATTCACCAGTATAGGGTACTTAAGATGATCTGGTTTGCCCAGCCACTGGAGTTCACAACACTGCTAGAGGCCTAGTCACATCACACCATGAAAATGGTGTTTATTTTAGCTGTCACAATTGTATGAAAATGCTAGCTTAAGACAGAAGATATAGACACACACGGTTATATCTGCCTCTTTACATAGCATAACATTCAAGATTTATATACTTCTATGGTGTAAAAAGTGATTGGCAGCAGCAGTAACTTATCAGACTGAAACGGTCCTCTATTAAAGGGAAAAATGAACACTCTGCACAGATAAAAAATCTGATTGTTTGAGTGTATCCATGGAAACAACCACTTGTCAGACATTCTAATACACACATAAAAGGTTATTTTATTCTACATTTTACTTAAAAATGTGAATGGAATTGAAAGCATTAGGATACTACCTTGTTAACATGGTGGTTACCCTTTGACTGTAAAAGCATATTAGAAACAAACAAAAAACAGATGACCTTCCACCCTGCATTCTTCTTAGGGAACCTTCCCAGAGCAGATAGCAATGGCTCCACTCTCCGACAAATATTTTAATTGTTCTGTGCCTCTTTGTGCCCTTAGATTAATTTATAAATGGAGCTAGGCAGGAGCTGGGAGTTTTCTATGCATGTATTTTTATTAAGTGCTGAGCCTGTCTTAAATGGTATAAAAATAAACAACATAACTGCTATAAAGATGATCAGGAATGCAATCCAATGCTCTGGATGTCCCTAGCCTCTCACTGCCAGAAGCTGGCAATGGATGATAGAATGGCTCTCTCACTAATTGCTCTGATCTGTTCATTCCCTCAAATATTGGTCTAGATGGACCATTGGTCTGATCCAGTCTGCTCATTCTTACGATACTGATGGGCTGCAAGGTATGAAGCTACAGTGAGAGCAACATGTTTTTGTTTGTTTGGGGAAAAACGTGGATTAGCATAAGGTATTGGGCCATTTCCTGGAAGAAAAACTGTGGTGACCTCCCCCCCGACTCCTATCCAGATTTCTGTGAAACCTTCCTCAACAATGCACTAACAAAAGTTACAGAAAACCTTTTAAATTACAGCATGCAAGGGAGACGAACATCTTTATCATTTCTAATATTTCAAAAGCTTGGGTAGAACAGTGTGTTCACACAGCCATTGTCACTGTCTATGTCTCAGGATCTTAGGTGCTACAGTATTACAAATACTAAAACTTTCAGAAGATCTACTTAGAGACTGAAGCATCACCCACATTTCTCTCTCTGGTGTTTTAGTGTTTCAGGAAACAAGGTCATAATTCTAAAGGTAACAATGAAAATCTAGCTCTTGGCACATTTCTAAAGCACGTGCTCTAGTATTTATAGGAAAAGGCTCATCAAATACAGGGACTCCTGCTGTTTTCTTCACTGACTCAAAACACTTCTGAAAAATAATGGGAGTTTTGCTTAAGAAAGGAAAATCACCTGAGGCCCAGATTGCAGATTTCTAGTTTTGAAAAAAAAAAAAAAAATAGCTGATAAAAATGCTCTTGAATAATCTTGCTTCCCTGGCCCTCAGTTTTATGCCGCTGCTTTATAGATCACATTGGGCAGCAGCACCAGAAGAATGGCAGATGCCACCATCTGCAGAACAGTGCATGAAATCCTTTAAAACAAAGGACAATTTCCAATGAATTCAATGGGATCAGGGTTTCATTCACTGTCTTTGGGAATCAGGTAGAATTACAGAAAAATAGCCCTTTTCTATCAGACCCATTTTGAGAGATTTCTAATTCTGTCCTTCCTCTCTCTTCTGGTGAAAGTGGACCATATAACTTGACTCCCTGGAGTCACTAAAGAAAGCACAGAAACCAAGATGAATTCAGGATGAAATTCTCCTCTATGCAAAGGGTCAACACAAGCTCTATCTGGCACTCAGGTCCCACTCAGCATTGGGTATAAAGGCAGATGCTGGCCCTCTTTCTTTTATTTATTCCAATGCCTAACATTTCAAAGTAAAGCTCTTGGGTGAAATCTTGCCATTTAAATCACTGTAAATTTTGCCATTGATTTCAGTGGAGCCAGGATTTTATGCATTTTAAATAACCCTGTACTCTCTTAATTAAGCCTTGGAAATGTCCCTTTCTATGTCTCTACATCTTTCAAGGAAAATTAGGCAAAGTCAAAGATGACAAGACTTGTTTTTTCCTCATCTTTCTGAAAGCAAAATAGCAGAAAACCCCTGCTTGCATAGGTCTACACTGCAGTAGGAGAGAGCTTCCCAGTGCAAGTAGAAAGACACATGGAGCTCTGCTCAAACAAGCATGCTAAAACATAGCTGGGGCTAGCACAAGTGGCAGTTGGGGTTGGCCACCAGAGTATAAATGCACCCACACTCACTGGATATTTACTCAGGCAACTAGCCCAAGCAGCCCAAACTTCATGCTACTTTTAGAGTGCTAGCTTGTGCAGAGAGTGCATGTCTGTCTACCCATGCTGGAGCCTAGACTTATCCTTTCTTGCTTGGGAAAAATGAAAAAACCTAAAGCATAGACACTCTTTATAGCATAAAAATTAGGTAAAGAAAATTCTATATTGCCTCTCTGCAGGCTTCCCAAATAGTGACTTACACATGTAAAGGATTAAAAGGTGAATAGTTTGCCATATACTTTCTCTTGGGCATTTATTATTAAATAACAATGATTAACTGTGAAACATACCTATACTCACAAAGTGAGAGAATTGTATTCACAATCAGAAAAGTGCTATTTTTTTTTTTTTTTTTTAGAAAGCTGAGAAAAAAATATAGCTTTCCACCAAATATCAATATTTACTCTATTCAACAGGGGGAAAAAAAATCAAATGTCTGAGCAGTCAGGTCGTTGCTCTTGAGAATGCAAGTCTGCCCTTCAGAGAATACACAGCCCTCAAGCAAATTAGGGAAATACAGGAATAAAAACCAAAAGGTGTAAATAGGAAACTGGCATGATATTTGAACTGGGTTTAATCACAGAGTGTAGGATGGGGGGAAAAGGTTGATTCTATGCTGTATTAATTGTCAATATGAAAGATTCTAACCTCTTTTTCTATCAATTTTGACAGTATTTCAGCCAGTGCAGAGTCAGTTTTTCTGCTGACGCAGGTATTGAATATTTTATGTTGTTTACTTTGAATATGGTTATTTAGTGTTTTCTGGTTTTGTATCTTAAAGCGAGAAAATCCCTGACAGCACTACCTTACAAGAAAATTGAGTGAAAGTAAGCAATATTCATGAAGGACCCAATCCAGAGCCTAGTAAAATCAACAGACAGGCTGTCACTGACTTTGGGGAGGGGGGAGGATTGCAATCAGGCCCCTAGTCCTGTGAATCAGCGAACCATTTCCCATATTGCTATGGAGAAGGCAGCCATAACTTGGCTGTGCTTTTCCTAGGAACGTAATGATGGGGACAGTGCCCTGGAGAAAAGTAGGATACCTCTGCTCTCTCCTCAGCACATCTATGCTGAGGCAGTCACAAGGGGTTTGATCCAAAAGTCATCAAATTAAATGGACAGACTAATATTGACTTCAAAAGGCTATGGACCAGGCCTGATCTCTTTGTGATGCTTAACTCTTTTTCATATACATTTTAATATTTGGAGACAAGATGTGGTAAAAATGTCAAATGTGAAGTGGAAAAACCCATGCACAAGTGTAGCAATCTACTTGCCAAGCAGTCTTTCCTGGTTTCGACTATCCTGTGCACGTAATCCACTTTGGCCTACTGCTCTGATAACATGATAAAATGGGGAATCAGACTATAATTAACTGGTGTCATTTTTCACAATTTGAAAGAAGGAAATGAAGGATTGAGGTAAAATCTGTGTGTCAATGTTAGATAAAGTGTAGTTTTTCCTCTTCCCCATTATAATTTATACTTTAATTTTTTGAGAAAACCTTCTGGCCCTGATATTAAACACTTTTTAAAGAGAGCTCTGAGAATATGTTCCCAAACACGTCAATTATTTTAACTGCATGAGTCCTAAAGTTTTAATGAAATAAGAAATATGCAAGACTAATGCCTATCCATTATGTCAGGGTCATATGCTGCAGGAGATGCCTTCTTCCAATAACATGGAAAACCCAAGTCATTACTACAGCCAAGTGAATGCTACAAATCAGTTTTCACAAACAATCAAATAAAATATGTTCACTTTGACAGTATTGCTGATCCCTTTTAGTTATGTTTTGTGAAAATTATTGCAAGCAAAGTTTTGTTCTACAGAACATTTGCAGAGAAGGAAAAGTTGGTACATTCACACTGCAAAAGGATACTCACCACTGGGTACCTCCTAGTATCTGTGAATCAGCTCTCACCTTGTCTGGTGTCCCCTCCTTTGGTTGTCCTCCCATTGTCCCTTGCTGGACTGAGGATGCCCCCACTTCATAATATGAGTCTGCAGGCAGGTCACTATAGTCCTACCCTTCTAGGGATAACCAAATTCCATTGGACAAACTGCCTCAGTCTTCTGATTCACTGCCAAATTTGTGCCTTTCCTAGGTCCCCCACTACTCAAGGTTGAAGCCCAGGGACTCCATGACCAGCAAAACATGTTCAAATTCTAGCCCTGTTGCTGTTTAACTGGAATATTTTTTATTTTTCCGTATCTTCTGACCCTTCTTTGAGTTAACATTGGAGCTTCCTGGGGCTCCTTCACATCCTCTCAGGTTCTTCTCAGGGTCAATCCAGAAAAGTATTCCAAGTCTAACTCTCCTCCTGGTATCTAGTTGATTCCCTTCTTCTCTATCTATTGTGGCTGTTGGGAGCAAGTAGACCTAAGCCTGGCCAAAGCTAAAAGTCTCCCTCACCCAAACTGAGGAGCAGCAGTCAATGACCCCAGCCCAGAAGTAAATTCTGGAGAAAGCAAATGGGAAAAAAAAAAAAAAAAGACAGGATTGAAGGTCAAAGGAAAAAGAAATCAGGGAACTGGAAAGTAAAGCTGAACAGAAAACCCTCAGCAGTATCCAATGTTCCTCAAAGGCTTCTTCTGACTTCTGTCATCTTTATGGAATAACTACAGAGATCCTCCCTAACAGCTTTCTATCTTTATAAGTCTATCCCAGCACCTCCCCCCAGCTAGGCTTCATCAGTCATTAGACTTAACTAGTTCTGATTCTTTTCCAGGTGCATCCTACATGGTTAACTGGTCTACTTTACTTCTTCAGGCTTTGTTTAGGGTGCAAACCCTGTCACATACACTGATGTTCACATGCAAACATTCATGAAAGTAAGACACTGAACAAATGCACATACAACTGTTTCAGAAATCAGGCAGTCGGGAAGCAGAAAATACCATATGGCAAATGTGGCAAATCAAGGGTGTAAAAAGGGACTTTGTGCCACTTGAGCACTACTTTGACTTGATTGCAATACCACCACCCAACCCCCTACAAAGCGGAAATTCCTTGACATTCCTTGGATCTTCACTGCCCACACATGGTACTTGCAGTTTTAATAACCTTTAGAGTTCTTGGGCAAAATTCATCCCTAGTGCAACTCACAGAAGTCACACAGAGGTGAACATGGCTCATTATCTTTACTTTGAAATTTATAATTAAAGTAAAACATTGCAAACATGACCTATAACAATTCATAAGCTAATTTAGACAAAGTAACAGAGCTTGTGGGAAATAATGGAAAATAGCCTTTATAGTTTGTCTGTGAATAGCCTTTGAAGTTTGAATTGTATGTGTTTATATGTTCACTTTCATCCACATTCAAGCACCCTGGCTTTATTTCAGGGAATTCTTGTGAAAACTAATTTCTAATACCCAAAAATGCATGTGAAAGTAAAATTTGGTTTGCAGTTTGTGTCATGTTCATTTACTTAAACAAAACAACTTGTCCATAATGTTTCCAGAGCTGGACACCTGAAATTATGAATGCACAAGTATCTCAAAGCCCGAGTGTGGAATATTCTTGCTGAACTGCTTGAAAATCATTCACATAAAGAAAAAGCATGAATGAGAAATAACTAGAATGTTCTACATCTGCTCAAAAGCAGAAAAAGGCAAAATTAGATTAAAGTTCCTCCAACCCTATGATTCTATTCTATTCATTACGAACATTTCACCTAGTTGTACTAGTTACCAGTTACACCCTACCACTGTCCCAAAGAGCTAGAAAATATTTCCAGGTATGCACTGATGGGGAAAAAGGACTTTAAACATGTGCCATTGACAATTCTGCATTCATAGATTTGAGACAGTCAATCAGACAGAAAAGCTTGCCTTGCTCAGAGAGATGAAATTTTATTCATTTTCTTTTGTAAACAAGCTAACAATGATTTGCCAATGCATTTTCATTCTATAAAAATCACCTTAGCAACATCTCCCACAAAATAGCTTGGAGTTCCTTTTCAGAGCTAGCAGTCACATGGAGATTTGAAAAGCTTCCAAGACAAAAATTATGATGGTAAAAATGTCAACACAAAGTTTTGCATTTGCTACGGAGAATCTGAAGGTCCCTGTACCTCACAAGATAATTGTTTGAGAAGCAACTATTTCCTTTCAATGGAAAAGAGCATGCCATTCCTATTAGGAGAATAACATCAGCATCATCTACACTTTCTATTCATAATTTAAATTATGTATGAGTAGTTTGTTGGGGTGCTTCACAGACTCTGTGCTCACTAAACTGGCACGAAGCTCACCATACAGGTACTGTTTAAACTGCTAACTGGACCAAGTTTTTCCAATTTCTCTTCTAGAACAAAAGTGGCAGTGGACCATCTTTTTAAGAATTTTCTGTAGCTGCTGCCAGTATCTTCCTTATTTCCAAAGGGACAGCCGTGTTAGTCTAGTCCAGCAAAAAAAATAAGGAGTCGTGTGGCACTTAAAGACTAACAGATTTATTTTTCGCATGAGCTTTCGTGGGAGAAAGTCCCACTTTGTTGTCTGATGAACTGGGATTTTCAATCACAAAAGCTCATGCAATAAATACATCTGCTAGTCTTTAAAAGTGCCACAGGACTCCTTGTTTGTTTTGCTGAACTAGACTAACACAGCTACCCCTTTGGAACTTGGCATCAATAGAAGAGTGTGTGAGATGGTGAGATGCATGAGATGTACTGTAGTTACAACATTCAATCTAAAGTTCAGGAGACACAAAGGAAATAATGAGTAGGTTGGGAAGGGACAAGGGAAGGCAAAGAATGATCCAGATGAGGTATGACCGCATTTGAGCTTGAAATGTTTCCTTTTCTTCTATCTTCAGCTCTACCCTCTCTTCTCTTTTAAATCCTTTTCTAGTGTTATCTACCTTGCTAGGCATCACACAATTGCTGATTTTCCTTTGAAATCAGTCGTAGAGGAAATTTGCCAAACAATGCTGTGTCAGAGTAACAAACTATTTGCAAAGCTGGATGACAGTTTCAACCTGATAAAACATGGAGGGAAGATCAAAGAAGTCAAAAGGGTTCATTTCAATACTTTTAAAGGAAAATGTTTTCACTTTAATTTCAGAATTTAGCTAAATTTGTTTAAAGAATATTTTGAAGGGTGAAAAACATCCAAAAATGTAACAAAAGGAAAAACTCTAATAAAACCCTTGTTTCTCATCAAAATGTCCCAAAATGTAACAAAAATAAAATTAAAATTTTGTTTCAGGTCAAATAAAACATCTTGTTCCACTTAAACAAATTATTTCTTTTGACCTGAAACAAAATTTTTAATCTTGGTAAGAAAAAACTAAATGTTTTGGTGTAGATGCAAAACAAAGTTTATTTTATTTTTTTGGTTGAGCCACTGAACCAAAAAAAAAAAAAATCAATTATTTATCTTGCTCTAGTTAAAATGTCAATGTGCAAAGAGAAGGAAGGAACCTCTAAATTTACTTTACTTAAATGCACCAAAAAAGCACTTCTATATTCTTTTTGATACTCCAAAGTGCATCATTGAGTCTAATGTAACTCATTTTCCCAATATTTTCAAGTATATCATTTCTCATCAGACAGACTCCTAACACAGTTCTATCAGGACAGAGAGAGGGAGATTCAGCCTGAGTGAGAAAATGACCAGATTATGAAATAAGTGAGAAATCTTTAATGCCGCTAGAACTGGATTCTCTTCTCCCAGAAAGGAGTAAATCTGTTTCTACTGAACTTTGATATGTAGCGTCCAAAACCAAATACAAAATGTGCAACAGATTCTGCCATTTACCTCTGACTGACAAACTAAATTAATAAATCAGATGTAAACTGGGATTGTCCATAATTAGGCTTTGAATCTAAGAGCCAGATTTTTAAAGATATTTAGGCACCTATGAATGCAGATGGGCACCTGCTGGGGTATTCAAAAGCACCTAAGCCGTCGTCTACACCAGAGGACTTTTCAGAGACAGTCGTCAGCCAGTTACACAAAGAACGTAAAATGTGTTGCATAACTAGTGGCGACTTTGTAACCCACCAGTACATATCCAGAAAAAGTTGACCACAAATCCCTTGTGATTGGCTTGCCCGTATACCCTCTGGCCCCCAGGACTTCCAGGGCTGACTTCCAGGAGCGGCACAGTGAGTTCAGACTTGCTGCAAACCACTCCTGGAACACCAAGCTGATGGCAGTGAATTTGCCACTGTCAGTCTAGACATACCCTAACTTGCATTGAAAAAGAGGCTTGTATTTCCAGTCATTTCCTTGCAGAAATAATTTTTTTTCTTACTTTGTCCAGGTTAAACGTGAGATTCTGTTACTGCAGTTTCCTTAATGTCACAGATTATTCATGGTTTGCATGGATCAAAATTATCCAGGGCTGGCCATAGGGCCCACAGGTCCTTCCATCTGTAGAGGGAACCCAGACTGGTTTGTGGGTGTTTGGGGCAATGTGGGCGTTGTAATGGCTCAGCCATTCTGAAAAAAATCAGGATTTATATATCAAGAATTGAGAAGCCAAAATTAAAGCCACTAATGAAAATATGAGCCTCAAACTTTCTATTCCCTTCCCATTATTCTTTAACATGGGAAAGATGATAATCTTCACACATCACAGGGATTCAAAGCAATTATTAAATTTTGTCAAGGTCTAATACCCACATAAACATAACATATAAACACAAAGTTCCCTCCAGAGTAACATCACAGATGCAGGTGTATTTGGATTATTGCCTCTTCAAAACCACATTTTTCCCTTTTTCATGTTGGCAGTATGTCACCTGCTAGAAAGTGTGTCCAGCAGGTCCCCTCCATCCCTGATCCACAGAAGATATGACTGTTATAGCCCTAATTAGAACAGATTAGCTTTTTAGCTCAATTTGTAACAAACTCAATGCTTTTAGCTTGTGAGAATCCATGGTTCAATCTCCAGGAGCTGGCCAAAAACACAGCTGTCAGATAGGATCTAAGCACAAATAACTTCAGCAGGAGTGAAACAAAAATTTCCCTTCTGCCTGTGTTTGTGCGTGTACACACTAATTTGGGGAGACACCTCAAATTGAATTCTCTCTCCTCCTAACCCTTTCCATATTCTTCGACCAATTCTTTTCTTAGCAGTGTGATGGCAACAAGGTCTGCTGCTTTTGCAGCATTGTTGTAGCCGTGTTGGTCCCAGTATATTAGAGCAACAGGGTGTGAGAGAATCTTTAACTGGTCCAAATTCTGTTGGTGAAAGAGACAACATTGTTATCATCTTGCCTCCTTCATCTCAATTGTTTTTGATCTGTGGATTGAAAAATTAATCTGTCAGCCCAGTCCAAAATGACAAAACAAGCCTTACACATGGCATGTGTTTCGGTTCATTTAGTGGTTCTCTGAAGTATTTGGATGTTTTGAAAAGTAGTTCTGGATACTTTTAAGCATTTTAAAAAATTAATGCGAATAGGATGTTTAGATGTTGCTAAAACTAATACTAATTTTTTGCATGTCATCTATTTCCATAAAAGTAACATGTTAGACTGTCATGATATTATACACACTTTCTAACAAATCTGTGTTAATTAAAGCTTTAGCTGGTAGTCTGTTTCTGCAAAGTATTGAAAAATGCTTTGAACTCAATGGGATGAAAGGGTGCTTAGTGCCACTGAAGCCTGGGGGCAATGGTTTACACGAGCAGTGTCCAGTGCTGGTCCATGTCGACTAGGGTCTACTTCAGGGACTGCATGGCCTTACAGTCCAACAGGCAGTGGTCTGCTCTCAGTAGCTTGTGTACAAACTACTATACTCTGTGCATAACCATCTCAGCTCTGCTATTTCGACAGAAAGGCACTACATTCATTTGTAAAACAAAAATCAGAAAATTCGCCTGCTAGGCAAATCGCCTTTTTAATTCCCTCCTCCTGCCCTGTTGCTAACAAGCCCTCCCTCACATTAAAACCTTCTGGCCAATCAGAATTGTAACACAATCTAATATTTATTAATATCAAAGCAAGGAAAAATTGAGAAGCTAAGAAAAGAAACAAGTAATACTTGCCCAAGAGAATGGAAACCTGTTACATTGAGAGTCTAATGGATGAAAAGCTATGAGCTAGGCAGTTTAGTGGGTTTGTTCATCATAGTTTGAATCTCTGGCAAGTAGCTTGCTGTAACTCTATGGCTGAGTAGGCGCTGGCACATTCGCTCTGTGTAACCTTTTTTTTCAATGTAATCTGTCAGAAAATAGCCATAACACAATATCCCCATTGTTATTTAATTAGTATTAAAAATCCTCCTGAAACAGCTCTTGAACAGATCAGCATTCATGAATATTAAATATATAGCATAAAGACTTACAAGCCCTTGCTGCTTTATAAAGCCTTTACATGTTTAAGTAAGTTACTTATGTTTGTCAGAACTATCTCCAGTCACTTCACAGCTGGGTCCTAAGAGCTTTCAAACAAATTTTCTTTCTACTCAAAAATTGCAGACTCCAGATTTGAATACAGTAGAACCGCAGAGTTACAAACAATTTGGGAACGGAGGCTGTTTGTAACTCTAATATTTGCAACTCTGAACAAAACATTCTCACTCTTCTTCCAAAAGTTTATGACTGAACATTGAGTTAATTCAGCTTTGAAACTTTATCAGGCGGGGGGGGGGGGGGAAATGCTGTTTCCGATCATTTTAATTTAAACGAAGAGAAACAGTTAACTTGTCAAATCTTTTTTTAAAAACAAAACAAGCAAACAAAAAACTCTGTCCCTTTGTTAATAGCTTATGTTTAACACACACAGTACTGTACGGGACTTGCTTTTTTCATCTCTGTTGCTGCCTGAGTGTGTACTTCAAACTGCAAACGAGCTGTGTGGTTGATGGGTCAGTTTGTAACTCTGGCGTTTGCAGCTGTGGTGCTACAGTATTATGACAGGGCTATTGGTATGGTATATTGGTCCTTCTCTGTGAGATGGAGGGGAAAAGCAGGTCACCTCAGAGCAATTTATGACATCCATTAGATGGGCTAAGACCAAACTTCCCTCCTCCCCCTCTTCCATTCCTCCAGTCAGGAATGCAGATATGCATCATAATTAAAGCAGTAGAGAGCATATAGGAAGGGAGAGAAACAGTCTCTCTTCTTCACTGGCCTATTTGATTAGATCATGATGAAGTATACAAAGGATACTTGTTGTCACAAAAGCTCCACTGTATTAATCTGGGGTTAAAACTATCATGTGAAAAATAACCATCATGTGAAAAATATCCAGCTTTTAATCTTGTGTTAATAAGGCACAATTGATTCTATGCTATGCAGTCTAGAGTTTGGGCTGATTGCATTTTTATTCAAAATAAATATGAATTTTATCTGGAATTTTGGGGGTACTTATTTATTTTATAAAGTTTATTTGATAAAAGTTTGCTGAATCATGGCTTGTAAAAACTTAAGCACATGCTTGCGTTGCATTAAAGTCATGGAGACTTAAGCATGTGCTTAAGTGTTTTGTGATGGGGGGCATCATGCATATTTCAAAAGAAGAAACATTACTGTACTGGGCAGGAAGTCAGACTAGATGATCATATTGGTCCCTTCTGACTTTAGTCTATGAGTCTATAGCTGGCACACAAAACGCACATATTGTCACACAGAAATAAATATAGGGAACACTGTCAAGTAGTTTAAACCAAACCATAAGGTTTTTGTTAATAAATATTTTTTCTAAGCATTTGTATTACTAGAATTGTTCATTATTTTTCAAAGACTTTTGTTTAGGTTTGAATAGTTTTGTGCAGCATTTGCCAGCCAAATACAGCATCACTGTGCTAGTGCATGGGTACTGAAAGCAAGCCAGTCAGGAGTGAACCACATGACACAAATGAATATTTTCTCTATTTTGTTTCCTATTTCTCTTTTCTTATTGCCCAATATAAGGCAAATGCAAAAAGTATACAGAATAAATAGGGAACAACAAACTAGAGTCATCTCACAGATCAACAAGTGCCCCCAGAGTATGAGTAAGCTTTTGTGTGAATAACATCAGTCATTTACATTTGTGACCCCCTTTTGTTTGCTGATTTCAGACATCCCAATGGGAGACTGTGTTCACCCAAATGGTCTTAGCATGCTCACATCTATACATAGATCTGCAGACAAGTATCTGCATTCATACCAGACAACTTTGTGCCAGAACCTATAGAAGTTACAGTCCTCCACTCAGGTGACAGACACAGTGCTAATCATTCACACAGCTCTAACAATGAATAGCAAAAGAATGCTTGAAATGAACAATTTATGAGCAGTCTGTAAACTAAAAAATGCTTGCATAAAGTGTTAGTCAAACAATTGCCCACAAATTTGTTGGAATTGAAATGTGCTCAAAGATAATTCAAGAATAAATTGCTAGTTGCATATAATTCAATCAACTCTGGTTTCCAAAAATCTTTTTAGTTTCAATAATAGATCTCAGTGCTGAGATCCAGCACTGTATCCTGCTTAAGTCTGACTTAAATCCTAAGCTTAAAATGTGCCTTATAGCTGTCCTCTGCACAGGGTAATTTCCATTGTTATGGGGCCATGGGATCAGATACACCAGTGGCATAAATCCAGTTTCATTGACTTTAGTTTACACCTACTGAAGATTTGGCCAATCGCTTTAGCTGACCATGTCGTTTCACTTGTTATTTTTCTGTGTTCTATATGGAAACTGAACAATGATTATTGTCTCTTTTTAACTACCTAAAAATAACTTGAAGCAAAGAACAGGATATGTAAGTGGACTTATGTTATCCTCTCCCACTAAAGTCTGCTGTAGAGTCTGCAATGGTTCCTAAGTTACATCCTTGAACAAATGCCCCTTCTTCAAATGCTTATCTGCATACTTTACACATTCTATAATGTGCTGCACAGAAATGATGTGGCTATTAATATTTAATGAAAATTATGTGCAGTAGCAGGGCTTAATTTTCATAAACATTAAAATTCAATTGGAAAAAAAAAGAGAGGGCATGGTTTTTGTGAAAAATAGCCCCACACATTACATATAAATAGAGCAAAATGTAATATTTTCAATATTTAAATAAGAAGTTGGCTGCAGAAATGAATGCAAATTCAGGTTAAGCTAAGATTCACAGCTTGAAATACACAGAAGATCCATTCTATTTGATGATCATCACCAAGATCTAGTAAGCTGTTCTGAAGGGGATGCAGGAATCTTTATTTAAGCACTGATATGGCTCTTGTCATGGTGATATTTGAGCACAATTGTATTCTCACTACACCTTCTGAAGGAGAAATGAATTATTCCCATTTTACCATTGAGGAACTGAGGTATAGAGCAGTGTTTCTCAACTTTTTTGATATCAGGGACCAAGAACTGCTCTCTCTCAGTCCCATTTCTTTCCTACCCACAAATACAATGAATAGCCTCTACAACATTCCAACAGAGATGTTACATTAATAAAGAAAGGAGCCAAAGGAGAGCTGAAAGACTTGAGTATTTTCAGGCAACGGGAGAGCAGATATGTTGCAGGCCCCCACCCTTCAGGGAATCAACAGAAAGCTCTCCACATACCACAAACATGCATTTGGGAGTCATTTGAAAGGGTCACGGCCAGCTGTTGAATAAGATGTAGAAGCAGCTACTCTTGCAGCATGTACTTTTTATGAAATGGTGATTTACTGAGCATATATCTGTGGATTAAGTCTTCTTTGTGTTGCCCAGCCTCCTCTGTAGTGGGAGGGGGGAAAAGACGGCCACAGATGAGAGGCCACTGCTTATGTAGGGAGTTAATGGCTTACTGCACATAGCTTAGCTCCATGACTTCCCCAAGATCTAAAGTTACGTAGCCCCATTTCCCTGCTTTTCCCACCTACAAATGAATCCCCAACCCTGCCCCTTAGGGTGGGCTCATATTGAGAAAATGCCACAAGAGGAATTTCACAGAGTTACAGAGTCCTTGGGGACCTTTCCTAGTTGGACGATCAGAGCTGGGGTTGCTTCTGTTCAAGAACTCTGGAAAGTTTGTTCACAGTGTTATTGTAGCCATAATGGTTGCAGGATATTAGAGAGACGAGGTTGTGAGATATCTTCTTTTGAACTAACTTCTGTTAGTGAAAGAGAAGCTTTCGAGCTACAGGGAACTCTTCTTCAGGTCACCTCCCTTTCGAGGTGCAGTATTGCCTGAATCATCTTGTTCTTCTAAAACGCTTGTTTATTCTTACACTGGGGAAGAAGTGTTGCATGGATCTGAGTGTGTGAAAGGAATAATAGTTTGTTGTCATGTTTAGCAGTGGTTTTAGTTCTGGACATTGGTCCAATTTGTATGAGTTATGGATTAGTAATGATATTTTGTTCCTGTACCCAAGGCTTAGTTAGATGTACTTTAAATAAAATGAACAACATTAAAAAAAAAAAGAAATACCACATTATGAGGTACACTTTATAAATATGTATGTTTTCCAGCTTCAGCCACCCTAGCAAGTCCATTGTTGTGTATTTTGCATTACTACAAAACCACTGGCTTTCCATCTGAGCAAATTGAAAGAAAAGAATATTGCAAGTGAGGTCTCTGCATAATGACAGTACAGTAATAACAACTTTAAGAGCTATTAGCAGGTACATAGAGTGCTCATTTATAATGTTAATTTCCCACTTCATTTTGTAGGGCTATTGAAACAATGAAAAAGCACACAAAGTACATACAATACAGTGTTAATTGCTGGTGGTTAGCCACTGTTCCAAAATGCTGATAGCAGCATGTAGACCTTTAGACAGACTGCCATGTAGAGGAGAGCAAATAATTCATAAGTTTATGGAGTGAATTTAGCCTTTTTTGTAGTCATGAAAAGAGCACGAGCTGTTCATGATTTTTCTCAAATTAATTTGCTATTTTACAATTATTTTTCTATTCATAATACTTAATATCAAGTTGTCTTCCAGATAATATGTTTCAAGTTTTCATTACTGAAAATGATAGGCTATTGTTGGTTGATTTTAATTGGACTTAAGATACATGGTCTTATTTCAATATAGCTGTATGGGTATACATTCCCACTTTTAAATTGGGACATCTTGTTCTTAAGACTAATTAAGCTGTTAATCCCATAACTGCTATTGACTTCTCCTGAACCTCATTCTTCTGATGGTTAGACACCTTCTGACTTCCAACCTGAATTTGTTCACGCTCAGTTTATTCCTGTTTGTTTGTGGCCAACACTGTTCATTAGCTTAAATAGCTTCTCACCCTCCCCAGTATTTACCATTCTCTCCTTCCCCGCTGTACTTAGAGAGCAACCACATTCCCTCTCCATCTTTGTTTTGTTAGGCTAAACTTGCCAAGTTATTTTGGTATCCTCTTGTAAATTAGGTCTTCCATTTCCTGATTATTCCTCGTAGCTCTTCTCTGTACCTGTTCCAGTTTGAATTCTGGTGTCCAGAACTTAATGCTGTATTCCAAACCAGTACCTTGTACAATGGCACTATACTTCTGTGGCTATATTAGAAATGCCTCACCTGATGAATCCTAGGATCACATTTGCCTTTTTGCAACAACATTGTACTGGAGGCTCAGTCATTCTGTGATTGCTCAACACACTCAGTCTCTCTCCTCTGTCATTTCCAACTGCTAAGCCCACAGTTTGTGGCCAAATTTATTATTATTAGATTCTAAGTGAATTATCTTCAATAAATTTTTATCCTATTTTTGTTACTGTGGTCCTCAAGGTCAACTAGTTCCACCTGTATAATATTTTGATCCTTCTCTATATTGACAGTGCCTCCTACCTTTGTATCATCAGTAGATTTCATTAGCATGCTCCTACTTTGTTTTGCCAAAGTCATTAACAAACATATTGAACAAGATCGCTCCCTGAGGAACTGTACTCTCTCCAGTCCAAAAGTTCACATTTCAGGACAGCTCTCCTTTTAACCAATTTCTTAACCGCCTTCCAATTCCTGTATAGCTCAGTAGATTTAGACTTAGTGGGGCCTTGTGCTAAGCTTCATTTTTGAGACCCCTCACTGGGGTTGCAGCGAAGAAAAGGAACACATCTCCCCCAGTTTTTCATTCTCTTTTTTCTTCATACTCCTCCTACATTGTAAATATGAGGAAGTAAAGGAAAATAAAGTGAGATATTTTGATTGTTTTTGTAGGCTAACTTTTTTTTTCCCCACAGACCACTTGAAAATTGCTGAGGGTCTTGGCAAACCACTTAATTTCTCTCTCCAAATTTTCTCTGTACTGATAGGTTACTACTGTAAAGCACTTTGGATAAGAGCCCTCCCTCCCCCCCTTTTAAAGTCTAATAACCTTTCTGTGGTCTGCCTGAATGGAGAACTCGGACCACAGTTTGAGAACTTCTGGTCTAGAAAAATGCTTCTATTTGCATTACATCAGGCCTCAACAAATCTGCTCCACACCTAAGGGCCAGCCCATAGGTTTGGATGTCCAGTTTAAGAAGGTTGTGAAGCTGCAGGGATTATCCTGGAGGGTCTCCTCCTAGAAATGGTTTCAAAGATTGTGATCCACAGGATTGGAAACAGACACCCAAATAATCACTAATCTCCTCCCCACTCAGAGTGTCTAGCAGGACAACCTCATCCATCCTCCTTCTCTTTTATGTTTATGAGATTAAAACCTCTTATTAATGCAATTTATATTGGGAATAGTCAGATATTTTGTTTGACTAGCAGAAAACATATGGTCCTGGCCTGTTTTAGTGGGCCAAGATACGAGAGGTGTAAAAGCTTTGTAAATTTCTCTCCTCTTCTCTTCTAGCTTTCTGTCTGAGAAGGGAGGAATGAGGTAAAGAAGCTCCTTATCACAGTGCAGGGTTATTCAGCATCATGTGTCCTAAGACAGTAAGTCTCAACCATCTTCCTGGTGTGACAGTCACCAAGGCTCCTCACTGCCACCAGGATTTTCAGTGGCAGCAGAAGCACGCTGCTGTCACAGCTCCACACTGCCTCTGGGAGTTTTGGCAACAGCACAAACCCCACCCCTGCCACTGCTCCCAGTGGCAGCACAAACTCCTGGTGGCAGCACAAGCTCCCCACTGCTGGAAGAAAACCCTGTGAGGGGATTTGGGTGCAGGTGGGATTGTTCTAGTGGTGGAAGGTTTCTTCTGGTGGTGGGACAGCTTGAGGTGACACACACAGATGTGTCATGTTGTGCCCCCACACATGAATATGCAAGCTGAGGAGGAAAACACTCTGTTCATATTTTCAGAGTTAATTTCACAGATTTGAGAGCTAGAAATGTAATTTAAAAAAGATTCTGGAGCACAATTTGGCAGCAAGAGATAGAATGTGCAGCAGTCTACGGCTATGGAATATGGCCAGACCCCGTCTGTAATGTCCAAAGGGGTAGCCATGTTAGTCTGTGTACAGCAGAAATAACGAGAGTCCTTTGGCACCTTAAAAACTAACAAATTTCTTTGGGCATAAGCTTTCATGGGCTCCCACCCACTTTGTCAGACGCATCAGGACACTTGTTGCTTTTGCTGTCTATATAGTTCTCTTTCCCTTTCTTGTCATTTGCACCAGCACTGAAGAGAAGTGCATCCATAAATCATGGTGGACTTTGTCAATTGCCACAGGATGTCTTTGGTGTTAGGTAAACTGAGATACTACACAGAAGATCAAGAGAAATAAGTGCATTGTACTAAGACTTGTGGTTTTCTTATTCAAACAGCAGACATTACAAAATGGAATGCTACTACTCACCATAGCAAAGTTTTCTAGGAATGTAATAAAATAAAGACAAACAATGGACCTGTGAATCTAGTCTTTTCAGAGAAAAGATTTGCTAATACTACAGTGGCAAACCATCTACTGGATTTCAATTTTCTTCTCATGCATTTCAGCACCATAATTCTTTTAATGCTCAGTTATTCCTCAAAAAAAATTACCAAATACTTGTGTCCCTGTTTCATTTTTAACTATTCTCAGGGCAATATTTTGGTAGGAATAATCCAATGGCAGAAAGATTCTCGGGAAACACAGCAGATGAAAGGAACATAGCCAACAATGCAGCTAGAGCAGATAATATTGTCTCAGGTCCTCTTGCAAACTGAGACACAAGTATCGGTCTCAGTATGACTTTCACGGACATAGCTTTGGGCTAGCCAAGGTGTCTGCATCTGCCCCTGAATTCCACAATATTTGAACAGATCCTGAGTAGGAGGAGGACAAATACTGCAATGGCATTATTCATGAGCATTCATTTGAATAAAAGCTATTAATACTTTGCAGCTACAGGCACAACAGTTTTTATTTCTCTTCTGTGAGCATTAATACAAGTCTTTCAAATACTCACATGTATATGCTCATTCTGGAAGGCCATCTAGAAACTTCTTTGAATTATTCTCTATCTGTTAAGAGTTTTAGGGCTTGTCTACACAGGGGCATTGACTGTCAAAATATGAGCAAAATAGTTACATCACCATAGCTATCCCAGCCCTGTGAGTGCATTCTGTTCCAGAATCAAAGTGACTTTATTCCAATGTAATTTCTCTGCTTCAGTTATGGGGGAGTGGGAAGTCATCAGTTAAAAGCTTGTCTCACCCATAGAAGTTGGTCCAATAAAAGAGATGAGCTCACCGTCAGCACAGCAATTTTTACCAGAATAAAGGAGAGTAATTTTACTGGAATAAACTCTTTTTTTTTTCCCCTAACAGAGTGTCTGTGCAAGGAGTTACACCAGTGCAGCTATAGTAATATATATTTGGCAATATGCTAAGCACTGATGGTAAGTTTCTCCTTCTAGACAAAGCCATCACCCCCTAATCCTCGTGCAGAAACAACGCTATATGATTAAGACCGCCAATTACACGCCAAAGAATCATGAATAGTCAAGAGATAGAAGCAAATTGTTGGTAAACAACTCACAGAAGGAGGTATGTTGACAAAGTGTTAAAAAATTAAAATAAAGAATCAAGTCATTCAAAAAAGTCTCTGATTAATCTGCAAACAGAAGTAAACGTCTAAATTTATTAGAACAGGTTATATACTACAACTGGATCATGCAGCTCTAGGTTTGACTACAATCCCAGTGCTGAGGACTCTTACTCAGATGAGGTTTTACTTCTCACCCCTGCAATAAGGAGTTCATAGGATCAAGCCTCAAACAATTATTCCTACATTTAGGAAACAGAGTGACAGTGAAGACATCCAGATCTTTTCATAATATATAGCTAGGTTGAACTGCACTCTCGAATGCTAAAAAGTGCCACCAAGGAATGCCCAGTAAACTTGTAATTAATTAGAATTGAGATAGTTAAGTTGACCGGCTTTTAGCTACAAAGAAATGTTGAAAGGAAAATATGAGCTGCACAGTAGTTTAGATCATATATGGAAACACTTATGTGCTTTTTACTAAAACTCATTTTGCTACTTCTCTGTTAAGTGTGTGCATCATGAGGTAACTTATCAGAATGCAAGATATGGTTTTATTTTTCATTTCATGAAGCTTTGGATGCAAATTGCAGCTAATAGAATTGTGGGGTTTGGTTCCCCCCCCCTTATCTTTTCTGTTCCTTAACATATTGAAGAACTGAAAAAGCACATATGTGAGTACAAAACTCTGATCAAAGGCAGAAACTTAGGTGGTAAATTTGCAATTTGTGCTAGTTGAGCAAGCTTCCTTAGCAGTCAGCTCTATTTAGCAACCAGTCCCTATGGCCTTTTGCAACATTAATTGCTGATTAACTGAACACATCAGATTATGTGGCTCAACCCCTGTAAACTGAAATAATTTTTATTTTGATACAGCTCAGGTGTGATTGCACCTGTTGGATCTCTAAGGACCACAAAAACATGTTGAGTTGTACATAGAACAAAAATAACTCCTGACTTTTTTAATCTATAAAATGTTTATAAAATTCTATTAATGGCTGCAATACAAGAATGGTAAGGTTGCACAGTGAAGCACTCAAAAAATCAGGAAATGTCAATGTTAACATGATCTGTGCAATTGTTTAAAAGAAAGTTTAGGCGAGTGAGCGCTATGACCTGTCTGTAATTGAAACCCTTAAGTTCCCCACCACCACCACCACCACTCAGCCCACAATAAAAAGACACCTTGGAAAAGCAAATGCATATTTTAAGTTCCAAAGGGACAACCATGTTAGTCTAGTTCAGTAAAACAAACAGAGTCCTCTGGCACTTAAAGAGTAACAAATTTATCTATAAATAAATAAAATTTGTTTTGTCTTTAAGTGCCACAGAACTCCTTGTTTGCATATTTTAAGAAGCCAATCTGTATCTGAGCTCCTCAGTGTATTACGAAGAGTATAAGCAATCTATAGGCACTGCTCTTCTAGAAGCTGTGAATTCCATTTGGTAATGGTTATGTCTCCTCACACCTTTCTCCCTTTGATTACCAAAGGACAGTCTCTGTGTAATTTAATTTACTGCTAGTTTAACCTGATAAAGCTCAAACAAATTTTCAGGAGTCATGGATCAGTGCCTTAACATCTCCCTTTGATCTTCAGCTTCCTCAATCCACTGCCCCCTACCGTGGTACTTCACAGTTTGTTTTCAATAATTAATGTGCTTGGACATCATTAGAAGCACCATGACTAGAGGGCATCATAATATCCTGTACAGTTAATTCAAGTGAATTCTTCATGTTGAGAGGTTTAAAAACAAAAAAAATACCTAGAACTTTGATCAGTCTTGCCTCAAAGATGCATAAAGGAAATCCATTCATCTAGCACTGTCTTTCTTAGCATTTCTCCAGGACAGAAGATCTAGGAATCCTACTGAATTACCTTCCTTGCTCTTTTTTTTCCTCCCCCCCTCTCCCTACAGAGCAGCATAATTGTAAATTGTTTGCCACTGCCATTTATCCGCTCATGGGATGGCCCTGTAGAGGTGTAGGCTTTGGTTAAATATTTGTTGGTATTTTTAAAGCTATATATAATATTGTAAAGGGCTTTTCCACCACTACTGGCTGGATTGCATGTGAATGTGGTTTGACAGAGAGATACAGGGGACAGGAATTTAAAGAGTGTTCTTTTGAGGGAAAACAAATAAGGAGTCCTGTGACACTTAAAGACTAACAAATTTGTTGCATGGGGTTTCGTGGGAGAAAATCCTACTTCATCAGATGCTTTGAAGATGGGAGAATTTACAGAATGAGAGGAAAATAAATGCAGGGAAGTGTAAGTCATGGGATCAGGTCAGACTATAACTGCAAGTCAGTGAAGTTAAGATTCAGATGCTGGAAAAGAGCATATAGATGAAGATGAGTTCAAATTATCTGTTATGAGACAAGCTTTCAGCTGCACAAAACTTCTCCTCAGGTCTGGGCCTTACCTCTCTCACCAACAAAAGTTGGTCCAATAAGAGAGATGACTATCAACCTTGTTCCTCTAACTTCTTAAAGATGTGTATATATATATATATATTTAAAGTGCCACAATGTGTACCTTTGGTGTACTTGCCTGAAGGAAAAATACATAGACTGCTTTTTCTGCATGTAAAACATGCGTTTTGACCAATTCATTATAATGGTTGCTTGTTACTTTATTTTTGCCCTTAATTTGAAACCTTCTGAACATTTTTCTTCTGGTTGAAACTTTGGTATAAGATACAGGACACAAGATACAGGCCAGTTTAAGTTTAATATAGGGCCTAATGCTGCTGCCTGTCACCATTTGTATTTGAATGCCTGAAGTACCCTTACAGCAATTGCTTAGGCTCTGATCCTGCCTGCAAAGATTTTGACACATGCTCCTCTTTACACACTGGATCATTCCATTCACTTAAAAGTTCAAAATTCTTCCGAGTCAAGCATGTACATCATTAGTGGGGCCCTATAGGAGAAACTTTACTCATGAAGATTCATAGGCTACTGGCAAATAGTAAATTAACCCTTGGCCACACCAAGCTTTGGCTAGTCCAAACTAAGAAATTTTTTAGGCCGGACTAGGCAAAGCTGAGTCCAGACTAGTAAAACCTGGTGGTTAGTCTGGATTTCCTTGCTTAGTTCTAAGCAAGCACGGGCAAGACTCAAAGTAATGACTAGTGAGAACTTAAAAAGTTCTAAGCCATTAGTTCAAACTAGCCATGCTTACTAGTTTGAACTAAAAAGTTAGTTCAAACTAGGACACGTGGCTAGTTTGAACTAAAAAGTCAGTTCAGAATAACCTCAGACTTTTTTAGTTCAGAATAGCAAGTCCGAACTAAAAAAGTAGATGTAGAAATGGCCATAGATTCAGACTCCAAGGTCAGAAGGAACCAGTATGATCATCTAGTCTGACCTCTTGCACACAGCAGGCCACAGAATCTCATCCACTCAATTCTGTAATAAACGTCTAACCTATGGCTGAGTTATTAAAGTCCTCAAACCATGATTTAAAGACTTTGAGATACGAAGAATCCACCAGTAAGTGATCTGTGTCCCATGCTACAAAAGGTGGTGAAAAACCCCCAGTGCCTTTGCCAATCTGCCCTGAGAGAATGTTCTTTCCCAACCACAGATGTGGCAATCAGTTAAACCATAAGCACGGGGGCAAGATTCACCAGCCAGATATGCAAGAAATAATTCTCTGTAATAACTCAGAACCCACCCCACCAAATGTCCCATCCCAGCCCATTGATATACCCACCACCAGTAGTCAAAGATCAGTCAATTGCCAAAA
This sequence comes from Podocnemis expansa, assembly GCA_007922195.1. Taxonomy (NCBI): domain Eukaryota; kingdom Metazoa; phylum Chordata; order Testudines; family Podocnemididae; genus Podocnemis; species Podocnemis expansa. Next base: position 8,679,921 of record ML682006.1, read on the forward strand.
TAGGCTGTCTCATCATACTATCCTTTCTATAAATGTATCAAGTTCAGTTTTAAAGTCAGCTATGATTTTGCCCCTACACCTTCCTTTGGGAGGATATTCCAGAACTTCACTCCCCAGATGCTTAGATAACTGCATCTGATTTCAAATCTAAACTTCCTGGTGGCCAGTTTATATCCATTTGTCCACATTGGCACTGAACATAAAAAATTCTTCTCCCTGCCTGTTATTTACCCCTCTAATGTTTTTATAGAGCACTATCATAGCTTTCTCCAACCTTTTTGACTAGTTTTACTATTACACTGGAACACAAGTCAACATTTTCCAGGTCTCTATGTCCCCAACCCACAGTTAGATGAACCATGTACCTATACGAGGAATCAAATCGATGAAGGTCATGCCCACATAAATTCAGTTGCAGAATTGGGCCTAAAGAACAACCTGTGTTTATTTAGTTTCTAGAGTGCAGATTTTGCAAACATCTCCCAGTATTAGTAATTTTACCTTTATTCCTATGTGTGATTGCAGGATCGGACTCTAGAAATAAAATCTATTTTAATTCATCAGTTGGATGTGTGTTTTGTGATGTTAGCTTAACCCTGGTTTCATTTTTTTGTAAAATAAATACAAAACAAAACTGTTCTAAAACAGACTAGGCATCTTTATTTTTCTTTTTAAAAGCAATAAGAATTAAATAAAAATTGTGAAAAATATTTGAATTCCTCTTAATTCCAAAATTTCAGTTTGTAAATTCATGACTGTTTCAGTTCCATGAAAAACCAACATAATTTTGTACTGTTTGATCAATAATGGCACAAAAAAAATATAATGTAAGCTGATGTCTGACACTTTTTAACTGAAGATCATTTTTGCTTTGAAATGAGGCAACTTTTTTTTTTTTCATATCTTCAAGTGGAATCAACTATTTTGTGAAGCTTTCATGGAAAAGTAATTCAGGGACTGAAAAATCCTTTTGAACTGACTGAGGATCCCCCCCCCCCGGGGGGGGTTTATTTAGGGAATTTCAATTTTAAGTAATTCTGTTATAGTATTCTTCTTAATCTGTTTGCGTTGGAGACAGTCAGACAATCACATGCCTCCTTTCTTTTCAGCCCCCACATCCTTTTCCTGCTTGCTTTTCTGTGACTGCTTTTGATTCAGCCCTACTCTCCTTGACACGTCCTTCTGTCAAGAGTCCCCAAGGGCTCCACACTTAGAACTCTCCTCATCTCCCTTTCTACTTTCAATTATCCTTTCCCATGGATAAGCCAGTTGTCACAAATCTAATCCTTAGTCCAACCCAACATCCCTGGCTTGCTTTCTGCTATCTCCCTTAGCCTTTCTTCTTTCATTCCATCCTCTTTGGCAGTGAACACCTACTGTCCTCTGAGTGACCCAAGCTTGGAGTCTTCTAATCATTTACGATTCTGCTTCCTTCATCTCCTTTTACATTCAGGCCTTAGTCAAGTCTGCCCCTATTTTCTAGCATCATCTCTAAAAAATGTTTTCCTCCCAATCTTTATTGCCAAGAATGTCCATGCTGTGCTAATTTCCAGCCTTTATTGCAATTGCGTTCCTGTGAAAGGCTTGCCTGCTTCCATCTCTCTTCCTTCAGTTCATCCAAATACAGCAGCAGCAGATTATTTTGCCTATGTGCAGCTTTGACAGTATCTTCAAGCTTTTCTATGTTGTATTTTATGTGGAGTGAAGAGAGAAAACACTCTCCTCTTCATTTACATCCACTTCTAGGCATATATTGAACAAAATTCTATTTGTGAATATCTAGTCTATCAAATCTGTAAATTCACTTAGGTGGTAATCCCCCAACAAATCTGAACTTCATGAATATTTGTTCAAGTAAAGTTCTGTTCACAGGAAAGGAAAATAGCATGACTACATGTGTAAATTCTGATTGAAGGAACCCAGGCATATAGCTATCTCAAAAGCTCATTGTGGCTCTGGGAGTCATGCAGTTGGGGAGCAGGAACATACCTAATGATTTAAACAACCAATTATGCAGTGTGAATTACACAAATGCAAATAAATAGCCAGCAGGCAGATAGCCCTTAAGAAATTCTTAAACTAACAAGTGTTCAGAAAAGCCATTCATTTAGTAACCTGGAATAACAAACACAGCCATTCAAATCAAAGGACTATGGGTTCAAAAGTGGTCACAGGTATAGATGACCCATTTCTAGGGTCTGTCCCAAACTTGTAATACCTTTGGCTTGATTTTGAGAAGTGCTAAACCCCTTCAATGCCTGCTGAAGTCAGTGGGAGATGCAGTTGGTAAGTATCTCTGGAAATAAGCCCATTTCTAAAGGCGTGCACACTGGGCTTGTGTGTTGAGAAAGTCCAAGTTCGAAAACTTTAACCATAGGTTCTGTTGTCAAATTTATAGTCCACATTCCCTCTCTGTGTGATATGGATGTTCCAGTAGCACTAAGGATTCGTTAGCTTGATACTCAGATGGTTATTTGCCTGTTTGCTCATGGAATGTACAGAAGCACAAGAAATGGAACTTGTCTATGGAAAGGAGGGGAAAAAATTATACATCAAGGCATAAGAACCTCTAAGGCTTTGGCTATACTGAAAATAATACACCACAAAGCAGCTTAACTCCCACATTTCAACTAAAGGGATGTTAAATAGCACTTTTTGTCCTAAATATAAATAAGAGTAGTTGCATTAAAAACATGTCAGCAGGTCACAGTTAGCCCTAGGGTTAAAGAGCAAAAGGTTCAAGAATATAAAATAGTGAATGTTTTCATTTGGATACAGGATGGCTTTAGGAGAAACTGAGCATGGTGTTTTGATCTCTTTACTGTTGAAGGTCTGGTATTTTGGATAAGACATTCTCAGATGTAAGGCAAGAAGGAATCATTATGATAATCTCTGAGTCCAAAGAACATATATGAAGCAGTGATCCTACCAAACTGACATTGGTATGGGATTTTTTCCCAAGGGAAGTAGAAACAAACAAGGAGCCCTGTGGCACTTAAAGACTAAAATTTATTTATTGCATGAGCTTTCATGGGAGAAAAATCCCACACTTACATAAAGGTCAGATTATTTGGAGAAATTATATTCCACCAGTGTAGAATATTTTTCTCTGTCATTTCAGCTGAATCAAAAAGGTATTGTTTAATTTCTTTTCTACCTTCTTTAATTTTGTTGTGTACTGTTTCCACATTCCCACTCTGAACCTAAGTGGTTCATGAGAAATGTATTTATCATGTGAATCTAGGACGATCAATCACAACCAATATTTGTGGGGGAAAATGGAGAGAGAGACATAATGCACATTTTAGTCCTGTGTAAACAGCACAAGCAGCCAAATTGTGCAGTCCTTCATCAAAGAAAATTTTCTCTCTTGTGTCTTTCTTAGTCAATTGCCTTTAATGAAAATGTTGGCAGAATAAACATGACAAAATTGAGCCTTACATTATCTTAAGTTTGTCCTTCATGATACTCTTTAGAATTCCAAGGATTCTTGATCAAACCTTAAATCTTAGTTCCACCCTTTCCCAGATTTATACCACCATATATCAGTCTGTCTAACAGATATAGCAGATCCTAAACCACTTGCTTGAACAGTCATCTTTCTTCTTTGAATTTGAGTTAATCATGTTTTAGTCAGCTACATATTCATCCCATGTCATCTTTATTCTTCATGTCCAGGTCTCTGAACTTGGTTTCAAGCTTCTGAGGCATTCCTGCAAACATAACAATATTATCTGAGCACTTAAGCTGCCAGAGGTATTCTCTGTTGATCTGCATACCACTATCTTCTCATATAACGTCTCATTAGAGTAATTCTGTAGGCAGGAGATGAATAGTTCTGCTAAACTGTCTCTTTATACAGATTTCTGCTTCATGAAGATCTCTGCACCACAGAAGATTGGCATCAATAGAAAAAATTCCTGCTATACTCCGTGTTTTCTGTACTCTGAAGCTGTGCATGCTAGATTGACAAAGCCAGATGGATACCCAGAAGCAGGGGTGTCGCTGCACTGGGGCCACCAGGCACAGGCCCTACATCTCTGGCCCACAGCCCACCCCAAAGGGGACTGTTTTGGCTCCAGGCCACTTCCGGCAAGCGGCAGCCACTCTGAGACGTCTCCTCCCTCTTGTGAGGAGCCAGAAGGACTGTCCCCCTCTTCAAGCCTCTTACAAGAGACTTGGAGGCAGGAACAGTCCCTGCGGCTCCTCACAAGCAGCAGCAGCCATCTCGGAGTGGCTGCTGGTCAGAGACTGCTCCTGACGCTTGTAAAAAGCAGCATGGACTGTCTCCAGCTCGAAGCCTCTTGCAGGACACTCAAAGCTGGATCAGGACCCTGCTGCTGCCGGCAAGTGGCAGCGACAGCAGCCAGATTGAGCCCTTGGGCAGGATCAGGGCCACGTGGGGCAGGCAGGCCCTGGGTCCAGACCCACCTCTAGTAACGCCCCTGCCCAGAAGTCAACTTCTACAGGACAAACCCAAGAAAGAAAAACAACAGAATGCCACTGGTCACCCCCTACAATCCCCAAGTCAAACCTCTGTAACATCATCATCAGGGATCTACAACCTATCCTGCAAGATGATCCTTCACTTTCCCAAATCTTGGGAGGCAGATCGCTCTTTGCTTACAGACAGCTCTCCAACCTTAAATAGACACTAATCAGCAACTACAGACCTTGCAACAGAAACAATAAAGCAGGTACATACCCCTGCAGCAAACCCTACTCCCAGCTCTGCCCACATAACACCACTAATGACCAGGGGCAGAGTTAATCAGATGGCTGCTCTCTGCCTCCCTGCTGAGGAAGGATCAAATCCCGCACAGGACCCAGGGCAGGAGGGGGGCCTGCTCTTCCTCCATGGGGAGACAGAGAGCGGCTGCCCCCATGGTGGGAGCTGTCCTGGCTGCATACCTGGGGACCCCACCAGCAATGATGGGAGCCAGCCCCAGCTGGAGACCATAAGAGCAGGAGCTGGTTTGGGCCTGGGGTCAATGAAGGCCTTCCTTAGAGGCAGCTCAAAAATCTGCCCATGCTAACACCACCATCATAGGACCTAATCAAAATAGCTACTGCATCAGGGGCTTATTCACCTGATCATCTAACAATGTGATATATGCCATCGTGTGTCAACAACGCCCCTCTGCCTTATACACCTGACAAGCCTGAGTATCCCTGAGCAAAGGAATAAATAGACACATCGGACATCAGAAGTAAGAAAATTAAAAAACCAGTAAGAAATCACTTTAATCTCCCAAACCATTCAGTAATGGAGTTCTCTCTAATTATCCTCAAACACATGTACTCTAGATAAAGGCTTCAAAGAGAGACTTCAGAGTCTGAATTCATATGCAAATTGGATTCCATCAACCTTGGTCTCAGTAAAGACAAACTGGCTTTTCCACTGCAGACTTTAAAAGTGCCACAGGCCCCTCCTTTCTTTTTCATTACTAAGACTGATTCTAACCTCTCTCAGCCTCACCATTTTCTGATAGGGTGGTTTTGAATCTATACAAATTTGATTTGCTTAAGTAATCTGACCTAATGCAGTGAAATATAATCACAGCATTTATCTTCCCCTCCCAGACTGCAAGTGTTTTTTCAATGGAAGTTTTCTCCACCCTGGCATCTGATGAAGTGGGACTTTGCCTATAAAAACTCATAAGAAAAATAAATTTGTTAGTCTTTAAAAGTGCCACAGGACTCCTTGTATATCACACCAGCATTGTGTAAAAATTACTTTCTTCCTTCTTTTCTTTTTAATTTGTATCCTCACCTAGCAGCTAAATATTTCCTATGTACCCTTGAATTATAAATTTTCATTTTTTAATTATTTCCTTCTCACAGGGAACGCATTTATAAAATACTAATGCAACCTTTTGCAAGTATGTTCATTTTGCTTAGTGTCCAAAGCAATCCTAGCTCAGCAAGAGTTTCTTGAAACTTTAACAGACAACGTAAATCCGTTTACTTAACAGATATCCTTGGATTTATATAATTTATGTGAATTTAGTATGATACTTAGAAATAAACTTGACCTTGAATTTTATTTCATATGACAGTAAACTGCAAGACAAAGTATATTTTGTAGAATAGAGTTTTACTTTTTTATTGTAACAAGTTACTCCTTGGGCTCCTCTTTAATGAAGAGGCTTGTAGTTCTGGACCTGTTTTAAAGACTTGCAAGCTGCTGTGTGGAAATGTGAAATTAAGCTTCAGAACAGATTTTCAGAAACCTCCACATCACTCCCCTACATTTAACTGCATTTTGTGGTGCTTAAGTTTTGACACACAAATATTCATAGTATTTCATGCAAATTGTATAGTAAACTAATGGAAAGACTCCCAATAACAAAGGAAAGTTGGATCAGACCCAGACTGCCTAATTAACTTATTCACACCTGGAAAGACAGTTTGCCAGCCCCCATTCAACTACTGTGCGTTCATAATTGCACAAACTGAAAAATAAGTATGCAGAAAGGTGTCTAAATATGGAGTCTGCTTTTGAAAACTTAAGGTCAACAAACAAAATTAGCCCAGTTTTTCCTTGGGTTGCTTTTTCTCCTGATTGTAGTTTGAAACAAAGCTCAGTCTCATGCTACACTTCAGGAAATGTCCCCAATATACTCTTGACAGCCTGCTTTTATATATCAAATTAACAACACTCATTTTAATGTTTTAGTAGAATGTAGTTAATTAACCAATGAGACATACAATGTGGTGACCCTTTCCAAAGAAAGGATTAAAAACCCCCAAAAGTTACTCAGTGCACAACTTGAGAAAAGCTGGCAAGAGGAGAAAAGACTGGTCTATAGTTTGATTTACTGATAGGTTGCCATGCATAGTTTTAAAATGTGATCCCTAGAATTTGTCATGTGAATCAGTGAACCAAATTAGCACTAATCCACATAGATTCACTGGGGATATCACCACAGCTATTGATCAATTGGAAAATATATTTCCTTAGTACCACTGAATATGTTTTACTGCATTCGAAATGTATTTCTCTAATGGAAGGGTTTCTGGAATAGCATTTGAGAAGGAATAGGTGTTGATCATTACTTTTTTCATTCATTGAGTGAGTTTAAGTCAGATGGTGGCTTTATTGCAAAGCGAAATAAATCTCCTGTCAACAACTTTTCACAGTAGCTAAGTGTAAATGAGCTTTGCCTGTGTGCATAGACAAACTGTCAAGTAATCTAGCTATGGTATTCAGACACCTGTCTTCCATTCAAACTCAGTCACAGAATGTGAACACTTTTCCTTTTGAATGGTGTGTTAAGCACACTGTAGGTGGTCTAAATTTGAACTCCTTTCTCAGGCAAAACTCCAGTGACTGAAGACAACATGGATTTATGATATTGCTCTTTTAACCGGATAACTGAGCTGATGAAAGAGTATCATTTTCATGGAAACTAAAATTTGCTCTATAATGTAACCTCAGTATATATTTTTTTGGCTATTTGCATAGTGCAGGGACGTCAAACATGCAGTCCACGAGCCAAATGCACCCCACAAACCTCTTCCATTTGGCCCAAGACTGCCCTCTGTGGCAGTGGCTCTCAACCTTTTGCAGGTTGTGATACACTTGCTGGCACATCACAATTCTACAGTACACACCAGCCCACCCCTCACAAGCCAAATCCAGTCATCTCCCCAGCTCTCTGCAACGCACTTACCACTGTGTGGCAACACAGTAATGTGTCCCAACACAGCGATTGAGAACCTCTGATCTGTGGGACCACATTCTCGTTCTCTCTTAGGGGGAAGGAGAAAGAGATTGGTATTGGGAAGCTCAGTTTCACATACACAGTACTCCGCAATGCCTCAAAAGTGCCGTAGTATTTTACTTTATGATATGTGCTGCCCGCTTGAGGTACATTTAAGTCCAATCTGACCTATCATAACAAATGAGTGTGACACACTTGAATACATGGTTCTTCAAAGACAGGCAACTTTTGTATATTCTGCACTAATCTTAGGTTGTTTTTCAATATGAGTCAGTATTTTATGCAGAATTACACTTGAATAAACTGTGTACTTTACAAATAGATTTGTGACTTGATTATGATTGCACTTAGATCTTACTGATTCTGTGTGCAATAAAACATACATTAATAAAGCACACCATTTAATTTAATGAATTACTGATATTTATAAGAAATTTAATTCAATTTACTTGTGTACATAGATAAGGCAGCACTTCTAAAGCAGTTACCATGTACATAGAGCCCATACTTCTCATACTTTTATCTCCAACCCTATGTAATACCTTTAATTTAAGGTATTTTATAAGACTAAGTAAAAATCAAGAGTCATATCAAATAGAAATCTCTCTCAAGAGGATTTGAATTTAAATTAAAAACACACTGGTAACGAATGTCACTATGTTTTTGTCTTAACTATAATTTGCAACTCTTATGGCAGCAGCATTTGGTTGGTTTTAGGAATGTGTAATCTCAAATACTTTCCTTGGAATATGAGCTATACAAATCATAATACAATTGAAAAATAGGGAGGGTTACTATCATCCTTTTTTAGTTTTATTAGTAAGAAGTGATATATTCAGAGCTGGACTTAAAAAAATGTTTCCATGCAAAAATATTTAAAATTGTTTTTTATTTCACAATATTTGAAATGAACTCTTCTTTTTAAAGAATTTTTCATGATTTAAGATTTTCAGAAATTTTACTGAAAAAAGTAAAACATTCAAGTGTCATCAAATTTTTTCTTCAACAAAAACTAGGATTTTGATTAATGACTTTTGCTGAGTTTTTCAGTAAAAATAGAAGAAATATTGGGGGGGGAGCACAGAATTTATAACAAAAATGTGGACATTTCACAAAAAAATTGATTAAAAATAACTTTTAAATTTGAAAAATGGTAGCAAGCACTAGGCAAACCCTAAAACTCAGCATGGCATCTATGGGTGAAAGAGGCCTTGAGAATTCAGACTGAAATGTTTCCATAGCTTTTGTGCTCTAGCCTCATTTCCTTCTTGCATAGTGGCAAATGGATATGCATAGGGTGGATGCATCAAGCATGCCTTTGCTCACCCTTCAGCACCCTCCCCCACCCAAATATTAAGCACAACTCTGCTCCCTGGCACACAAGAGGATGGACCTTGTCCATAGTCTACCAGACTCCAGCCTCTTCCTGATTTCATGCAGCAGAACTGGTTTGTTTCCATCACATCTAGGTAATGCCATGGTGTGCTGGGTATGTGGAGGCAAAGAGGGAGAATTTTGTGTCTCAGTATTTTTTAATCTAGTACACTGCTCTGCTTTCTTCCTCATTGATTCTAATTTTGTTTTGTTGAGTTTAAAGTGAACGATCTTTACATAAATCTTTAAAAATAATACAAACTGTCATTGCTGGGATTTTTGGGGGGGTGGCCTTTATGTTGCATTGTAAAATAATATTGTCTAAAGATTTGTGAGCTGTAAAACATTTTTGAAAGTAAATATGCTTTTCTAAGTAATATTCATTTTGCCACATTAGCTATAAAAAACTTCAAAGCAATAACTTTTGTATTAAGCAATAATTAAAACTATTATAGAATTGAAGCAGCTTGTACAAGCTTATTGCAGCTTTCTACCTTGTTCGTTACCATGTCCCTCCTCCTATTGTGTAAAGTTACTTTACTGGAAACGAAAAACAGTTAATTTCCTACAGCACAGTACTGTAGGGTAACAAGTCATTGAAAATCAGTCAAGAAAATGAAGAGAAAGGAAATAATATCACAAAAGCATTTCTTATTATTAATTTTTTTTAAATGAAGAAACATATAAAACTGAACATGGCCCAGTTTATCTCCACGCTTTAAAATGTACTCCATGGCAAATTAAGAGTTTGATCCTGCAACATCTTATTCTGTGGAACTTCCCTTTAAATTAGTGGTAGTCTGTGTATGGATGGCTCTAAGGATCATACCAAAATGTCAGTTACAACTGCAAAAACAAAGCATCTAGTTTGGGCCTGATTATGCAAACACATAGGCACATGCATGGACACAGGTAAAGTTTCTGAAGTTCATGGTTGCAAGACTGGGACCAGATTCAGCAGTTTATCACCTAGAACAGAAGTCATCTCTTAAAATAATTGTTGTATTTTCCTTTGAAACAAGGTAAAACCAAAAAAAAAAAAAAAAAAAAAATCCCTTCTTCATAGGAGAAGAGAGTTTTATTCACGGTGACGTAAGCTCTCTCCACAGAGAGACCCACTGAAGTCTGCAGGAGTATTAGTGGAGTAAGATGCTATTCACCATCAGTGAAGCCATCAGAGTCTGGCTGTGGTGGGACTACAAGCCAGTAAATTCACTGGTGATTGGAGTCTCTTCCAACTAGAGGGGACCCACAGAAAAGTGAATATTAATAGGCATCTGGCCTTTATAGGGAAACAGAAAAAGCATAGAAGATTCTCCTGTGGAAAGAAACCTACAGAGAGCACATCAGGCTCTTGGGGAAAAGGGAAAGTCCTGGGACAGGCTTAAAGAAGCAAGGAGTCAAGTAGGAGGATCCACAGGAAAAAGATTCGACTTCTGTGAGAAGGCCCTATGGTGCTGTCTTGTAAAAACGCTTCAGTGAAATCTGAGAGGGGAGGGAGAGTGGTTGATTCAGCAGAGAAAGGAGAAGAGATGGCAAGATCTAGGAAGGAACCAAAAACCTGAGAACCAACAGGAAGGTGCTGTGTTAAGCACAGGCTGGGGGGAAGCAGTGAAAACAACAGTGTATCTGACAAACCAGCTCTTGCTGTTTAATATAGGAGTCTTGGACCAGAATCCAGAGTGGATGATGAGCCAGTTCCCTTACTAGCCCCTGAGGAGGGAGTATTCAAACCCAAAAGAAAGAATATTGAGTCTATGGTGGGACTGAAGACTGACTCAATGGATGGATGAGAAATAGCCAAACCAAGTGGGGAGAGGAAGGGACGGCAGAGCTGAGTCCCTTTTGTGTTAAGATGTGTTATGAACTTTCAGTTGGACCTTCTTGTTATCCCAAAATGGACTGAATTTTATGTGGCAGATGGGGAGTCATGGAAGACCCAGCAAGTGGCAGATGGTCTACACAAGGTGCCAGAGACTAAGACCTTTTGCAGCATTGTAGCTTGTCACAGGGGGCACTTCTAGCAGTGAATACACTCTGTTATGTTGGCTGTATATATATCCAGCCCAGATGAATACGAGATAGTCCATAACCTTTGGAACTCTCTCAAGGTGCAGTAATTTGGGAAACAGTACATTGATGTCATTTGCATCCCTATGCCCCACTTTTTTTTTCCCCTCATTCTTCTACACTATCATTTGGGAATTAGCAGTTAAGCACAAACAAAAGTCTGCCAGTGATCAGTACTACACATTTTAGATATCTGATAGCAAACAAGCAAATGGCTGCATGTTCCACTTGGTGGATAGCCCTTACTGTGGGTTTTACGTTGAATGCAGTCATACAGCCTCTGAGAATAGGGAAGAATGTAATATATATCTTTAATAATAAAACTGTCATCTAAAAAGTGGGGATTAAGAAATGATGATAATTCTAGAATTCCATCTTGAGCTATTCTGACTTAACACATCAAATTGAGAAAATGGCTCCTACCACCTACCCAGTTACTGCTAATAATGGCGGGTAGTTGGATGTACAGTAGAATGCAATGGTCTCTCCTGTAACAATTAAAAATATGCTTCTCTTCTTAAACTGATTAGACAGGCTTGTGTTAAATTACATTTCCTGGCTAGGCTTTTCCCCTGAACATTGACTTCACCTACATTCCTTATTCAGGCAAAATGCCAACTGACTCTAGTGAGAATTTTGCCAAAAATGAGGCCTACAGTTTGGGTCCTGTGTGTCTGGTTCCAGTAGTTACTGGAAGAGTTGCTATGCAATTATTTGGTCTTGCTCTTCTAATAGAAATATTTATGAAAAGTACATAGTTTAAATAAGTCACAAGGAGGTGCTTAGCCTGAAATAGTGGGCAAGGCCTAATCCAACACACAGTGAAATGAATGAGAGTCTTTCCATTGATGTTCAGTGGCAAATGGATCAGGCAACCAAAAAAGGCCCATAGTTTATGACTGAATCTGAAAGCATGAGCTGTGCAGCAATACTCAGAATTACAGTCAAATTATAATAATTTCAAACTGTGGCTTGGGTTAAAAGCTCTTTGTAAGCTATTTTTTACTTCATGAGGCAAAAAATACTAAAAGTCCAGGAGTTTTTCCTACTGACATCAGTGGAGCCAAGATTTCACAAAATATATTTGCATATAAGCCCAATCCTGCTTCCACTGTGATCAGCAGCAGAACTCCCAAGACTTTAGTGGGAGGAGGATCAGGCCCATGTATGCACAGATTTCCTATTCTCAGATCTTCAGGGGCTGGTGGAGGTCTGATGCCCTTACAGCTTTCATTTACACGCCTCCATTTGTTCTTTCCAGTCTCCCTTTTTTGCTTGGTATGGCACCAGCCACAAGAGGGAATGCAGATTTCTGTGCATCTGATGCTCCTCTATGACTCAGAGCCTGCCCTATCAGCCATGTCCTGGTATGGACAGCGGATTTACTTGGGTTCTTCTAGTACAGATCAACTGTGAGGGATTTTATTGGCTTGCTACCACAAAAGCAGACTGCCTGCCATAAGTGAAATCTCCAGTGCATATACTAATTATTCTACTTTCCACCTCCTGACTGAAGGGGGCCATTTTCATTTGGCAGATGAAAACCTATTGCAATTCACTTAGTAGCTCCTTTGCCTCACTTCGTTTGTCTATTGCTGTGAAAACAGGAAGGATGACAGGAAGGGTGGTGCTGTTACTAGATCTCTCAGGTTGAGCTAACGGCTTATATATCATTGTTTTTAGATGTGTTAAAAAAAAAAAAAACAAAAAAAAAAACCACTCACCAAAGGGCTAGGATCTCATTTCCCATGTACTGGTAGGAATTTACTGCCTGTTTTCCTACTTCCCAACTTTCACTAAACCAAAATGTCTCTCATAGAGGTTAGTGGAGGTTTTGTCTAAGTTCTGATCTTGGAAAGTGTTGAGTACTCTCAACTTATGGGAGACGTTTCCCCTTCGTGAGGAAACGAAGATGCTGCTCATCTTGCCAGATGAGGCCCTAATTTGTAGACTCTGTTCAAGAGTAAACAATGAAACTTGTTTAATTAAGAGTATTTCTCATTTCGATGGTTACAGGCTACCCAATGAGGAAGGCGATAAGAGCCTGACATCACTAATGTAATTTACAAAGGAACAAAATAACTCATTACACATTGCAAAGTCTATATTATTTGCTTTATATTATAAAGGAGTTTTTTTTTTTTTTTTTAAAAGCATGGTGGGGTGAGAGAGGGAGAGAGAATGAATCTCTTTGGAAGCATACTGTTACAGAAAAACTACATTTCACTGTGATAATAATGACCAATGTGACATTGACTTTCATTTAAGCCCTTATATGACATTCTTTGGTGAACCAGAATCAGAAAATAGCTGTACCATTCTCTGTCTCCTTGTCAGCTAATATTAAAAGGTTCTTAGGTCACATACTGACCTTGCTTCAACAGAATAATGATTCCGCTAAATTAAGATGGTCAATTTCTGCATGAAGACTAGCCCTAAGTGGTAGCGCTTGAGTCCTACTCCAAGAAAGAACAATGGTATTCTGCAGATGTGTTTACCAGGTGTAGAATGGTTCATACCCCTCCTCTACAAAAAAAGAAATTGCCATTAAACAAGAGTCCTTGAATCCCAATTCTTCACCATAAGTAGTCACGTGCACCTGGGTCATCAGTCAAATTCTACACATCTGTTGTGTTCAAAGTTAGGGATCAATATGAAGGAATTAAAACTCTTGCAGAATTTTACACAAGAGGCTGTGGTTTTCTAATCGGCAAAGGGAAATGTGTGCCTAGCTCCCACCTATGGCTTATATTACTTGAACTGTAACAGGAGATAAGTTTTATTAATGCTTCCACTGGAAAACATTGAAATTGATTAAGGTTTATCAGGAAAGATATCTTCTTTCTACAAAACAGGTTAAAAACCTTAGAATTATTTATATTATAGCATATTGAAATGTTTAGCTTCTGTACTTTTCAGTTCCCTACATAAGCTGACTCTCTCCGTGCACAATATATATAGTTAATAAGCTGTTTAATGCTTTACAATGAACTCAATCTTGGCCATAAAGAAGTGATTATTCTTGCAAAAGGATATGAGAAGAGAAAGGGTTGGTAGCTTAATAGACTGTTTTATTCAGTTTGGGGGAAAGTAGTGTTGCAATGAAAAATGTTCTTTAAATTTTTACATAATCCTCAAAATTCATATTCAAAATAGATTTTCCTCTACAAGAATTAACAGTAGAAACTACTGGGGCCTGATACTGATCTTGTTGAAGCCAGTGACAAAACTACTTATTCTCCTTACATCACCATCTTAGTGCAGTAGGGTTGCATTTCAGTTTTTTTTTTATTGCCAAAAGGAGAAAAGGCAACTACTTCATGTAGCATTAAAAATAAAGCAGACAAGAGAGTGTATTGGTGGGGGGACAAAAACATGCACTCCACAGCTAGCAGCCATTCTATCTAAACTGATTTCACACCCGAGATCACACAGACTCACAGTCGTGCTCTCTCCATAGGCTGCCAGCAAACAAAAGCAAGCATGGGCCCTGCAAGCACCTCTCTACAGAGGAACTGATACTGGGATGATGTAAGTGAGAACAAAATTTGGCTTTTGAATTATACAAGTCCATACAGTTTTTTCTGCAGCTACACACAACTTGTTCAAGTGCAAGTTGAACACAGCACAGTGAATTAAGCTGATATTCACCCTTATTTTAGCCTCATTGTTCATTTTGCAACTCCCTGTCTCATTCTTTTCATGGCATTTTAACTGAAAAGTGCAAGGACATGCATGCACATACATAGTGGCCTAATTCACCACCTAATTTGTGTGCTGAATGGGGCAAGAGCTCTGTACAAACCATGGTAGTGTCCGTAATGCTTCTTCCAAGGAAGAGTTCTGAGACGCATTTGAGATCTCTCATCACCCATTGCACACAACAGTATGGAAAGAGGGGCACATGCCTTTTGGACAGAGTCAGAAGGATTTGCATAGAGAAAATTCTATAGCCAAAGAATAGTGATTTATAAGTAGTCCACTGGTGATGACAATAGTCCCACTTACAGACGTGGCGCAGTCCATTGCCACTTCTGGCTAGGGCCACACCTTAAGCACAGGTCTGCCTGAAAACCTTGCTGGGTATATCTACAAAACTTTGGTATCAGAGTTCTATGAAGCTCAAGTAAAACTTGGAGAAATTATGCAAATTAAATAATACCAGTAAAGTTCACCATCTCTTACATGAACTGAAATCAGTGGCTATTTCACAGCTTTAGGGGTAATCACAATACAACTCCACTAAATCCCAAAGCTGCACTGCCATTAGTTTCGAGAGAGTCATTCTCCAAGGATTATGAGGAATTTAGCTGAATGAAGAAATGATTAACACAGTGGAGATCCTCAGCTTCTCATCTGAATTCTTGATGTCTGTGCCAGGTACACAGTGCCAAAACCCCAAAGAGAAAAAATAAAATATCTGTGGAATGAAACTTCGTTTGGCATTTACAGATCATGTATGTAAGTGGAAATAAGGGATTTGCAGAAGAATGGGGCAGAGTTACATTTCTATAATTTCAAAACTGGTTTACCTAAAAGGGATTCATATAAAACACAACTGTGAAAATAAAACTGCTCTTCTCACTACTGGCAATGAAATGGAATGTGATGTATTAGCCTATGGACTTAATTATCAGTGTAAACAGAAAATCTCTCATCTCAGTTGATGACATTGATTTCAGTTTGCTCTGAGCAACAGAAATCCTCACAATTTACTGGATTTTTTTTATCAGATTATGATATGGAATATGCATGTGTTCAACAGCAAAGCTGGAAATTTAAAAGTCATTAGCCGACTGCATCTGACATTTTAGGTATTCTACAGAACTACTAAGTTGACAAGTTTTATTACTTGTCAAAAAAAATTTGCAAAAGAACATTCTTTTTCTTCCCTAGGGATGGCATATAAGGATCTTTGAATAGATTTTATTTTTTACTAATTAAATTTCCCACAGATATTCTCTAGTCTTCTTCTATTGATGTTTGTTGATGGTTCTAGTGTTATTCTACTTAGTTCCAGTGTTAATTTCAGAGTACATTTTTCATATGGCTGCCAGAAATCTTATTATTCATCTATACACTAAACAAGCTCATTTTGCCCTAGGCACCTAACCCAGTGAACACACTGGGTATTGTTCAAAGGCACCCCGGTCCTGGGAGGTTGTTATTTGTTAACAGCAAGAGAACTAGCCTCACTAAGCTTCCACATAGGTTCGACTATTCCTAAATGTTTTGCCTGCCACTTCCTCCCTGTCTCTGCTCCTTCTTGTATCACAGATGCCTTAATATTTTTCTATAACTGTTTTAGACATATGGACCTACCTGGTTTGGTTGCCAGGATGAGTTAGCAGATTAGCACTGAATCTTTAAATGTGATCCTAGAACTTGACGTCCTGCCACAGGCCTCTGATGGAAATATACAGAGTTCGAGGAAGGGGAAGAGCATATTCGGACGTCGACTGGCTGACCTAGTGAGGAGGGCTTTAAACTAGGTCTGATGGGGGAAGGAGACCAAAGCCCACAGGTAAGTGACAATGTGGGAGACCAGGGGGAAGGGATGGAACTTGGGGGGTGCTGGGGCTGTAACTCCAGGGATAGAAGAGAGGGTAGTTGGAACATGCAGGTGGAATCAAATAATCATCTTAGGTGCTCTAATGAAGCCCTAATATCTGAGGTAAGTGGGGGAGGTCAACACCAAGAGAAAATGCAGGGAGGTAGATACAATAGAATTGAATGTCAAAATGGGAAAGTAGGGCAATGGGCCTGGTGTCTTAGGTGCCTATACATGAATGTGAAGAGCCTGGGAAGCAAACAGGAAGAATTGGTGGTACTGGCGCAGACAAAGAACTATGATATAATTGGGATAACAGAGACATGGTGGGATAGTTTGCATGACTGGAGCTCTGCAATGGATGGGTATAAACTGTTCAGGAAGGACAGGCAGGGAAGGAGAGGGGGAGGAGTAGCACTATATGTAAAAGAGCTCTATGACTGCTCAGAGCTCCATTATGAAAGTGGAAACAAGCCAGTTGAAAGTCTGTGGGTTAAGTTTCGAGGGGAGAGCAACAAGAGGGATGTTGTGGTGGGTGTCTGCTATAGACCTCCAGATCAGAAGGAGGTGGTGGATGAGGCATTCTGTGGACGACTGGCAGAAGTTTCCAGATCACAGGCCCTGGTTCTCATGGGGGACTTCAATTACCCTGACATCTGCTGAGAGGCTAATACAGCAGTGCACAGGCAATCTAGGGAGTTTTTGGAGAGTACTGAGGACAACTTCCTGGTACAAATGCTGGAGGAACCAACTAGGGGCCTTGCACCTCTTTACCTGCTGCTCACAAATAGAGAAGAATCTATCAGGGAAGTAGAAGTGACCTGGGTAGCAGTGACCATGAGATGATTGAGTTCAAGATGCTGATTAAAGGAAAGAAGCAAAACACAGACCCTGGACTTCAGAAAAGCAGATTTTGGGTCCCTCAGGGAACGGATGGGCAGGATCCCTTGGGAGGCTGATCTGAAGGGGAAATGTGTCCAAGAGAGTTAGCTGCATTTTAAAGAAACCCTGTTAAGGGCACAGGAAGATACCATTCCGATAAAGAGAAAGTACAGCAAATGTGGAAGGCACCCAGAGTAGCTTAATGGAGAGCTCTGCACTGAGCGGAAGCAAAAAAAGGAAGCTTACAGGAAGTGGAAGCTAGGACAGATGACTAAGAAGGCATATAAAGACATTGCTCGGGACTGCAGGGATAAAATCAGAAAGGCCAAAGGAGAAATGGAGTTGCGGCTAGCAAGGGATGTGAAGGATAACAGGAAGGGGTTCTACAAGTATATCAATAACAAGAAGAGGATCAGGGATGGTGTAGGTCCCTTACTGAATGGGGCAGGTATCCTCATGACAGAGGATGAGGAAAAAGCCGAAGCGCTCAATGCTTTTTTTACTTCAGTTTTCACAGGCAGGGTCAGCTCCCAGCCCACTACACTAGGTAAGGTAGATTGGAGAGAAGAAGAGAGGCCCTTGGTGACGGAAGGTCAGGTTAGGGACTGCTTAAAGAAGCTAGATGTGCATAAGTCCATGGAGCTGGATGAACTGCATCCAAGGGTGCTGAGGGAGCTGTCAGATGAGATAGCAGTACCATTGGCCATTATCTTTGAAAACTCATGGTGAAGGGGGGAGGTGACAAAGGACTGGAAAAAAGCAAATATAGTGCCAATCTTCAAGAAAGGGCAAAAGGAGGATCCAGGGAATTACAGACCTGTCAGCCTCACCTCAATCCCTGGAAAAATCATGGAGCAGCTTCTCAAAGAATCCGTCCTGAAACACTTGGAGGAAAATAGAGTGATCAGGAACACTCAGCATGGATTCATCAAGGGTAAATCATGCCTGACCAACCTCATCACCTTCTATGATGAGATGACTGGATTTGTGGATGCGGGAAGAGCCATTGATGTGACATATCTCGACTTTAGCAAGGCTTTTGATACAGTTTCCCACAGCATTCTCATTGTCAAATTAAGGAGGTATGGGTTGGATGCATGGACTGTAAGGTGGATAAAAAACTGGCTAGATCAACGGTTTCAGCACATAGGAATCAATGGCTCCATGTCAAGTTGGCAACCAGTAACAAGTGGTGTGCCCCAGGGGTCGATCCTGGGGCCAGTTCTGTTCATTATCTTCATTAATGATCTGGATGATGGGATAGATTGCACACTTCGTAAGTTTGCGGATGATACCAAACTGGGGGGAACGGTAGACACCCTGGAGGGCAGAACAGGATTCAGGGAGACCTTGACAAATTACAGCAGTGGGCCAATAGAAATCTCATGAGATTCAACACAGACAAGTGTAAAATCCTGCACTTGGGACAAAAAAACCCCATGCACTGCTACAGGCTGGGGAGTGATCAGCTAAATAGCAGCACTGGAAAAAAGGACCTGGGAGTCATGGTGGATGGGAAGCTGGATACGAGTCAGCAGTGTGCTCTTGCTGCCAAAAAGGCCAATGGCATACTTGGCTGCATCAGAAGAAGTGTTGTGAGGCCACATCTGGAATACTGTGTCCAGTTTTGGGCTCCCCACTACAAAAAGGACATGGACAAATTAGAGAGAGTCCAGTGGAGGGCAACAAAAATGATCAAAGGGCTGGAGCACAAGCCCTATGAAGAAAGGCTGAAGGAACTAGGCTTATTTAGCCTGCAGGAGAGAAGACTGAGGGGGGATTTGATAGGAACCTTCAACTACTTGAAGGGATGCTCCAAGGAGGATGGAGCTTGACTGTTCTCAGTAGTAAACGAGGACAGAACGAGGAGCAATGGTTTCAAGTTACAGCTGGGGAGGTCCAGGCTGGATATTAGGAAAAGCTTTCTTACTAGGCGAGTAGTGAAGCATTGGAATAAGCTACCTAGGGAGGTGGTGGAATCTCAGTCTTTGGAGGTGTTCAAGGCCCAGCTGGACAAAACCCTGGCTGGGATAATCTAGTGGGAGTGGTCCTGCTTTTTTGGCAGGGGGTTGGACTAGATGACCTCGTGGGGTCCCTTCCAACCCCTATGATTCTAGTTCAATTTCATAAGTTTTTATAAAAATGACTAGACATTCTCAACCCTACTCAGGCCACTTTGCAAAGCGTAAGAGAGAAAAGTAGCTTTAACACGGCCAGAGATGGTCAGTGAAGAATTCCCTTGCCCAGAAATCAGTGTAATGGTAGGGGATGGGGATATTCTAAGGCAGAACAGGGCTCAGCTATGCCTGATCCTTCACTGGCATCAAAGCATATGCCAATGATGGAAGCTGTGGTATATCACAATGCTTCTGCTATGACCAAGCTACCATTGCCTGCAGCCACCTCTCTCCTTATATTCAAGTGCAGATGAAATGTAATGGAAAATCTGGACCACAGACTTTAATAGAGAATGGAGTACATTCCTATCAAGGTGTTTTGAACAAACCAATAGGATTCTATAGCCAGTGCATAATTCCCCTCACATGACTTCAGTGCAATGTTATGTTCAATTAAATTCTATAGCATTTTCCCATATGCATTGTCTGGTTCAAGGGATTTCTGGTTAAAACGACTGAGAATAAAGGATGAAATGAATACTTAAAAAAAAAAAAGCAGTCAACATTGGTCTGACTCTGCCCCTATAAACCTCAATACAGGACACTTTAGAAAATCCCTCTGATTTTTAATCTCATAGGAAAACAATCCCATCTCTTGGTATGCAATACAACTCAACAGGGAAGTTTAAAAATTGCTCACGCCAAATAAATATATTTTTAAAATGGAGAGATTTGACTCTTTTATACAGAAAATGGGTTACTACTGAAAATAAAACATCAACACAAGCACATCTTTGTGAAAGTACAGTAGTGTGTATATATATAGCATTGCTCTGGCTTGATTAGTTAATTAAACTCTCTGCCAAACAGTCTAATAACAGAAATTCAGTTAAATGAGTTCTTCAATCAGCAAGTAGTTTCCTATATTCTATTAAAGGCAAATAGGAAACAAACATTGCCCTGAAATAGGAGAGCAAAATGAGCAAATAGTACACTGAGGTTATCTGTGTTACCTGTATTTTGGCATTAAAAAATAAATTAAAAATGGGATGTGCATTTCCTTTATATCTTCAGAGAGCAGCTGGCATTCTGGCACTTTATGTTGCTATATTGTCTGATGTGAAATGACATGGAAACCAATTTATGTCACCTAAATGACTGTCCATTGACAACACAAATTGCCTGGCACACATTTACAGCTGGGTACAGTTTAAATAGCAGGTTTCCCCTTAAAAAGCAACAGCATTTCATAGTGTCCATATGATTTGTGGACTTCTTGTCAGACTAATTTACCAGTCATATAACAATACAACAATCTTCCTTAGAAGCAAAGATATTAAAGACAGTAAATAAGTAATTACGTTAAGATTTTCAAAGCAGTCTTGGGCATTTGGACATATAGCCCCAAATGTAATGGAAAATGCATCTAAATCCTCTAGACTACTTTGCAAATCAAGGCTAGTTTTTAAAAATCCCCATTGAAGTTGTATTTGACAATAAAAAGACCATGTGAGAAAAGCTATTGTTTTAACTGAAGTATCACCTTAATGTCAATGCGTATTATTATTACTGATATTATACTTTTGGTTTTGCTGTGGAACTAGAGCAGTAGCACTGTGGAAGCCAAAAAGAGGGTGCACATACACTTTTTAATTCAGCTAACAACAAGAGAGATGGATCTTGGGCATCCTTCAGATGCCATTGGCTAGGTCAGGCAATCAGCAAATCTGCACTTGGATTCAACTGCCAGGACAACTAGGGCACAACTACCTGGATGTTTGTGAAAGAATCCTTGACAGAAAGGACAAGGAGAAAGAGTCCAAAATCTTATGCTGAAGATTCTGTGACAAGTTTGTGATGCAAGAGCTCTCCCTTTCTCTGAGAGAGAAGAGGGTTAGAGCAGGGAGGGAAGAAACAGCCCAATCTGCATATGTTGTAGTCTATGCACCTGGCACAAATTAAGAGACTCACCAAGGACCACAGTGACTGATCCACCCCGGTTGCCCATATGTTAAATCCCCTGGCCCAGATCATACAGAGGCATGCTGACTTGGCAGTGTGTGTATTGGAAGCTAAAATTTAAGACTTCAAATATCAGGCCATCAGGCCAACATCTTTCTTCAGCATTAATGCGGCTACTTATTCTGAAATGCCTCCACTCACACAAAATCAAGATGTTGAGAATAAAATTAATCAAGGCACCAACAGACATGTGAAGAAGAAATTTCTGAATTGCCTATACACCAGTGCTAGGAGCCTGGGTCACAAATGTTAGAAATTAGAATCTCTCATTTATGAACATAAATTTTATCTATTTGGTATTACTGAAATCCAGAAGGATAATTCACCCAACCAGAACGTTGAAATCAAAGGTTACAGCTGACTTTCTAAGGAAAGAGTAAGCAAATTGGGAAGGGAAGTGGCACCAGCACCCTGTCAAAAATGGTATTACCTGTTTCTGAATGGTAACTGGTAACATACAAGAAAATTATCTTGGATGTTTACATATCAATAACCTAACAGACAAAGCAAAAGATGGGGTATCAGTTTGTGTCTGCTACAGACCAACATACCACACTAGGAAAAAGTTACATAATCATGGGGGACTTTGATTTGAGTGACATGCTTTTGGTCTCATGTTGCCAATATTAAAATATCCTTGAAATTTCTAAACACTATTGATGACAGTTTCCTACTGAAAGAGTGTTTCAGCTAATATGGGGAAATTCTTTATTAGACCTTGTCCTAAGAGAGAGACAAAGGAATTGAAAATTAATTGTAGAACAGGCACAAGGGATCAGGACAATCACATGTATAATGTGCAAGCAGAATAAAGTCCAGATCAATATTATATACACTTGATGCTTTGATAGGATCCAGTTTCAAAAGGTGAAAACAATTATGAGTCATATCAGTTGGGAGGAAGAATTTCATCATAAAAAAAGTCAATGGTAATTGGGAATCATTTAAGAACAATCTATTATGCTTCCAAAAATACACAATCCCACAGAGGAAGAAAGCTGTGCTGGTTAAAATCTTGACCTGGTTTAGAGAGGAAGTAAAGGAAGCTTAAAAAAATAATAATAATATATAACTAAGGAAAGAAAGGGGAGATTGATAGTAATGACTATAAATCAGAAGTTAAGAACTAGAAAATTGATTAAAGAAGTAAAGGAGAAACCTGTGACCAGTAGAGTTAAGACAATAAGGAGTTTTTAAAATATATTTGGAACAAATGAATCTTATTTGTTCATTGGTCCATTACTGGATGAAAATGGTAGAATCATCAACAACAATGCAGGAAAGATGAAAATGTTAAATAAATATTCTGTTCTATACATAAGGGAAGAAACAGATTATATAGTCTTAGCTTATAATGATAACACTGTTCCATTTCTATCTCAAATTTCTATTCCCTTACTATCTCTATAGGATGTTAAATGGAAACTAATAAAGTTAGACATTTTTAAATCAGGAGGTCTTGATAACTTGCATCCAAAAGTTTTAAAAGAGCTGGCCGAGGAGCTTACCGGACAGTTAATGTTGACTTTCAATAGGTCTTGGAGCTATTGAAGCTGGGGAAGTTCCAAAAGACTGGAAGAAAGCAAATGCTGTGGCAATTTTATAAAGGGTAAATGGAATGACCTGGATAATTATAGGCCTGTCAGTCTGATGTCTATCCGAAGACGACAACAGAATGGCTGGTACAGTACTTGTTTAATAAAGAATTAAAGAAGGGTAATGTAATTAATGCCAATCAACATGGATTTATGGAAAATAGATCTTGTCAGACTAACTTAGTATATTTTGAAAAGATTACAAGCTCGTTTATTAAAGATAACAGTGTCACCATAATACACTTAGACTTTGGTAAGGTGTTTGATCTGGTACTCCATAACATTGTGATTGAAACACTAAAATAATATAAAATGAACACGGTACACATTAAATAGATTAAAAACTGGCTAAAAGCTAGATCTCAAAATGTAAATATAACTATACATGAAAACTATACATTGTCATCAAGCAAGTGTGTTTCCAGTAGAGTCCCTCAGGGAATGGTTCTTTTTCCAGTGCTACTGAACAGTTTTACCAATGATCTGGAAGAAAACACAAAATATGCAGATGACACAGAAATTGAAGAATCGTAAATAATGAAGAGGAGAGGTCTGATTGAGAACCACTGTAATCATGTGATCAACTGGGAGGAAAAAATATGAATTTTTATTATGTTTAAATGTAAATATGTACAGCTAGGAACAAAGAATGCAGACTAGCCATACAAGATGGGAGACTCTATTCTGGGAAACAGGGGTTCTGAAAAAGATTTGGGGAACATAGTAGAATCCAGTGATCATGAGCCCCCCAAATAACTCTGTGACCAAAAGGGTTAATGCAATCCTGAGATGCACAGAGAAGAGAATCTCAAATAGAAATCTAGAGACTGCTTCACCTCTGTATCTGGGACTTTCATGGCTGCTGCTGGAAGACCATGTCCAGTTCTGGTGTCCACAATTCAAGAAGAATGTTGATAAATTGGAGAGGATTTAGGAAAGAGCCACTAGAATGATTCAAGAATTAGAGAACATGCCTTATAGTAATAGAATTCCTTTAGTCTATCTATTTAGCTTAACAAAGAGTAGATTACAGTCTATAAATATCTACATGGGGAACAAATATTTACTAATGAGCTCTTCAATCTAGGAGAGAATCGTATAAAATGATTCAACTCCTAGAAATTGAAGCTAGACAAATTCAGATAGGAAATAAGGCATAATTTTTTGACAATGAGGGTAATCAACCATTCAAACAATTTATCAAGAGTCATGGTGGATTCCCCATCACTGATATTTTTTAAATCAAGATTAGATTTTTACTAAAAGATCTGTTCTAGTATAATTTTGGTTACCAGAAGCTGAGAATGGATGATGAGATGGATCACTTGACAATTACCTGTTCTGTTCATTCCCTCTGAAGCAACTGACATTGGCCACTGTCAGAAACCCATTGGCCTAAACCAGTATGACCGTTCTTATGGAAGTTCTATGGCCTGTGTTATATAGGAGGCCAGACTAGATGATCACAATGGCTTTGGAATCTATGAAAGCTATATGATTTTAAGCTGAAGTTTATGGTTATACACAAATTATTTGCAAATAAATGTATTAAACAATTTGTATTAAGCATTACACACAAAGCTGCACAGAATTTGTTAGCTATGCACATTTGCACTGCAATTTTGCACCAGCTGGACTACAACAGTGAAAAAGAACCCAAAACAAAAACATTATAGCCAGGATCTAAAATCGTACTCCAGCAAACTGTTCCATGTAGGTGCAAGGTTCCGACCACATTACATGTCATGCATCATTACTTGAGCTGATCTGCAGTGTTTGGATTCAAATTGTATTAGCTCATATGATCTGATGAATCATTCTTCCAAGCCATCTTAGTCCAGCTTCTTAACACTAACTTGATACAATCAAGTTCCAAAGTGGTAGCCACGTTAATCTAGTTCAGCCAAAAAACAAGGAGTCCTGCAGTACTTTTAAAGACTAACAAATGTATATATCACATGAGCTTTTGTGGGAGAAAACCCCACAAAAGACACCATCACAGGATCTAATAAAACCAACTGCTCATTCACCTACTCATCCACCACTGTGATTTATGCCATCATATGCCAGAAATTCTCCCCTGCCTTATATATTGGACAAACAGGCAAGTCTCTGCGCAAAAGAATAAATGGGCACAAATCTGACATCAGAAATCACTAGAGCCCTGCAAATCCGCGGATCTCCGCCTTATATCTGCATCTGCAGATGCAACATGGAAATCTGCAGACCATTTCTTGCGGGTGCAGGTCCAATACAGATCCACTTATTTGTATCTGTGCAGGGCTCTAGAAATCACAACATTCAAAAACCAATAGGTGAGCATTTCAGTCTTTCTGATCACTACGTTGATGATTTGCTAATAGCTCTGCTCAGACAAATGAACAACAGCTCAAGGCTTCAAAGAGAAACTGCAGAATTGGAAATCATATGCAAATTTGACAGTTATTTCCTGTCTAAATAAGGACTTTAGATATTTTTCCCCTCATTACAAGAGATGATTTGACTTCATCTTCCTCTACATGCTGTTCCTCAGTATTTGAATCTTAACAACTGTTTTGATTTGCAGTTACAGTATGACCTGATCCTATGACTTGTACTTCCTTGCATTTATTTATTTTCCTCCCATTCTGTAAGGTCCCCCATTTTCAAAGAATCTGACAAAGTGGGATTTTCTCCCATGAAAATTCATACGATATATAAATCCGTTAGTCTTTAAAAGTGCCACAGGACTCCTGGTTTGTTTTGATATAATCAATATTCCATAAACAGTTTACTTTTCTTTATCATTATTAGTCTCATATAATAAGTTTATAGGTTAATAAATATAGCACATTACATGTTCCTCTATTAAATATTTTAGCATGGAATGTCTTCTTTTCACAGTTCTTTGGTTCGGTGAAATACTTAAGTTATGATCATCATATACGTTGGGTTAGAATCCTACGTATTTCTTTTGCAGTGATTTTCTGCTAATATGTGACCCATTTTCCTCAAGTTCAGTTTCATCACTGGAAAACCTGCCCATTAACAAAAGAATCTTCTTAGTTACAAGGTCAATAGATTTTAATTATACACATGTATTACAGACTTAGGACGAGTGTCAACCAAACAAATAGAAATATGCACAGAATTACAACAGCTATTTGATAATAATCACCTTCCCTGGACCTCCTGAATTTGTGTAATACACAGCAAAGAACAGATATGTTGTTATTACCAGTCCTGCCATAATAATGAGAATTAATAGTCAGAACTCTGTTTTCACATACACAACTTCAAAAATTTTTCAGCTTTTGGACCTCAATATCTTCCTTCATCTCCACCCATCATTTTTAGGTGGTGAATAAAACCCTTTACCTAATTTTTAAGGTACAGAAGACGACTGGGAAATAAGTACATTTTTCATGTTGGGGAAAAAAAAGGCTAATAACTTTTTTGTGCTTACTCCGATTTCCGTTGCTGAAAGCAGAGATCCAATACTAACTGAATAACATTACATTTGTGCCTCTGGACCAGAGATTCAGCTCATTAGATCCTTGACATAGACATGCTAAGAATCAAATTAATTATTAGAAAAAAATGCAGAAAAGTAACTAGTGCTTAGTTAAAGTGATATCAAAGTTCAAGGCATATCATTAAAACTGAAAACTATACAAACTAAAGCAAATTCCAGTAAGCCCATTGTACCAGAAAATAACTGTACCATACAAGGTCGTTTGAAGAAGGTTTGTGATTAGAAAGAGTCTAATCATTCTAAGGATGCTCCCACAGTAGTGTTTTCTAGATATGTTCCCTCATAATCTGTGTTAATGCCAATGACCCCACTCAGACCATTGGAATCAAGATGCATTTGGCAGGAAGCTTTGAGTTTAAAAGAATGTTTTCTGTTAGTATGGAGTGGAATCTGGGCTCCATTAAAGTCCATGGCTAAACTCCCACTGATTGCAGTGGGGGAATGATATCACTCTGGAGTCCTTTTTGGTTCTTGGATGGTTCAAAAGATACTTAAAACTGCTGCAATGATGGTTGAAACTATTCACTTAACCAGAGACCATAGAGGAGGGGTTGGCAGCTCATCTCCTACTATGAGGATTTGCTTTCTCAGTCACTGCCAGAGTTGTTTGCATGCAGCAGCTGGAGAACCAAGTTCTGTGATTGTTTTTGTCCAGGGACTGCAAATTGTATGGTCTCAGAGCCCTTTGACTTTCTTCCACACAACATATAAAATTAACAGACTACAAACCCTCTTATAGATTTGGTCTAAGTACAAGACAACATTTAAAAGAAGAGAAGCTGCTGCTGGTGAGGATCTCAGTGTTATCTTTTCTAGCTGTTCACTGATGCAATTCTAAGCAACGCAGCCCTTAGTCACACCACCACCATCAGGCCAGTGACTTCACAACTAAGAAAAAACAATCTGAAAATAGACACAGGGTGTTCTGAAAAGCACCCTGGCATCCCCTTGCCTCAATAAAATTCATTTCGGGGGCTTTCCACACTGTCCATTCACACAAAGGCTTCCCAAAAGTCACCAGTACAATGGCACCTGTACTTATCAAAATTATCAAAAGGAAATAAACATTTGGTTCAAAGCAGAAGATCTGAGCAGTCTTTTAGCACCTTTCTGGCTTTTCAAAAGAACCCAGCAGTAAC
Source organism: Podocnemis expansa (assembly GCA_007922195.1). Taxonomy (NCBI): domain Eukaryota; kingdom Metazoa; phylum Chordata; order Testudines; family Podocnemididae; genus Podocnemis; species Podocnemis expansa. The sequence goes on from ML682006.1 coordinate 8,707,912, forward strand.
ACTCGCCTAGCTCTGCCTTCCCCTGCTGTCCTCCCCATGTCTGCAGAAGTTGTACACTGATTTCTATGGGACAAAAGTTAAGCAAACAAGCACTGTAGAAGATCCCATTTTAGGTGTAAATAACCTAATAAAATCTATATAATCTTCCTACCCACTGTTATAGATCACAGTTTTGCCTATCTGAATATTGTTCATGGGAGTGGAATATAAAAACTTTGTAGGCATTTAATTTTAAATGTTACCAGTAGTATCCTTTCCATTGAGCATTTTGTTAAGAATGTGACCATGATCACAAATGCTTTGTTTTTTTCAATAGCAACTTTTCAGAGTCTTCACCCCTGGAGAAGAAATGAAATTAATTTTATACCTGGCCTACCTACAGGGCATCTGTAAGCATACTAAGATGGCTGGAGAGATCACACTATCTGTGACAATATTTGGGGCTGCTTCTCGCATTTAAATGGTAGTAGGGCTTAGAAAATAATTGTTTATTCTTGAATTTGTGGGTGTTTGATCATTTTCTGCATGGTACGATGGGCAAAGTGTTTTCTTCTACCATGCAATTAAAGGAGCTATTTTGTGAAAAGGTTTTGAAGAAATGCAGTGGAACCAGTTATTGCTTCCTATGAATAATTCTGAATTTGCTGCTCTAATGAGTCCTTCTGTATCTCTGTGGTGATTGTCACTCACCTTGGCAAAAATGACTTGGTCTGGCAAACACAGTTAAGCCTCAGAAATTAAATGAGATCTGAAAATACTGGTATAGTGTCTGCTCAGTATTCTAGGTTACACAAACTTGAAGGAGAACCAAGAAACTCATTCTTATTAGACAGAAACCATTAACTGGTTCAAGAGTCAAACATATTCATGACTTCTGAGGATCAGGCCCTGAACTGTGGAGCCGAGTTGTTTAAGACCCTTTTATCAGAAATGTGAGCTCATTCTCAGGCCAGTATCAAAAGCAAATGGTACATTCTGTTCCTGTTTCTTTGACCCCCTGCTTCACCCCCTACCCACCATGGGAACTAACATGGAACTGCAGGAAGTAGTGAAAGTTGCTCTGTGGCTTTGTACTTTGGAGTATAATGAAGACAAACTGGTTTGCCTTTAAGAAATTACGAGATTTGCAGTGAAGAATATGCAAGGACTCCCATTGTACTGGAGAAACCACATATTCAGGCTATTGGGCTGGTGGTTTTACTAACCTATACAATCATTTGTTTAGACATAAAAACGCAATCCCCAAGAGGGGAAAGCTGCAGCACAAGAAATTGGCTAGAATCTCAATTGTATCCAAGTCCCCTCTGTGCATTTTAAACGTAAGTAGTTGCCTTAGGTGCTCTGTCATTTTAATCTTTTCATGTGAATGCCACCAGAGAAGCACCTGGATACAAGGTATATGTAAAATCATTCAAAATATTGGTAGACCTAAACATTGCTAGTAAAACCAATCACTTAACACCCCTCACCCCCCAGCTATCCAAAATGCTGTAGTTGGCAGAGTAGATGAGAGCGCCTGTGTGTATGTTACAGCAATGAGAGCAATAAATATGTATTTGTGATTTCCTGCCTCAGTGGTGGGATGGAAAGAACTAAGATTAATGCTGAATCTCTCTGCACATCCCAGGCCCTGAGCAAAGATCAAATAAGCATCCTGCATACAGGGGAGTTCTACTGTGATCTCCTCTTCCCCATCCAAATGATACTGCCAGTGGGCAGCCACTAGTTGGAGTGAGAGGACAGGATGGGGCATCCAACAGCAGTCTCTACAATCCTGGAACTCTCTCACCACACTGTCATATCACCAGAACTTTTACACTAATCAGGATTGCACTTGCACACATCTTTGCATAAACTCCCTAGAGCAAGTGGTGTTGATTATTTAGCAGGTGGCACTCTTCCCTCTGAATCAGTATTAAATCAATGCCCCAGAAACTCCTTGGGGGCACTGCTGGTTGAAAAGCTGTCATATTTAACTTGAAGCTGAAGCCCTGACAGTATGTGGTCACTCATCATTAAAGAGCCCCCCTCTATGGTTTACCAGGGCTAGGGATAATAGTCACTCTCCTGGCAAAATTCCAATTCCAGTTATATTCTACTCTTCAAAGCCTCTTTCTTCAGTTGCATAATAGTTCTCCACCTCCCTGTGTACATGCTATTTATTTTTGCTGGTGTAGAATGACTGTTCTCCATCTCCAGGGTGGTAGATCATCACAGACCCTCCATATACAGATTAACAGACTTCAGGAACTTTTATATTAAAACTTGATAAATGTTACCCTGAACATTGTATTTTGCTTCCCTAGTTTGAGTTGTAAATAGAGCTATTTGACTGTTGGTTACACTGGAGAGGCTGAATGGTAGAGGCCCCATGGTGTACTCCCCGCCCCCCTTTCCTCATTACATTCTTGTGCCTAACACTACACCTTGCATAATTTTATCTAGATTCTGCATGCAGCCAGGAGCTGACCCATGCAATGCAGAGGATGGAGGGTAACAAAAAGAACTGCTATAATTTGAACAAGCAGTCACAAGCAGCCATTCCAGCAGCCAGGGAGCACAGAAATATCTTGGCCATACATCCTTTGGATCAGTAGAGTGGGCAATGCTATGGAAGTTGGCTTTGATACTGCTGACCATCGTTCTAGTCTGCATCTAAACACCTTTCACTTAAAAATCAAAGCAAAGTGCTTTGTGGACTGGGAAACCAAATTTCACTTCTGCAAAAGTGGCACATTTTCAGAATACTTTCGTGCCAACCTAGGTCAAAAGGGTCAAGATTGGATTTCAGTTTTGTGAAAATTTTCAAGTGATATTTTGTTTCGGATCAGGGACCCTGAGAGCTTTGGCAGCAGTTGACAAACAGTCAAGATTATGTCAGTGTCAGCGTGCCTACCATTGAACAGCAGCCATGAAAGTGACAACTCTTGTCAAAAGCCAATGAAAAAAATATCCTAATGATTACAGCTGCCTGTTGTGGCCTGCATGGTATCTGTTAAGGAAAGTGGAAAGTTTCCACAGCTACCTGCTGAGTTTGAGCAGACAAACACGGACCATTAGAAGAGCTACATGGCTGGGAAGCCTTGAAAATACATATTAATAGCCTGCACAATCAGCTCTGCTGGAGAGGGTTTGGGTACAGTACTTAAGTTTGATGGGCTGTTAGGAATTATAAGAAGTCAAACTTTTCCAAAATTGATCTTTATTATATACCAAAACAATGCAAAATAATGTGTACTATATTAATTTTTCAATTGCAAAGTTATAAAAATAAATTCAATGAGAATAGAACAGAACTTCAGAATAAGAACAGTGGAAAACGTGTCTATTTCAGTCCATTCCTGCCCAACATACACCAACTGCAACTCTCTTAGGTCAGTGCTTGCAAAGCTGTGGTCTTCCTTCTGTCCCCCATCTGGAGGGATAGGGGTAGCAGAACACTGATGCCATACAATATAGCGTGCCTGCAATGAGTGCTCCCATTGACTGCAAAAGGAGGTGAACCCTCAATAGGTCAACAACAGCCTGCAGTGTTGTACCTGATGCCTGAGAAGCCAGGTATGTCCTACAGCTTTTCCAGTCTTCCTCCAGGCTGTATACTATGTTCACCCTCCGGGCCCCTCTGATCACAGTGCCATGCAACAACGGCTTACAAGATCTGATTATGTTCTCCTTATTCCACTTCTTTATCCTCACCAGATCAGATACTCCACAGATGGAGGAGCACCCTCAAAGGACAAATGGCAGCAGCTACAGATAAAAACAGACCAATATATCATTGCTTTCCATCATGAATGTGAATACAAACAACACCCTTCCCTCTCTCCCATACATTTTATTGACACTCAGTTTCAGAGCTCTTTCTGCACAGAACAGCTCTCTCATAGCAGCAAACATATCCTGGAACGGCCAAAAGGTGGGAAGAAGAGAGGACCTCCATGGAAGTTTTATCAGGAACTCTCAAGCATATCCCCATGTTCAAAACCTACTCTGTATCCTCCTGTCCTGCCACATAACCCTCAGGGGAATGAAAAGCAGACAGCATTCTCTCTTTTTGTACAAGAGTAGTGAAGTAGATACTTCTATCCCACTAACGGGGTTGGAGTCAGGCACTTTTCTCACATTTTTAGGGGTAAATGCATGCACACACATGCAAGCACGCTTACCTAATGCTCTTTCTCGGATGGGTCTCGTCTGTGCTCAGTCAACAGGACTGCCTAGACTATAGTGGAGTCTCCGAACGGATTCCGGCTCATGACATAGCTGGAGCCCTCCTTCCACCCTATCTTTGTGGTTCACAGCAAGGGTCTCCACCTCAAACTCCACTGAAGTGTCCACGGTGGTCTGCAGGGTGCTAGTGGGGTCTTTGCCAAGTGTCACCTTATAAACACAGAAGGTCTGCAGCTTGGTGGCACCAACTGTTGGCCTCCTTGACCTTGTGGCATACCTGCCTCAGCTCTTTCATGCAGCACTGCAGCTGATCCGTGTCCTACTCTTTCACCTGTTCCTGAGCAGTCTTTTTGTAGGTGTCCATATTTCTACAGTTTATCACATGGAGTTATGTTAGCAGTGTCTCTTCTTCATACAGGTCCAGGAGACTGAGTATATCCTCTCTGTACCAGATAGGAGCGTGTCTAGAGCATTTAAGCTGGCAAGGTCAGCCACACAACTGCACATAAGGCTATGTCTACACTAGGAAAAAAGTTTGAATTTGTTAATTCAAACTAATATGTTCAAGTTTAGTTCAAACTAAATTCAAACTTATTAGTTCAAAATAAGAATGTGGACTAATTCAAACTAACATTAGTTTGAATTAGTCCCTGTTGTTAATTTGAACTAACTGCCCTTAGTTTGAACTAAGGATTAATCCTTGCCTACATTGTCCTTAGTTTGAATTAACGATCAAACTAAGGGCTTAGTTCAAACTAACTAGCAGGTCTTACTAGTTCAAACTAAACTCATTAGTTCAAATGAAGGAACTCCTTAATTTGAACTAAGGAAAGCCTAGTGTAGACAGGTACTAAGATGTTCGAATTACCTTGCAAGTGTAGACATACCTTAAGGATATCTGATAGGTATGGTTGCCATGTCAGATTATCAGGAAAGTCGTTGAAAAAAATTTATAGGGATTTTGTGTGGCAGAGGCTTCCAGTGTGTGACCCCTGAGCAGTGGAGTTCACAATTCACCTGGATTTAAAAATCAGTAGAGGAAGCAAAGAGCCTCCGATCCAGAGATGTTATTGGAGGCAGGTCAGGACATGGGGCCCTCCCCCCATGCAGCCCCAATCTGGCCACTGCTGCTGCCACTTGCTAGCCGGAGATACTCCATGCCACTTTTTACAAGCAGCAGCTGCTCCGAGATGGCTCCTGCTGCTTGTGAGGAGCCTCAAGGACCACCTTTGTAAGAGGCTCAAAGAGGGAGATGGTCCCTCCAGCTCCTCACAAGTGCCGGGAGCTGTCTCAGAGTGGCTGCCACTTGCTGGAAGTGGCCTGGAGCTGGATCAAGCCCCTTCAGGCTATGCTGTGGGCCAGAGATCCAGGGCTTGTGCCTTGCTGGCCCCAGTGCAGTGGTGCCCCTGCTCTGATCTGTAACTGGTTGTTACAGAAACAGTGTGGGTAATGTAAGATACTGCAGTTTGGAGACAGAGAACCCAAAGGACTTCAAAAGTCATAAAAATTAACAGCAATGTGTTTTCTGGGGAGTTTTTACATCTGACTTTCATATGATTTAAAAGTGGTGTGATGTGGGGTTAAATACAAGCCAGCATTTAAACAAATGTGTCTAATAACGAATTTGTAACAGTCAACAGGCAAGATTTTTGCTCACACAAGGATCTGACTGCCCAAGCGTCCAAGCCAAATTCTGGTTTCTTCCACCAGATGATGGTTCTGCTAACAACAAAACTGTCTACTTGCCATTTACATGGACCTCAAACCTTCCACTGGCCCATTACATCAAAGATTTCATTGCAAGGAGGGGTACTGGATTCACCTCTCTCGCTGCAAGGTTCAATTACTCTATTTAAATATCGATGCTATAGGTGGGTCAGAAGTGTCTTTGTGAAGGCAATGTGGAGACCCTTCTCTCTGGCCCTGAAGGGAAAACAGCAAAGGGTCAGAGTCAAGGTTTATATCAACAAGAGCAGTTAAGCCTGCTTGGATCTGAGGAGGCGGAAGAAATTCAGGTTTGGTCTACAGAAAGGGAAACAAATTCCCATGGAAGGTCAGAGCAGATTCCAAGTCTGGGTGTGCAGACCACAGAATTCAGATACATCAACATGGGATTCTGTGCATAAACCTAGCTATCTGTAATGTTTTAGAGGCATCTTTTGAAAAGTAGCTTAAGGAGACAAACTCAAGAAAGGGAATTAGGGAGTCATAATTCAGACTGACACACCTTAATCTGAAATTCATAGCCTAGGCTTACCCTTCTTACAGAAATTTGCCCTACTTCACCCTTACTTCCTCCTTAGCATATTGTGCCTGAATGAGTCATTGTAGATTCATGTGTCTGTTGAAGTCAGACATTTAACTTATTTTAATATATGCAGTGAGCCAAAGTCTGCTCACTACCAGGAGCTGACACTGGTATAACTGCAAGCAAAATTTGGTCCAGTAAATGTAAGCTATGCTTTTGTACTGCTACTACATGCAGTACATCTTTATATCTGTAGAGGAAAAATTCAAGTAAATACAGTAGGTGTCTTAGCAAATCTGCAAACAAACCATGAAGTTTTACCAAGGAGAATAAGTAGCCTGAGCTTATGTAATTGTAAACATATCAGCCTTTGTATAACCTGAGCACAGCCTGAGATGTGGGTGATTTCTGCAATAACAGAATGCCCATTTTATGTAGTTTATAAAGAGGAGAGACCTTATGCAACTGCAGACTTGCTAACAGGCATAAAAGTCCAAAGGAAAAGAGAAGTTAAAATTTCCCTTGGTACAATCATATGCAAATCAATCTAAAAAAGCAGAAGTGGAAATATTCCATATCTTATACCACCCATAACTCTAAAGAAATCTCCCATGAGTAATAGGACCCTTAAGGTCAGCCGTTCTATCAGCTGCCATAGCAAACACCTTCTTTCATTACACGGCGCTATCAAGACCCTAAGCCACTCAGTCCATTCTTATTTTTAAGTAATTTGAGAGTGCTCACTAAACAAAACCTGCTAAATACCTACCAAGTACCTGGGTGTTGTACAGCTTTAACTCTAGTGTCAACTTGTGTTAAACATCTACTAGGATGAAGTATTTGCAATATTTGAAATGTTTCCTATAGCAAAGCATAACAAATACTGCAGACAATGAAGTAATTTTATCAAAAATAAAACTATTTTCAAGGCCATGAGCAATAACGCTGATGTTTTTACATGGAGAGCAACTTTTATACCATAGTGCTCTGCTAACTATGGGCACTAATACTGCAAACATTTACTATATTGGCATTGTTCCACTGACCCAGCATACTACCTGCATACACCTGGAAGTATGTTTGTGATGAAAACCCAAGAACAAAATGCCTGCAAAGCTCAAGGAGCCTTTAAGCTGTCTCCATTTCCTCACCAGCTTGCTGTAGTTTTGTGAGCTGAGAAGTGCCCCCCTTGAACATTCAAACCGGTAGTGAGAGCACATACTTATTATGATGCATAAGCATAAACTGTTGTTCCTGAATCACTTATTTTATGACCACCATTGGGACATCAGGAATGTGAAGTGCTAGAACAGCAATCTGTATCTGACTCACAGCGAGACAGGAAATCTCAAGCAGATCCACCCTTCCTTCCTCTGCTGTACTAATGACTCGTAAGGTAGCGCACTGACCAGAAAAAAAGCTGGAACAGTTCACAACATTTAGAAAGTGAACTGCTGCTGCACACACACAGTCAAGAATCTTGATTAATCAGTGGAGTGTGAACATTAGCTCACTGGGAAAGAGGCATTATAAGCAGCTAATACCCATACACACCTGAAAGTCATGTCATATCAAAAAGCTTAAAATGCATCACTGTATTAGGCACAGATGGCAAATGCTAGAAAACAGAGTGAAATCTTGATCCCACTGAAGTCAATGGGATTTTAGCTATAGACTTCAGTGGGGCCAGCAGTATGCCCTAAGAGATTTACCACTATGTCTTTAGTTTTGAGCTGTAAGAACAATGAAGTAACTAGTCCTAACTAGGACAAAGGAAAACCAAAACTATACAAATAAAGAGACCATGCAAATTTGCATCTCCCATCACAGTGATTTCCAGCACCAACTGAGTAACGGACCCACCGTGATGACCACAAGTTGTTCCCCACAGCGATGACCACAAGCTGTCCTCATTTGTCAGACGTATATACTTCACTTATAGAAAAAGCACACACACACACAAACCAAAAAAAAGCAGAACTAATCTGCATGTTGTGGATAAGCAATCAAGCTAGTCTATTTCTTTCTTAAAGATCTAGTTCAAACAGGATTGATTTGTCAGTAGCCTTTATTCAAAGCTACTTTTCTTTGCTTCCTGCTAAGTAAGGCAGCATTTACAGTGTGCCTAAAGAGTGTTTGTTCTCCCTGCCAGCAATAAAAAAAATCCCCAACCTGCATTATATGTCAGAGTACAAAACTCTAGGCCATGGGATTGAATCAAGTCATTAAGCATAGCTTTGTTCTTCAACCCAGTGGGGCTGTTAGAGGAAGAAAAAAAAGAGGCAACAAGAGTTTTGCTTGTACTACAAATTGATGAGGTTTCCATTCTGACTGTCAGTTTCACTATACCTTGTTATGGTATCATTTGGCACTCCTTTCATTCAAGTCCCCGGTGAGATCAAATCATATCCAAGACCTAGTCTACAGTTAACTTGATTTTCAGCTGCCATTGATGGCAGATACACCAAGCACATAAAAGACCTTGCATATCTGCCAGGGACTTTCTAAACCACCAGGACACACTGGGGGAAGCCCACCACAAATGGCTTGTGGTCAGTCTTCAGCAACTCCTGTTAGATGGCAGGATTTGCTATGATGGACTTCTGGAGTACAACAGCAAGTTCCTACTCACCGTAAATTGCACCTGGAAGATTGCACTGACAGCAGCGATTTTGCTGCCATCAGTCTCAACATACCATAAGACTGATGCAAAGTTCTTTAGCACAACATTAGTACCAGAGTAGGTCCATGCTGTGGACTGGGAAAGTCCCCCAGCCCATAGCGGACAAACCTCACACTGGTAGGGCTTTGAGCTTATATTCTAAAACTAGCAACCTGGACATTTTCCCCTCAGCTGGTGTTGGGGCCTTCAAGCCTAGTGAGCTGCAGGGGGAGCTTGTGAACCCAAACAGCAATATCCTCACTGCTAGTTTTAGCAGACCAACTCAAGGCCCACTCACTCAGGACTGGCTGCTTTTCCCAGGCTGGAAGGCTCTGTCCCAGCTGCAGTGGAGACATATTAAAAGAGGAAATAAAACTCCCAAGGTACATTTTTCTCATCTATCTCCACTGCTGACGGTGTTTAACAGATTTACTGGAAAGTCCCATTTTGCTCCTCTATCAGCTTTCCCTAGACTTTGCAGTTCCTAAGAACCCTCTCATAACAGCCTCACTTGGAGGTGTTTCAGACTCAAAGCACTGATAGATATTTTAAAGATGCAATAGGCCATATCCTTAGCTATGCTAATTTTATATTTGGAGCAGCTGAAAAGCCACCTTTCCATTCCCCTCATCCCACTCTATTCTAGTTGGGGGCTCAAAGGTTAGATTTACACCAGGAAGCTTAGTTCGGATTTCCTTAGTCCAAACTAAGCAGTTTCTGGTTAGTCTGAACTAACCACAGCCTTTTAGTTTGAACTAAAAATGTGCATCTAGTTTGAACTAACCACTTAGTTCAAATTTATTTAGTTCGAACTAGCACGGCTACATCACGCTAGTTCAAACTAAAGCTTGAACTAAGCACTTAATTCAAACTAACTAGTTTGAGCTAAGCTTTCCTTAGTTTGAACTAAAAAATTCTTTAGTTTGAACTAGGCAAAGCCTAGTGTTGACAGGGACCAAATTAGTCCAGATTAAGCCTCCTTAATCCGGACTAATTTGCTAGTGTAGACATGGCAAGAGTCCAAGTCACAATTTAGCGCAGCCCAAAGTTATGCCAGCTGATCCACCAGTCAATGCTCAGGCAGAATGCTGTGCACCACTACTTGCCCCCCTCCTACTCCTGGAATGGCCCTGTATTCTGGCACACTCTCTTCAAGGTAGTGCAGCAGTGGCAGAGAACCAGTGACACCAGCTCTGTGTCACTTGAGACCTCTATTTGGCAGAGATGATCTTCCTTTGGGGCAAGGGGGAAATAAACTTTACCACCAAAAAAAAAACAAAAAAAACAACAACACCTCACTGGAGATACAAATTTCCCCCAAAACCATGGGCATCAACGGCACCTGGGGCATGTCCCCAAGTCTCAGCACCGATGCCTGGCTGGGGCACCCTCTACAGCGCCTGCCTCTCCCGTCCCCAGCTTTGGCCCCAGCCAGGCATTGAGGCCGGGAAACCCACAGTGGTGCCTGCCTCTCCTGGCCCTGAAACCGGCCAGGGAGCTGGGGCCAGGCTGGAGGCGGCAGGAGCCCGATGAATTATCAGGCCGGGGTGCCGGAATGTGGCCAAGGGGGCATGGCCTAGGCCCAGGGTCTTTTCCGGGGCCAGCAACATTCCTGCCCAAGACTTTGGGACACATAAGGCCACTGAATACCAAAACCGAGGGAGATGAATCAAAGGCCATTCTGCAAACAGAAACAGAAGACTACTTTGCACAGGAAACTAAAATCAGCCAAAGAGCAAACAAAGTGGGATTTTCTCCCATGAGCACTCATACAATATATGAATTTGTTAGTCTTTAAAAGTACCATAAGAGTCCTCATTTGTTTTGCTGAGCTAAACTAACATGACTACCCCTTTGGAACTTCATATCCATAAAGAAATCCCAAGAAAAAGTTGGGGGGAAACTGTAGACATGTGTCACCATCTCAGGACTACAGAAATGGTGGTACCTTTCCCACCACTTTTCTAGATGACATTGTGTCCTACTAAGTATGCAGCTCCCTTGACTTGGGCATGCCATGGGCCATCCTGGAATTGCAAATTTGTTGCTTCAAGAAAGCCTAGAGGTTTCTCTCACAATGGACATTAAAGCAAGAAACCAGGAGGAAGCATGATCACTTAATTTTCCTTCTTCTAGTTCCAGACATGTCAGTCCCTTGCTCCTGAATGGCCAATTCCAGTGCTTTTCAGAACACTTTAGCCCTTTGGTCTAACAAAAAGTCTGATAAAACAGTCTGGACAACTCTGCTCCTTGGCTTATGGTTTCCCTGGTGTTTTTGGGTTTTTTTTTGTTTGGGGGTGGGGTGGGGGGAGAAAAGGGTCTTCCTCCAAGGTTCCTTGCTTATCCTTGCATTAAGGCTTTTCAAGTCTGTGTTGCCCTTTCCTGGTGGCAGCAAATGAAGATATCCTAGCTATCCTAGACTGAAAATCTTTAGCAAATTCCATCTGATGAAGTGGGTTGGAGCCCGTGAAAGCTCATGCCTGAAGAAATTTGTTATTCTTTAAGGTGCTACAGGACTCATTGTTTTTGCTGTATACAGACTAACACAGCTACCTCTCTGGAAATTCTCACTAAATTCCATGTTTCCCAGAATGTTTATGGTCAGCAAATTAGGCAGTTTGTCTGAAAAAGACAAGAAAACAAAAAGGTCTGTACAGCTAAAGATTCTATTCATACAGATATGTAAAGGACTAAAAATTTATATTTGACAACAAGGCCTACTCAACAAGAGTGAGGAAACAGATGGTTTGTCCAGAGATGTCAATGTGTGGGAAGATTCAGCTCTGAAGTTGAGTGTTTTTAAAGCTTGTATAGGCGGGGGGGGGGGGGGAGGAGACAGACCGAGTCTCCTTTCCAGAAAACAAATCTGTTTCTCTTGATGGTAAGATTTCCATGTCAAGAGGCATATAGGTGGGATACAGTGATTCAGTAAAAAGGCTGTAAATCTTCTGTGGCAAATGGCCAGCTCCCTTCAGGGGGTCTTGCACTTCTATCTCATTGTGGGTTAGGGCACTACCAGTTCCCTGTCTTCCTGATGAGAGAATGACTCCTCCAATGGGGTCTAGTGGCTTGGGAAGGGGGGTAGGGACCTGGGCCCATCCGTGCCTTGAGGTCCCAGCCCAGGAGTCTTAAAAATTGCAGCTACTTGCAGTGGGTGCTGTATTCACAGCACACTAATTTCTTCTGGGCTATTCCTTCCCTGTGCCCCCTCCACCCCCATCTTTCTGCTTTTGGGATCCAGGCTCTTCAGGAAAATAATTCAAGTCCTGTTCCACTGCTCTCCCCTTCCAAGGGTCTGGTACATTTCTTCAGGCACCTCTCTGCTCCTCTCTCAAAAACCATGCTTCTGTGCCTCTCTCAAAATTGCACAGTGCTCCTCAGCATGACACAGCACTCCTCTTACTCCACCTCCAGCTTGTGCACTCTCTGTAGCAGGGAGGCTTTTATCAGACGACACTTGGCTGGGTCTAAATTGATCTTAGGTGCCTCTGATTGCCCTGCAGTAACACTAGCCAGACACTAGGGAACAAAGCTCTCAGCATTGGGCTTACATAACTTCCTCCCTCACTCTCAGGTGAGGCGGAGGTTGGTCTTGGCAGGTGTCACCAGGGTTGGAAACCTCCTGGATTATACCTGGGGAGGGGACTGGGTGGATCCCTTCACACTGGCTCAATGCATGGTGCTCTCCATCCCATGAACCCCCCAAGCACCTACTTCAGTAGGTGAAGGCAGCCTTGCTCCCCACTGTCTGGGTCTACCTTGAGCAAGTCCTGAGAAAGGGTATTCCCCCCCACCCCTGCAACCCTCCAGAGCTTTTTAATCAGGCCCTGGCCTCACAAACCCCCCTAGTCACCCCTGCCCCAAGCACCCAGCAGGCTGCTAAACCTGCAGCCAGCCCACTTTTGAACCACGCCTCTTGACTATCTATACATGCTTGTGCTCCATACCATCCGCTTCCTCACCCTCGCATCCTGACCAGACACCAAATAGTGGGACCTGATGCCACCGATGGAAGGTGAGGACCCCAGGTGGGCTAGCCTATACTCCACCCTAACCCCATGGCCCGTCGGGGACATCAGTTGGTGACTTCTGCATGAGGCCATGAGCATAGGCATGTACTTGGCACAGTTCACCCCAACCTCTGCCCCTTCCATGGGGAGGAGGCGGCCTTGGTACGTGCATACCTAGAGTGCGCCAGGTTGCAGCTCCTCTTCTGGTTCCTCCAGAGCCTCCTCCTGAAGTTCTGGCTGCAGTCTTCACCTCACTTGTTTATGCACTCCCTGTGCATGGCTCCACAAAGTCATGGAACCTCCTCACCAACCTCCTCCTGCCTTTGCCAAGGCCACCATCTACAAAACCAGGGAGAGGAGGTTGGCTTGGGGGGGGGGGGGTCCTCTGTGACTGTGGGGCCTATTTCTGGCCCCTTGTCCGTTCACACATTTGGGCAATGTATTTCTGGGCAGTGTCCACTGGCTCCCTCAACACCTTCCAGGAGCACTGGGCACTGTCCAGGGATCTCTGGTCAATGCTCCCTTCTGAGTCCCTCGTTTTGACCCTATGACCCCACGCCAGCCCTGTGTTCATTAGCTATTCCCTGTGTCCAACTGAAGCTGGGTGCAGTGCCACCTCTCCTTAGGCTGGGGGAGTGGTTTTAGCAGTGGGCAGGCTTGCAACCGCCCACTTCCCAGTATTCAAATACGTTCACTCTCAGACTGCCTACTGCTCTTGATATCTCACACTTCTCTTCACTGACAACACTGAATTCTCCATCACTAGGGTAATCTCCCTGACTGGCTCAGCAGGTCTGTGAAGACCCACTAAGTTGATCAAGAAGTCAATCAAATAAGACCACTTAGACAAGGAGCACAGCACTGAATCAGAGGGAAGGGTTTGCCAACTCAGCCGACCGAAGACACTGCAATAAGTAGCAATCAGACAGTGAAGATAAAGGGATTTTAAAGTACTTTGTGCATCTCCCTTCAGTTGCTGCTGAAATTGTCTATGACTGAGTCCTGGTCTACACTGCCACACAAAGTAGCAGAGATTGAGTAAAATATTAAGTAATTCCTTAGACAAGCAGTTGCCTATTGATGTACTTTGCAGTTTGGGGGGGGGGGGGGGGAGGTGAAACCAGAGACAACACAGATCACAATTTTTCAAGGAGGTAGGAGTTCCAGACAGAGGACTCAAAGATCAGGCCCTTGTACCTGCAATAGAGAAACAATCCTAAACAGAAGATGAGCCTTTGATTTCAGAGTCTGCCGTGTAAGACAGCTTCAGAGGTATTACCTGAGAAATGCACCAACAGAATCTGTGGGTGTAAACCAGCAGTGTTCCATTGAATCCTCATCCCTAGTTTGTTTTCTAGTTTAAAGGTCAGTTAGGCAGCACAGATAAAGAGCACCGATAAGAGGGGTGACAAGGAAAGAATTGTTCTGAGATATTTGCATACACGGAGGAGCAACCATTTAAAAATGGTGCGTCAGTCAATTCACGAACAACAATTTATGGTCTGGCACCCTTTGCTGAAACTAGCATGTAGTAATTCAAAGATAGCTTATATTTAATACAAAAATAAAATAAAACTAGGCTCCAAACAAAGCTTGCTTTTTTGATAATACTAGCTTTATTCAGGAGGTGCACTAGTCTTTAACAGTTAAAGGACAACGTTCCTTAACTATTTTCTTTTGATGGTAGTCTTTATCAATTGAGGAATCATATTACTGCATCATCATACACAGAAAGCCACTTTTGTGGCATAGATAGCCAAACATATCCCTTCTCGTGTTAATTGTCAAGTATTTAAGAATGTACAAGTCAAATCATACAGATGCATGCATCCATGTAGCATTAAATTCTACTAATTCTTAGAGCATGTCTTAATGACACATTAAGATCTTGATGTATCAAACGTTTAGATGCTAAATACAAAATTTAATGACTACTGTTTAAAGGCCTCAAAATGTAAGGCAACCACTATGTTTACAACAGAACACCTGATCACTTGAGGTGTTAGCCATTTACTTGTTCATTTCAACCAGAAACCTAACGGCAGGCAAACGTTGAGAAAAATAATGGTGGGTAATGACACACTGAGGTTTCCTCACTGATTTATACAGAAAGTACTCAGATATTAGGGTCTCAGGCAGCAGTGTGAAGCATGAGGATAGGTGGCCCTGTTGATTAGAACTGTACCAATAGAGTACCTGAATTTTAAAAGAAAATTCAGTTCTGTTCAACAGAACTTTTGTTCTGGTCTTTTAATCCTTTTTAATAAACCCACAGGAAATTAAGGGCTAAATTCACAGAAACTGAGGTGGTGGTGATTGTCCCTCTTGTGTACTACAACCTCAGTAGCTAGAGCACTCAAAGGGGATGTAGAATTCCTTTCGACATCTAATGTCTCCAATCCCAGATGAGGGCTCTGTATTCCAGGGTCGGTGTCAGTCTCTCCCATCAGCCAACTAGTCTCAGAGAGGTGATCTACTAATGAGATGCAAGAATCCCTTTTGCTGCTGTTTTAAGCATTTGCACGGCAGTGGCATGGCTATATTACTGAAGTGTTCTTAGCATAGACAAACCCATGTTAGGAAAACCTCCATTGGCCTGTCACTCTTCCATTGTCAAACTCCTCAACCTTTCTGCTTACAACCCTTGGTAATGAAATCCATACCTAACAGCCAATTGAAAAAATTGAGGCTAGTATTTCCAAAACTAGAGCTGCCCACTGGAGAGAGGTAGATCAGGAGCAGAGAGCAGCGTGTGGCAAATGGCACATGGAGACTTTCGCTGATATTTAAAGAATAGAGTATTGAGCAGAAGGGGGAGCTGACAAACCCAAAAGCAAGATTAGTGACCAGTCAGCTGACTCATACATATTAGGCAACCATCTTCTTTCAGCTACTGCTTCACTCACCCCTTTTTCCATTTCCCCTTCTTCCTGTGCCTCTCAAAAAAACAAAATAAAAATTTCAACAGTAATGTTTTTGTCACACCAAGGTGTAGGCAGCCTGACCTAGTGGTTGACACAGTCTGGCCTAAATGTCAGAGCAGAATCAGGGGAAGAACAAGAGCTGTGGTCAGGAGATGAGTCATGGGGCCAGGAGTTAGCAATTAGGAATTCAGAGGTAAGCAGGGACTAACGCTGGCACAGAGCAAACAAGGAGTGGAGGCCTGGGCAGGACAGAAATCAGTTGGACTGCTGCTGTGGACACAGAGTGCATTGATCAGCCACCGGGCTGCTCTCGCTACCACACTTCGATAGAGATTTCTTCTCTCTTCTGTACAATCAAGGAGCAGCACCACTTAAGCTTTGTCTCAACTTGCAAGTTGACAAGATTCAGATTTTGTTAACAAAAAACAATCCTAATATACCCACAACAATCATCTCTCTGCTGATAAAATTGCCCCCCTTGTGTCGAAAAATAAAGCCACCTGAATGAGAGGGTGTAGAGCTTTTGTCAGCAGAATCTGGGTGACTGTCAGTATAGACACTGGCTATGTCTACTAGGAAAAAAAAGTTAGTTTGAATTACAAATTTGAACTAATAAGTTTCAGTTTAGTTCAAACTAAAAAAAATTAGCTTTAAATTAATAAAGTGGACTAATTTGACTTAATGTCAAGTCAAATTAGTCCACTCAGTTCAAATAATTCAAACTAACTGCCGTTAATTCAAAATTTATTAAGTTTGACCTAAGAGTTAATCCTAGTCTACACCATCCTTAATTTGAATTAAGGATAGAACTAAGGACTTAGTTCAAACTAGCCAGCAGCTCTTATTAATTCAAACTAAGCTTTCATTAGTTCCAGTTAAAGAATTCCTTGATTCAAACTAATGAAAGCCACGTGTAGATAAGTACTAAGTTAGTTCAAATTAAGTCTCCTTAATTCAAACTAACTTGCAATTGTAGACATACCCACTGTGTCCCCTCAGAGCAGTGGAGGAACTGTCATACTTTCAATTTAACTGCTTTCAGAGCGTGAACTTGAAAACAAGGGGAGGTGCAGGGCAGGGCTGGGGCTGCTGCCTGGGAACCCCTGGACTCCAAGCCAGGCGTGGGAAGTCGCAGCTCCACAGCAAGCTCTGCTCCCTCATAATCTGCAGGCAGCTGTCACGCCGCTGACAGCCCAGTATGCCATCATCAAGCTCCTGGTGCAGCTGCCCACAGCTGGGCTTACAGCCCTACAGGAGCTACGTAGCTGCAACAGACATAAGCAGCTGTCTCCCAGCCACAGGAAACTGCAGCTGACTCCCAGTCTGGGAGCAGGGAAGTCTTCATGCCCCGGCTGGGTCCAGTAGATGGAGTGGCAGCCCACAGGGAACTGAGAGGTAACTCTCTCAGCTCCCCCCACATGGTCCCTTAGATCAGTGGAAGCGATGCTAGTGACGACGCACACCACCAACCCAAGGGTAGCAGTGTGGATGTCAGCCAGTGGCCGACAATCAACATGTATTGCCCTGGCAAATTTTTCTTGTGTAGACACGGCCTTAGTGAGGTTTTACGGAGCCCAGACAAGACCAATAGGTTGCCAGGGTACTGTGTCAAGGGCCAGCAGAGCTCCAGACAGCCTCCTGCATTAAATCAGAGGTCTATCTGACCTTCCCCAAAAAAGCTAGTAGTTCCCATTGTGCTGTTTCCTCTTTTTAGGAAGAGGCATTTCCTGATACTGCTTGATAAAAAGTCATTGGGTGCAGCAGGAAAATGTGATGTGAATTTCAGTAAGTCAGCAGCAGTAGGGAGAAGGCCCCCATAACACGCAAGAGCTCAAACTTAGTAGCCTAAGTCCATAATTGGGCCTCTGGAGAAGCAAACTTTTTGAGGAGTACTCAGCAGCTCCCATTAACTTCAAACAGCACTGCAAAGAGCTCAGCACATTTAAATACCTAGCCACTTATTCAGCAGTATAAATTTTGAAGTTAGCAACTTAAGTTGACCTGTGATTCCAGACTGGAAACCTGGCCCTTAGGTGGGGTAAAATGGTACAGCTTTGGTGGAGCTATGCCAGTTCACACCTTTTGGAGGGTCTGGCTAGATCTCAGGTGCCTTTTCAGCAGAAGAGACTATTTATGATCATTTTTGTCAGCACCCTTTATGCCCAGAATTGTCTCCTCTTTTTCACTTCTGTACCTAGTCCCTTCTTCTTCCTCTTGGATATTTCAGGAGAAAAACAGCCAGGAAATTGTATTGCTATCACATTCTTGCCCTCTCAGGAAGCAGGGCTCATATTTCCTCAATGCAAGTACATTTTACATCACATATCAAACTTCTAAAGAAAATGCCAGGGCCGTAACTACAGCAGGGTGAAAGGGGCTTTGCCCTGAGCGCCAGTCTAAAAGGGTTCTGAGGAGAAGCCATCACCCCTGCCACCTCTGGCAGGGAAGTGATCCCCCCGGCAGGTCCCACCACGGCAGGGGGAAAACGATTGCCCCTGCAGCCTCCAGATGTGGCACGGAAGCGATCCCTCCCACTGGCTCTGGCTGCGGTGGGGGGAAGCGATCCCTGCTGCTTGCTCTGGCTGCGGCAGGTGATTGGCTTCCCCTGCCCTGGAGAAGTAGCAGGGGCAGTTGCTTCCCCCTGCCATAGCCAGAGGCAGCGGGAGAAGGTCCCTTCTTCTTGTGGTGGTGGGGTAGGGACCCCCATTGCCAGCTCTCGCCGTGGGGGTAAGGGTCACACAGCCCCTCCCTGTCTGTATATCGATGGGCCCTGGATCAAGGCCGGGGGGGGGGGAGCCTTTGGAGCCACTTGTCCCAGGTGCCAGAACCCCTAGGTATGGCCCTGCAAAATGCTTAAGGTAAGACCACCTAATAAAAGCATATATATTTATTAAAATGAACATATTAAAAAGTTAAAGCATTACAACCTTCAATATTTCAACTAACCAACAAGTTCTACTGTCCCATACCAACCAGCATAACTCAGCCATACCTCACTTGTTACTTTTTTGGTTATAAGTCTATACTTATAGGAGTCATCCAATGTGTTAATCCAGACAATAGTTCAACTCCTTCACTGCTATCATATCAGGCATTTCTGAAAGGCCTGTACAATAGATATTTTATGAACAATGTTAATCAAGCCTAGTATATCTCAGGTCATTTAGTTCTTTCCACACCCACCCTTTCACACACTACTGGTTAGGGAAGGAATTTACACCCTTCCCCACCACCCATGGATTAACCCTCCCAACTCAGCCTTCAGTTTCAGAGTCCTCCTCTCCAAGCACTTCAGACCTCAGAATAAGTCACTGCAACTACATTCAATTCTGGTTCACGTTAGAAAATGCCAACAGACACAGTTAAGGTTTCTCAAGCAACTTGAACTCTGCTCTTACGTCACCAAAATCAAAAAAGCAAAAGCCAAGGACTGTCTTATGAGTCTTGAGAAAAGCAGAGAGATTGCTATAAGAGTACACCTATGCAAGTCTTAATGACCACCACTGAGCTATCACAGTGAAGAAATATGCAAAAATTATTTTTTTAAAGCACATGGGCAAGATTAGGTAGCAATATTTCACATGCATCTATACAACTTTGCCTAGACTTAAAGAGCTGTACAAAGGACAGACATACCATTTCACAAAGGATTTAGAAATTTGGCTCTACTCCACATTGGTATGAAAACTGAAAATTCTGAAGAGTCAAAAAAAGAAAGCTTTCAGACAGAGCAAAATATCTCTGTAAAGAAATGACTCACCACAGGCATACCCTGCCACAGCTTGCAGCACTATCATCCCACTTCCACTCATCAGTAGTGAACTCCATCCTATAGAGATCTGCTGTTTCATCCAGGTCACTTTAAAGTCTTTTTTCTTCCAGCTTAAAAACACAAAAGAGTCTTCTGCCCTCTCTTGGGCTATTCCTTGGCCTGCTTTTGAGGCTTAGATATCAGCCATACTTTGGGCTCAGCAGTCCTCACATCAAGCTTATATGCTTTGTCCTTGGGGGTAGCAGGAGAAGCCAGATCTACGTTCTTCCCTCCACTGGGATCCAAGGATTCTGTATACAATCTGTTCCTTCAAGTACGCTGCTGTTTCCAGGGGACGCTCCCTGTCTCTGAGCTCCTTATGGTTCTTCCCTGCAGCCAGTACATAACTCAGCCTCTCAAGCTATTCACTAGATCTCCCTACAACTGCCTTTATCTACTGGAATACCAATTCCTTGCCCCATTTCTAGGGCTTACTACAAGAATGAATTAATTCAGCTTTATGAACATCTCTACAAGTTAAAGCTCCTAGTTTGGAGGGGAACAAGCTCCACCATCTCCTCTCTCTTGAGTTTTTAGGTCTTGGACATCCCCAACTGGTTTCCCTTCCTTCTTTTCTGAAGATCACTCAGCTGGATCTAATAAGAACACCCCCACTCCAGGTGCAGCAAGCCGAACTAATTGTTTCCAGACTCCTGTTAGCCTGTTCACCTATGTGACGGGGAGACACCCTCACAGTGTTGTTTTGACAAACATTTGGCTGTGATGGGGACTTTTTAAAGATTTCATATTCTAATAGACAGAGCAATTGAGTTCAAAACAGAAAGTCATTTCAAAATGGAAAATCAAATTGTTTCCTTCCAACAGTGTTTCTTGGGACGTTCCAACAGTTAGAATTCTGCCCTCCTCCAAATCTTCTTGCGAAACAAAGTTTGTGCAAATTTCATGAAGAATTTTGATTTTGACAGGATATAGTTCTGCCTTCATGTCTCTGACTGGCTGTAGATAAAATGCCCCCATGAAACCCAGTGCCAAAATACTCGGAAGCCCTCCCATACCTCAAGCTGCTGCGGAGGCCAGCCTTGCTCCAGAGTCCCAACTCTTCACCCCCTAACTAGAGAAGAGGAGCTAACCTTTACACACCCCTATAGCCCCAGCTGACCAGCCAGGTGGCAACAAATCCCACCCCCAACAGTCTGCCTTCAGCGTCTTCCCATTGGAGGATAAAAATGCCACTCAAGAATAGACAACCCACACCATGGGGGAGGCAGGTGCGGAGGCTGCAATGACATAGCAGTTTCAGAGCCAGAGCCCAGGACTTGGACACAGGTCCAGGTAGCAGCTGGAGTGTTTAGCCATTAGGGCTGGCACCGCACTGCATGCATAATTAGCCACTGCCCTAGTCTAAGACTAGTAGGCCCTAGGCTGTTTGGACTGTTTGCTATTGATGGAGTTAGAGCTCATTGTTAAACTTCTTGGATTTATTTCACTGTATGCACATTAACTCTTCCATTTAATGACTCCATGGCCCCATGCATGTTGATAGAAGTGTTGGATAGATGGATGCATTAGAGCCATTCCTGGGTGAAGTCCTAACCAGGGGAGGCTGGGAAGAATCTGTCAAAGAAGAGAGGTGCCCCCTCACCCCCATCCCCAGTACTTTGCAGAATAGTGTAAAGGTGTCATCTAATAATCATGGCCACAAATAAGTCTATAGGTACCAGGTTGGTGGTATTTCCAATTACATCAAGAAGCTGGTGCAACTAGAAAAGAGAAATAAATCACTTAGGGGAGCACCTGAGAATAATGTCATGAAGGACTATTGGTGGGGGGAGGACACAATTAGAATTGGTAGCAAATATAAAGAAATAAATTGTTTTCACTCATCCTCCTCCACCCTCCCTTATTTGCATTTCTCAAAGCCAGCTCACTCATACAATATGGAAACAGTTTGACCAAGCCATGTATCAGCAGGTTTCCATGGTGACGAGCATACAAATTGTCTGCCCAGCCATGTGTGAAAGAAACCATCAGTTTTAGGAACTGAAAATACAAGGCAGAGATAGAAATGTTCCCAGAGTGAGGGTATCACAGGATTGCACCGCCTGTCAGAACTCCTGACACTTAATTACCCAGGCAAGGTGGGTGAGGGAATAGCTTTTATCGGACTAAGTTCTGTTGGTGAAAGAAACAAGCATTAAAGCTTACATAGAGATTAACTTGACTTGAAAAAGAGCTCTGTGTGTGCTCAAAAACTTCTCTCTTTCAGCAACCAGAGTTGGTCCATAGAAGATATTACCTCACCTCTTTAATATCCTGGGACCAACACAGCTAGAAAACCACTGCAAACATTTAATTACCAAAACAGAGCATCTGTCCCTATAAAACACTCTGAAAGCTCCATTTGTGATGCACTTGCTTAATGTTTCAAAAGAGGGCAATTAAAAAAAAAACCCATATACAGCAGTAGCATGTATTCACTTCACTCTATACCTATGCTTACATCTAGAGTCACAGGCTGTGTTCACATGTAAGGTGTTATTTCAAAATACGTTATTTTGAAATAAAATCCTTATTTCAAAATAACTCAAATCGAAATAAGAAAATGTTAATTTGAAATAAGAGAAACCCTCAAAGCAAAATAGCATACCCGGTGTGTGGATATGCTATTTCACTTCAGGAGAGGAGCAGCATAGGAGGTGTGGCAACATGGCTCCCTCGCTGGGCCATGCCCCCACCCAATATATACAAAAAGGAAGGCACCCTAGGAAGGAAAAGGGCAAAAGTGTTATTTTGAAATAACCGTTATTTCAAAATAACATGTCCAAACAGCGTTGTTTTGAAATAACCATTTCAAAACAACAGCTATTTCGATTTCAGGCAAGGTATACCTATTTTGAAACGACGGCCGTTATTTTGAAATGAGGGGGTCCCGTCATTTCAAAATAATGGAACGTCGTTTGGACATGCCAGGCTTTATTTCGAAACAACAGCTGTTGTTTCGAAATAAAAGCCTGGTGTGGACACAGCCATAGACTCTAAAGCCAGCAGGAACCATCATAATCATCTCATATCCATTTGTTTTTACGCCAGCATTGGCCCTTAACATGTGCAACTCCTCTCCTTGCCTGGTATTTATCTTTCTGATGTGTTTATAGAAATCAGTTGTATTTTCCCACTGCTTTCATTTTGCTAGGCTAAACTAGCCAAACACCTTAAGTTTCTTCTCATATGGTAGGTTCTCCATTTCTCTGATCTTCCTAGTAGCCCTTCTCTGAACCTCTTTCAGTCTGAACTCATCTTTCTTTAACTTGGAAGGTCAGAATTGCACACATTATTCCAGGTTGAGTCTCACCAGGTGTTGGAGCATGGTAAAAACACTTTCATCTCTCTAATGGAAATAGGTCACACAATGCATTCTAGCCTCACTTTAGTCTTTTCATGATTGCATCACACTGGTGGCTCATAGTTATCCTGTGATTGACTAATACATCTTTATCCTGCTCTGTCACTTTCAACTAATACCTCCACAACTTACAGGAAAAATTTTTGCTGTTAGCCTCTAGGTACATGACCTGGCATTTTGCACTATTAAATTCCATCTCATTTCTATTACTCTATTTTTCAAGGTTGTCCAAATCATCTTTTATGATATACTGATCCCCCATATTGGCAACAGCAACCGACTGTATCTTCTGCAAATTTTATTAGCAGACTCCCACTTTTTGTGCCCAAGGTCTCTGATGAAAATGTTAAATAAGGTTGGTCCCAAAACTGATCCCGCAGGAATTACCAGTAACCAGGGGCATAGCTGGCGCCTGGCACATGGGGCCTGTGCCCCGAATGCCAGCGCCAGTGCCCCAGGTCCTGGCAAGGCCCCACCTCTCCCAGTCTCTGGCCAGATCAGGCCAGAGATTGGGGGCCCAGCTGTCCGCGGCAGCCGCTTCCGGCCCCTTCCTGGGCCAGGCGGCCCCGCAGCCGCGACTGCCACTCCTGGCCCTGTCCCCAGCCAGGGATCTGGGGCGCAGCCGCCCATGGCAGTGGCTGCCACTCCCCGCCCTGTCCCCAGTCGGGGTTGTGGCCTGTGGGCAAGCAGCGGGGTCTGGGCCGGTGCCCCGGATCATTCCCCGGGGCAGTGACGCCCCTGCTAGTAACCTTCCTCCAACCTAAGAGTTCATCTTCTAGCATGACCCATGTAGTTTCCCATTCAACCAGTTCCCTAGCCACCTTTTCATTATCCTATTAATCCTCATATTGCCAATCTAGTAATTTATCATGTGGAACTGTAACAAATGTTTAAGGAAATCTAGGAAGATTAGATCTATTGTTTTTCCTTTGTCTAGAATGTCTTACCTTCTCAAAGAAAGCAAGCATGCTGCTCTGGCACAGCCTACTTTTTATAAAACCACGGTGTAGTATTTTATCCCAATTTCCATTTAACTTTATGTTCTCAACTAGACTCTCTTTTAAAAATTGTACTAGAACCTTATAGAACTGAAGCCAAACTAATAGGCCTGCAGTTTTCTGAATCATTTTGTTCCATTTCTTAAATATTGGTTCTTTATTTGTAATTCTCCAGTCATAGGACACAACTCCAAGTTCATAAATTTATTAAAAACTTTGCTCTTGAGTTTGCAATTTCATATGCCTGCTCCTATAATATTCTTGGATGGAGATTATTGGGCCCCCTGATATGGTCCCATTAATCTGTTTGAATCTGGCTTCCATGCTAGATACAGTAATTTCTGCTTCCACATCCTTGTTCCCATTAGCCACATCACCACTTCTCTCTCAACTCTTTCTTTACACTTTTCATTCTTGTTCTGTGAATTGAGAGGTTCGGAAACCTCCTGAAACATGTTCTCCTTACTGCTTCTGGGTTGCTTTCTTATCTGGAGGAGACATGCCACCTGTGCATAGGAGGGTGCTGGAAGGCCACAACAGCAGAAGCAAAAGAAACCATAAACAGAAGCATGATTGTTAGGGTACTCACAGCACTGAATCAATCATAACAGTAAAATACACTTTTATCACTGACTTTCAACAAGCACACAGTTTAGCCTAAACATAGTGCATTGCTTCAGGGAAGGAAAGGGGATAATATCATAAACCCTGCCACCATTTTCCAAGGCGTGGGGGTAGAGGGGTGTCACAGAAGCTGATATCTCACTCTTGAGGGTAATCTAAGATGCATTTCCTGCAGGTGAGCAGCTTCAGACCACGTCTGTTTGCTGCTCACTTATGTTCCACTGCGGTCCCTGCACAAGCGATTGCCAATTGATGCAGGAAAGTCTCCTACAACGGGGGAAGGAATAAAGCAGCTCTGCCAAGGAACCAAGGAGGATTGGCACATACCTCCAGGAGAGTTTCATAGAGCTTTCTCTGGAAGTGTCCCATGAAATCCCAATGTGTATTAACACACTGTTCTGCCCCACTGCATAGCTATACAGGGAAATGTGAAGCAGATGCAAACACAGCTAGTTTTCTACATTTCTATCCCTTACCCCCCCCCCCAGCAGAAAACAAAGCACAGAACAGCTCAGCCTCATATAACTGAGCAGTATCAATGCAAACTGCTCACTTACTAGGGCTCCCTCTCCCACATCAGGTGTATTACAGAGTTCTGCGATTGGCTTGAAACCTCCCTTGCTATGGCTTTGTTGCCTATCCCATCTCATCCTTCGACTCCATTTCCTCATCCACAATTGCATCATCAGAGCTGAGTCTGCTGGTTGCTGACTCCAGCCCCCTGAGCCCCAGTATCCACGGGGGTCTTGGCATGGAGGTGTGGTCATTGCCAAGGACAGTAACCAACTCCTTATATAAGCTGCAGCTCTCCAGTGCAGCACCAGAGCAATTGTTTGACTCCCCTGCTTTCTGGTATGCCTGCTTCGGCTCCTTTATCTTTGCAAGACTTGTATTCATTTCTCACTCAGAGTCCTTCGTCCAGCACACTCTGAGAAATCTGACTGTAGGTACTGAAGTTCCTGCAGTTGGAGCAAAGTTGGGACTCTTCTCACCTGAGACCCAGCAGATTCAACAGCTCTGGAGTGCTTCAGCCAAGAAAGTGTTTGCTGCACGGAGCCGCCCTTGTCAGCTGGGAAGGTGCATGCGATTTCTCCATACCAAGCAAAACAGGATGCGGAATCTCAAAAATTCCCAAGCCTTTAAAGGGGGAGGGGCAGATTCCTGGGTACCCGGGTGCAGAAGTTTAAACTATTGACCAGAATGATCAGGATATCCATGCCTTGTGGGACACCTCCTGGAGGTCATTTACAGCAACATAATCAAGAGCAGCATCCACACACACTGACTTTGTTGACTTAACTTTGAGGAAAAATCTCTATGTCTCTCATCAAGGGGTTTTAATTTTGTCTGCAGTAGCTGGCAGGTTTTGTCGGGGGGAGGAGCACTGTACCGCATACATTTCTACGGTTTTGTTAAGGAAAGCTGATTTTTGTTGGACAACATTCTATAGCGTAGACAAGACCTAACATCCTGGGACCAACATGGTTACCACAGCATGTGATATGGCAGACAGGAATTTGTTATGTTTTGGAGGTTATAGGGATAATGTCTTTTTAAAGGTTTCTCAAAAATGCTAAAGCTAACTCTGCTGGGGATTGAAGCAGCCAGGACCACTTGAAACTCTGAACCTTTAATTAAGAGAGCTAGGCAAAGCTAGCTTGCATTAATGGAAGAGATTACAGGGGTCTGCCAGTACAAGCAGCTTCAGAGTCATAGTAACTGTTCTGCTCTGAGTTCATGTGCTATTAAGTAACATGGAGGATACATGGCCTAAGAGTCTGCCGATCTGTTTTCTTTTGGCTTAACAAGAACCTGTAAATAAACCACATAAAAGGTTGCTTTGGGTGTGTGTGGGGTGAGGGTCTCTGAAAAGTCTCTCTCTCTCTCTGCTCAGGCCCTGACCCTGCCACAGTCCGAAAACAGATTAATTCAGTAATTTAATCAACTTAAATAGAACAGAACAAAGTAAATATGTGTAAATTAGAAGAAGTGAGATCTGTGAACTCACTACACAAATTCCAGAGGGGTTGTCATGATAGTCTGTTTCAGCAAAAGAAACAAGAAGTCCTGTGGTATCCTGACGAAGTGGGTTCTAGCTCATGAAAACTTATGTCCAAATAAATTTCTTAGTCTTTAAGGTGTCACAGGACTTTCTTTGTTTTAATGATTCTACCTCCCCCACCCTCCACACTAAGGTACCATAGGAATACCACACTGTACTTATTTAAATAAAAATTTAAGTCAGTTGACAGCCAATTTCTAACCTCAGATATGCATGAAAATTCCCACTCAGCGTGAGGTGCAAACACGTTGTTCCCCTCTTGTCGAGCAGGTGGTAAACCCAACTTCATAGCCCTATTGGTTGAGAGGTGAAATTGATGATGAAGTCAGGTATCTTTGATGCAAAATTGTTTATTTACAAAGTCCCTTTTTCCCTGAACATGATAAGAATCAAACAATAGGAGATAAGTTTTTTGCTTTCAGCTTCAAGCCCCTGTCAGCCAGCAGTCAACACAAAAAGCTCTCTCTATGCTTGTTTAAGGCTCAGCTCCAAGTGCTTGTTCAGGCTATGATCTTTGCTTTCTTGCTGCCTTCTCATTTAGCATCTCTTATTTTTCTGTTGTTCCTCTCTCAGACACCCATAAACCTTCACAAGATGACGACAGGCTGCCAAGGAGTTGAGTGGGCAAGTTGGCAGGAACTCCGCCTAATTTCCCAAGGAACTAGCAATTTAACAATTGAAAAAGAAATATATCAGGTCTAAATTTCCATTCCAGACAATTTCCCCATGAGATATCATCTTCCATATGGGTAACCAGAACATTGCTTTTTCCAGGGTACATTCTGAAAGAGAGATTGTGACTGCATTCCTGGACATATAAACTGTGAAATATGAAAGGCTCAGTCCTTAACATGTTCTGGGGCCTCTTATTTTAGAAGCAACAGGAAGGGATAGCATGGCCAATGAGAACCCAAGCATCAGTTCCTCAGTTTTGTGACTCATCTGTGAAAGCATTTGTTCACAGTGACATTCAAGACAGTATCACTCATTTGCAATAATAAAGGAATAATCTTATGCTGCAAAAACTAAAAACGTAATGGCCATACTGGGTGAGACAAGTTGTCAATATAGCCCAATATTCTGTCTTCCAATATTGACAAGTGCAGGATGCTTCAGCACCAATGAACAGAAGGGGCAATTTCAAGAGATCCATCTTGTGTCATCTAATCCCAAATTCAAGCAACCAGAGCTTTAGATTAGAGACAACCAGAGCAAGGGTTTGCATCTTTGACCATCTTGACTAATAGTGATTAATTAACCTGTCCTCCATGAACTTAGCTAATTCTTTTTTGAAACCCATTATAATTTGGGCCTTCAACAAGGCATGTGTTCCATAGATTGGCAATGCTTTGTATGAAGAAGTACTTTCTTGTGTTTAAGACCTTTTGCCTGTTAAATTGTATTAACTGTTTAAATTGTAAGAGTTTACTCTCCCTTTCAAGCAGGTGGAGGTATGAGGCGGCTTTTTAAATTGAATGACGCTGCTGTTGCGTCACCCAGCTTTTGTTACAAGTGAAAATACCGTTCAAGAGTGTCATGAAGCAGAGAAAATTATTTATATGAAATACCTGTACCATATTTAGTAGCCATCAAAATGTATGGTGGTCACCAGGGGCATTGCTGGGGCCTGGCACACAGGGCACATGACCCAAGTCCCAGCACCAGTGCCCCGAGTGTCCGGGGCAGCCCCTGCATCTCCCAGCCCTGTCCCAGGCCAGTGATCTGGGGCACAGCTGCTGGCTGTGGTGCCTGCTTCTCCCCGCTACGGCGGCACCTGCTGCTCCCAGCCCGGTCCCTAGCTGGAAATTCAGGCTGGGCCACCTGCGGCAGTGCCATCCTCTCCCAGCCCCAGCTGGGGATCCAGGGTCAGACAGGAGGTGGCAGGAGCCCAAGGACAGATTGGGACCCAGCGGTGAATCGGGGCCACACGGGGTGGTGCCCCGGGTCTTTCCTGGGCAGTGATGCTCCTGGTGGTCACCATCAAGAAGATGCATCCAGTGAGCAGAACTATTTTATTTACGGGGGAATGCTAGACTCCAGTAGCATTACTTGGTCACTACTGGTAAATGGGGACGGTGGCCAGTGTTTATGCTTCCCAAAAACCATTAAAATTCTCCTCATTCTATTCTCTGCCTCCAGAGAAACAGTGGTATTGTTTGGCTCACAGTAGCTGGGGGGCTGGAGAGCAGCAAGTGTCCAGAAACCAGACATGGATATTTTTTTTCTAGAAATGCAAGCTCTATTCTGCAAGAGTCCACCATTGTTACAGTATTGTGTTTCAGGTGCTTCACTGAAAGGCCTGGACTACAGAAGAAAGTTTTATTGACATAGCTATGTCAGTTCGGAGTGTGAAAACACAGACATACCCCTACCCAAAAATAAAACTAGGGCTAGCAAAAATCCTAGTGTTATACGGTCAAAAATAAGATGGGCCAGGATAGCTTTCTCTGTTTAGGTAACCAATCTAAGCTTTACCAGTCTGAGAATCTCCGCTATGGAGGTATGATGGTATAGTTCTGCCAACATAGCTACACTGGCAACCCTTTTAAGTGTAGATAAGTCCTAAAGCTTTGGAAGGGGTTTCTTTATAAAAAACCTATTTGAAAAAGTTAAGGAATTTTTTTCATTTAAAATAGCCCATTGTTTCCTTGGCTGATCTAACTGTTCTAACAGCAAAAGTGAGAAAGCACAAACAGTTAAAAGGCAACAAATGCATTGTGACAGGGTCCCACAGGTGCACTCTGGACTGTGGGACTGCTAAGCACTCCAAGCTACCAGCCTGGACTGCCTCTCACACTGTGACGCTGATATCAAGCAATAAATCTCTAGTGAGCATTGTACTTACGCACCCATCCACAGGCAGGGATATACCTAACTGTTTCACATGAATGATCTCCCCTAACTCCCCATAACCATGATGAGAGAGGCTCCAGTCAATTCCCCACCAGATCCCCAACTTTGCACACCAGAACTGTAAACTAGAGGCTGACCTGTGTAAGCTTATTACTTAGGTCTTGTCTATACTGGCGGCAGCAAATTCACTACTGTCAGTGCACTCCTCCAGGTTCGATCAAGCAGTCCGTCAAGACATGCTCAATCAATTTGCAGCTCAATGGTACAACTCCAGCTCCACAATCAAAGTAGCGCTAAGGTGATCAGACGGCGTGTCCAGTCACCTTAGTGCAGCATGTACAGAGAGGTAAGTAGGAGTTAGTAAGGTGATGGGAGATACACAAGATATTTTACTTACCTTGCATATTTCCCATTGACTGTTGCCAAAAAGTGCAGTGAGTGTACAATAGGGCTTAGTCTGCCACATCTTCATAAGAAAGTGGACAGGCACCAGCCTTTGTAGGTTGAGGGGAGATTACCTTAACACTTCAGTCAAAAACCATGTTGTCTAAGGCAAAACAAGCAAGGAGTCTTGTGGCACTTAAAGACTAACAAATTTACTTATTGCATGAGCTTTTGTGGAAGAAAAGCTACTTCAGATTTATTAACAAGAGAAAGGTAGATTTTAACTACAAGAAGACTATAAGTAGCAGGCATAAAGATCAAATTGGGTTACCTAACAAAAATAAATTCAGTCCAAATTCTACAAAATAAGCAGGATTTGAAACAAGCAGTATCTCAATGTGACAGATGATATACTTGAAGAACTATAACCTGTCTACTACAACACATAGAAAGACTCCTTGTCCATCCTGGAACCACTGTTTCCCAAATAAAAGCCTTTCCAGGCATGATTTCAGGTATTGGGGTGGGAAAGGGAGACGCCTAGTGATGTCACTGATTCTCCTTTTATAAAATATTCCTAGCTTTGATGTAGCAAAAACAACGAGAGTCCTGTGGCACCTGACAGACCAACAGATTTCTGCGGGCATAAGCTTTTGCGGGCTCCAACCCACTTCATCAGATGCATGAAGTGGAAACTACAGTTGAAACATTTTATACACGCATGCCAGGGCCACTGCAGGCACCATAACAAATGGATACAAGATGTCTATCAGTGAGTTGACACTTAAAATTAGATGCAAGTGTCTAATCATCAAAGTACTCAAGTGAAATAGCCTTCCATAGGGAATAGTGGGGCAAAAAAACATCATTGGTTTCAAGATTGAGCTTGATATGTGCATGGAGGGGATGGTATGATAAGGTTGCCTCCAATGGTATATGGCCTATTTGCATCAGATCTGCTATTAGCAAATATCTTCAACTTCCAGCAATGGGACACTAAACAGGGAGGACTGAGTTACTAATGAAAATTCATCCCCAGGTGTCTGCCTGGGAAGTCTTGCCTACATGCTCAGCATCTAACTGATTGCCCTATGTTGGGATCAAGAAGGCATTTTTTTGCAAGCCAGATTGTCAGAGACTATGGTGGTGGCTTTGTCTTCCTGTACAGCATGAGACAACTTACTTGCTGATTTGAGCTACAGGAAATGGTGAAGTCTCTGCAAGTGGAAGCCTTTAAATCAAGGCTTGAGAATTTAGTAACTCAGCCAGAGGTTACTGGCCTATTGGCAGAGGTTCCATGACCTGGGATGCACAGGAAGTCAAATTGGATGATCATGATGGCCCTTCCCAGTTTTAGAATTGGGGAGCTGGGGCACCAGCACAAACTCACTAGCAGGTTCAATAGGAGGGCTGATATACAGCTCATTGTGTTACACTGGATATAACATACTGTGTTTCACAGACAACTTGTATAAATCAAAGCCTGGCTTTAATGCATTTTAATCACAACTTTCATTTATCATATATTTCAAAAGATGGTGAAAAAAAACCACATGCATCCTCTTTTGCAGTGGCAAATGAAATAAATTAGTATGTTCCCCTTAGACTCAGGGTTATTTTTGAAACTGAGTTACCACCAATTATTTTCTCATTGCACAAAGTTAATGAGAACTAGTATTAAAAGCAAAAAGAACCAATATATTGAGCAACGATTATTTCTCAACTTTTACCATGAACGTCCCACTACAGAATTATAATTGCCTAACTGTCAGCTTTATACTGATTACCCTCTTTGTTAGCTTCGTAACAGACGGGACCACCATGACATTTTCCTGAAGAAGAGTTTATATCTTAAAGAGATTTGATTGAAATTGATTCAATTTAGATTGATAAAAGATTACCAACTTGAAGATGACTCAGTTTCAAACAAAAGTTCAAGTCTTATGTAGTACATCTGTCACTTAACCGCAAAGGCAACTTGGGACCAAATATATCCCCCAGGAAAGGAGAGAAATCAACCCAAATGATTTTGTTGCTTTTTAAAATTTCTACATTGTCCCAAAGTAGTTACATGAGCATGTCATATCTTACTTACTCTACTGTGGTTTATTTATAGAATGGTAAGCTCTTTATTTTGAACTAGGAGTCTTTTTATATTTGAGGAACTCATGCTTAAGCAAAACAAACAAGGAATCCTGTGGCACTTTTAAAGACTAAAAAATTTATTTATCACATGAGCTTTCATGGGGGGAACATCATCAAAACATCTGAAAAAGTGGGATTTTCTTCCATGAAAGCTCATGCAATAAACAAATTTGTTAGCCTTAAAAAGTGCCACAGGACTCCTTGTTTGTTTTAATGAACTAGACTAACACATCTATGCCTTTGGAACTTGTCATCATGCTTAAGCAGTCATCCATATAGGTTCTTGCTCAATTAGTCCATCTCTGGACTACGTGCCCACAGGCAAAAGGGGACAGTGGAGAGTGGTAAGGAAGACAGAAAAGCTTTGTTCAAGCCACTTTTGCCTACCTACTCTGGGACAGTAGAGGAGATCACGCAAACCCCAACGTCAGCTGAAGTAGCTTTAACTCATGCCCTGTAGGCCATGGGAAACAGAATAGCTAGAAACTAGAGCACAGTGCACTCTGGCTACTTAACCTCTCTGACCCTGGCCCTGGCCATCTCCCTCCCCACCCCATAGCTGGAGCTATTCTATCCACTTCAGCAAAGGCTCTGAGGGTTTCTGCCTTCCTCTGTAGTATGGGGCACGACTGACATACTGGTGGATTCTCTGTACCTTAAAGTCTTTAAATCATGATTTGAGGACTTTAACAACTCAGTCATAGGTTAGTGGTTTATTACAAGAGGAGATAGGTGAGGTTCTGTGGCCTGCACTGTGCAAGAGGTCAGACTAGATGATCATATTGATGATTCCTTCTTACCTTAGAGTCTGTGCTTTATGGCATACTCTACCCCACTCTGTCAGAATTTCCATAGAAGGCCACACTGCAACAGATTCAGTATCATACTACATAGGTGTTTTGATTTCATTTTTTTCACTTTAAGTCACAGATACTGTGTTAGCTGTACTGATTTCTGCAATCTTTATAACTATATTTTTCTTCTTTTAAAATTATGTTGCTGTGTGAAAGATTCATATCACAAGTAGAAAGCCTATTATACTGGAAAAAGCATGAAACTCACAATGAACAGATTGCTGTCAAATGTACAAACTAAACTAAAAACATGCTAGCAGGGGGAAGTGGTGCCTGCAGGTTGGTGTCCCATTAAAATTCAGTCTCTTGAAATTGTACCACAGACCACCTGTATCTATCAAGGCTTCATAACATAAGCCTACCTCTCAAACTTCCAGTGTTGACACTTGTTTCCCTACAGTCACACTATAACAATGAATTTTAAGTACAAAAATTGTCTAAAGGTATTTTCACCCTGATTATAAAACAGTAATTTTGCCATCTATAAAGAGATAATTGGGGGCAGGAGCAGGAGAGAGGGTTTATAACAGATTGAAAAACTGACTTCTTTGATACAGTGAGGAAATATCCTTATAAAACAGATTTTATTCTTAAACCAACATGATTTGTTCCTAATGACACAATATGGAATAAAACGTGTCATGTTTCAGACATTTGGGGATTACGTTGGAGGTGTTCTGAGTACAGCATCTGCTATGGCTGTCAGCCACCCTACTGTTCTACTCTTTCTCCTCTCCAAACAGTGGGAGCAAGGGATAGAGGATCTGAAGTGTTCCCTGCAGCACCACTTGCCACTCAGCAACCCTCATCCCTCCAAACAAGACCTGAAACTGCAGTACATGGCAATCAGGAGCCCAAAAGGAATAGCCTGTAGCATGCACTGCATAATATGGTACCACAGAAAGGTCTGAACAGTGTAGCAAACTGCCATCTCTCCTCTGGTGGTTTTGAACTTTTCCCATAGATAGTGGGGCAGGGTGCCCCCAGTTGCCTCATCTCCAAGAAGGGGCCCCATCTGATAATGTCCCACAGGGAAGGGAGGGGAAAAGGACTCGGGCCTGCTCACTACTCTGGGCCCCAACCCAAGGGCCCTAAGTAGGAGCTCTGTGCTGCTGTTATTCAACGGTGCAGCGCTCTCTTTCTTCCTCAACCCCCTCAGCTATTTCCCCTTCCGCTTGGATAAGGCTTCTTCCCCCAACCTTGCAGGCATTTCCCTCCAGGGTCTGTAGCTTTGATCCCATTCAGCTTCTCCACGATACTGCACTCTTTTACTCCGCTCAGCACTTCTCCCACTCTTCCTCCAGCTTGTGCCATTTGTTTGGAGCAGAGACAGTTTTATCAGGCACCTGGCTAGGCCTGATTAGCTTCAGCTGCTCCTAATTACCCTTTACTAACTAACTCTAGTTTCATTTGCAGGGAACAGCACCCAGAGCATTTGGGGGGTTATACATCTTCTTTCTATTACTCTCTTACTGCCCTCTGGCCTTGAGATATCACACCAGTTAGTCCATAAGGTTTATAGAAGGGGTCTCAAACTCACAGCCCATAGGCCACATGTGGCCCCTAAAGCTATTTCCTGCAACCCGCAATGACACTATCATTATCAATATTGTTGTATGAAAAGGTTTGAGTGGTGCGGTCCTCGGGCTAACATACTAGTCCTCATGTGGCCCTTGTAGTGATTTGAGTTTGAGACCCCTGGTTTATAGCCTTCCCCAAGTAGCCAAATCTGGGTCTGCCAAGGATGGCTAGGCAGAGCTGAGGGAAAGGTCTGCTCTAGTTCTGCAGAAGTTAATTCAGGGAAGTGTGGTGGCCTACCACACCAGAGGTCAGACGAGGTGATCAGCCGTCTTTCTGGTCTTAGCGTCTACGAAAGATGTTCAGCACAGCCTTGGAGCAGTTACTGGAGTCTGCTCTGAAGTGCAACATGGAACGATTGACAGTTTGGCTCCTATGGCAAAACCTAAACAGGCTCCAGAGGTTAAGAACGATTGATACTAGATTATGTGGTACACAGTACAAGGTGTACCCCCTTCAGGCTCCCATTCTGCCCTATGATTTTTCCAAACAAACGTACCCATCACTGTGGTTTCTAAGCAATGAATTCTACAGCATCTTAACATTTGTTTGCAGTCTTTTATCAACCCTGCCATGTTAATTAAACTAGCTCTGAAGAACTAAATAGCTGGAGTTTTGACCAAATATTCATATATTTTAAAAGACAACATTGATAAGAACATGCTAGATTAGCAAATTAAAACAGTGTGCCATGTTGCTCTCAGTTACAAAAAAGCCCCCATTAATTTCAGTAAGAGTGTGAACGGCAGTGAAGTTAATTATGCATATGTTTGTGGGATTATGAAGACGAAGTCAATAAAGTTATTTCAGACTTACAAACACGTAGCTGGGAGAAGAATTTACCCTTGTATTTATGGGTTCACCTACATTAGAATTTTTACCTAGAATTCAGTTATTTGATAAGCAAACTCATTTCTCATTTTGAACATGTGTCCCTGAATAAAAGAGCGCCAGCGTCCTGACAAACATACACAAACGTGTTAGCTAACTTTGAGTTATTTCACAATTTAATTCAAGTTAAACATTCTGCTGTTGACAAACTCTAGGTGGCTGCTAGTCTGGGGATCTTAGGTACCTCTGAAACAAGCTGTAACTAGATGCCTACTGATTAACACTGATTCATCATCATCCACTTTGTAAGAATCCAGGAATACCTGTCCTTGTGGTCTTCATATTTCAGTCTAGACAGTCTTTAGTTTCAGTCTACTGGTAGGGAGACACACAGGTGAGCAGTTAGCTGAATATTTTATTCAGAGGCACAGAGCACAAACAATCCAGACAAGCATAACAGACTGCTGCCACAAGCCCAAGAACGAGAGACTGTACTCCATCCATCCTTAGTAATAGGGTGATTTACTGCATTAATCAAGCTGGACAGATACATTTGATATTCCATGAAAATTAAGTTAAAAATAATCTGAAACAAAACAAGCAAAATTATTTTAGGTGCTTAAAGTTAGAAATGTATCTCTGTAAAAGCACAAGTTAAAGTTCTATCCTATAACCTGTCTTCATGTCAAGACTCAGACTCCCCCATAGTCCCCCCCGCTTTTTTTAAGTAAAGTGTGAACCTCAGGGGCAGGGTCAATTTTGACACCAACTTCACTGGCAGAAAGCTCAAGCCTTACAAGTACCCTGCACATTCGGTCATCTTCTTTAAGCTATTTTGTATTTTTAAAAAGTATATAGCACATATTCTTACACACTAGTTAACAATTCAAATGGGAATCTCTTCTGCTTTTTCCTTTAATTAAAGGGAAAACCAAGAGCCAACATTGGAGGGAAAACAAAATCCTCACAAAAGCAAACAGTATTTGAGACAAGAACCAGCAAAAGCCAGACAGCAACTCTAATGCAGTGAGAACATCTCAAAACAATTAAGGACGGGGGAGAAATCAAGACCTGAAAAGTGAGAAATCAAAATTACTTCAGTACTTTAGTCTCTTGCTTTGATCTTAACTTTGTTAATCATCAGATAAATGACAGCAATTCTCTGTCTGTCTCTCACTCACACATACGCACGCACACACTCTTGAGGTATTTAAGAATAGTTCCATCAAAGGACAAACTTGTTACCAATATCAGCCTCAAATATATATGTTTCCTAACTACATTTATTCACTTTATAATTATCTTTAAAAGATCCAGTCATTAGTGGCACAAGAAAAGCTACATGGGCTTAGTGTTGATTAGGCATTGAAATCTTATATACACATACAATATGTGTTTATTGCATAAACAAGCTGTCTGGGACTTTTTTTTTTTAAATCTGTTCAGCCTTCCACATCAAAGAAACAATCACAGTAGTTATTCTCAAGGCCCTGACAAACAGGACAAATGTTTAGTTTCCATTTTCTATTACAAACCTATTTAAATAAAGCATTGTCTACCACTTCCCTGACTCTACAGTTACCTCTTCCTGATACCTAACACTGTGCTGAAAATGTTTTATGATTCGGGAAAAATTTCAAACCTCACTGTTTAAAAAACAAACAAACAAACAAACAAACAAACAAACAAACAAACAAACAAACAAAAACAAAAAACCCCAAACAAACAAAAAAAACACCACCACACTCCAGAAATAATGTACACTGACACACACCTACCACTAGCTTGTGTTGCAAATTATACATACTTTTTATTTAATCCAAGTATTTCAAAAATGTTTTACTTCAGGCTTATTTACACACAGAGTCTGCACCAATTCAATTAATATACAGTATCATAGCCTACAATTACATTGGCACAACTCTGTTTAGACCAGACCTAACCTCACAAGACTCTAGCAGGGGTATAAAAGTATTAG
The DNA here is from genome assembly GCA_007922195.1 of Podocnemis expansa. Taxonomy (NCBI): domain Eukaryota; kingdom Metazoa; phylum Chordata; order Testudines; family Podocnemididae; genus Podocnemis; species Podocnemis expansa. Next base: position 8,745,408 of record ML682006.1, read on the forward strand.
TAACTTATTTTACAAAGGAATAAATAAGGCACAAAAAGGGCTACATTTGCAATAGATGGAAGGCATCTTGTGCACAAGAAACGCGTGACCCTCTGATTCTATATACATGAACACAAATGTTCTAGCTAGGGAAACATTCCACCTTACTTCTGCACAAAACAGACTGCATGCTTATAAAATACAGCCATATGTGATTTATCCGAGGTCACACAGTAAGCCAAAGGCAAATAAGTCAGGACTAGAACTTTTATCTGGGCTTCCAGTCTTATTGTCTAATCACAAACTGACCCATCTCAGTACTTCTGCATACTATTAGCTAATCTTTATCAAAACTGTACCATTTTAAACTTAAATTTTAAGGAAAACCCCTTTGAATGCTGTGGCCTGCACACTCTCTCTTATATTTGGTACTTGTATTTAACTAAAAAGCATCTTACAAATGACTTATTCTCACAAGATCCCTGCAAGGTTGTCACTCTCACCACATCAGGAATGGAGATAAAAGTTAAGATACAGTGGGACAAATTAACTGAAGACTGCACAACATCAGTGGCAAAACTAGGATTGGATCTCAGAAGTTCCTGTTTCCAGCACTGACTAGACCATGCCAAAAATGTTAGTATTCTAAAGATAAGCAGAGTTTACTTACAAAAGGTTCAGATAAGCCACATGAAAGCAAACATGATTTTTAAGTTTAAATGCTGCGTTTCCTTCAGCTGATAATAGAGCCTCTCTTGCTTTTCATGGCATTAAGGAGGTCACACTGATGAGAGTGGTACAATTCATTAAAACAAAACTTTGGTATAACCATGTAAGATGACAAAGGGCCTTTCCAAAAAGGCCATGGAAAAAGAATACTTTTGTGTTAGCATTTATATAGGCAGCAATCTTAGTATTTTATATCTAGATCATCTCACAGTTAAGATATAAATAGGCAGTGAATTATCCACGTTTCAATAATTAATCCAGTAGCTAAGTCCACAGAGTGTTTGCTGAGAGAGATGCCACATAACACATTATTCTGGACACATTTTCCACAGTCACAGAAAGCAAGGATTAGTGATCCACACCTTTGTTATCATTTCAAATTATACCATTTGTTTACAGGGCAATGTTCGGCTGCACCATAGTGCTCTATGAAATGCACCCCAGGCTAATTAAATCCAAGGGAATATTTCTTAAATGTCCTCCATGCATTGTTTCTTCATTTTAATCTAAAAATTCCCAGATTAATTTGACTATGAATCACATTCCTGAAGTTTTAGATTACAGAATAGATAATATTTGAAGGCCAGACCAAGTGTAGTAATGGTCCGTGCAGCACAGAGATCAAACCCCGTATGTCCGTGCATGCAGATCGAAGATCCACAGGTTTAAATGATAGATAGTATTTGAAGGCCAGATCAAGTGAAGTTATGGCCCATGCAGAACATAAATCAATCCCCGTATGTCCACACATGAAAAGAGAAGATTCACAGATACTATACTACCTTACACTTGATCTTAGCCAAGAGGCTGAGAAATACTATACTTGTACTATTCAAAATTCTGTTAAAAGAGGTGTTGAAAGACAGAGTAACTCTACTGCTTCTCTCAGCTTTGGCAGCTATGTCTTGTTCCTGTGATCATGAACCCATATCTGCCAACCAGACAGGCTGGATAAAAGATGATTGTTCAGAATGTGGTGCTTTTCCCAAATGCATTTCAGGTTTGAAAGATGCACCCTTCCCACGCCTTATTTTAAACAAACACACACTTGTAAAAATTGTGCCTGCATCTTCAAGGGCCTAGATTTATTGCATTGTAAACATGAGTCTAGGAAACAGTCTTGTGACTAAGTGTTTCCAAGACCATGCCTGAGTGTCCACACAGCAACGTAAACCTGGATGAGTCTTGTAGTCATGCTAACACATCCATACTGCATCATGAAGACCTGTCTGAGGCCTGCAGCTTGACCCGTGTCCATGCTGCAAAATGACAGGTCTATGATCTACCGCCCTGGCATATTCCTAGGAGCCAGGTTCTGAATGCTTACTGACCCAAGTCAGACTGATTAGTGTAAACAGAACTGAGGCTTAAGCTCAAACCTGACTCAGAGTCTATGCTTATGTAAAGTGCAGACACACCCTAAGAGATCTGCAGATGACTGCTGCCTTTTTTTTCTGTCTGGAAGTGTAGCTTGATTGTGCACATGCAACTCAGCAAAAGAACACGTTTAAAATGAAATGGATTGGACCATTACTTTTATATTTTAGTTACAGGAATTGTCCCCAAGTTCTCCAGTCAGCATACATCACAAAGAACATTCTGGTTTTCCTTTGACACTTAACACTAGTGCATGTTAAAAAAAGCGTCTAAGTCAAACAGACTGCGCATGTGCTCAGTTTCCAGTAGATCTACATTTAAGTATATAGATGAAAACGATCCGTTGTCCTGAGTTTTCAGATGTGACCCAGACTTTCAACTGCTGGGTTTGGGTTTGCAACACAATCGTTATGGATCACTGTCTCATTTGGGCTTTTTCACCCTTTAAAAAAAAAAAAAAAAGAACTCCAGAGCTTACAGTGAGCACTTAAATCATGGGATTAGCCACTTTATGAAACAGTGTTTGTACTAGTGGGAGCAGCAAACATGCAGTTTTTGTTACACTCTTGACAAGGAAATACACCAGCACTCATAATAAACCTGGCAGAGAAGAGGAGGAATAATCAGCCCCTTTCACTCCCAAAGGACTACATATATTACTATGCTTAATTTAAACTTTTTAGTTTATAAACAAAAACCATTTACCATCCATACTATTTATACTCCCTTAGTTTTAAAGGCCAAAGGGCTGTTCAGCTCTTTTTTCTCCAGGCTATTAATAAAGAAACTCAGATGAATCACTGTTTACTGAAGGCCTTGCACCCTACCTTGCAAAACAACTTTATTTCACTGCTATCATGCCTTTGTGACATTGACTCCCTATTCCCTGGAGTTTTTTTTTTTTTTTTTATAATCCCTTATCAATACAGGCATTACGATTGCAAATGCCAATTAAGTCTCTTCTCAGTCATATGCATGGCATTTATTTACAATCCCTAAAACAAAGGGCAACATAAAACTAGCAGTGTCCTCTCTCTAATCCAGAATTTCTGAACATTACTGATTTAGACATTCTGGTTATACTACTTCATACTTGAATCTTTTCCATTAAAAAACAGGTTTCTGTAAATTTAAGACCAACTGCTTTGGGGAAAAAAACCTGATCATCACACCCACTTCGTAGTGGATTATCTTTTCCAGGAAACTTCTCTATTATCCCTGTTCCACAGATTCACTAAAATCAAAATTTGTTTTCTATACAGACAAAGAAACTGAGGTACAGAGAAAGATCATATGCCTTATCAGAAGTCATCTGTCAGATCAGCAACAGATCTAAGCATAAGATATGGAGAAAAACACCCTCAGGCCCAGTTAACATTTCAGTTGAGCAAGTCAGGAATGACTTGCTTACAGCTATTGAACTATACTGTCTCCTTCTTAGCAACATCCCGGTCACACCCTCATTTCAATTTCTGTCAGCCTATGTCCTCTGGAAAGAACATGATGTTAAGGGGTTTACCCAGTTCCATCTGGAAACTAATCTTTACCTACTTCAAGATTACTTATTAAATGGTCACGAAGCCCTAAGTCTTGTTTACTATCTCTCATTAAGCCCACTGGACCAGTGGTTCTCAAACTTTTGCAGGTTGCGACACACTTAGTGGCAAATCATGACCCTGCAGGACACACCAGGCCACGCTCCCCAAGGCCAAATCCAGCCACCTCCCGAGGTCTCCATGACACGCTTACCACTGTGTGGTGACACAGCAATGTGTCCCTTACACAGTCGTTAAGAACCTCTGCACTTCATTTCAAAGTGATTAGGTAAGAAATTTCTCTCTAATTCTTGTATCCAGTGTCACTACCCCAAAAAAATCAAATGCCATCATTAGCCACATTTTCATGACTGAGCTACAATTGTGGGTGATTAACTTGAGACACCCAAGACCTGACTTGCAAGTACCAAAGACTGAGGCATCTGAAGTCAGTGTCCACTTTTGACACTTTTTTGTGTATGACTTTATTCCTTTACTGGCATAATCTGATTGAACATTTAATGCCTAAAACTTAAATCAGTAGCTATGCCGCAAAGTTTCAGGGAGAGGTTAGAACATAAAGATATATTCAACTTTTTAAAGTCCCACTCACTTTTATGTTGACTGAAATGGAAACCTACAGGTATGCATCTTGTGATTTCTTTCTTTAACCTGAGGAGGACGGGGTAGGTAGCATTATACAAGAAAGAATCTGCCTTCTTTTGCAATAGTCACTTGATAAGAAGCATTTAATCTCATTTAGAATCACCTCCTATCCAGCAATTCAACCCCCAACATGAATTCACAAGATGATCCTTTTGTTTCAATGCAGCATTGTACCAGACAGAATATACATCATCCCCAGAAGGCAGAAAATGGTGAAATAACGTGATTGTGATCAGTATGAGTAGTGTAGCTCTTGCAAAATCTGCGAGAGAACTGGCTGTCACTGATACAAATGCACACCTGGATGTTGTTTCCCACCTGGACATGTATCTATTAACATTACACTTTCTACAAAAGATTTCTTCTATACCAATTTGAAAGACAAAGTGATTTAAAGAAAAACAAAAACCAAAAAACCCAAGGCTATATTTTTAGAAGCAAATTGCCTTAAAATATTTTCTTGTCAGGTGTTAGTAAAAAAATGATACTGATTCTTATCTATTTTTTATTCTTTGCCCAAACCACTTCTAGGGAAAAGAAACCAGCAACACCAGAATAGTTGTTTCCAGTGTTTTGAGACTGAGTTAATATTAGTAAATGAGTTTCAGATCTTGTGATCAAAAGGCACTATACAATATACACACTAACTAAAATTTAGTCTTTTCAAATTAGACACTAACACTAAAATGTTCTTCTATTACAGAATGAAGCTAAACATATCGATAGGGTGTGACCTACTTAACTACTACATTTGGACATCAGTTGCCTTGAAGTAGGACCTGATGGGCGTTTAAATACATATTTTTAACTTATTTTGAGGACACCACTAGTGCAAAGGCTAACAAAACTGTCCACAAATGCTACACCACATAAACATTGACACTAAAACCTGTTGTCTGCTCAGAAGGGGGAGATTTCATTGTGTATTCTTCAACAATATGAAAGTGACTGCTCAAAGAAACCAGTAAAAATGAAAAGGGGACAACTGGAGCATTCAGTGCCACTTCCATTAATTTTAACCGGAATTTTCTCCCTGTTTTCTTGGGAACAGAATCAGGTCCAAAGTTAGAAAGTCAGTCCAAAGCTCCTGTTCTACCCAATCTATTTTACAAAATAGGAAACCAATTATGAACATTTTTGCACTTAATGGGTCATGAAATACTAATAGTGGAATTTTTCTGTCTACCCATTCCCACATTTAAAAAAATCCACATCTCAAAGATCTCAATTTCTAGAGATTAGCTATACCTTTCACTGTCTTCTTCTTTTTCAATTTGAAATAAAAGCCAGAGTTTGAATTTCCTATAGTGGATAAGGTACAAGATTTTCTTCTGAGAATCAATAGTCTTTTCAGGACTCAGAGATTTGAAGAGTTACCTTTGCAGCTGTAAAGAAAGAAAATAAGCCCTTTTCTATAAGGGAAGCTGATAAGCACTGAATTTCCACACAACATTACAGTAATATTGGGAAAGACATTTCTGTGATGGCATTTAACACAAATTACACCTTCAGAGGCAGGCATTACAGCTACTGAAGACAGCTTAACAAACAAGGAGTCTGGTGGCACTTTTAAAGAGTAACAAATGTATTTATCTCATGAGGTTTCATAGGAGAAAAATCCCCCTTTGTCAGATCTTCAAGCATCTGACAAAGTGCGATTTTCTCCCACAAAACCTCATGAGATAAATACATTTGTTAGTCTTTAACAGTGTCACCAGACTCCTTGTCGGTTTTGCTGACCCACTAAGACAGCTACCCCTTTGGAACCGGGGAAAGCTTTAGGCATCTTTAAACAGTATTTCACCATTGTACACAGCCCACATGATGAGTCCTAGATCTTGTGAGCAAATGCATGAAACACCCAAAATAGTAGCTTCAGCGGATATAGTGAGGGTGTATTACAAAATTTTATTTCCTGCTATTCGCATCTGCAGAGTAGGGGAGCTTTTAACAGAAGTAAACCAACTTATATTCATAAGTCCTTTAGGATCAAATTTCTTTTCCTATTTAGAAGTCATAGGAGTTTTGCTATGAATTTCAACAAGAGCAGGACCTAAGAGAACAAGTGGCATTAACAGTTGCACACTTTAAAAAAAAAAAAAAAAAAAAAAAAAAAAAAATTTTTTTTTTTTTTGGCCACATCTGGCTAAAACCAGATGCTCTGCAATGTCTGTCAAAATGAAACCCAACCAAGAGGCTATATAGAGACTGTTAACCTCTACTTTTAAATATCCTCTGCACAAAGCTGTCAAGCCCATTCTTTTGAGACCAGAATCCTCAAGAATTCTGAAGGCAGTTTTAGATTTCATAGCTGTAAAACACTGGTCATCTCTCAGGTCTGGCTATCCTACTGTAAATCACCAACACAAGAGCTGCAATTAGCTCTAGATCGTTGCACGATTGCAGTGACCATGGAGACTGATATTTCAAAGATAACGTATTTTTCTGTAAAGCTCATGCTTTGATGTGTGACTTGATCTTTAAAGATACAAGCACTGTGGACAAGAAGATACAAGGAGTGTGATTTTTCTACCCAGTTAATCAAATTTTTAACCCCTCTCTTCCCCCCGCCCCCAGCGACGCACCTATATCGATATAAAGGTACCTGGTCCCAGTGGGAAGGGAAATGGGATGGACCAATATAAAGCATCCTTACATTAGTAACTGCACTCACACAGGGAGGGGGAGGAGTATGTCCGACCGCATGATGGTATAATTAAAGTAGTAATGTTTGTACACAGACCAGGCCTAAGTATAGTGACCTACACAACAGCTGGGAGTCTCTAACAGTGGTTTTCAAACATTTTTCTCAGGATCCAGTTAAAAAAAATAATTTATGCCCGTGACCCAACAATTACATCTTCGAGCAGTGCATTCCAGTCTTTTGGCAGGGCAGCAGGGAGTGCCACAACTCAGTGCTGAGGGTCTGCGACCCAGTACTGGGTCCCGACCCATGGTTTGAAAACCACTGCTTTAGAAGATCCAGCTACCCCATGCTCTTTTCTGCAGAGCCCTCGCCAAGAAGCAGAAAATATAATTTTCAAACATTTATATATTTGTACTAATTGTATCAGACCCCTGCCGTAGAATTTCTTATGCTTTCACTACCTGGTCCTAAGACATAAACCCCTTTGGCAAGAAGCAACATGTATTAAAAGATCTTCACCTGTTCTGCTAGGCTAAAGCAGAAACAGGAGTTTATGTTGAGCTGGTGTATGCTATATATACACACACACTTGCATCCTTACGTACTTAGTCAGGTTTCCTTAAAACACAGACAGACAATCAAAAAGCAAGCAATTTGAAACCATGAGGTATTCTGAAATGCTTTAGCTTCTATTTGAGATGCCAGAAACTGCTATTCTGCTGAGAAAACTAGAAGATTTGCCAGGTTTTATTATGTTGAAAGCAGCAATCATAAAGATAATTCTACAGAACAACTTACTTAGAGATCATCACATAACCACCCAGAGCCAGCTTCTGTTAGGTGCTAAAAAACCTTCCAAATATCACTGAGGTCAATAGGTTTTGAGCAGTAAGAATTCTCAGTACCTGGCAGAAACAGGCAATATTTAGACAGAATTGGACCACTAACAATGACCAAGATACATGTATAAAATATATTTTTAGACTTTAACACAAAAATGTCTGCATTAAGCTTACCTTAGTACTGAAAATGAAAAATTCCTGTTAAGATGTGGCCTATGTTAATACTAAAAAATTGGTAGTCAGCATGGCTTCTGACTTTGAAGTCCTTAAACAGATTGTTATGCTGCTTTTATTTTTTAAAAAAATTGTGCAGGATTTGAGCTCTCAAGCGAGGTTCTTTTAAATGAGTTTGTACCCCTGCATGTATTACATACAGAAGATCTGAAAGCAATCAGTCCACAGTGGTTCTCTTTGTTCTTGGGGTTCTCTGGGTTCGGGTGGGTGGGGGAATTTGCAGTTTTCTTCGTTTGGGTAGTAGTTTTTAACACTCATTTTAACTGTAGAAATACTGGTGTGGCAGAAAAGCTCGGGAATTTAAAAGAAGTGATATCTTGTGAGCTCACATGAAAGTGGGTGTTTAATCTTTACGGTATAATTTCTTCAAAGTTTTTTTTTTTTTTTCCTTTTTTCGCTAGTATTAGGAATTAAACAGATGTCATCAATTATAAATTGGAGAAAAAGAATTAGGCACAGTAAGTGTTAATCAGTCTGACTAAAAGTCTCTAGTTCCTCAATTGCTCAGCTTTTGGTTTCTTGTGATGTCATAATTTCATTATTTTTCACGAGTCTTCCTGGACAGACAGACAGTCATGAGAACATTTATAAAAAGGGTTTGGCAATTTTGGGGGGGTTAAGGCCTTTCAAGGCCTTCCTCATATTTAAAAAGAAAAAAAATCAAATCAAAATAGTGGCAAAAATGGTACAAGCCCATATTTCTCTCTCCTTTGCATGTGTCATTTACAATGGTAAAGAGTCATAGTGTTCATGCAGAACTTCAAAAGCTGTATCTTTTTCAGTAAATCAGTAAAGCCTCCAGGTTTATGAATGGCTGACCTTACACTCCAGTAAACCATGTTATTCTTAAAGTTACCAAATAAGTTCCTTTCCCTGCAAGCTGTTCTGCATACAGCCCAAATGACTTCAACGGGCATTTATGAGTGTCGGGTTCCGCCCATACCCAGCATCTTGTAGAATCAGGCCTAAATACAATGATTCCACTGTTTCCAACATTACCAGTAATTAGATACAACAGAAATGTTCTCCAGCCCCATGATTTTAGGTTACCCTCCCCAAGTCTCAGTACTGTCATTTCTGTGAGAAAAATAGCAGGACTACAAAGCATACTTCTGCCATAATTGCATGTTAAAAGGTACTTTCCCTTTCGGTACATTACAAAAACCACAGTTTTGCTTGCTTTGCAATTTCTTTAAAAACAAAACATTTGTATTAAAAGTCTTAAAATCGATAGACATCTATTGAACGCACGCCTGCAATTAAAGTTACAGTTGTTAGAGTTTTCTTGGCACATCACAACATTAAGATTTCTCCCTTTGCTGGCTGGAGGTACCGCCTGCATCAGACAACCAAAACCAAAAAAAATCCTCCCCAGAAAACTGAAGTCCGTAAATCTGAAGTAAACGCAGCCCACATTTGCAAGACATGGAAATGACATTTCAAAGGCTCAAATGAAAATCAGAAATAAATTTCACTAAACAATAGGCTTTTTGTCCTGGCTTGTTCAGCACGATCACTGAAAGGAAGCTGTTAAGTAGTTTTTGGAGTAGTAGATAATGGGATTCTGTGGAGCTTTCACAGGTTGGCACCGGCTGGAACAGCTGAGTTTTGAAGGCACTCTACAGACACAGGGTTGCTGTTGGCCCTGCATCGCTTTTTAGGAAGTCTTGGTACTTTAGAGAGCTAATCAAAATCAGTTATTGCCAACCCCAAACCAAGGAAAACAAACCACCGCCACAAGCCCCCTCCCCCTCGAAGAAAAGACCACGGCAACGAAAACCCAAGGTCTTGTGCAGATAGATTTGTAACATTTTCACAGCTGATTTTTCTTTTGTGAGTGTCCGACGGCTCGGCCCCCATCTCCCCTTGGATACAGCAGGTAAACAAAGTAGAAAGTTTGACACCTAATCAGCGGCCACCCCGCGCGGCAGGGGCATCAGTGCAAGTCCCAGGTGAGATGTGCAAGCCTTCCGCCCGGACACCCCGTAACCGTAACCCAACTTTGCATAGAAATCCTCGGACTCGGCATCCCAGGCCGGCCGGCCGGCCGGCCGAGCAGAGCAGAGCAGAGCAAGCCGCACGCTCCCGAAGCCTCCCCGGCGGGCTGGTGTCCGCGGCCCCGGGAAGAGACGGGCAGGGCAGAGGCCACCCGCCACCCCCGCCGGCCAAGCCACCTTCCCCCGAGCGCGTCTCCCATGCGGCCGGCGCTCAGAGGATCACGCAGGAGGAGCAGCAGGGATCGTCCCCGCCGGGCTGGGCGGCGTAGTTCATCTGCCGGACGATCTCGGCGAAGAGCTCGTCCACCGAGGCTTTGTTTTTGGCCGAGGTCTCCATGAAGGGGCAGCTCCACTCCTCGGCCAGCGCTTTGCCTTCCCCGTAGGAGACCTCCCGCTCGCCCTCCAGGTCCACCTTGTTGCCCACCAGGATCATGGGCACCTTCTCGTAGCGCTTGACGCGGATGATCTGGTCCCGCATGGGCTTGATGTCCTGGAAGCTCTGCTGGTTGACCAGGCTGTAGACCAGGATGAAGCCCTGCCCGTTCTTGATGTACAGGTCGCGCATGGAGGCGAACTGCTCCGTGCCCGCCGTGTCCAGGATCTCCAGCACCGAGGGCGAGGAGTCCACCTCGATCTCCTTGCGGTAGAAGTCCTCGATGGTGGGGTCGTACTTCTCGATGAAGGAGCCGGTGACGAACTGCACCGTCAGGGCGGATTTGCCCACCCCGCCCGAGCCCAGCACCACCACTTTGTATTCCCGCATGGCTCCGGCTCCGGCTCGCCCTCCCGCCTGCAGGCGGAGAGCAGCCGCCCCGCCGCGGCGCTCACGGGCGCGGGCCGAGCATGCAGCCGGCGGCCGGCGGGGGAGGAGCGCCCGGCCCCCTTCGCCTGCACCCGCCGGCCCGGGAGGCGGAGAGACGGCGGCGGCGGCGGCGGCGCGCGCGCTGCCAGCCCGCCCATTGGCCCGGCCCCGCCACGGGAAGGGAAGGGAGGGGCTGCCACGCGGCCCGCCCGCGCCTTCCAGCCATTGGCCGCCTCGCCCGCGTGCGTCCGGCCGCGCGGCCTCATAGGCGGCCCGCGCGCCGCCAGGGGCGCTGCCCAAGGCGGAAGCGGATTGGTGGAGCAGCCGCCGTCTGTCTTGCTCGCCCGCCTATCAAGGCGTTTGGCGGATACTTTGCACGGGGCGGGGCGGGGCGGCAGCGGGGAGGGAGGTAGGCAGGCCGCCGCCCAGAGCGGTGGCTGCGGGCTGGAAGCTAACAGCTGCTCTGATTGGCTGTTAGGGGAGGACCTCAGCCTGGGGTTCACACCCCCTGGCATTTCTTTTCAGGCCTTGCTGGAGCCTGAAGCATCTGAGGAAGTGGGATTTTTCTCCCACGAAAGCTCATGCGGAAAATAAATCAGTTAGTCTCCAAGGCTGCGTTTACACAGCCCTCTTATTTCGAAACAACAGAGGTTGTTTCGAAATAAGATTTAGGCTGTTCACACGACGCACGTTTGTTTCGAAACAACGGCGTTTCAAAACAAGTTAAACCCCATGTGGGGACGAAACAACGTTGTTTCGAAATGATTGTTTCGAAACAACGCCGTGCAAACATGTTGTTTCGAAACAACAGTGACTTGTTTCGAAATAACTGGTGCCTGAACCTGCTATTTCGCTTTGAGCATCTTTCCTTAATTCGAATTAACAATCTGTTAATTTGAATTAAGTTATTCAAAATAAGGTGTTATTTCGATACAAGTTGTTTCGAAACAACCATATCGAAATAACCCCCTGTGTGTGAACACAGCCAAAGTGCCACGCGACTCCTTCTGCCCTTGTCCGCGCCAGGGCGCTACCTTTAATTTGAGGCACCCCACCCTATAGTTCCCAAATGAACGCAGGATGTTCAGGAGCCAATCCAGACTCGTGGAGTAGTTTTGCAGGAAATTTTGTGGCACACGGGTTGGGAAACAGGGAGTCGTGGCACTTAAAAACTAACCGATTTATTTTTCGCAGGAGCTTTCCTGGGAGAAAATCCCACTTCGTCTTCGAAGCATCTGAGGAAGTGGGATCTTCTCCCACAAAAGCTCCTGCAGAAAATAAATGGGTTAGTCTTCAAGCGCCATAGAACTCCTTGTTTTTTTGGCTGGACTAGACTAACAGAAATTGGGAAACAGTGGCCTAGAGTAGGGTTACCAAAGCCTGGAAAGGAGACAGGGATGTAGGAAAAGGCGGCCATTGGAGGTCACAAGGAGAAAATGGAGCATTATGGCCATGTTCTTCTGTTGTTAGGAGATGCTGGAACGCTCTCCCCCTAAAAAACAGGGTGTTCCAGGGCTTCCAGCATACTGTAAGCCCATAAGCAAAAAGCTGGACAAAAATCATGCACTTTTAAAATGCCTGCTGGATGGAGGATGTGAAGGTAAAAAAAGAGGACATGGCCTCCTCTTGCCTGACATCTGGTAACCCTAGCCTAGAGGGTCTGGGGTTGGTTGCTGTCTCTTCACCCACCTGACAGAGGCGCATACATGCTGGGCACCGGGCAGTTTGCATAAACTGGTGCAAGCCCCGTCTGGCTGGGTCCACCCCAGGAGAGGCACCCTCAGCCATACCTAGGGTTCCCAGATGTCAGGCAAAAGGAGGACATGTCCTTGTTACCTTCACATCTGCTGTCTGGCAGTCATTTTAAAAATGAATGGTTTTGTCTGGCTTTTTACTTACAGGGGTTAAAGTATTCTGGGATGCCCCAGAACACCCTGTTTTTAGGGGAAAGTGCTCCAGGGCCCCCTAAAAACAGAATATTACATTAATACTACATTTTCTCCATATGTCCTCCTTTTCATACTTCCCTGTCCTCCTTTCCAGGCTGTGGTATCTGGCATCCCAGACATACCCCCACATGCGTGCAGGGCTGTCAGGGGTCCCAGCAGCCCGTATGCCAAGGATGAGAGGGGGACAAGCAATGATCAATCCCACATTTAATATAGGTTGTCAAACAGACAAAGTGGGGTTTTCTCCCAGGAAAGCTCATACAATAAATAAATCAGTTCATCTTTAAGTGCCACAGGACTGCCTGCTCCTTTTGCTGAACTAGACTAACATGGCTGCCCCTTTGGAACTAGCACTGAGCTGGAACACAAAATTAACCTGAGGGCAGCATGAGAGTCTGCTACCTTCCCATTTGCACCAGTAATCCTGGCTGTTAGCTCCTCTTCGGCGACTGGGAGAGATGCAGGGAAAAGGAATTTGGGCTGAAGTACTAATTCAGTCTACAGAAAGAGAAAAGGGCCTTCTGGACCCTGCCCCACGGAGGGTTGAGGGGTCCTTTTGCTTCAGGATTTTTCTCCCCCAGGTCGAAGAAGTGATGGTCAAGCCCCACTCCCAGGGGCGTTGGTCTATAGCCTTCCCCATCTCCACATCCCAGTTGCTTGAAGGAGCCAGCAGTGAGGGCTAAGAAGGAAACCCCAGCTATGAGAGAGGTAGGAGATACCATCCACCTCCCCCACCAATGAAAGCCCGGCCCATCCACCTCTCCAAGGAGCAAAACCCTACAAGCACATCATATTCTAATTTGAGGAGAACCTCAGTTAAAAATCCATTCAAAGTACCAAAAATTTCTGTCACAAGTGTACCTAAACTGATTGTTAGTATCCAACAATTAACCACCACATGTTTGGAATTATTTGCATTGTGTTGCTTGTTACCAACTCCCTCTGACTGGTTGAGTCAGAGAGAAACACTGGCTAGCTGCCATCAGTTGCAGATGTCATTACTTTGAGACATTCCTTTCAAGAAGAACATCTCTGGTTATTACAGCACCTTCCATTCTTTGTTTTATGCATACTATTCTTTGCTCTTCTCAGGCTTTATTCAGTTAGCTTTATAGTGGCCCTTTATCTTAGCCTCAGAGCCCTGTTTAAGAACCTTGTTTAAAGGCGGTTCTTGTTAAATAAGTTTATCCCCTGATTAATCCAGTCAGTACAATGAGATAAACTAACCTCAACCCTTTTTTAAAAACAGTCTGGATGGTTGGGCATTCTCCACACTTTCTAATCAAGCCCCTGGCCTGTTACCACCATTTTAGCAGGAATTGTGTAAACACAGTTCCATGGCCTCATTATCACCTATGTGATGCTCCCATTGCATGCCTGAAACTCCCCATGAAGACAATGGGGAGAGAGTTTATGCTGTGCCTCCTGGAAGACAAGGGAAATGAGGGCTTTAAACTTCCTTTGCACCAGGCAGATGGCTGCCTAGGGATTAGAAAATTTCCAAAGGGATAGCCGTGTTAGGCTAGTCCAGTAAAAAAACAACAAGCAGTTGTGTGGCACTTTAAGACTAACAGATTTATTTTTTGCATGAGCTTTCGTGGGAGAAGATCCCACTTCCTCAGATGCTTCGAAGATGGGTGATCTTCGAAGCATCTCAGGAAGTGGGATCTTCTCCCACGAAAGCTCA
>ML682006.1:8760251-8905919 GCA_007922195.1 Podocnemis expansa
TTTTTTTTTTTTTTTACCAGGGATTAGAAACCAACATAAAACACTTCTTGCATTGGTGTAGCCATCCCCACTAGGGTTTTGCACCAGTGCAATTACATCTGTATAATTAATATGGTGCAAAAACCCATTCTGAATAAACTCAGTACATCTCTCAGGCTCACTGTTACTTTGTGTAAATCTTACAGAGACATTTAAGAACACTGATTTGCAAAATCCATATATAAAGTTAGGGTATGTTGTGTGATAGAATTGCCAGAAACAAAGGTCCACACTGCATCCTTACCCCCACACTACTCTTTCAATTCAGCAAGATTTTATCTTCAAAGCCTAGTTGCTAATGATGAAATAATAATGCATTTTGTTTATTGAGAACTTATAGGCCAATTGACTCCTATGTTTTCCATAGAAATACCAACCTGAACCAAACTCATTAGGTCATCCCCCTGCCTTTTATGTTCTCAGCTGATTCTGCTGCTATCTCAAAGCACTGGATGATTTTAAAGGAACCTAAATAGACAAGTTTGCACTTTAAGCTGCCCTTTAGGCCAGTGAGAGAAGCACCAGGGTTAAGGCTACAATATAGATTGTATCTGTCCACATACAGAGGCAGATTGGTTTGAAAATTACTACTTGAGGTGCCAGGGTAGAGGTTGTTGTTTAAACTTAAATACATTTTATAAAAAGGTTCTAGAGATATAACTACTCCCTGACCTATGTATTTAACATATACTGGGTAATTCTTAAAAAAAATTTGCACACAAATAGGAAGCAAGCAGGGAGGAAAATGTCCACAAGAATTTAGTACCCTGGGGAAAACTCTCGAAGTTACTTGATTTTACTTTTGGTTCTGCTGCATGGATGGTAATAGGAATTGGGAATATACCAATATCTCATCTCTCCTTAACCACAGAAATAAGCCATTTTTCTGTGCCCATCACAACTACAAATTAAGACTCTTAGGGTATGTCCACACGTCTCTTTTATTTCGAAATAACATTGTTTATTTCAAAATAAAAGAGATTAGGTCCACACGATGTATTCTTATTTCGAAATGACGGGCTCCGTCGTTTCAAAATAAGAGCCGTCATTTCGAAATACCTTTAAATTGAAACAGCTGTTATTTTGAAATGGTTATTTTGAAATAACACTTTTGTCCTTCTCCTTCCCAGTGTGCCTTCATTTTAGGCTATATTGGGTGGGGGCACGGCCCAGGAAGGGGGCCATGTTGCCACACCTCCCATGGTACCCCTCTCCTAAAGCGAAATAGCGAGTCCTGTGTTTGGACATGCTATTTTGCTTTGAGCTTTTCCCTAAATTTGAATTAACATTTTCTTAATTTGAATTAACTTATTTTGAAATAAGGACTTTATTTTGAAATAACTCATTTCAAAGTAATGATGTACGTGTGGACATAGCCTTACTCATGCAGTTCAATGAGACCTTCAATGTGGTCCACACAGCACCACTGATACAAGGAGGACTAACTACTCCTGGTTGCCAGAGATTACGTTAGCTTAGACACACTAAGCTCCTTTCCCTCTGTGTTCTTCCAGCTGTGCAATCACTATGGAAGACTAACGCCAGGTCTACACTATAAAGTTTTGCTGCCGCAGCTGTCCAGTCAAGTATGACAAAAACTACACCCCTTAGCCAACAAAAATATGTTAACAAAATCCCCAGGGTAGACACCTATACCAACAGAAAAATGCTTCTGTTAACATGGGTAATGCTTCTTGGGACAATAGTGCTTCTTACTGACAAAATTCCTCCTGCTATACTAGGACCTATGGAGGTAACTGAACCAATGTATAGCTGTATCAGCAGAGCTTGTAGTTAGACAAGGCCTGAGAGCTTTTCTACGTAGGAAAATTTACCTGCATAATTAAACTAGTAAAATTGTACTGCAATAGTTATACCAGTCTATCTCACCACATAGACCATTTTACTATGAAATTAGAATGTCTTTCTGGAATTTAGTTTACATTGCTTTGCATGTCTAAACCTACATTTAGGCATCCAACTAAGGGCCTCTATTAAATTAACCGCTAATGTCAGTTACACAGTTTCAAAAGTTGTGGGCCTATGCATGGACTCTGACGTGGTATGACTATTTAAAGTCAGGAGTATGATTAAAAAAAAACAGTAGAGTTGCAGGTTCGGTGATTATGCTGACAGAAGACTGCTTCTATCAGCATAGCTCATGTCACTCAAGGTAAGGTTTTTTTTTCCACTGGTGTAGAAACGTCTTTTGTTGGTATGTGCTGCAGCTATAGGAGAGGCTATGTCCACATACTCTAGACCAGGGGTCTCAAACACATGGCCCGCAGGCTCTATACGGCCCCTAAAGCTATTTCCTGCGGGCCGCGATGAGACGATTGTTACTGACATTTGCAATATTGTTGTATGAAACGGTTTCAGTGGTGTGGCCCGTGGGCTAACGTACTAGTCCTCATGCGGCCCTCTACTAGTCCTCATACGGCCCTCTACTAGTCCTCATGCGGCCCTCATGGTGATTTGAGTTTGAGACCCCTGCTCTAGATATAGCCTGTATGAATATAAAGATTGTTCAGTGGTTAGAATACTAGCCTAGGACTTTGGAGATAACTCCCTGCTGTGCCACACAGTCCTTGCTTGAGGCAGGTGGTCTATTTTCTCTGTGCCTAAATTCCTCATCTCTAAAGTTAAGATAATGGTACTAACCTCTATCAGCAGGGTGGGGAAGGAGAGGGCTATGAGGATAAGTATTTTAAATACCAGGAGGCACTCATGTACTGTGCTGCTTGGACATACAAGTACCACAGATGGACAGAAAGCAGTACAACTTGTGTGTATAGACAAGACTTACTTTAAGTTGCATAACATAACAACATACATAAGAATGGCCCAGGCATATTGCACCAAATCAATGGTTCATCTAGCCCTGTACCTTATCTTCCAACAGTGGTCAATGCCAGACACTTCGGGGGAACCAAACAGAGCAATTATCTCGTGATCACCCAGTCATCTGGCAGTCAGAGGCTTAGGAACACCAACAGCCAAGGCCCGCCCAAGGGTTTTTGGCACCCTAGATAAACTATGACTTTGGTGCCCCTCTTCCACATGTTACAAGAGAACATATTAATTATATTTTTAAATAGAGGAAAAAATTCATTTCCATTTAATTTGGCACCCCTTAAAGCCTGGCACCCTAGGCGACCACCTAGTTCACTTACATGATTGGGTTGGCCCTGCCAGCAGCTTTGGGTTGCGTCCCTGGTCATTTTGGCTAATAGCCACTGATGGATATACCCACCTATCCTCCATGAATTTACCCAATTCATTTTTAACCTAGCTACATTTTTGGCTTTTGCAGCACTCCCTGAGAAAAAGTACCACAGGTTAACTAACTGTGTGTTGTGTGAAGTAGCGCTCTCCCCTTTTTTTTTTTAATAAACCTGGTTCCTGTGAAAAACATTGGGTGACCCCCTGACTATTATGTTATGTGAAGGGGTAAATAACACTTTCTTATTCACTTTCTCCACACCATTCCTAATTTTATAGATCTCTGTTATATACCCCCCGTTATCTCTTTTCTGCGCTGAAAAGTCCAAGTCTTTTTAATCTTTCCTCATATGGAAGTTGTTCCATAGTCAATTATTTTTGTTGCTGTTGGCTGTGGTTTTTTCATTTCTAATGTATCTTTTTTGAGATGGGATGACCAGAACTGCACACAGTATTCAAGATGCAGGCGTAACAGGGATTTATAGAGTAGCAGTATGAGATTCTCTGTCGTATTGTTCATCCTTTCTTAATAGTTCCTAACATTCTGTTATCATTTTTGACTGCTGCTGCACACTGAGCAGATGTTTTCAGATAACTATCCACAATGACTCCCAGATCTCTTTCTTGAGTGGAAACAGCTAATTTAGACCCCATCATTTTGTATGTATAGCTGGAATTATGTTTTCCAGTGCTCATTACTTTGCATTTACCAACACTGAATTTCATTTGTGGCTGTGTTGCCCAGTCATCCAGCTTTGTGAGCTCCCTTGTAACTCTTCCCAGTCTGTTCTGGACTTAACTATTTTAGGTAATTTGGTATCTTTGCAAATTTTGCCACATCTCTATTTGGACACCAGTTGATAGAACGGGTCAACCCAGGGCCATCCCTTGGCGGGGGGAGCAGGACCCTGGGACAATTAGCCTGCGGGGACCTCCTGCTCCTCTGTACTTGGGAAGGGGTGGGTCCCTCACTCCCCCCCCACCTCTGACCCAGTCCTCCACTCCCCCAGGAGTGGGGCAGGAGATCAGAGCCTGGCCTCTTGGCTGGCCCACCCTGCCCCAGGCCAGCAGCTGTTCCACTCAGGGGTTGGGGAGGGCCAGCCCAGGGGCTGGGTTCCACGCTTCCACCCTTCCCCACTGCCTTTGGCTTCCCACTGCTCCAAAGGCAGTGGGGTGGGGGTGGAGGACAGCATAGCAGTGGGTTGGCAGCGGTGTGGGGCGGTCACTTCCATTCCACCCCCCTAGGTCAACCGCAAAATCCCATGGCCCTGTGGTGGGGTGAAATTAGGCCTCTCTCAGTCCCCAAGAAGGAGGTGTGGATCATGCAATATGTGAGACGCTTCATCCTTCCACTCTGATTGATTTTGATTCACAGGCAGTGAAGAGAGCTAAGACTTGAATCTAATGGTCTATCTTCCCTATGGCCAAACCTATACTACAAACTTTTGCTGGTAAAATAATGTTGCTTAGGTTTGTGATTTCTTTCAATGATATTATACATTGGTCATAGCTTTCTTTTGCCAGTATAAAGTGCATCTCCACTAGTAGGGTTTGCTGATTGAATTGTACTAGCAGCACACACCTTCTGGTGTAGACAAGACCTAGTTAATGTTCTGGACCAGAGCTGTCAGCCAGGGAGATGACGTTATCGTTTGTGCAGCTCCCCTTTAAAATGGCTTTCTTGCCTTAATGAGTCAGACACATCAGAATCTTCCCCTTGTAACTGGTCATCAAGGAACGTACTAATTGTGCCCTCTCTTCTTCTGTTTCGTGTCCAGTCAAAAATGATTAGAGGCTTATTGTAGGAGGATGCGACTGAGGTTTTGTGGCCTGCATTGTGCAGGAGATCAGACTAGATGATCATACCAGTCCCTTCTGACCTGAGAGCGTATGAGCGTATAACTAATGTTACCTGTTCATTTAGTTTATCTCTAATGGTAGTGTAGTTTTATGGCCTACTATTAGATTTAATTTTCATTCTGTATTTATTGATTTCAAGTATCTGTATTATATATTCATTTGGTAGCCTTATCTTTCAATTTGTGACATTGGACAATTTCTTGAATCAACCAAATGGGTCAGCTGTCCCAACACATTTCACAAAGAAGGAAGAAGTACGGCTTGTAGACAACATCTAGGTGGGATTTGACTGACTGTGATGAGTTTCTAATAAAGAAAAAAGTAAGATTCCCTGTGCCAGATAAGATGATTCAGTAAACCTTTATATTTATTGTTTGGTAATAATCTGGTGAGTAGTCCAATTGACTTAAACAGAATTACTCATGTGAGTAAGGATTATTTCTGTGTAGAAAGGCTGACAGGATCAGACCTTAAGGTATTTGGTTCAATGTGAAGTAACTAATTATTGACATTGTGAAAACAGAACTATAATTTCAATCTTAAGGGAAGACTAAGGGCTAATCTTGGCTTCAGTTCAATAGGTAATGCCTGAGGGTGGTGATGCCATGTTGATAGTTTAACAGTAACTGAAGACTGTAAACACCAAGGTTTTGATTCTGCAAACTTTACTACTATGACAGTCCCCATTGATTTCAATGTTGTAATTCAGGACAGCACTGTAACTAGGCATTTCAGTGCCCAGGGTATGTTCCACTTGGAACGCACCCCTTACAATGAGCAACGCCTGGAGTGAGCTGCATGGAACATGCCCTTTGATAGAGCAGCTAAATGTAGCACTCCAGGGCACCTGGGGCAAAGACCCATTTGCTCCACCCTAGTTATGGCACTGATTCAGGACAGCAAAGGTAAGAATAAGTGAAGTGGTTGCAAGGTCCAGGCCCATAAAAAGCAGTGGGTTTTATGGATTTATAATTAGAAGTAACTGGATGCATTAAGAACAGAAAAAAATTATGCTAAATATCAGGAAAGCCTTCCTGTTATTGAGCTGTATTATACTTGGACTGGTCTCTCAAGCAAAGTGATGGAAGGCCTAATGGTTTGAATCTTTTAAGACTAGAAATTGTACAGTGGCAGCCAGTCTTGCAGAGGCAGGAAGATGGGCTGGATTCACTTTAAAAAAACAACAAGGAGTTGTATGGCACTTTAAGACTAACAGATTTATTTTTTGCATGAGCTTTCATGGGAAAAGATCCCACTTCCTCAGATGCTTCAAAGATGGGTGAACTTACAGAAAGGAATGAAACTAAATGCAAGGGGGTGTAAAACATAGGATCAGGTCATTAAGTAACAGCAAATCAGAGCAGTTTACAGGCTCAAACCATGGGAAGCCTGAAGTCAAATTACCCTATGTAGCGGGAAAAGAACCCATAGTCTCGATTAAGTCCTGCTTTCACAGAATTTAGCTTGCATATTAATTCAAGTTCAGCTGTTTGTCTTTGAAGTCTTGATGTCTCAGGTACATCTCTAACGACAGTCGTTAACAAATCCATCATCTTTCACATCTCTAACTTTTATCATGCTGTGATTCAAAACCATAGCATCAACGGTGCATCAAATATCCTTCCAGATATGTCATTGGTTGGAGGACAGTAGTAAAATTAATCTTTTAGTGTGACCTATCTGACTGTTGCCTTGTATAGTGGAGCATTCTGAAAAGACTCATACATTTATAACAGACTGTACAGGTGTTTTAGTGCCCTAAGAAGCAAACCCAACAACCATGCAGCCCCAGTTGTCCCCTTACGAGGTGGGACACCCAAATCATTCAACAGCCTCGGGATTACATGAGTTAATTCCCACCAAGAATTTAGAGTCATCTCAGGGAGGTAATTCCCATCTGAGAGCTAATTAAGTGCAGCTGAATTTATATAGGTTCAGCACCTTGGGTATGTCTACAAGGTAATTAGACATCCGCAGCTTCTCTTTGCCAGCTGACTCAGGCTCGCAGGCTTCAGATTAAGGAACTGTTTAATTGCAAAGTAGATATTTCCTCTTGGGTTGCAGCCTGTGCTCTAGGACCTCTGACCTCAAAGGGTCCTACTGTCTGGGCTGCAGCCCATTCATCTACAACAAAATTAAACTGCTACCCCTTAGCTCAAGCCACATGAGCCCAAGACATCTGCCATGGGCCAGCCACTGGTTTTTAATTGCACTGTAAATATACTCAAAGACAGGTTTGCTTCTTTCTTCTTATACAAGATGGAGGGTGTTGTGTATATTACAAGCAGTATTGGGTGGTTCTGCAGAAGTGTGGTTCTGTTTAGTTTGTACAGCTATATGTTTATGCATGTTTCAAGTTCCCTGATAGGAATGTAGCCAGAAACTTTAGCAGAATTTGGTTTTAGTTAAACTAGTTCCCTTAAAAATAAACTTAGAATACAGGTAAGTGCTTGTTTGTGTTTGAAGTTGGACCGAGTCTCCAGGAACTCTACTTGTCCTGGCCCTATCAGAGACATAACAAATAGAAATAGGATAAGAAACTTCATTCAGAATTTCCCTTGCTTAGTGACTATCCATTTAAATCCTATTTTTATTAACCATAGGGCAGGGGTGGCCAAACTCATGGAACTCAAGAGCCACACAAGTTGATTACTAAACCTTTGAGAGCTGCACTAAGGCCTATAGCCATATACTTTTACCTACTCAAAAATTACCAGGTTTAAAATTCATTGCACACTTTAATTTTATCATAAAAAGAGGACAAATATCAGTCCTATTTATGTCAGATTCTAATAATAACTTAAGGTTACCATGAAGATTAGGCCTATACAGTAAAAACTTAACTGCTGCTCGATGTAGAAGACCGCAGGCTAGTGGCAAGTTTTTAAAAATCCTGACCATGCTGCACTTCTCCTCGCCATCCCCACCCATGCTGCACTTCTCCCCACCGTCCCAACCCCCTCCTGAACTCCTAGGCTGGGGCTGCTTTCCTAAACTGATTTGCTGACCTTCTTCCAGGAGCCACAATTTTTCATTCAAGAGCCACATGTGTCTCCCGAGCCGCAGTTTGGCCACACCTGCCAGAGGGTGAGCTGAGCTCTCCCTGCAGTGTGTTACAGAACCTCGCAGATCACAAGCTTTTTTCCATGCACTAAGTAGACCTATTCTTCATTGAACCTTGGGGCTATAAATAATATTAATCATATTGTGAGATTCAGTTTTTGTGAGCTGTAAAGTAATATTAAAAGTACCAAAAGTACTTGACTCTTCACTTTATGAAATGTAGCCTGCTTCTAAGACTGGCATATAGGTATATACCACATTTTATTTAAGTCTTAATGAATCACATGGTTCACATTATAATCCAGTTAAAAATGTTAGACAGCCTAAGAAGCAGTGGAGGAAGCTATGTCAAAATTATTGTTATTGCTATCAAGCCAACAAATTTGGGAGTTGAGGAAAGATGAAATGACAGAAGTTTTAAGAGGGCTAATTGATGGAATTATTCCTTCTTGGGATAGGGACTACCAAAGACATTTCAATGAAACAGCTGATACCAGTTAAATGTAACAAGCCAAGGGCCAAGCTTGTCTATTCTTAGCTTGAGTCCATGAAGTAAATGGGACATCTTGAGTAAAGTACTTAATTCTGAGAATGGGTGGCAGCATGTTGCTTTAAAACTTTGTTAAAGGTATAAGGAACCTTTCCCTTTAGGATAACTGAGAGGTTGGCTGGTCTACGTTTATTAACTGAAAGTGACTTTTCGGACTACAAAAAGCACAAAATCTGCTTTATACAAAGTATTAGTATTTTATAATGAAAAGCATTTGTGCATTCATTATATTATAAACAATAAAATTACTTTGGGGTTTGTTCCAGAGAGGGAGCCATGTTAGTCTGTATACAGCAAAAACAACAAAAGTCCTGTGGTACCTTAAAGACTACAAATTTCTTCAGACAAAAGCTTCTGTGGGCTGCAACCAGGACTGAATTAATCAGCTTAGGGGCTCTGGACTGCCCCTCACTGTGGGGCCCCCCTTGCCCCTGGCCTCAATTATAGATTGGGGGGCCCCGGAGCCAGAGGGTATATCCACTTCAGCCCTGCTCTGGCCAGACTGCCCCTGCGAGTGGGGGAGCTGGCATGCGGCAGGCCCTGGAAGGCTGCAATGGAGGCCTTTTCACGTGCCTGACAGCCAGCACCGCTCCTCCCGCCCTATGGAGCAAACAGGTTCTGGACCACCTGCCCCCGGACACAGGCCATTCAGCTCAGGGATAGAGCAGAGCACAGAGCGTGGCCTCTGGCCAGGGTCCATTCCCCCAGCCCCAGCATCAGCAGGGTTGGAGCTTAAGCCCCTAAAGCGCCTTTGATAATCCAGTCCTGGCTGCAGCCCACTTTGTCAGATGCATTGTCAGAAGTGAGCTGCAGCCAACGGAAGCTTATGCCTAAAGAAATCTGTTAGTCTTTAAGGTGCCACCGCACTTTTGTTGTTTTGGGTTTTGTATGTATTATCTGATCTCAGTAGATTCCCTTCAGCATTTTAAGTAAAATCCACAGTTAAGTCTATTCAAAGGTCATGTCCCTTAAGGGATCACTTTTTATGAGTCCATTCTATGGTTACTTATTACATGTGTCAGTGTTACAAGGTTTTACTTATCGATTGAGGCCTGTTGTGACACTTAAAATGTTGCTCTCTTACAAAGACCCCTTTACATCAACTGTTATCCCTGACAGCAGAGAAATAACTATTCATCGTACATCAGTTAGGTTTACTATGGATTAATTACAGCATATGGCTGTTTAGATCCAAAAGCAGATTGTCCTCCAGTTCTATAAAATGACTATTAAAAATTTGTCTCATTTTCCTAGAATATCTGGAAGAAACATGGAATCTGCTGGGCTTCTGTAGTTAGTAATGTTTTTATAAAGCTAGTCTTTGAAACTGGAGGATGTAAGATTCTGTTCAATGTATGTACATCTAAGATCAGAGCCTTTTTGAAATTTGGAGACATTCAGCTCTAATTAGATTATAAAATCTTTGGGATATGGACTGTTTTTTCCATTATGTGTATGCCATGCTTAGCAGTGCATAGCCTTAATCTCCTACTGTTGTCTCTAGGTGCTCCTGCAGCACAAATAATGAACAACTGGGCTCTATATCTAAACTTTGCAGTTCAGGAGAATCTCTTGTCATGAATTAGAACTTCTTAGTACCCCACTCTTAATCTGCAGAAAATTCTGATTTGGATTCAAATCTAAGTCTAAATTCTGTCACTATTCCCTGTGGACATCACTGAACTCTGCCTCTCACCCAGAACTGAATTTGTTCCAGGGTTTGCAAGGGGTCAGCTGTGGCAGCTCTTTTGACAGTGGTATGGCATGACATTTTTAGTAAAGCATGAAGTTCTACACTTGCATGCAAAGAGTGAATGTTCACTTACAGATGGACAGGGCATTCATCTGATTTTTAGCCAGGTGGTCCTGTCTTTCTACAATTTGTCCTGTCTGGTACTGATATAAAACTGGATGTACTTCTCTCCAGTATCACACACACAGGATGGTATTTGACGAGTGGGCTGCTCTGCCTCCATGGGCATGCAAGGCCATACCAGCAGGGACAGGGTGGTGCTTTCTGCAAAATGGCATCTTCCATGTGGGGTAACTTCACAGGCACGGTGCAGGACAAGTCATGCTACTGGGAGCAGGGTCACACAGGCATGGGTGGAGACAATGGAGAAGATGCTTTTGTAGTCTCGGGCTGTATCAATGGCCAGTCTAGATATGGTCAGGGCCATAGTGCAGTCGCCTAGTGCATCAACAATCAGGGGATGCCAAGGACTGGGCTGGGGCTGCTCCACTCTCCACCCACAGCTGGACCCCTGCCCACAGCTGGGGGAGAGGTGCAAAATCCCTGTTGGCCTAGGGCGGCAAAAAAACCTTAGGCTAACCCTGGGTATGGTACATGCAACATCATGCTATATATAGGACGTCATTTTGGTCCAAGAATAGTATCATTATTGCTTGAACTCTAGCACCTCTTTCTTAAAAAAAAAAAAAAAAAGGAAGGATTGCTCTTTCCCTTTACTTCAGAACCAATAATGAAAAACTGATCTTAAAAGAAAGGCTGATTTTATCAGTCTCTCACTTGTATCAAAATGAATAGATTTGTACTTTCCCTAAAGATCGTCAAAAGTAGGTCAATTGTAAAGAAGTGGTGTACTTACCGGAAAGTGAATCTTTTTCAGCAAAAACCTATTGAAGTATTAATTTCTTATAAGAATACATTTTCTCTGAAGCAAACTGATTACCAATGAGTTGTTTTCAAACTATGGCCTGTGAAGACTACTAGAAAGTTGCTTTCCCAGTATGACAAGTTCCAAAGGGGTAGCTATTTTAGTCTAGTTAAGCAGAAAAACCAAGGAGCCCTGTGGCACTCTTAAAGACTACGAAATTTATGTATCGCATGAGCTTTCATGGGAGAATAGCCCACCTCGTCAGATGCTTGAAGATGGGGAATTTTGAATCTGAACAACTGCTTTGATTTGCTGTTACAGTATGACTTGAACCCATGACTTACACTCCCCTACATTTATTTTCCTCCCATTCTGTAAGTTGTCTCATCTTCGAAGCATCTGATGAAGTGGGATTTTCTCCCATGAAAGCTCATGTGACAAATCTGTTAGGGCATGTCTACAGTTACAGTTTAGTTCAAATTAATGAGGATTAATTCAAACTAAATTAATGCATGGCTACAATGGCTTTCATTACTTCAAACTAAGGTCCCTTCTCCCCAGAGCCATAACTAAAGAATTCCGTGCCCCTTACGATAGCTGGCACCTGGGGCGAGTGGCATGGAGCATGCCCTTTAATGGAGCGGCTCAATGGAACCGCTCTGACACGCCTGGAGCAAAGCTCCCCTCACCCTGCCGTAGTTATGGCTCTGCTTCTTCCATACCCCACCAGCACTCCCAAAGCTGGGCAGAAGATGCTTTTTTCCCCCACCAACCAGCTCACCAGGCTAGAGGCAGGTGAGGGATGCTTTTTCTCCCTGCTGCCCAACTCACTGGGCTAGAGCTGGGTGGGAGGTTGAGTGGGGGCCAGGTTGCCACACTTCCCATGGTACCCCCTTCCTAAATCAAACTAGCAAGTCCTGTCCAAGGATATGCTAGCTCAATTTGGGTTTCTAGTGGGGCCATCCATGTTACTTTAAATTAACCATTATTAGTTTGATTTAATTAATTCGAAGTAAGTTATTTCGAAGTAATGTTCTAAGTGTAGACATAGCCTTAGCCTTTAAAAGTGCCACAGGACTCCTTGTTTGTATTTTCCCAGTATGCGATCACATCTTTAGGTACAGATCTATTGAAAAGGGAAACTTTCTTAAATATTAAGTTTGTTATATACCTGTAATAACAAAGAACTTCAAAAATGGTTTCATCTGCTTAAGATTAGACCCTCTCTCAGACACGCTGCTGCATTCTCAGGATATCAGAGCCTATCATTAAAGGCACTTCTACTCAAACGTCAGGTGTAATTTCCAGCTCAGACTTACACACACTAGCTCTGATCAAGCTGGTGTCCTAAAACCCATGGGGTAGCCATAGCATCATGAGTATTTAGCTCAGATCTTAGCTGTGTTTTTACCCAAGCAGTTAGGTGCTGCCATTTACATCACTGTGACTCTACACTGCTGTTTGTAGCATGCTGGTTCCATCAAAGCTACTGCATGTACATCTACCTGGACTGGAAATGACATTTCCCACAGCAGTGTTGATGCACCTTAAGAATGGTTTTTCACATAGTTGCTCACATACGGCCAGATTTTAGCTGACTCTTGCGTTGGTGAACAAGGGCAAAAGGGCACAAACAGTCAGTCTGCTTCGAACTCCAGCAAAGGGCCAGCCTCGTTGGCTGTCCTTGCAACTCTCCAGGTACAGAACTGCTCCCTGCTAGTTCTCTTGTGGCACAAGTCACTCCCAGTGAAGGTGAGATCACTCCTCCACCCTGCCCAGGCCTTGCACTTTGTGTTGTCATTTACATCTATGAATGACAGAGTAAAATCCCAGCACGTCAGAACATTTAGGTGCAAAGCAATAGGGAATGTTTATGATTACTAGACAATAAAATTACATCAATGTTTAGATCAGTGTTAAATTTTATTGGCAAATTTAGCCAATAGTTAAAGCACAGAGAGTTAGATTTAGATATTGGCTCTTGAGCTGGCAATAAGTAGCACAATGGGAGCAGCTGGGTATTGAACACTTGAAAATCTGGTCCTTATAATAGAACTGACTGAGGTCTTTTGAAAATCTGGCCCCAATTGGGAGTGCTATTAGCACTAGCAAAGGCAGCCCAGAGACCTTTTGGAGATCCACCCCAGGTTTTACACTTTTCCCCCTGCCTTGCCTCTCCTCTCCCTACCACCAAACCAAATCAAACCAAACCTGTTTATAATGGAAATGGAGGCAGAACTCTAACACAGTGGTTTTCAAACTATGGGTGAAGACCCAGTACTGGGTCATGACACCATCTGCTGCCACCACTGACAGACTGGAATGCATAGATAAAAGATGTAATTGTTGGGTTGCAGCCATAAATTATTCTTTCAAACTGGGTCCCAAGGAAAAATGTTTGAAGACCACTGCTCTAACACATGCTACTGCACATCTCTATAACACCACTCCCTCTTTTCAATCTTCCATGCTCCTGCCTAGTGAATAATATTTAAAAGATGCACTTTTGTCAATTAAATAATGTGCTGACCGCTTAACATGGTCTATATTACAGCAAGTTCAAATCAAAGAAGGAAAAGGAGCCACCAAGATTTGGCACTGGTAATCTCACTGCTAGCATCCTAACATTTCCATACAGTAGTTCAGAATTGTCATGGGAGACACATCTGTGCACCCCTAGGTTATGATCTATGTAACTTTTCTGTTCACTTTTGCAGTATAATTGTATGGTTTAATGCCAAATATGCCATGCAACATTCCTTTATGAATGCTCATAACCTATTCTACATGATTACTATGGTGTCACATTTCCTGCAGCATCATCTATTTGCACCCATGTGAAGCAAGTTACATGGCTCATGGGGGAGATGGACAGACAGAACTCTCTTCCAGCAGCATGTTAACAGCCAAAGCTGCAAGCAAATACTTGAAGGAGAGAACAAAAACAATGCAAATTGAGGTCCTTGGCTCAGATGGGACAAAGGGATCAGCTCTGCCCAGGAAGGGGAAGGAGGCTGAGAGGAAATTGAAAACAAGGACAGAGACTGAGGGGTGCTTCAGGCTTTTTGCCAGAGACACTCCATCTTGAAACATCTACAAGAAGAACTTGGCCTTGCCTAGAAATAGGCAGAGAACAGCTGCAAACCATCACAGCTGTATCTGAGTAATGAGAAGGGTATAACTGTAATAGTGTAGCTGAGTAGCATGTGTGTTATAACTACTTTCACTTGTGGCAACTCCTGACTTCTTTATTAAATTATTGTTTATCGATTTGCTATATACTTACTTAAAAATCACCTCTTGATCAATAAACTAGTATTTGTTTTATCTAAAGCTGTGTGGAGTTTAGAGGGCATGAGTGAGGGAGGCTGGGCATGATCCATTTCAGTGTTAAATGGATGGACATGAGATTATGATGATTGGGAGTGGGTCTCAAACCTTTTCAGAAGAAGTTCCCTCTGTAGTTTCTGGTGACCAAGGGTGCTCACTTGGGGAATGCCCCTTGTGTGCCTAGTGGGTGCACACCCACTGCCTGGTATCAATCACACAGAGGAGACTGGCATGGACTGACTCAGGAGTGAGTAGTCTCTTGGCAAAGAGGGGTAAGTCAGGGTTCAGGAGTGGTGATTGATGGGGTGGGCACAGTGGCAGTCAATTAAATAATGTGATTACTGCTTAACATGTTCTATATTACAGCAAGTTCAAATCAAGGTGGGAAAAGGAGCCACCAAGGAACCACGGGGAGCAACCTGTCACACCACACATTGAATTATTTCTGATTGTCACCCTTATTCTGAATCCAGAATAATGGTGTCAACACACAAATACCTTGTTCCTGTTTAATTTACCATTCTGAGTTAAATGAGTCATCCCTAAGTGAAACTGCTCTGTTTGTTCAACAGCAAGGATAATCAGAAAGTAGATGATGAGATAAACTGATAAGTGACTCAGATGAAAGTTAGGCACAATGCTGTAATTTGATATGTTTCTAGTGTGAGCAGGTTTCTCTCCTGATTCAACAAGCTCTCCTTTCTGCAATCTACCTCCTGAGTCAGAGCTGATTAGTGCAGTGTCATCCTTTTCCTGCCTATCTATATTTGCAAATCCAGTGCGTCACTGGGAAGGGCAGCTCTTAAAAAAAATTCCCTCTTTTCAAATGCAGTATATTGTATGCTCAAGTCTCACTTTCAATATGTTATCATCAGTTGTGCTGGGTACAAGAAACAAACAGGATGACACATTCAAACAGAATATTCTTGCTATTTGAAATCAAAAATAGTACCGTGCACAGAAATTTGACATAACTCACACCTTCCAGTTAAACAATGCTGCCCCTCAAGAAATCTTATCTACATTGTAAAAATAGCTTACTTTGCCAATGTACATTTCATATAAGCTTATTTGGATTTGATACTACAATGCAACATTATATTTCTTTATTATGCATACACCCAGCAATGTGATTATATTGCTCATATACTTACCACATAAACAACATAACAGTGAGCCAGAGCCAGTCCTGTTCCTATATTTCTCAAAATTTATTAAAATTCCTTTTTATTTATAGTAACAGCAGCTGAAACAAAAGGAGATGGAGATAAAGGTTCTTTGTGGATAAAAATACTGTATTTTTAATTTTTGCACTGATCTCTGGATAACCTGTTGATGGGAGCACAAGAAATGAAGAGACAGCATTTAGCCAGCCCAGCTAAGCATAGTTAAATTACACTTAAGGGTATGTGAAATGTTTTTATTACAGTTTGTCAGCTTGTTGGTCCATAAGTGTAATCAGTGCTTACATGGAAACAATTTTGCTGTAACATTAACTAAAATAATTGTAACCAGGCTGAATAAAAGTTGATTAAATAAAAAAAAAAAGATTCCAAATATAGCAAAATTGCTTTCCAAAGAAAGTTAATTTTTTGTATTCTGCACAGTGACTATCAATGTTGCCATATCAGCAGTTTTTGTACTGCTAACATAACAGCAGGCAGAGGACTGTACTGTTCAAGCAGAGCAAAACATGGTTCAGAGAATGCCCAATCTTTAGTTTCTAAAATATTTATTTTATTCTTGTTACTCATGACTAACAGCAAGGAGTTTCCCCTTATCAGGCCCCTCTGATCAAGTGGCAGTGATGAATGATGGCTTGCAGCTGTATTACCTTGGACTGTGATCTTATCATATCTCACAAGTTGAGAGAGAGTGGAATGGGAGACCTAGGAGGAAAATTTAGGTGCTGCACCAAGTGGTATTTGTGGGTCAGTAGATTATGCTCTTCTGCCTGAGTCAACATTGAACCACTGTCCTCATACCCTGTGAAGGGTCACTACAGTGGATTGTTGTTCTCATCTTTTATAATACTGAGGTCCTTCTGAGCATATGTAGTCACTGATGAGCTCAGAATTTTTTTTTCCCCAAGAACAATGGCATTGGCTGAGAGTCCTGTCAGGTAGCTGTCTTCTCACTACAGAAGGAGACCCTGTAAAACTAGAGATATTATCCCACCCACAAGCTGGTTGCATTTCAGTGGTGAGTAAAGTGCTTGGGATCCACATTAAAAAACACAAGGTTGGTTAAGTTTCAAGTTGTGATGCTGAATCCTTAGCCCGAGGTAAGCATGGGACCCAACTGTAAAGCCTAAAGTGGTAGAAGCAGAAACAAAGAATTGGTAGATCTTGGAGGCATATGAAACCACTTTTCAGCTGTAGTGGGGGGGGGGGGGGGAGAAGGAACCAAGATACACATGATTAATCTTAGAAGCAACATTTTTAGTGGAAATTTTTCAGTGAAAACAGTTTGTTTCAGTTGAAGAGCCAAATACTGAAAAGTGTGTGGGGGGTGTATCAATGAAAAGTCACTTTTTTGGGGGGGGACAGCAGACACTTTCTGTGGAAAGTTTTGTTCAGTCACAAGCTCCATTTTCCATCAAAATGAGTGTCAGTGCAAAATTTGATCAACCCTGACAGCCACCATTTTCAAAACATCAACCAACTTTTTTCTCCTCCTAGCTCCTTCCTCCCATAGGCTTAGCTCAGTCACTTTCCTCAAGTCAGTTTTCATTACAAATCGCCTCACAACATCTCCTTTCTTCCACCTAACACAATGTTCTATAATATATTGAACTTGTACTCCTTGCCTCCTCAGTACTGCATTTTAACTGTGGCGCTTCACCAATTAACTGTGTGAGATTAATACTGTTTGTTGTTCGGCTACATTTTTAACCCCTGCCTTTGGTATTATAAGTATCATATAAATAAATTCAGTGTAATTGTCAGTAAGATTGAGATGCCTTTTCAACCACATTACTTTACACTGAGCCAATGGTGTTGCACCAGGGATGAATTTGATCCTTTTTGCTTTCAAGGGTATTTACATAAGTCCCATTGTTCTCTTCTGACAGATCAAGAAGGATATGCTGAATGACTGATTGTTCACTGGCCTGTCTTAAAGTGTTCTCTCCCTATAATGCCCATGAGCCAAACCAAGAAAACAGTTAATTTTAAGGAGACTTCTGAATGGTCTGCAGGGCATTACTTTATTGACAGTGGCTACTGAAAACAAGTTCCAGAGGGGTAGCTGTATCAGTCTAGTTCAGCAAAACCAACAAGGAATTGTGTGGCACTTAACTAACAAATTTATTTATTGCATGTACTTTCTTGGGTAAAATCCGACTTCATCAGAAGCATGAAATGGAAACTACGGAATGTAAGATAACACTGTAATTTCCATTTCATATATCTGATGTAGTGGGATTTTACCCATGATAGCTCCTGAGATAAATAAATTGGGTAGTCTTTAAAGTACCACAGGACTCCTTGCTTGTTTTATTGAAAACAAGCTGCACTTTGCATTTCTGGGCTTAACAGTGATCACACCAGAGCCAACATAAAATCTAAGATTGAAAACCATGCATTTGTTTGGTTTTAATGCTTAACAGTCAAGGTCTTTCCCCTGCTTTCGTGACCACTCTCTGACAATGCATCCAAAGCTATAAGAGAGCACAAGATGGCAAATTCCCATGAGAGCACATTTTATTCACTGTCTGAGCTTGCTGCTAAATGATTTCATTAAGAACGATGTCATTAGATATCATCTGATAGAAGCTCGCAAAATCTGCACCCACCTTTAGTTACCTGGTAGGAACATAAAATATTTAAGCTTGACTCTTCGAGATGCAGAGCACTTTAACACTCTTTAAAGGTAGCAGCAGTTCAGGGTACTCAGCACTTTGCAGGATCTAGCCTTATAAACTGCAAGAGAAAAGTTGCCCACCCATCCATAAAAGAAAGTTCCTATTCAACTGAGCTCTGACTTTGAATAGAACTGGAAAGACTGCAAGAATCTGTAAAAACCTCTGCCTACCATATGGCCATCTGGACAATAGAGATTTATGGAATAATTGTGCCAAATTTGGCAGCCGTTAAAGAAGACCATATGATAGATCAATGAAAACCATTCTGAATTTACTTAAATAATCCCTCATCAGGCAACTGAGAAGTACACTGAAAAAGTGGTACTATTTCAGCTTTGAAGCTTATATCATTTTTTATGGTAAAATGACACTAAAATTTGTAAACTGAAGAGTTTTTTCATTACATTTGAGGCAAATTAAACAATCTAGTTTTAATAATCATACTTGATATC
The DNA here is from genome assembly GCA_007922195.1 of Podocnemis expansa. NCBI lineage: Eukaryota > Metazoa > Chordata > Testudines > Podocnemididae > Podocnemis > Podocnemis expansa. Next base: position 8,779,251 of record ML682006.1, read on the forward strand.
TGAGTAGCACCTTTTATTTGAAGATCTTGAAGCACTTTCCAAACATGTCTACAAAACATCCTCCTTTACACACAAACTGAAGTACAGAGATGTTAAGTGACTCTTCCAAATAACACAGCAAGTCAGTTGGCAGTCACAACAGAATCCAAATCACTTGATTCATAGTCCTGTGCTTTGACAACTGGACCGTGCTCTTTTAAGCATGGGTTAAAGTGACACGTCCTGTGACAGATGCATGCTGCTTCAAGCTGGTCAATCCTAGAAGGATTATTTTGGCTGTCTGTATCACCAACAACCTCACTAAATGCCATCTGGATTCTCAAGGCTCCCACTGCCAGGAAAGATTGACATGAATGTGGTAGCAAACCAACCCTTGCAACACCAGACCTCTGCTACTAAACCCTTCCAGACTCGCTTCAGGCCAAGACATGGCTCATAGATGATGTCAGTTGCATTGACGGATGATCTTATGACAGTAGACAGATAAGAAATAATGACGCTGATGCTATTTGAACTATAAGCCACTTTCAATATTGTCATTCACAGGACTGGAGACCCACATGCCCTGGGAGAATTTGACAAAAATATGGCTACCATCATGCAAACAAAGAGGAATTTAGTTATGCCCTAATTCAACCACTGGCTCCACATGGGCAGATCCCCTGTCACTATGTTGAACCCCAAAGCATACAGAATTACTTGCAGGATTAGCACTTTATGCACTGTTTACTTATGAAAGTTATACCACCTAACATATACCAAACACTTTATAGCCATTTTCACAGACAAATCTGGGATAAGACACCTAAATATCTGCACAAATATATCCATGCTATGGTTCGTACTTGCATAAGTAGGTCAATTAAAAAAATTTTTTGTCCCATCCAGCATAGGAATAACAAAACAAAATTTCTATGTAATCAGAAATAACTCCACTGAGCTCAATCATGTAAAATTGGTAAGGGCTGAGAATCAGGTCCATGGAACTATGAAGTTTTTACTTAGATAAACTTTGACTTTAAAGGGAATTTTATTTGAGTAAATATAGTGTGGTCACATAACTTAAGGATCTGACCCATGAGACCAGAGGGGGAACAAACATATACACATTACTTCCCCCACAAAAGCCCTGACACGTCCATGTGGATAGAATCTACTTCTCTATGCTTGGTCCATTTGTAACCAACAAATGAGATTTTCCATGAGTCACTGCCCTTTTACAGCTTGGATCTATTATAACTAATCTTATTAATTACCCTGCTAATTTTGGTATCTCTCTGATTGCCCATGAAGATGTCATTGTACTTTGTGAACTTTATGGTAAAAAGTAAATAGATGTGGTGGTCTAACATTTTAAACCAGTGGCTGCCAACCTTTTTGGTTCGAGGGCCACAAATATCAGTTTTACAACCCTAAAGGGCCACAAGTTTTCGCCAACAGTCCTCGCCCAACTGCAGAGTCAGATGGAAAGAGTTCAGTGAGGAGGCAACCTTCTTACTGATCTCCCAAGGAAACCACACAGGCAGCAGCTCCATTCTGAAGCCAGAGGGGTGGAAAATCAGTGCTCCCCTCCCTCTGACTCCAGCAGGGACCCCAGCATCTATGGACCTATGCAAAGCACTTTGCTGTCCTCCCTGCTCCAGTCAAGGGGAGAGGCAGTGGTGTCACTGGCACTGGGCTCAGGGGCCACAAGCCCCGAGGTCCCAGCACCAGTGTCCCAAGTGGTGGCAGCCCAACTTGGCCCTGGCCTAAGCTGGGGATTCAGAGCTTGGCCACCCGCAGTGGCAGCCACCTTAACTATCCCCATTGCTGTCTGGGGATCCAGAGCTTGGCTGCCCATGGCAGCAGCCGCTTTAACTGGGGGATCTGAAGCTGGGCTGCCAGTGGCAGGATGCTGATTCAGGACCTGCTTGGGCCCCGGGACCGGATCAGGCTTGGGCCCCAAATCAAGCCCAGGGGTCAGGGCCCAGGCCCTTGGTCTTTTTCAGGAGCAGCATCATCCCCTTGGCTGCAGCAAGGAACCTGCACTAGTTTTTTAGCCCTGAGGAAATGCATTCCACCTTGGTCCTTAACCAGTGGCTCCCTTCAGCAGCCAGCAGTGCCAGAGCCATGGACCACTTTTGGCCCCCAGGCTACAGCATGGGAACCACTGTATTAAACAAACTACAGTTTAAAGGCTCACATGGAATTTCAATTTTTATCTGTGCAGTAGTTAGCTAGGTTTTCACCAGTCTTTGTCAGAAGACACTTTCTCTGCGGGAGCAAATTAAAAAACACCTCATGCTGAATTCAAAATTAAAAGTAGCTACAGCAGTGAGAAATGTATTTAAAGGTACAGGTGTCAGAACTTGATGGCTCTCAGTAATGTATATCCAGCTCAACTTGTTAATGAATAGAAGTGATTATCAACTGACTTGCTCAGAAAGAAATTAGTCATTAGTCCATTTCATAGACTTGGAGAATTTAAGGCTATAAGAAATCATCAGGTCAATGAGTCTTACCTCTCATATAATGAATGCTATAAAATTTCATCAATTTACTTCTGTACTGGGCCCGGTCACATGTGTTTGACTAACCCATAATCTTCCAAAGAGGCATGCACAGTCTTGAGGGAAAAAATTGTTCAGAAGCACAGGCATTTTCTCAGAAACACAAATTTTAAGGGCTCAAGCTACCCAAATGTGAAGGACAGGTAGCAAAAACAGCAAGAGGCCAAATGTCAGGAGCTTTTCAAATGACCTGAAATGATAAAGGAAGCCTACAAAAAGTGGAAAAATGGGTAAATTGCTAAGGATGAATACAAAATATCACCACAAGTATGTAGGGACAAAAAATCAGAAAAGCAAAGTCTCAAAATGAATTACACCTAACAAGAGACATAAGGAAATAAGAAGAGATTCTATAAATACATTAGGAGCAAGAGAAAGATGAAGGAGAGCATAGCTCCTCTACTTAGTGGGGAAGGAAAACTAAGTATAGACAACATCTATGGCAGGGGTCTCAAAACTCAAATCACCACAAGGGCTGCATGAGGACTAGTACAGGGCCACATGAGGACAAAAACGTTAGCCTGAGGGCCAAATCACTGAAACCTTTTCATACAACAATATTGCAAAGACTGGCAACAATAGTGTCATTTCGGGCCACAGAAAATAGATTTAGGGGCCACATGCAGTTGGCGGGCCACGTGTTTGAGACCCTGATCTATGGCCTTGCATAAACACAGTGGGCTGGACTAGAGGAAGTCTCTTGAAACTCTTGAAGTCTCTTCCAGCCTTACATTCTACAATTTAAAGACAGCAACAACGGGGATGGAAAAATCAGTGCTCCCCTCCCCATGCAGCTTGTTCCAGCAATTAATCACCCTCACAGTTACTGAGCTTTACACATTTCCTAGTCAACAGCCATCCACATCAAGAAAAGTATCACAGTTTTTTGGTTTTTTTTTAAAGCCATCTCCACCAAAAGGCAGAAGATTAGTTGGGCTTCGGTGTTGAATTACCCTTTCAGTTCTTTTGGGTCATCAACCTTGGCAGCCTAATTCAGCTGCACAAGAGAATGCTTTCTACCCGCCTATTTGGAGAAAATAAAGCTTCATGGTACGTCTCTATCAATCTTGTACCCAGCAAAACATTAACCCTAGGGTATAGACAGAAATTTTAATGGGACCACACCATCCACCCACACCCACATGCTAAATGGCATGTTAATTGGCATTTCTTAAAGAATCACAAGAAACACGGGAATATACTAGGTCATACCTATATTTCATATCTAGACCTCTAGTTGGCACTGGATACTTTAAAGAAATCCCATACTAGGCAGATCTGGCATGGTCTGCCCTTAATCAAAGCTTCCTCCCTAATATTTAGGGATTGATTTAAATCACTGAAGCATGAGTTTTTAGATCACTTCCAGAGCACTTTTTAGCATCTACTGTTATAAAAAGATGTTCCTGTTATCCATATAAATGGCTAAACCTTTGCTGACTCAAATTCAAAATTCCTTTGAAAGAGAGAAGTCCAGTAAACCCTGTGGCACTGTCTATGCTAACCAGCAAATAATGCTATTTTATCTATTCCAGCTAAAGGTTTTCCTGCAGGGCTCTCCTGTTTTTCTGCAAAGCCCTCCTCAAACAGGAGGAGGTTGAGGAGGTCTGAAAAATTGGAATGGCATCTCCCAAACTCATGGTTTCTGGGGATCTAAGAAGGCATGCTGTAAGTCTGTGAAGTTTAAAGTCATCCTGCCTGATTCCCTTGACTTAACTTCTGTATTTATTGACACTGTCACAACATGGGATTTTTAGTATTCTTCTTCATGGCTTTCATATGAAGAATCCTCTGTCATTAGAAGTCAACTTGGTCTAGATCTGAAGTGAACAGGCTGGCAGAGAAAAAGTCACTAACCTATTATTCCATGTGGTTTAACTCTGAGGCTAGTCTATACTGACAGCATCAAAATTGCCACTGCCAGCGCAGTCTTCCAGGTGTGATTGAGCAGTCTGTGTAGACCTGTTCAATCACTCTAGAAATTGCCATAGTAACTCCAGTCCCCGAACTGGAGTTGCTGTAAGTGGACCAGTAGGCATTTCCGGTTGGCTTAGCCTAGTGTGTAGTGAAGGATTAGTAAATTGTTGGGAGATACACAAGTTATTTTACGTACCTTGGTATCTCCTGTTGACTGCTGCTGAAAATTGTGGCAAGTATAGACTAGGGCTGAGCTGCATGCAGCAAAACAGAAATAGTTAATTTCCTTACCCTACAAGGCATGTCTTACTGGTTAGGGTTCTTTTTAGTCTGGATGAAACTTCTGACCTCTAGGGAAAGAAAATAATTTGTTCTTGGCATCTCTCAGCTGACTAGGTCACATACAGGTCTAAGAGATTTTATGGAGTACAATAAGCAATGATTAATGTAATGTGTGACTCATATTTGAATTCTCAGTGCCAAATTCATACCTGGCATAACAGCACTGAAGTCAGTACCTAGATGCTGTAATTATTGGACTATAAATATCACAGACAGAATGAGTCATTTCACGGATGAATTTGGTATCTGTTCCATATACATACTGGACAGAAGACTCTGTCAGGAGCACAAGTCACCAAGGCTCTGTTTGTATTATAGAGCCTTGTTCAAGGAAGATTAAGTGAAGAGGAACAGATGTAATAACCAGAATGTTGCATGAGGTAGGTGTGGTCCTGACTTTATCTATCTGAAACCAAATAAGGTATGCTCTGATTGTTCTTATCAGTAACTGATGATTCACAGGAGCAAAGGATCTGCCATACAGAATCAGATCTCTGAGCCATCCAGTCAGTACATTATCCCGTCTCCCCATCTCAAAAAAATCCTACCCACTGACTAATTCGTAAGACACTGATTCTCTCCTGTTAGAGGTAACAAGTCCATTTTCTTCCATCATCAGTACAAACCCAAGCCTTGGATTAAAATGAAAGTACAATTATATGAAATTAACTTTTCCCACTTTCTACTAATTAATTTTTTAAAAAATTGCATTGGAAAACCTATTATCTCAGTGCAACAGACTGTGCTGAAGGAAGAGAGACAAACATTGAATCAAAAGCAGGTATATCCAACTGTTACTTATGAGCTCGGTCTGTAGAAAAACATCTCTAGTTTTGACACATTTCAAAATCAGAGGCTCCGGCAGGGAATACCTAGCAAACTTGGAAGCCTTACTCTTACATGACTAACCCTGTTTGAGGCACTACTATTTACAAGTGCTACAGTGTGCGTAGCAGCATGCAGATATGGAAGAAGACATATAGCTACGTTCCCTGCTGCTATAAAGGGGGATTCACTGTCTGTGACTGGACTCATGTCACAAGGAGAGTTATGTACAAGTATGGGAAAACCTGCCCACTGAGAGTGTGGCTTCTGCAGGACATTATTAATAGAGTCAGGAACATGACTCTGAAAAACAGGGTGACACTCAAAGTCTTGATGTGACATCATTATAAGAAAATGATTTATTTATTTAATATGCCCAGACAATATACATACAGGGATTGACTGTGCCTAGTTTGATGTAGATGTGCAGGTGAGAATGGAGTCATGGGGGCTATGTATCATCTGCCATATTAAGATCAGACAAAATCTTGCATTTTGCACTCCCATATATTGTGGACACTTGCATGTAAGAGAGGAATATTAGGAAAGGACTATGGCAAGGACAAGGAAATGGTCCCACTATCCCTCAGTTTCAGCTAAGGAATATTGACTAGGGATAGGGGAACACACACCTCACCCTATTGTAGAGTATGGTGTGTTCTCTAGGATGCTGACTAGAGGACAAAAGTGCCGCAATTTCTCATTTATTATTCTGCATATATTCTTACTTCAGTAAGATGCAGTAGCTAGTTAGTGTCATAAATATAGTTGGGTATAGATCCCTAAAGAATTTACCATAGTAACCAAAATGCACTTTCTTTGAGCGCTTAATGGAAACTAAAATATAAGAGATGCTGGAGATGTAATTCCAGTAACAGTTACTTTATTTCAGACAAACAGATGAATAACTTAACAATAAAATTCTTCTTTCCCGAGATCTCAACAATGAACATCAGAATACAGCTCTTCTTGAGAATATTGGTGTTTATGTCTCTCATACAGATAATTGGTAAATTAGTATCTTGTTTAGATACAGCTGTTTCTCAAATCATGCCAAAATTAAAATGAAATCATTCTCAATTCTGAGATGAATTCATTCAGATTGCAAGGACTTAATGGAAAGCAAGATTTCACAACAATGATCACACCTGACTTTGGGAACTTTTTCCAAACACTACACAAGTTCCTACATATGAAAGAAAGTAATGCTTCCTAAGGGAAGGCAATGAGATGAAATGTCAAACCTCAGAAGAAACTATATATCACTGCTAACCCTACTGACACAAAGCTCTACTGCCATTTCATGAATACAGGACTTTTTTTGTTAAGAGGGTGGTGGTGAGTTTTTTTGGTTTTGTTTTGTGCCACATTCCCCCCCACCCCCACCCCTTTGGTTTTGGTTTTTGGTTTTTCAAACTGTGCCCCAGCAGTCAGGCTCTGAGAGAAAGAGAGTGCATACAAGTCGTTACTCATGAGAAGAAAGCTAGCCAACTCCATCTGGCTCTGTCAATGAGACAGGTGTTGAGGTCATAAAGCCACCTTCAGATCCAACTGCTTGTTTCACTGATACCGGAACTACGGCTATTCAAAGAAGTTGATAAAAGGAAACATTTTCTATGTAGATACAGGAGATCTATTTGTGGGCAAAATTAAAGTAGGACCAAAAAAAGCTAAAGTATGACAATACTTGCAATGCTGGCATTGCTTAACTATGAATATGAAAATAAGTTTATGAATGAATCAGAGTCCTGACATCTGCCAATATTTAAACTAGAGATATCAAATAAAGATGGAGGTATACTTTTGAAGCATCAAATGTAGTTAATGGCTAATATGAATGGGACAGTGAGAATATACACTTTAAAAATTCCATCCTATAATATACATGATGCATACACTCTGACACAGTCTTCATGTTTTCTACTATAACCAGTGTCATCCCATTTTCCTCCTTTACACTTTGTTTACTGATGTCTTTTGCTATATTATGTCTAATTTAGAGTCTGTGTTTCTCAGGGCACGAATCTTCCTTTTTCTTTTTTATCAGAAAAGTGCCATGCAGACCCATGGTGCTGTGTACATAAATAATACTACCTTAGGGTCTCCCTCTTGATTTGGTGTATTTCCAATACATTTTGCAGCACTTAAGCTTTCATTTAAAAAGAAAAATCTAACCCTCTGTTGCAAACACATCGTTACCAACATGAAGCACTACAATACAGTCTAAGACCTTGTCTGCAATAAAGAGATCAGGCAATTACAATCTCTCAGTTGACTAAAATATACTTTGCCTTCACTTGCAGAAGTGCTTAAACTGATTGAAGCTGCTCTAACCAACTCAAGTGACTGATAATCAAGATGCAAGTCAGTGTGGATGGAACAATCTGACACAAACAGTGCAGTCAAAAGAGCATGCCACTCCAGGGATGCAGGGGCAACTGAATAATATGAGACATAGTGAGGTTGCAAGAGCTTGCACAAGTTCAGTGTGGCAGATGAAGATGTACTTGACTGATGATGGCATACTCAGGGTAAGCAACCAGCTACTACATCACTAATTTACCTCTTCATGGTAGACAGGGCCTGAGGCAGGCCTATGATATAAACTCACTTTGGTATAACTACATTGCTCAAGACTGTGAAAAATTCACACCCCTGTACAAGTTATACTGCCCTCACCCTATGTAGACAACACTATGTCAATGAGAGGGCTCTCTCCCTCACCATAGCCATCACTTCTTGTGAAGGTGGAGTAACTGGTGGGAGAAGTTATCCTATCCACGTAGTAGAGTTGTCACTAAAGTACTGCAGTGCTTAAAGTATAGACCTACTGTAAGCACGGGTTAAAGTATAATTTGGTGGGCCCTGGAACTCTCCTAAATTGGCAGGCTCCCCATCATGCCAGTCCAGGCCCCCCTCACGCACCCCAGCTACTGCTCCCCCCATGCCTACACCCCCATCCCTGCTACTGTCCCCAGCCCCCATCTCGCCACTGGTCCCCCAACCCTTCCTCAACCCCCTGCTGTGCCACGCCGTCTTCCCACACTGCCCCAGACCAACCCCCTCCCCCATGCACTTTCCCCACCAGGCTGGCTCGCCTGTCCCCAAACCCACCCCCCAGATCCCCTTACCTGGCTGCCATGTCACTGTGGAGCTGCCCCAGCCTGGATTGAGGCTCCCACACAGAGCTGACTCTGACTGAGTATGCTCAGAGGCTCTGAGCAGGCTCAGGCTGGAGCCTCAGCCTGGGCCGGGGCCACTCATTGCCCCCCTGGAATGCACAGGAATGGAACGCTATTTTAAGAGACTCAGCATTCGGGGCCCCCTAAAAATAGAAAATGGCACCAGAGCGCTGCATTCCAGGGCCTGCTACTTTTAAATGGTGGGCTTTGGAACCCTGCATTCTCAGGCCTGCTATTTTTAAATGGTGGGCCCCAGAACACAGCATTCTGGCTCTGCTTTCTATTTTAGGGGGCTCAGAATGCTGAACCCCTAAAAATAGTGGGCCCCAGAATACCATTCCTGTGCATTCCAGCTTACTTTAACCCCTGGCTGCAAGTCTACAAAGAGACAGATTTTTTTCTCACTGCAATTGCTAACTCTGTCATAACACAAGTAGACAAAGAATATACATTTTTCTAATTGTGTTTAACATGAACAGACCTCCCTTGAATGTTGCTGTTACATCTCAATCTCAATGTTGATAGGCTTGGGTAAGCCTCACTGCATGCCTGTTGGGTGGGAGGTATTTAGCCATACAAGACTCTGATCCTGAGAAGATTTATGCTCAGTTTAAGCAAGTGTTTGCAGAATCTGGGCCTGGATTACTTAATGTTTGCACATTGCACAGAATATACAAAGTAATATATAGATGCTAAGCATGGTCCTATTTGCAGGGTCAGTGCCTAAATTACACTTAACAGAATCTGGGATAAGAAATTCCATAGCATGTGGCAAAATGGCCCTGACATTTCCAGAACTCCTATTTAGGCTTTAGCCATACAATTCTCTGGTTGGAAACAATATCAGCAATTCTGTTGGTAGAACCATTCAATGCAGATAATCACTGCTGCTTCATGGTTCACAGATAAGAATTTAAGAGAACAGCTGAAGCACATTTTTGAATTGGATTAATGACTAAAGAGCCATTTCAGAAAACAGAGGAGACACTGTCCACTCAACTCAGAACACAAAACAAAAAAAAGTCAAAGTGACCCCTTCCAATGCAGCAGAAAAATGAAAAATGTTATTCCCTTTCAAAGAACATATAGTCTTTTGCACATAGTGACAATACACAGAATTGCCAGGTTCCAAAGGGGTAGCTGTGTTAGTCTAGTTCTGCAAAACAAGCAAGGAGTCCTGTGGCACTTAAAGACTAACAAATTTATTTATCACTTGAGCTTTTGCAGTTTCAAAGCATCTGACAAAATGGGATTTTCTCCTGTGAAAGCTCATACAATACACAGAATTGTAATACACCAATGCTTAAGATATACCAGACTCATTTATAAAAGTGTGTTATTCTGACCTCCAATTAAGTTGTGGTGCTCATTAGAACTTCATTTTTATTTCCTATTTCTGATGACTTCAAAGTTGTTTAGGAGCAATCCTGCATTATGCACCCAAACTAAAAGGAATGAAGAATCAGAATCAGTTTGTAAACAGGAGCAAACTATTCCCCTTACAGTTGGTCTGCTCCATTCATCTCTGTCACATTGCAGTACTGGCAACAAGCCAGTCAAGTACCATAACACTATCCAAGTCACACTATCAGGGTCTGACCATTGAAATCAATGGGTAAGACTGGGCCCATTCTATGTGGTACTGCACTTCTCGATAGACACTGAGCACTTCACTTTCAATGGGCACAACTGTAAGCTATTGAAATTAATGGAAGGTTTTTCAAAGGGAGAAGAATTCAAGGCAGTGAATTCAGCAGGAGCTGGAGGTGCTCCACCTTGCAGAATCAGATTTCTTAGCATTAGACCTCACCTATGCCAGACTTATTCCTGCAAAATTTTTGTCACTCAGGAGTGTGAAAAACACCCCCTCAATGATGTAAGTTTTGCCAGCATAAGTGCTAGTGTGGCCAACCCTAGGTCGGTGGGAGGGGCCCTCCCACCAGCATAGCTATCACTGCTCATTTATATGGTTATGTCTGCAGGAGAGCTCTCTCCTCTCTATGTTATGCAGCTACACAACTCATCTTACTATGGCACATATATATATGGGTACACCTCTGTTGCTGTAAGTTTCATGTATAGGCTAGCCCTTAGTCTCTGAATAGAGTGATGTTGCCCTGCACCATGCTCCAGGATAGGGAAGTAGGAGTTCTCTGCTGAGAGGTCGTGGAGGCTTTCTACCCTTAAGGTGCCCCATTAACTAAAGCTCCTGTACCAGCACTTCCTCTCATCTCCCACTTTCATTGTGCTTCTTCATGGGTCAGCACAATCAATCATTCAGTCTATGCCAGTAGTTTTCAAACTTTCTTTCCTTGGGACCCAGTTGGAAAAAAAAAAGTCATTTATGCTGCGACCCGACACTTACATCTGTGAGCAATGCATTCTAGCCTTTCAGCAAGGGGCACTGTGACCCAGTACCTGAGGGTCTGCAGCCCAGTACTGGGTCCCGACCCCTAGTTTGAAAACCACTGGTCTAGGCTATCCCCAGTAATTCTTACAATGGAATAAAGGTTATATTTGCTTGCCTAAGTGGGTGTTTCTCTGATCAGGGATGGATTATTGCAGGGGCTTTAAGGGCTTTACCCCAGGCCCGTCTGACAGGAGGGCCCTGGGCGTAAGTCCCTAAAACCCCTACAATAATTCGGTGCCCCCCAGCCTGCTGGGAGGAGGAAGGCAGGGCCCTGGAGTTAAAGACAAGAGTTCTGTGCTCCTGCCCTGCCCCTGAGCAGCATTAGGGGTCACCACACCACACACTAGCCACTCTCCCTCCCCAGCAGATTGGCTGGAGCAGGACTGCTCTGTGGCCCTCGGGGGGGGGAGGCACAGGGCCCCATGGTGGAGGGCAGCCCACGATCCCCAAGCCAGTTAATCCAGCCCCGTGTCTGATATATGCTTTGTTACCACCTGAACCCTGTGCTACCAATATAAATCTGGGCTAATCAGTGAGAAGTAGGACAATTAAGTCACAGACAGCTCAGGGCTACACCCAAATGTCTTGGCAATCAGAAATAGAAAAGAAATGACAAGCCAGTGTATAGCTTTGTAGCTGAAGCTCTAGCACAAGTGTATTCAGTAGGACACTGAAGAGACTAGAGAGAGCAAAATTGCCATCCAAGGTCACTATGGAGTATAGGATTAGTGCAGTAAGTAACATTTTAAATGAAAAAGAGATGTATGTGATAATGTGTTTCCCAGCCAATATATCTCAAACTTAACCCACCTGTAGGCATGCGACGACTTCCAATTTCATTCAGCTGTATGTGTGATTTTTGTGAGGCTAGTTCAGTGGAAACTGGACTGAGACCATCAAGGTCATGTAACAAAAGCAACTGACCAAATGTGATAAGTGTTTAATGTCTTCCAAAATTCAAGCATCCAGAAATTTAAATGGGACTCTCCCTCCCTCCAATATTTTATGTTACTTTTTAAAATGTTCTTTCAAGTAATAAAGTAGCTCCTTATACCGTCTCTATTCCCCATTTGTATTTTGTACTTCAGGAATCTCATCCTGATGGCCTGGGATGTTTGCCTATGTGAGGACTAGGGAAAGTAGTTAACTGCAATATCGAATACAAGAACGGTAGTAGGGGATCTCCTCACCCAACATTTTAGGCAGAAGTTCTGAGTCTTCACACAAAGAATTGCAAGTCTCAAGCATGTATCTAAAGTAACTCCTTATTTTCTGGTCGATATATTTTCCCTGCTACCTCCTTATTTTTCCTTCGGTGCTATGGATTCACCTTGCATTTCAAAAACCTAAGAGATGTGGTTAGATACATGAATATTGCAGAGAAAGTCAACACAGACTGATCAAGAATGAATGTTAACTGTTCAGTTCTTCACGTGACTGGGCACTGAATGAGTTCAAATGGTGGTTACAAAGTTAGGATCAAATCTAGTGGAGAATCAATAGCTTAAACTACCTAAGCTTCTCCCATGTGCTCATGCATGTAACCTAAAAAAAGATTTAGGAGAGATTTGAATGTAATGATATCTGAGAGTTTTGAAACTTTCTTCCACCAAGATACCAATATGGATGTGCAGATTATATTAATGATGTACCATGTGTTGTTTCTCTTTTTCTACAGTCTCATTTTCTTAGTATGTATAAAATACTCTAAAAGCTTATGTTTGAGAACATGGAGAACTCACAATTGATAAGGGATTAGTTCACTGCTTCACAACCAACTGGGACAAGATCCTGCAACATGGTCTGCAATCTGACTTTAGTGGGACTCTGCACATGTGTCAAGGTTCTCCCACACCAATCATATTGCAGGATCATATTGACTGAATGACATTACCACCCGAACATTTGGTCGGTTGCTTATGTTACATGACCTTGATGGTCTCAGTCCACTTTCCACTGAACTAGCGTCACAAAAATCACACATACAGTTAGTCATCTTAGAAGAGAAGCTGAAGGCTGAACAAAGTTGGCAGTCACCACATACCTACAGGTGGGTTAGGTTTGAGATATATTGGCAGAAAAATGAATGAGAAAGCTTGCAGTACCACTGGCACAGAGTCTGGGAATTCTCCTTAGAAAAGGATATATTCCATGGGGCCCATTTCCAATGGGTGGAGGAGGGATGGAGTTATCAGACCATGAAAAGCAAGAACAGAGGGGAATTCTACACCTTTCTGTGTGCTACACTCCAAGTGAGCCTTAGGGAAGGCGAGGAGTAGGAATAAGCCAAAAAAAAAAAAAAAGGCAGGAAAGAGAAGAATCCATTCATTCACTTACAGCAACACTGAAGCATAGCCACTTCTGGGGCAAAACTGGCAGCTAACAGCACATAACAAAAACTATAAAATAGTCAAGAATGGAAGATGAAGAAAAACGCCATACCCAGCCAAGGGTTAATGTAGGCCAGAATGGTCCGTAACACCATTCTGGAGCCCACTATTTTTAGGGGATTAGCGTTCCAGGCCTCCTAAATATAGAAAATGGTGTCGGAACGCTGCATTCCAGGGCTCACCATTGAAAAATACCAGGACTCGGAACACAGCATTCTGGCACCATTTTCTATTTTTAGAGGCTCAAACGCTGGGCCCCTAAAAATAGTGGGCCCTGGAAAGGCGTTCTGCTGCGTTCCAGCAGGCAGGGGAGGAGGAAGGGCTCTCCCATGCATGTGCAGGCTGTAGTTTCCCAGCCCAGCATGCTGCTGGTGAGTACTGGGGCAGCCTGGGTCACGCTGGGGTGGGTGGGGGGAGCACTGGGGGAAGGGGGTGGGCATTGGGGATGGGGAATGGACATTGGGGGCAGTAGCTGGGATGCTGGAGGGTGGCACAGATGTGCAGGAGATGGGCCTGGATGTGTTGGAGAGGGCCCACCCGATTAGGAGGGTTCCAGGGCACACCAAAATATACTTTAACCCCTGTACCCAACTGAATCTGCAGAGGCTGCTTTTTATTAAGAGGTATGCAGCCACTCAACATGGGATTTTAACAGAGTTAATTTTAATTTTAATGTAGGATGTCACCAGAAAATCCCTGACATGGAAATCTCACAACAAAGGGCACAAGGAGCTGGTGAGCAGCTCAGCACAGCAAACAAATACAGAACATTTAACTTGCATTTCAAAACTAACATATAATAAATTCCAAGTGTCTGCCTTGAAAATCTCAAAAGGCAGGGTTGACCTGAGGCCAGCTACCATTGTTGCCACACATTTATTTGAATGAGCTGTAATTTGACACTCATCTTTTGTGCCAAGGAATAACTAACAAGCAACAGATAAAGATAAACTTGCCAATAGCTCTTTTGGAGAGCAAGGGAACAGCTTTTGACAAGATAATTCTGTGATTAAAGCAGCACTGACCGGTCCATTAGATAATTATCTATTGTAGTAACTCTGCTATGACTGAAAGCTCCACAAACATTGCCAAACTTCAAACATCTAAAAATAAGTTTCATGTTGCTAGTGGCTTTTGTATAGCCTGTCTATCTTGTATAAGTCTTAGTTCCTAATTCATTGGTGGCTGCCACTCATGAGTGGTATCTTTCCGGTCTTTGGAAAGAGGCAGACTCATTCTTCCCGTATTTCTAAAGGGATTTTTCTGCTTCTGATAGCTTGGGGAAGCATCCTCCTCCTCCATGACCTCCACCCCCATTTGTAGCTGCAAAGCCTTGTTATGGCTGCAGTTATTGATTTCACAAGCCAAAACTTCACATTTGCACTCATCAGTATAAAAATATCCTAACAATAGTCGACACAAGTACCAGTTCAGTCACCATGCACTTTCTTTCAAGAGCACCAGAGGGACAGTGTAAAGGATTTACTTTCTCTCATAACCTGCCACCACTTTCATGCCATCTTTTGAAACCACCTTTCTATTGATTTTATAAACCTTTTGTAACAGGGTGTCAGGGACTAGTACGACATATAGAGAGGCAAATGCTGCACTGTTGCACAACCTTAATGTCATGTGTTAGAACCCTACACAGACCTGTCATCATTTATGCGGACTTACTCTGGAAGGCCAGATCAGATGAGTCCTACTAACTCTAAAAACAAAGAGATAAGCCTTGTCTGTATTGGCAGTTATCCTGGCAAAATGATTGGCACTGGGAGAGGATGGCTGAAAAACCCTCTCCCGAGTGACAAGTCTGGCTGGTATAAGCGCTCATGAGGACAGTGCTGTGTCAGCAGGAGATGCTCTCTTGCTGTCACAGCTAGGACTACTGTCACTCAGGAGCGCCGCTGGCCCAGCAAAAGACCAAGGGCTTGGGTGCTGAGACTCGGGGCTCGTGCGCTGCCACTACAGCTGCCACCACGAACAGCCCAGTGGTGCACCCAGGGCTTGAGCGCTGGGACTCAGGGCTTGAGCCCCGCAATCCCTGCACCAGCAACACCCCTGCTGTCACACATTTTGTTAGTTTTATGATGTCACTGGAGAGCAATCTCCCATTGAAATAAAGTGGCTACACGAGTGCTTATACCAGCAAAATGTTTGTTATGACAGTGAAGAAGCGTTCCACACCCTTTTTTTTCCAGCATAACTGCTAGTGTAGACAAGGCCTTAGTGTTTCCTGAAGGCAGAGCAGGGACTATCATTGATGGTGCATTTTGGACAATGTCTTACTTCGTTTATAAACCCAATCTCAATATATGTTTATTATTATTACTAATGATAGACTTTTTGCTTTCTTTTGTTATTTAAATTCACAATGGAGGCAAAGTAGAGGAAAAGATTAAATTTAGACCAGTGTTTACGTGGGTGTGTGCACAGTGTGCACATTCTGTGCTAGGAAAACAGTGGGAGCTCCCCGCCATTAATACCATGCTACCCGAGTTTGCGAATTCATCTGTTTTGTGCTACAAAAGCTGATAATTTTTGAGAGCTGGAAAAAAATGTGCTGACTTTCTCACCCTGGTTTATCAGTTCACAAAAGAACTCAAGGAATTCCGACTAATCTGGCAGACACAAACTACTTTCTGAACCTATCACAATTATCCTACACTAACAGTCAGTCACAAAAGGTTTTCTGATCTTCTCCCTCACTATTAATGTTTCTGATTGTCCCTACAATTGAAGTCTATTCTTTCTTCAGCCCTTCCTTGTATGTCTTTGATTGTGGGAATTGCATTAGACCCCCTCCCCCCCACCATTCATCAGGAAGTGCCCATGACCTCTGATACAGCCCTACTATGATATTTCTTCCTGGAGCTACTTCAGTGTTTCTCACTGTATTGTGCTAAACATTTTCAACAGATCCTTTTGAGCTATCAGGTAACCATTCCAATTAATACACCATCACCCCTCCCCCCCCAATCCTTTTTTCCTTCTTTTTAGTTTTTATGGTTTTGATAAAACGTTATTCTAGTGTTCAGCTCTTCTAAGATGACTTGCAGAAGGCAATGACAGGTTGCAATTTTAAATCCACTTAGCTCCCCCCCCTTTTTTTTCTTTTGAATAATCCTGTTTGACAGGCTTTTTTCCCCCTCCCTACTTGTCATTAAGTATGGCTGCAGTTCAGAGTGAGCAAAAAAAAGTAGATTAATTGTAATAGCTTAGGGATCCAAATGCTACGTTGCAGAGGAAGAGATTTCGTCCAGTCCTTCCTGAAAAGAAAGGAAACAAAGCTAGAGCTTATATGCTAGCTGGAAAGTTTGATTAATTACCTTTTATTAGCATTTATCAGTTCTTTCTGGATTCATGTTCAGATATTGTTTTAATCTCTTGGTAAAACAGAATGTAGGGTCATTGCACTGTGTCGTTATAGACCCAGCAATTACTGTGAATGTGGATAAAAGCATTTGCTCTGTAATTTTCTTCCTATGGTCTTTAATAATGAACCATTAAAGAATTTGAACTTTAAGCTAATGCTTTATGCTAATCCCTTCCAGTCGCCAGGATTATGCAATCTAATCAGCTACTAAATGGTAGGATTTTTCTTTTTTTGTTTTGTTTTTTTTCCCCAATAAAGTTCTATTCCATCCTAAACAGAATAAAAGACTGGGGGAAAAAATGAACACCACTATCTATATAATCTATCCATCACTCATTGGTGAGGGTAGGGCACTGTGAATCAGGATTCCCGAATCCTAGTCTCCTCTCTGCCACTGATTTACGCCATGCCTCAATTTCCCAACAGCACTTGTAATATACATGTAACAGTAGCTGCCTCCCAGGAGTTATGTGAGCCTTAATAGTCTGCATCTAGTAAAGGCAGAAACCAGACAGAAAAGAACATGTGGTACACAAGAGGAAGACATACATGCGGGGGGGGGCACACATCTGTACTCCCCAACTCAGCCATTTGGCACTAGAATAAGAGGGCCAGGATCAGACACAAAGTCTGTCCACAGCCACCCTCACTCTGGCACCTGACTGGGATGAAACAAGCATGGGCACACTCTGGAAATCTTTGCAGGACACAGACCTGCTGTATTTCTTGTAGTGCTCCTCCCACTGTGTCACACCCAGGAGAAGAGAGTCTTACATTAGAAACCTGTGTAAGTATGGAAACTTATGTGTAATTAGAGACAGTGGTGTACGGGTGGGGGCCTGGTGCCAGGCTGTAGGGGAGCACTGGATTGGCCCCACACCAGGGCCAGATTAGAGGGGGCTATAGCCGGGGTTGCCCAGTTTCAGGGCACCACCTGGCAACCCCACCTTCCCAGCACATGGGCCACAGTGGCGACAAGCGCCATGTCCCTGGTGCTGGAGGAGGTCCCATTCAGCACTGGGGACTGGAGAGTGGGCATGGGCCAGAGGTTGCCGTCCTTCCACTGAGGAGCAGTGTTTTCCAGCCCCCTGGCTGACTGCTGGACCCCCCCCAGGAGGCAGGGCGGGACAGTGTGCCGCTGCTGCTCTGCAGGGTGGTGGCAAAGCAACCTCTAGCACCCCTCACGCTAGCCAGCCCCGCCCCAAAGAGGAGAGGCCACATACCGTCCTGGGGCCAGCAGCTGGCCAGGAATGGGGCAGAGTGGAGCAGAGACCAGGAAACGCTGCTCCTCAGTGGCGAATGGGTGACCTCTGGCCCCAGCCCTTCAGTGCTGAATGCCCACCACCTCCACCCAGCACTGGGTGCTAGGAGGGTGGAGGCACCAGGTGGCACCCCAAAACTGTGCAGGGACCCCTTAGATCCAGTCCTGGTGTGGGGCCAGCCCAGTAGCAGGGTCAAGGGGCCTGTTCCCTAGAGATCGCCCCTCCCTGGGGCAACTAGAGGGGTGGGAGTGGGAGCCTCCTGCCCTGTGCAGGGAGCTGCACAAAGGCAGGCAGGCATGAAGCACAGGAAGGAAGCACAAATTTGATTTGGCCCCTGGGCACCAAAGAGCCAGCTTACACCACTGCTTAGGGAGGCAGCAGAGAAGTTGTTCTACTTAGCAACCTACCACCATAACTGGAATGGCCAATAGTGACAAATGATAGGAGGGGAGCAAACCCTAAACACTGAGTGACCCTGGAAAGGTTGTACTTGCCCCCCACCCCAAGAGATACCTGAGGGCTTTGACTCTTACCTGTTGGTAACACTTGTGTAACTGCCACATCAACAGAATCTCATTGCCTTGAATGGAGTTTATAGTATAATCTCTTTCAAACTGAATTCATGCAGAAATTTTTTGGGGGGGAGAGGTGATGTTCTGTATGTGATGACATTCCTTGCATTCCATCTGGGCAGAATTTATTGCCTATTTTAGGGATGTGTTTAACTATCCTGATAAACATGGGGTCTTTAGTACAGTGGTTTTCACACTTTTTTCCTCCGGACCCATTTGAAAAAAAGCCACTTATTCCCATGACCCAACAGCTACATCTTTGAGCAATGCATTCAACTATTTTGGTGGTGGCAGCAGAGGGTGCTGCGACCCAGTACCTAAGGGTCTGCAACCCATTACTGGGTGGGTCCCAAACCTAAGTTTGAAAACCACTGCTTTAGTATGTGAGGGGAATGGGAGAGCAGACTTGCCTTCCTACAAATCCTGCTGCTCCCCCTACTGTCATGGGCATGTCAGGCCTGAAAGGTAATCATACCTGTGTACAAGGCAACAGATGCCACAGACATCCCAGTCAAAGGGAGCTCTGCACTGCTACACAGCACAAAGAGCTGCTGTCTTAGATAGCTGAGTCAATGGAAGTGTGCATGGAAGTGGGGGAGAAATGTTGGAAGGCAGGGCATGTGCGTAGTCATTCTGCAAAATTTGGATGCCTCTGTCTGTGGGAGGGGGAAGCAGCTGCAATAGCCACACTGCAGGTCCCCAGGTTATTATTCATTAGTATTTCAAAGAAACAGCTCTGGGTCTAGTTAAGGTTAAGACAAGCTGTCTGTTTTAAGCCTAAGTCTTGCGCTAAAATCCATATGGTCACTTTGCCCTGCAATTTGGTTGCCTCATAGGGTTACAGGGTTCTGTCAGTGATTCACATTTTAGGGCACTGAGAAATATTGGCAGCTTATTTTTTTTTTTTAGGAGAGGGCTCAGAGATCAAATCAGGACTCAGATTATTGCACTAGGGTCTGTAACAGAACACATGCCACCCACCAGCCCTTAGGGAATGGCAGTTGTCAAATTAAAACATTAAATATCCACACACAAAAACTGCCTCTTCAGTTCAGCTCATCACAGATCAAAATACTTATTCTCACTACTAGTATATTATGCTGAGTATGGTTTACACTAAAAAATTAAATCAACCCAGCTATGTCACTCAGGGTCTGAAAAACATGTAGGTAAGACACTCAGCTGTAGACAGCGCTAGATAGAAGAGTTCTTTAGCTGACACAGCTATTGCCTCATCGGGTGGTGGATTACATAAACTGATGGAGAACTGCTCCTGTTTGTGTAGGTAGCGTCTACACTGAAGCGTTGTAGGACAAGCCCTGAGTACATGCACAGGCAGAAGTTAACCAGCTGAGTCACAGGACTTGGATGGCACTGAGTGAATGTAGTAGACATTGAAGCCCCAAGCACCATGAGCTCACATCCAACCCAGGGCAACCATCCACTTTCTGTGAATGGGGATTTTCATATGGGGGAAAAATAATCTGAGTACAGCAGAATATTCAAACTTTTTCTTTAAAACAGAAATCTACACACACAAATGCTTGCTGGGAGAGGACAAGGGTGACTGGGATGGAAGTAGGGGGAGAGGCGTTGGGGGTGATCAGTTGGTGAGGTGGGGTGGGACACTGGGAAAGGAGATACGCAGTGAGGACCAGGGACCTAAGGGGAATAAGGGCAGAGTTATCCATCAGTCCATCATTTTCCTTCCCGGTATACTCATCACAGCTTAGGGCACTAGCCCATCTACAGAGGCATCACACTCCTTTTCTGCCTCCTCCCTTGTGAGTTAAGTTCTGGAGAAGGCTTGACTAGCTGACAGGCGGGTGCAAGAGTATGAACTGAGATCTATGGGCTCCTGCCTTTCGGGGTTTCCATGCCCCTCCCTCTGTCCTCCAGTATGTGCACACCAGGCTGTGGGGTCCCCCTGCCTATCTTTGGTGCTGTGACCTGATTCTCATGTGAGCCAGGTTCATAGGGGATGTGGCTTGCCTTTCTGGGGGTCTCTGAGCCCAACTCCTGACCAGGCTGTGAGCCAGGAGGTGGGGAAAGCCTGCTACCCCTCAGGGAGTGGAAGAAGAACTCAGTGCATGCTCTGAGCACACTTAAGAACACACTGCTGAGGCTGGGGACAGGAGCTGAGAACAGGAATGCTTGACACCTATCAGAAAATTTCCAGCAGTGGGGAGGTGGGAAGGGAACACCCACCAGCATAAATGAAGCAAATTGTGCATCTCAGGGCTATACATTTTCAGGCTGTATTCATCTCCCTCAGGTATTCTCTTTCTGAGGTAATGCTCAGAGATGAATTGGCCTCTTAACTCTTCTCTGAGCCTGCAACTTTGAAGTTGGAAAGCCAGCAGCTGGCAGAAATCTGAGCATAAACTGTGAACATTATTTTTGCTTTTTTTTTTTCTTCTTTTATAAAGGGGAAATGGGGAGAGAAAAATGCTATGTGGCTACTTAGAAGGCACTGTAATTTTTTTTTTTTAAAGAAAATAAATTATACATGCTAATGCTCAGGGGGAGACCAGGAGCAATTAGGGATGGAAAAGAAGACAGGAACAAGGTCTTGGTCTGCAACTATAGGGGTGAGGATATGGGAATGTGTGGTGGGTTGCCAAGAGGTGAGGGGGAAAGAAGACAGCAACTGGAGAATGAGAGGGTCCCAGACAAAGTTGGAGCTAGTTGGGGGAGGGAAGCTTGTCAGCGCTGAAGTCTGTGAATGCTGGGTTTTGGGGGAACCCTCCCCTATTGCCAGGCTCTCAGATCCTCTGCCTGCCACCTCCTGGTCATCTGGGATATGGGGTAGAGAAAAATGAACAATGCACATCATCCCTCTGTAGGCCCAGCTGGAGAAAGTTGGACCTCAGCATGGCTGGGCTGCTGCAAGGGCATGAAACCAAGCTAGTAGTGAGAGTGAGAACTCAGGTCAGGCCACATAACCAAGGTACCAAGCTGCTGGCTGTGACTTGTGTATAAATGAACCAGCACAGGGCAAGAGCATGGAGAAACTTATGTGTTAATGATTTTTATAGTGCCAGATAATGGCTTGGTGCATTGGGTAGGCAGAGGGAGCTGGAAATGTGGTGGTGGGTACAAGAAGGGCTACATCTTGCAGGGAACAGTGGGCCAGAGAATGGAGAAGAAGAGACACTAGCATGGTTTTAGGACAGACCACAGATGAAATTTCTCTCAGCAACCCCATTAGCCAATACGCATAGCAAACATTTCAAAGCACGACTATCACCCTATTTACACTTTGGTAAAACATTCAAGAAGGGAAAGAGCACTTAGGAAATCATATAACCATATGGTCTACTAAAGAGACCACCATCTCTGCAACTGGCCTTCTGGCTGAGCTTGGGCAAGTCACTTGCTGTTTTGTGCCTCAGTTTCCCATCTGTAAAATGGGGATAAAGATATTAACACTTTGCAATCTATAGCTGAAAAGCAATATATAAAATCTAGATCTTTTGTTTATTACTTTGTCCACTAGCATACAAACTGTAAGCCCAGCTGAGAACTACACATACATAAAGGACTATTAATGGTGACCAAAAAGTTTTCTTTTTGTTTGGAAACCACTAGAAAGTTTAACAGCAAAAAGCTTTAACCAAGTTATAGAGGCTGGTGATTGCTCATGCCCTTCCAGAATTATCAAGTTCAGAAAAGTTTACAATCCTGAAAAGTGGGAAATATAGAGTTAAAGTAAAATGTCTGCTCAGCTCAACTCTGCTCTCTCTGAGTGATGCCCCATATAACGCTCCTAACACACAAAGTCACATTGTCTTTCCATTGTAGTGGACAGGCCCTACCTGCACTTCCCCCATGTTCAGATACTGAGTCTGCTACTTCTCTGACAGAATAGCACCCCTGTACAATTTAACAACCACTTCATACACTTTTTCCACTTGCACACAGGACACCATCTAAACCTGTATTTTCCTTTACCCCTCATTAAATCTGTTCTCACTGTTCTTAGATCCCATCTCACTACTGACAATATCCAAGAAAAAAGAACCCAGCACCTTGCTAATGACATCGAGTCTGAGTGCTGCAGGTAATTCCTAATGTCTACTGACAGTTCCAGGGGTCAGAGTTAAGGTTGTATGGCTGTTACCTTAACACAGTATCTCATAGTTTTCAGACCTTTTTACTAAACTTGATGCTTTGGAAGAGCGTGAGTGACTATTGTGCAATCTTAACTCTGCACTAAAGAAGTTTTTTGCCATTTAATTATGGTCATATCCGGAGGCCTCAGCATAGGCTACCATTGTGCTGGGTATCATATAGCACAAGGCTGATGTGGATGGTGTTTACACCTGAAATTAATATAGCCCAGTGTCTGCATGGCAAATGCTGAAACACCAAAGGGGTTACCTTCATTGCATTCAACCTGTTTTCAACTGAACAGATTACTTTTCATCGCTCCCTACTTTACAGCATTGTGTTGTTAGAGTGTTGCTAAATGCCTGTTACCTTCCACCCTGGAGGATAACTGCATTGATTCCCATATATGTTCTGAGCAGAGCACAATTAATGTGCTTCTCAAGGATTAGGAGTTTTGCCATACTAAGGAATGCAGGTTCAGGCCATGGTTTGTAGACTGTGGGCCCTGAAAGAAATGAAATGCAGTAGATTATTCTGATGAAGCAGAGAAGCTTGTTTCTCTTTACAGCACACAGTGTCTCCATAAGTGACCACAGCCTTAAAAAAAGCCACTGCTGTGTACTTATTTTAATATGCTAGCAACCTTCTTTGTGCCAAGGTGCTTTAAAAGTCTTCTGATTTTATTCTTTTCCAATTAGCAAGTGTTTTTGTTCCAGTATTTTGAATGGAGCTGAAATTAACATAATGAGGATTGTCTTCATAATTGCACCTAACTTCAAGCCAGCTAACCAGTTGCTAACCCAATCTTTCATACAGTTTCTTAATTTGAAGTCCTGGAGAATACATTTCATTTATATTTTTACTGATTAATTTTAAAAGGTTTTGGCTTTTTTTTTTTATACTGCCTCTAGAAGCAAAACACATGGATATTTCATGAAGTCAATGGAAATGCTATTTTAAAAACAATTGCTATGATAACATAACTAGCCATTTTTCCAGACTATTTACTTCATAGATTACTGTACAATTGGCACATTCAGTATATACAAAGTGATGTGTTTGTTATGCAAGAGAAGAAAAAACATCATATTGCACTTAAATTGTTCATTTCCTGTTTATGTCTGCATATGACATATTGTTTTTACAGGATAGATAAATGGGCGAGACATTGTGTATTCCATTAAGGAGACAATGCTTAAATTAATTATAACAGGAACAAAATAAAAAATGTTATTAGAACAAATAAGCCAAAGGAAATATTTTCTCCAGTAAATAATAAATGCAGAAGACCTACTCTAAACACATGAAGGCTCCCGAGTCACACTTCTGCTGAGTGCATATGGCACTAATTGATTCTGTCCTTCCACGACTTCTGCTGAACAGATGGTTTTTACTCTTGTGTTTTAAACTAGGGGTTAATAGCTAAGTGGATTAAAAGCATTGGCCTTTCACCTCAGGTGCAACTTTGGTTTTAATAATTGCATTGGTCTTATCTTTGTCAACAGTGCTCATGACTCACTGTCTATGGAGGTGCACTTGTGGTGTGTTATTTATATTTCAAGTGTATTTGTTTATTTTCCCTTTTTATATTTCATGTACTGTTCTTAATGGGCTTCTTAAATGCCCGAGTTGAGCAAGGAGAAAACTTGTGAAATCTGGCCTTCCAATATTACAATTCCTGGATGGTGCACTTATAACCAACAGTACAATTACCACACATTGCAGGGACTTCACACATGCCTTCCTGAGGCTCTGAAAGTGACCATGAACAACATAATTGCAAATACTTGGAGTTTCAGCTTTACCTGTACTTGTAAATCCTGCACATACAGTCCTACTGTAACAGTAGCTGCTGGAGTCAGCAAATGCTGCCCTCTGTCATGGGACAGTGTATTGACTTTTTTAACCTTGATCCATTACTGGGACCAGTGTCCTACTGGGTGTGGCTACATCTGCACTGGCAAGTTAGTTTGAATTAAGGAGGTTTAATTCGAACTCACTTTTTGCCTGTCTACATCAGACTTTCATTAGTTTGGACTAAGGACTTCCTTAATCCGAACTAATGAATGCTTAGTTTGAACTAGTAACTACCACTGGTTAGTTCAAACTAAGTGCTTAGTTGCAACTAATGCTGAAACTAAGTACAGTGGTGACCAGGACTAACTCTTAGTTTGAATTTAATAACAAAGTGGACTAGTTCGAACTAACATCAGTTCAAACTAGTCCATGTTTTTAATTCAAACTAACCTTGAATTTATTAGTTTGAACTAACAAGTTCAAACTAACTTGTCCTAATGTAGACAAAGCCCAAAAGGGCAACTTGAACAAGCTTTCATTACAGTTCCTTGCCTTATACAATATTTTGCCTCAAAGATAAACCGATTTTAGCTCCCCAAGTGCTGTTTGTGCATTAAGTCCCACATTTAAAAAAGACCCAAAAGATCTTAAAACAAAGGTCGAAGAGCTCCTAGTGATTATAAAAATGCTCCCTGGTATATTAGTACAAAATGCCACTGAATAAACAGAGTAAATTATTTTCTCATTATTAGGTTAGAAAATGGAGGAGGAGTCAAACTGGGCTAGGTTTGTCTGTACTGTAACTACTAGCTGAACGAAGTTATGAACACAAACCATACATCATGCTTAACATATAACTGTGACAGATTTTGACAAATCCAAAAGCATGCGTTTTGTTAGTGCTAGATTAACTTTAAGTGTTTGACTTGTCTGTAAATGAAAACATAAAAGGGCACTAGACATACCAGTCCAAATTCACTGAAAATTTTATTGTTAAATGGCTGTTTTAATATCTCTGAGTAAATGCACTGGGGACTTAATGTCAAAGATCCATTTGTTTGATAGTTTCTTGGAAAGTGCAATACAAATACAATTCCTAAGGTTAAAATGGGAATCCCAAGGCAGTATAGCAGGTAGGTTGTAGGTGTGAACAGGGTCAGATTTCCAGTTAGCCACAACAGGCTTGTGCTTAGGGGTACCAGTGTTCTAGGGACTTGGAATGGTTAGCACATTACAAAAAGTAATTGTTCTGTTCACACATTCTCTCCCTTTGATCAACTGGTGTGACTGGGCCCCATCTGCTCTGAACGGACTTTGCTAACGCTTCCCTCCTCCACCCTTGCATGTGTGTATATATACCTCTCAGCTGTAGTTTCTACTTCATGCATCTGATGAAGTTGGTTGGAGCCCATGAAATCTAGTGCCTGAAGAAATCTGTTACTCTATAAGTAGCCACAGGATTCTCGCTTTTTTAAAATCTGAGTAAAGAAAGCAATATTTTTCAACAAAGAGTGCGTGGAATCAAAAGAAGGCAGGGACTATTGGTCAGGGCAGGATTCAGGACATTACAACTCACTGATGTAATTCAATAGGTCACGCTCTTTGTTGCTCTATTTTCTTTATTTTTTTAGGAGTGTTAATATCCATCTCATCTTGTATACAAATATGAAGATTCTACAAAATAGAAATTCATGCCTATTTGTCAATTTTCTAAGTGAATTTCTTTTTAGGACTGAATCTGACTATTTTCTTTACTGAGGGATTATTCATAGACATTATATTCAGATCTGCTATGACCCTGCAGATGTTCCCACCGCAGAAGATCTCAGACCACATTACACCAACTCCAAAGCAGCCTGGTACTTCAGAACAACATATATCATGGAAGTATATATGTCCTTCCTCAAGCCCAAGAGATAAAATATTTGCAGAATTAATCTCAATACGGCATATAAAGCTAGGTCTACACTAGGAAATTAGGTTTGTGTAATTATATAATGAAAAATCCACACCCCTCAGTGACACAATTAATCCATCTTAACCCTCAGAGCAGATAGCACCAAGCTGACAGGAAAATTCTACCATTGTTTTAACTTCTGTCTCTCTGGGAGCTGGGTTATGTACACCAACAGGAAAATCCATCAGGGGTGTTGTTGAACTCATTTACTATGTTGGGCCAGATTTGACTTAAATATACTTCAGGTGGGCCACACATAAACACTAGGGCACTCTCTCTATTAAGACCACAGTCATGGGTTGGATGGGTGGCCCATGGGCCACATGTTTGACCCCCCCCCGGTGTAGACAGTCTCTTTACTAAGTGATCTAGTGGCACCACTGCAGTGTTTTAAGTGTAGACTAGCCCCAAATCAGATCCTGAGCTCCATAATAAAAGTGAGTAGGTAATACTTCTCAGACTTGCCTCATTTGTGTGTTACTATTCTTCTCCCAAGAAAAGGGTTCACTGTAGGCTGAAAGGATGCTTGCAAGGACTCATTATGCTACAGTTACATTAATTATAAGCAACTGGTGCACCTTCCCAATTTCTTTGAGCACTTTCACCATAATCACAGAAGATTAGGGACTTCAGAGGGTCATTAATCCCACCCCCACACAAAGCAGGATCAACAACAACTAAATTATCGCACAGCCACAAGACTGAGGTTAGCAGAAGAAGAGCTGAGGGATTGCTGGGGTCACTTTCTGGCACTTGTCAACAGGGCTGGTGCTGGGGATCGTGGCACCCCCCCGCAGCAGAGCAACAGTGGCGCAGCTGAGTGATGTCATCAGGGGAGCACCACGGCGCTGTCCCCTTTTGACGCCCCTCATAATACCGGCACCCCCGTTACACAGGGGCTGCTTACCGCCTTGTGCCGGCCCTGCTTGTCAATGACCATGGCTGATGGGTCTAAGAGGCCATGAAAGGATAAGCCTCTCCAAACTGCTACCAGCACTAGAAGCTCCTGCTCAGCCTCTGCCCTCAAAACGCTGCCCTTGCTCTGTCCACTCCTCCAACTCCCCACAGGAGCAAGCAGCAGGTGGAAGGGGGGATGACTTGAAGGATGAAGTGGAACAGGAGAGGGGCCTGGGGTAGAGCATGGGCAGGGCTTTGGCACAGAGGAAGCAAAGTGGAGGAGGAGATCAGGGGAGAAAAACCCAGTTTCCCCAAATTCAACAGGCCCTGACTTTTAATGATGAATGCTATCTAGGGTGACCCAAACATACGTACTAAGCATATAGGCATCCCACAAGTATGTGTCTGTGCAGACAGTCTACTTGAAATGTAGCTACTAGTAAATAACCTCTTTTTTTTTTTTTACAGTCTAAATTCCAAATGCTGACAATATAATTGATTTTTTCCTGGATGTGTTAAGAATTTCTAAACTATGAAAATGGACTAGTCACTGTATCTTCAATCTTCCCAACTTCATACCCAAACATGCTGCAAACTTGATAAGAGGAGACATCAGGATGAAAAGTACCTAGAACACGAACAATCAGTGTGTGTGTTGTAGAAGGGCTGATGAATTTTTAGCTTTGTTTTCATAAAATCCTTTAGGTATCCTGGCTGTCTGCCAAAACATCCTCCCCATTTCATATACGATCTACCTGCCTACATTTGACAACAAATTTAAAGACAACCCAACACATTTTCAACTTTGGAGAAATGCAGTTTGAGTCTATTAGAATTTGTGATATTAGTATATTCTTGGACCTGAAGTGGCTGAAATGTTTTGAATAACATGAGAATATGCTGCTTTTGGCCAATTATCCAAGAACAAATGAAACCTTGTGTGAACAACTGTACCAAGATATCTCCAAGGACAGAGTGAATAGCACTAGAAACACTTAAATATTCAGTAATATTGACTGAATAGACAAATATGATTTTAACTGGTATATTATTCATTGCTGTTTCTATTATCGGTGTTCATCTGACCTACTTATAATTTTCAGCCCTTCAATATATACATCTATTTACATTAGTTTATTTTGCATAATGTGCCTATCCTAATCTGGGAGACTTTACACCTAATTTTTATTGTGACTATGTTTTAATACAAGCCCAGCAGTTTTTCTGCAGCTCCAAATCTTAGAAAATGATCAAAGAAAATCCAACCCCATCTGTAGTACTTGCTTGACACCCAGATCAATGTCAAGACAAATCTTTAGTTCTGTTCAGAACTACATACAGAAATGAAATAATCTTTCCATGCTGTTAGGTGCAGCCTGCAACTGCCTCATACTGGGCTTCTTTGTTATTGCTGCTGCAGCAAGTACAGTATCAGAAGCAACCAAAGAGTCCATGAAGAATGCACAGGAAGTGTGACGTCACTACACCTCCTGTTGGACTTACTCTCCACCCTAGTGGTTCTCAGCCAGAAGTACATGCATCTTTTGGGTAGGAAGACGTCTTCTAGGGCAGTGTTTCCCAATTGCTATGCCATGAGGCCTGAGCAGGCGTGCCATAGAATTTTTTGAAAAACTTCTCAGAGCTCTGGATCAACTCATGAATATTCATGAGTTCATTTGGAGACTATATGGTGGTGTGCCTCAAAATAATTGCAGGTATCAAGGTGTGCCACGGCAGAGAAAAAATTCAGAACAACTGTTCTAGGGGCGTATCAATTCATCTAGTTTTATAACAGGCTACATAAAAAGCACTAATGCAAACTAAAATTTCATACATACAATGATGTTCTATTCCTCTGTATACTATACACAGAAATACAAGTATATTATTTATATTCCAGTAGAGGTACTTCATAATTCTGTGCTAAAAATGAGAAAACAAGCAATTTTTCAGTAATCATGTGCTGTGACATTTTTGTATTTTTATTTTTGATTTTGTAAGCAAATCATTTTTAAGTGAAGAGAAGACAAATCAAACTCCTGAAAGGGTATAGTAATCTGGAAAGGTTGAGAGCCACTGCTCTAGCACATCAAAATATACCAAAACCA
Source organism: Podocnemis expansa (assembly GCA_007922195.1). Taxonomy (NCBI): domain Eukaryota; kingdom Metazoa; phylum Chordata; order Testudines; family Podocnemididae; genus Podocnemis; species Podocnemis expansa. The sequence goes on from ML682006.1 coordinate 8,808,948, forward strand.
CCACAAATACCAGTCCTTATTGTTCCTCCTCTTGTAAGCCCTGTAAAAATAGACCTTCTCTTTCTGCACACCCTGAAGGTAATAGCATGCCTGGGGGGAGGGCAAGCAAGGGCATTATCTCCCACTCCACGCTCATCCCCAAATTTCCATGTGTCCCTGCAGCACAAGGAGAAAGCAGCAGGGCAACTGGCTGCCAGCAGAGCATCTCCTCCCCTCATCTATATAGCTATCACCTGCTGCTTCTCCTTCCCTGCTGCTGGAGTCCACGTGTTGCCTCTATCTCCACTCCCTTACTCACCTCAGTGGCAGGGGTGTAGCCAGATGTGATTTTTCTGGCAGGGCCTGTCACTGAATTGGGTGGTTCTGGGCCACTGGAACAAGCAGGGAGTTCAAGAAGTGACTGGGCAGAGAAACAAAGCTACTGGACGCTCCAATTACCTGGGCAAGTGAAGCATTAGGCAGCTTAGTGATTATCAGTTGTTTGTGACCCAAAACTTACTGCTTCTGGCCAAGTGACCAGAAGCAGGAAGTTCGGTTAGTAACAATCCAAAAGCTGTCTGATGCTCCAAGTGGCGGCAGCAGAAGCAAAATATTGGGTGGGCCTACTTTCAGACTGAATGGGCTGTGGAAAGACCAAGGAAGGAGAAACAGCAGGCTACAGTTGTGGGGATGGATGATGGAGGAACTTAGCTGGCAACCAGCTGCTCTGCTGCTTCCTTCCTCTCTGGACTGCAGCAGACACACAGAGTGATGCTGCCAGGATGAGCTGCTGCCTTCTTGCTGGTGGGCGTCCCCCCCCAAGGTGTCCCAAGAAATGAGATGTGAACCTTTCATTTGCATGTGTTTAAGGTGCCATTCCAAAATTATTCCATTTGAATTCCTGCACACACCCCTTTCTGGAGATCAGCAAAGAATACCTCCACAGACCAGAGCAGTGGCAACACCACACAGCAAGAGGTACTGTTGCTCAAATAGACTCAAAGAGTTCAATCTATTTATTTTATCAAAGGGAAAGTTAAGGGGTGATTTGATCATAATCTATACACGCACACACCTACACAGGGAACAGAAACTTGATAAGAGTGGGCTCTTCAATCAAGCAGACAAAGGTACAACAAGCTTGAATGGCTGGACTTTGAAGCTAGACACATTCAGACTAGAAATAAGGTGCAAATTTTAAATAGTGAGGATAATTAACCATTGGAACAATTTACCAAGGGCTGTGTAGGAGTCCTCATCACTGGCAACTTTTCAATCAAGACTTGATGTTTTGTTAGTTTAAAAAAAGAAAAAACATGCTCTAGTTCAAACAGAAATTAATTCAGGGAATTCCTAGGACCTGTGACATACAGGAAGTCAAATTAGATTATCACAAATGATTCCTGCTGGCTTTATAATCTATAAAATAGATAGATCCCAAGTAGTATAGGACAAAATTCAATATCTTGAATGTCTCCTGTAATCTAACAGGCAATCAGGATCAAAACTTAGCCTTTTATTCCTTGATATATTAGGCCAGAGCTGAACCAAACTGCCAGCTCTGAACACCCACACACAGTTGTGAACTGGATTCAGACCTAAACTCTGTGGCCTGAGTGAGTATATGTTTTAAGAGAAACCTTTACAAGAAGACTGAGCTCTATAGGCATCACCATACCACTTCTTGCATTTCTTCATTAGCATAGATCCAAAGGGGCAGCCATGTTAGGCTAGTACAGTAAAAACAAACAAGGAGTCCTGTGGCACTTAAAGACTAACAAATTTATTTATTGCATGAGTTTTGTGGGAGAAAAATCCCACTTCCTCAGTGTCTTTGTCATTTATTTTATTTGTTAGTCTTTAAGTGTGCCACAGGATTCCTTGTTTGTTAGCTTCATTAGCATGTATCTCAGAGACCTCTCCTGCCCCCCCGCCCAAGTTTTTGAGGGAGGGTTTGTTCAATCCTTGGCTGCACCTGGCAAGGAAAATGTTACGAATTATATCTGGAATTTGTCTTTTTTCCTGCACTCTGCCCCATTCACCCATCTGCCATCCTAATCCTCCCCACCCCTCACTCTCCCCCCCCCCCACTCTTCCCTATGTTTTTCTCCTTTCTGTTTTCATTTGAGTAAAAACACCCAGATATCTTTGGTGCCATCTAGCGATATTTTTGAAGACTGTTTGTGATATTTGAGATGCAGGGACATCTGCAGCAATCACTTTCCCCTCACCGGCACTAAACAGAATTCCTGAATTGCAGTCCTTTATCTTCCTGTAATTGGTATTGAAATAAATGATTCTCTTAGCTGGCTCATTGTGGTTATGGAAGCTGTTATCAATACATTAGATTCCCCCTCTCCGTTCTCAATGAAGGGCATTTAAAACAAAAACAAAACTAAAACAAAAAACCTCAGCTGCTGAAATACATTTGGAACATTTAGGGAGGCAGAGGCAATACATTCAGGCTGATTCTGAAACAGCAAATGGAAGCTACTTGGAGAACATACACACTTTAATCCAAAATAAAAACAGAGGTTTATTCATTGTCAGGCACCAACAGTCTTATTTGGTGGATTGTGCTGGGGAGGGGTTTATGTAGATTTTAGAGCTACAAACCAGAAGCCTACAATATATTAAGGGATGAGCTACTTAATTCCAAAAATCAATGGCAAAACTCCCATTTACTTAAATCAGAGCAGGACCAGGACCACACCATGGAACTGGAAGACTAGCATCAAAGGAACATCAGAAGCAGGTAGGGTGAGTGCATAAGCAGAAGCATTTTTCTCAAAATACTGCAGCCAGCATAATTTTCTCTTTTTCTAATATAAAGCATCAGTAACATGAGCAATAGGCATTTTAATTAGGAATGCCAGAGAAATCAGAAGACATGAGCACTCACATTGCAAAAAACTGAAGGAATATTATGCTAATGAACCACTGCTGTAAAAGACAAAGCTGAAATAAGTTCACATGCAATTAATATACCAAGCCCACTACATTAAAGTGTGATTTTGAAATCTGCTATTTGCCACTAACACTGGCTAATTGCAGAGGGGGCAAATTCTGGCTCTGATACCCCTCTAACATGCCTTCTATTACTTGTGTTAACTTAATTAATTAAAGCAGGGCCAGCCCAAGGGTTGTTGGCACCCTAGGCAAACTAGGATTTGTGCCTCCCCCCCAATACAAGTGATAACATATTAATTGTTTTTAGCTAGAGACAAAAACTCTCTTCAATTTAATTTGGTGCACCTTAAAGCCTAGTATCCTAGCCAACTGCGTAGTTCACCTTTACAGTTGGTTTGGCCTTGAACAGAAGATATAGTTATTGCTTCCAGTATACAGTATTGCAGTGGCGGCTTTTGGGGTAGGCGAAGCAGGTGGCCACCAAGGCCCCAAACAATAAGGGTCCCTGTCTTCAGTCTGAAAGACAGAAATGAAAACAAAGAAAAATATAGAAATTTTTCCCATCTAGCAGAGGTGGTAGGGCTGGAACCCTAAGCACTTTTCACTCTTGGCTCATCAAGGCAAGCTATCCTTAGGATCTGTGGCTTCATCTGAAATGCAGATTTCACCATTCTCTGTCCATCACCTTCACACTGACATGCTAAAAAAGCAGGAACAAGCAATAGACAGCACAACAGAAGGAACTTTTCCAGTGGCCTCAGCTTTTAACTCCTCAGTATGGCCATTTATTTTGCCATTTTTTAATTTTGTGAAATACTGCCTTTTTCTTTTCTTTTCTACCTGTTCTTTTGCCTTTTTCTTTGACTCTGACACAATTTTTACTTCGCTCTTTTTTTAGCTCAGGTTACCAGGTAGGTCCATATAGGCTACTACATCTAAATACAGTGCTTCCCTTAGGCAATCATTACACCTGTGTGTGATGTCTGTGCTGTATGTCTTTCTTTTGATAAGTAATTTTTTAGCTTCTTTGTACTTAACTATTTAATATTTTTGAGGGGGCCAGAGTCTTATAAACTTGAGTACTTCAGAGAATTTCATTGAAATTTGGTGTTTTTCATTTATAACTACATGCTAGAAACCTCCTTTTCACTCATTTTTATTTATTATAATTATTTGTATTAAATATCTCTAGTGCACATAAACCCAAGCCTATAAGAAGAATTTGTAAGATTTGACTGCCAAAATTTTAAATGTGGTATTTTAGTTATTTTTGAACCATCATTAATGTTACCACTTCTTATTTATTAATAAATGCTCACACTTTTTAAAAAACAATAAAATGTTCACTTCAACTTTGTAGTTCAGCATTAGCTGATTTATGTTAAGTGAAAGATGATCAACTTACAAGTTTCATGATGGGAAGATCTTTAAAAATAGCATACCCAAGAATAATTTATAAGTTCCAGAGGGATAATCATATGAGTTTGGTTCAGCAAAACATGCAACGAGTCCTGGGGGGTGATATGGGGCAGTTAAGGGAGCAGAGGGGACTGGGGCCACAGGGAAGGTAGCAGTGGGGGCCAATAGTGGGCCCTTTAGGGGGCCCCACAATGGGTCTTCGCCTAGGGCCCCCAATTGCCTAAGGCCGCCTCTGCAGTACTGTCCATTCATTTTTCTGCTTCTTTTTTCTCAAAGGGGGAATGACCACCACCCACACCCCCACTTGTCATGGAAGAATAATCTGGAGGGGGAGGTCACACTGAGTCTCAGGCCACACATTCAAGAAGTCTCTGAATATTTCTGGGATCTCCATAGTTATAGGAATGGGTGCAACTCATCACAAAATAAAGGTTTGCAGTTCCTAGCCAGAGAAAACATCAACATGGATTTCAATGATTAAATTTTAAAATTTTTGATGATTAAATTTTTAAAAGTCCTAAATACCACTTTGAATCCATTGGTTATATAATTAGCTTTAAATTTTTAATCAGGCTTAATCTGGAGAGGAGAAAAAAGGTTTGAGTTTTTCATCCCGAAAATTTAAAAAAAAAAAAAAATTCAGACAGATATTTTCAGCATCAATAAATTTGGTATTAACAGCCAGGAAAGACAATAGCTAAGCTTGGTATAAGAGATTAGGAGAAAGAACAGGGAAATAGGAGTGAAATGTCTCTTTCCCAGCTTCAGAACTAAACTTTGACAAAAATGAACTGGTTGTCCATAGTAATTATCAGCAGCCTTTGTTCATTCTTGTCAATTCGTCTGACTTTGACCTTTAAATATATTTAATTAATATTGATTTTGCACGTAAAATTAAATGTGGATCATTACACAAATTCTCTAAATCTATTATTGTCTCCAAGAGTTCTGTATTTTCACACATCCAAAGAGTGACCTAGGACTGGATGGGGCTACTCACATGATCAGACTGTAAAGCCTCTAGGTTCAGACTTCAAGTGACTTGCTCAAGACCACAAGCTAGTTCTGATACAGAATGGGAATAGCCGAAGCTGTCCTAGCTCAGACCATGCTAACCATTAGAACATACAGCTTTTGAAGTCAGTGAGTGAAATTTTCACTTTACTGAAGACTTCAGTAGGCCTAGGATTTCACCCAACTTGTCTCAAAGTCGATGGCAGAGCATCAAAGAATCTCTGAATGCCAGTGGGAAGGTTGTTTGTGAGCCAAATGGTGTTTTACTTCATTTATTTTTTTATTATTTTTTATTTAGAAGGTGTCTGTCCATCATGGGCAGAAAAAGAGTTAGGGAGGCTTTGAAACTAACAAATTAAATAATAATAGTAACCTGCAGTTACGTAGCACTTTTCTGTGTAAAGTTACAAAGCACTTTACAGAGGTGCTGAGTATCATATTTGGATTCTGGAGAGTTGGATACATTGAAAGATATTCCAAAAAACCAAACCCAAAAACAAAACAAAAAAATGCACCTGCTGAATTTTTTAGTAACCCTATTTAAGATCATTTAACTATTTTATATTAGAAAATTAATTATAAATGCATTAAAAAGTAAAAGGAAATATCACCTGATTTCAGTATTTTTTTCTCTCATCTAACAGAGAAATTGATCCAAAGCTCAATTCATTCAATGGACAACTCCAACAGACTTCAGACTGGACACTAAGTGAATTTTTGCACTCATGGTAAGTGTGAAACTAACAGCACAGCAGCATCCAATCCTTTATCCACAGAACAAGAGCTATATAAATTGTTTCCACACTACATCCTCTCTGTATCTTAGGCAGAAAAAAAAAATCTGTGTTTTAAAAATCATTAGGCTCTTTGCCCTTCTACTGAAATCACCACTGTGGTCAATGGTATTGCTTACTCTTGTGACAATCCAAGTGCCATACCAATGGTCCGTTTAGCCCAGCATCCATTTTTCAACAGTGGCCAATGGCAGATGATTCAGAGGGAATGAACAGAACAGATAATCATCACCAAGTGATCAATCTACTGACCCATTTGAAGGATGTATGTTTTTAATTGTTGTGGACGCCCATTCAAAATGGCCAGAAGTCTCGGTAATGCAGTCCACTACTGTGGAAGCCACTATTCAGACCCTGCGTGGCTTTTTTAGTCATTACGGTCTTCCAGAACAGCTGGTGAGTGACAATGGACCACAATTCGTTTCTCAGGAGTTTGAAACTTTTATGAAGGCCAATGGAATACATCACATCAAGTCAGTAGCGTATCATCCTTCCACCAATGGACTTGCTGAAAGGTTTGTACAGACTATGAAGCAAGCTCTAAAATCTGCAAAGGGACGTTCACCTCTTCATAAGCATCTGGACAACTTCTTGTTGTCCTACAGAATCACTCCACAGGCTACAACTAAGGCATCTCCAGCTTTTCTTATGATGGGACGGCAGTTGTGCTCTTGCTTTGATTTGTTGAAACCACGAGACACACAACAAGTGGTTCAATGCCAACAGCAGGACCAGGTCAGCAGACATTCACCAAGAACAAAGGGATGCACCTTCAGTATTGGACAGACAGTTCTTGCACGAAACTATGCTTCAGGAGCTAAATGGGTCCCAGCAACGGTCATTGCCCAGACAGGACCTGTTTCCTACTCTGTCCAGACAGCAAGTGGCCTAGTTTGGCGACGGCATGTAGATCAGCTGCTTCTCCGTCATATCCACCCAGAAGATGCATCTCCAGCAGACGTATCTGACTTCACCCTTACTGATGATACAACATCAGAGCATGAAACTACTATTTGTGTCTCTCCTGCTCCAGCCATCCCTTCGACGCCTTCAGCCTCCCTGGACCAACCGGACACAACATCCTCTCCGGTTCCAGCTACTTCCCCGGTACCTGTGATCCCACCACCACCAATACCACCTTGTGGGGTGGGCACACCAGAAGTTCGCCGTAATCCACCTCGCAACAGAAGGCCTCCTAATCGGTTGGATCTGTAGCTAGTGGTGACCCCCTCTTCATGGGGCAGAATAATTCCCCGGGAGTTTGCCGGAGATGGGGCAGTCTACCCTCATCTCCTAGTTTAGTTCTTATTCTTTCTGGGGGGTGGAGGGTTTTATTCTGGGGGGGGGGTGTTCATTAGAGGGGGAGGAATATGTGGTGTTTTGGACTACCTAGGGTCATTGGGGTTGCCATAGTGATAAATGGGAGAGTCGTTTAGGTGCTAGGAAAACCTCTCTCTCTCTCTCAGTTCTCTTTCAATAAAGACTTCTTATACAGCTCTGAATAAGCTGTCCTCCTTATTGAATTATAATGTCCCTTAAAACTCTACACTTGTCTCTTTATTAAATATTTTTAGTGCAGTGTTTGTGAAAGGGTGAAAAATAGCCCTATCCACCAGAGAGACTAGACCACAGTGAAGTGACTTGCCTGCGGTCACACGACAGGTCAAGGGGAGAGCAGGGAGAACCAGGTGTCCTATGCACTGAGTCATGCTGTCAGCATGAGTGTGTAAGGGCACATCCGGACAGCTCTTCAGAGTGAGATTCAGTAGTTATCCAAAGAACAAAATGTGGCAGGATGATGGTATAAAAAGCTTCGTAACCAACCTTTTTCACTCCTACCCTTAGGGAACCCTTTTCTGTTGCTGAGAGGGTCCAGACTCTGTTCTCAGTCAACCCTCATCTCCTGCTGAAGCTGCCAACAGAAGTAGCAATTTGTATCAGTGGTTGCTCATGCCTGTCCTTTATACATGGGATTTAGACTTCCCACTTATTTTATATGGATAACCAAAACAGCAACTTTTAGAAAAGCTGGTGGAAAAAACGATTCATCAAGAATTGATCTAGACCTATGAAAGTGTTTCAGCCATTTTTGGGAGCCAAGGTGGAAGTAAGCGTTTCTATAGAATTGGGGTGTAATACTAACTAGATCTGTCAGTTCTGAAAAGTGCTTTGTGATTAGCTTTAAGTCCATAACATGTCTAATTTCAGCCAAAAGGTACACTAATTAGGTGTTTTTTCTCAGGAATTTTACCCTGCCGCCCGTTATTATGGGAGCTACAGGTGTGTAGGTGCCTAGCTCCCCCTGTGACAGGTGGCAGTGTAAAATCCAATAAAAAGTGCCATTTGCTAGTACACATTACATTCTTTAATATAAAAAGGAAAGAGCAAGTCAGAACTCATTGCACGTATATAAGGAATAGATTAAATCAGTGTCATATAGTGTGGGGATGGTATCTAAACTATTTAAATTATCTAAATATGAGGTTTACCTGTGCATTACGTTAACTGAAGGAAATATAAAACCCTTTTGCCAACCAGTTTGTTATACAGTACTTGTAGACTATAATATGCTACTTATGAGGCCACACCATGTTTCCTCTAGAACACTGTAAATGTTGAAGAGATATACATGTTAACAACAAATAAAGTATGGATTTCATACAGCTATACTATGGCTGGTAATATCAACATACTCAAATCCTGCATTATCATACCACTTGACCCACTCATCCTTTAACTTTATTTTTCCATTGACCGTGTTGATTTCATTATCATTTACTTATCATTACAAGTTACAGTTTGTTGTGAGTGCTGCTAGAAAGCTTATTTAGATTCCAGCAAAACATCACGACTCCTTTGTTAATCTCCTTACACCTACCTTGCTCCATTTCATAACAAAAATTGCTCTATTTACTGTACGTTCTATGATGACAGTATTGTGGCCTCCCTCTTTGCTAAGTGACAGGCCTGTGAGTGTTTTTAATCCTAGCTGTCTCCTCTCTTTCTTGGCCCTTCTCTTCTGCATCTTTCCTCTCCAGTCAGATCACATTATCTCCAACACACTCAAAACCTTCTCTCTTTCTGGTCCATTGATCCAGAAATAATTTCTTTGTAACATTACCTTTTTCCACTTTTTTTAAAATTCCCACAGAAAAACTCATTTTCTTTGGTTAGCCTATGTTAAGTTATATAACTTTATTTTGCATGAAGATCATTTGGATCTTTGTTAAGAGATCTGCCTGCATAGCACTTTGTAAAGCTTGAATAGCTTGCAAAATAATACATTTGATTACTATGATTAAAATAGGTATGTTTTTATAATGCTCTTCTAAATGACAGTAAATCATTCTTTAACCTTAATATCAGCCAGGTAACTGTAATAGCCAGTTAAGTATAATAATAGCAGGTATTACTGAGGAGAATGTGAATCTGGCACACATAAATACAGGTATGGTCCTTAAGTATTAACACTGCAGCTAGCTGCTGTGGTGTAGGTCTTGTGCCCTGCAGAGTTAATGGTGCTGAGTAATACTGATTTCCTGTTAGAAAAGGAAGGCTTAAAACAGAAAATTGCAATTTTAAAGCTAAAAAACTAACAAAAAGAAAGCTACTGACTCCACCAACTTATTAACTTATTTTTCAACTTTCATTTTTGCCTCACTTATGGTACTGCAATGACTGAAGAGCAAACAGCCTTAGACTTTAAACTGACAAATCACTGGTTATTAGGGTCCCCTTAAATCTTTAGGCTAGCATCTCAGTTTAATCACATTTGACTTTTCCCATTTGCAATTTTACTTCAGCCCCAGGAAGTAAAATTATTTGCAAAATAATTATTTTTGAAATGTTCTGTTCAGAGAAGTAGCCTTCAAAAGAGCAATGGCAGACAGCAGAACATGCATATTAAAGCAACGGCAATAATAATTCTGTAATGGTTCTGTTTATTGATGGTTATTTTTAGTGCTCAGCACAGGGGTACTCAAATGGATTTGCAAATATACTTTTTTAAAAGCCATAAACGATGGTAGGAATTTAACATGAGATAGAGTTTTCACGTGTAGGTAACCAGTTTGAACCTGACCTGTGCTGACAGTGATTTGAATTCACTTCTGGTTAATACCTGTTTAGTAGTTCTAGTGAAACGGGTAGGTGGTTTCAGTCTGCTAGGTAGTGGATAAAGGCCTGCACCCATGACAACCTAAGACCACCACCACAAGTGGCACCCCTGCCTTAAGTAAAGAGGCCAAAGATTAATTTCACAGAATGGCTACTAGCAGTTGGCTTCTTCCATGGTAGCAACTTTAGGAGCACTAGCGCAGATTATCTCTTGACATTCCAAGCATACCATTATCTAAGCCTGCTCTGAATATTTCTAGATCAGGGGTTTTCAAACTTTTTTTTTCTTCCTCAGGACCCAGCTGGGAAAAAAAAAATCATTTATGCCCACAACCCAACAATTACATCTTTGAGCAATGCATTCCAGTCTCTCAGCAGCAGTGACAGTACCTGAGGGTCTGCGACTCAGTACTGGGTCCCAACCCATAGTTTGGAAACCACTGATCTATGCGACACATAGTTAAAACACCAATGGCTGCCAAGCTACTGCAATGACCACCGTAGATTGAACTATAAAAATGGTGGGAAAATGAGAGGCAAGTTTCTGGTGTAGACATGGCAATGAGCATCAAACTCATTAAGCTTTGTTTTAAAACAGATTATAAAGATTACATTCATCTGACCATTCTCCAAAACAAGCTGCAGGGACAAGGTGGAAGGGGAAAGGAGAAGGAGGTACATAGGACCCCCTCCACCTATTCCTCTCATGTAGCTGAATGTGCTCAGCTCCTTGCTGTATGCAAATATTATCTTATGTGACTTGATAGAAGGTGCCATATTATGGCTGGAACTAGCCCATTGCGGACTATTAGCACATACTGTCTCCCATACTACTGAGCGGCCCTCCTTGTGACCTAGAGGTCATTCTGATTGCTCTGTGGAGAAGAAGTCTCAGAAAAGACAGTTGTTAGAGCTGTACCGCCACTAGAGATAGCTTGGAGGGTAACTGCAGCCTTCAGCTGACTAAAGCAATTACTCCTGGAAAGAGGAAAAGGAGGTTGCTTGTCAGTAAGTGAACTGCTTAAATAAATTCATAGCAGTTGCCATCATGCACACCCACACACCGCATCAGGCCAATTAGTCTGTCTTGTTTTTTTTACAGGGCAAAATTCATAATACTAGATACACCTATGGGCAAGACAAAACCATAAATCCGTTAATATAAACAATTAAAATATTGACAGAACATGTAAGCCTCTATGCGTTTCACAGAAAAAAAGCTGCCAAAATTATAAATGAAAACAATACATGGAGAAATTTCTGTACCTGGTGACAAACTAGTTTCTGGTGACAAAACTCCTGTGGCAAGATATTTTGCCAAAATGAAGAAATCCAAATGAAAAACTTAAGGCTTATTTAATTTGGAAATGCAAAGAATAGCACAAACACTGACAGCTTTTTAGAGTGATGCTGATGGGATTTGTTTTGTAAATCTCAGTTCCAGATGTTAAGAAACCACAAGGGTTTGAGTTGGTGGCGTAGACGCAGCAAAAGCTAAAGGAAGCGTGAGCAAGCGTCAGCAGCAGTGTAGTAGAAATTAGTTATTTCAACAACTGGAGAATGAGTTGCAGAAATGTAGGTAGAAATATTAGACACACTGAAATGACGGACTTACAACAGTACTAATTAGAAACAAAAAATAGATCTATTGAAACACAAATACTCTTAATACTCAACTATTTGCAGAAGTAGACTTGGTAATAGAGGACACCTAGTGGTGGCTAGGGGTAACTGTATGACTAACAATTGAAATACTTGTGAATTCATAAGGGAACCTGCTTGTAACAGAACAAAGCTGAAGATGTTTTGCTGTCAGATAATTAAATTGCACGTCAAATAAATTATAGCAACACATAAAGTGACCATAAAACACAAATCTACACATTTACTCAGACCATGGCAGCTCTGAAAACTTATTGGTAAACTCGGCAGTTTTTTAAAAAATTCATAATTACCAGAGAGAAACTGTGCTGAAGACATTTAATCCCTGACTGTAGAAGAAATTATCCCGAATTTGGGGGTAAGAGGATGCCAAAAAAAGAGATGTGCAAACATTCAAATATTTTGTTCAGTTGGATTCTACAAAATGTCACTTATGTATTGCATATTATTTAAGTGCTGACTGTATCCAGCCTTGTAGAAAATACCATCTTCTTGCACTGGAGATACACTTATAATCTAAATAGCTGAACACCACAAATCACTAGACCACCAACAGTTTCTAACTTGGAACCTCTTCCTGTTTTTCACACTGTGGGAATTGAAAGGTCTGAGAAAGAATTTGAATGAAGGGACCATGTTCTGAAACACTTGTTACCTTGACTAGAAGCACTCATGCTATATCCCCTTGTTAAGTTGTTTCTTAGCTCCTTGTTACATTCCTCATTTCTATGATAGTTGGGTATAAATATTTATTCCCTAGATAGTGTGTAGAAACAATAAAATTATTGGGTGTATGGTAGGCATCAGATGACAAAACCCTGTCTACCACTGATCTCTTTTTCACTTAGTTTACAGGAAATCCAAGGGGGGAAAAATAAGGCAAACAGCAATTGAAGAACACAATTAGTGCCCTCTAAATATCATAAGCAGGATGCTGACTTCACCTGAAGTGGGTAATCAAGGCTTATTTAACCTGAGATGGAAATAGTAACAAGGCAAAAAGGGTGAAATTATAAAAATGAAAAGTTATGATGACTACTGGGGAGAAAAACCTGCTCGTTAGAGATATTAGACTATGCAATAGTCTTAAGGAAAGTAAGGTAAGCTCCACTGCTTACCCTATATAAAATTAGACCACACAAAATACTAGCTAAGGTCACATACTGATACTCATGCTCAGTACCACCTTACTCCATGCACAGTTCTACTAAGTTCAATGAGATGTGTGTGTTTTGGGAGGGGGTGCGTTTTAAGTTGTAGAATTGCTACAGGCTTATTGCTCAGGGGAAGTTAGCAGCTGGTGGAGGAGGGCAGGGCCTTTCCTGCCTGACACTGCATGTAACCTGAGAATTCATATTGAAATTAGTCCTAAACTGGTGGATTAAGGTGGATCCACTTGACATACTAGTGCCTCTGCACTATTCCCCAGTCCTGACTCCCTTACAGCACAGCTGTTCCAAGTGTCCTACTGACACCAGCTTCTTGCCTTGGTTGAGCACTGCTCACTCTCCCAACACACCCCACCCCAAGCCAAGTAGAATTTGCAATGGTTATGCTGCATGCTTGGAAATCTGCCATGGGTTCCAAAAAGCTCACAGTGCATTGCCAAGCTGAAGCCTTCAAGCTTCCAAAATCATGAGATTGGATTAATAATCCTGAGATATTTAAGTAGAAAAGCTGAATCCTTTTTATTTACCTTCTGGGTTCACGTTTCATGCTTTTCTCTGCAGATATGGCAGCTAGAAATTTTCATTTAAAAAAATGGACATTGAGCTTCTCAGTCATGTGACACCAGGAGCTAGGGCTGGAATCAAAACACCAAAGTCATCATAAAACCAAATGCCGGCATCACCACGAGAGCAGTTGTTCTGTGGTATACAGCCATGTCTAGACATTACATAGAATATTTAAATCAGAATTCTCATTGATTGAAATGCATGGGGATCATGTAATGGTTCATCACACAACCTTAGCCATTACATTTCTAGGAGTTTCCAGATTGCTGTGTCCCACAGCAGACAGACTTGGAAAGCAGATTCAATTCCAGATGGCTACTGTTACAGAGCGAGTCTCCCATGTTGACTCTATGCTACCCCTATCACAGAGACTTTGTATATGTTTATTGATGTAATCCACCCCTCCCCCTGCAATCTAAAATAAAAAGTAGTTCCACATGAAAACATGTATTTTCATTTTCTTGTCTGTATTAATGTTACCAATCCCAAGGATTCAAGAGTCATGAGGCAGCCCTCCAAAAGTGAGCTACCCTGATACTGAAAAATACAGGAATGTCTAATAGTTAGAGCTGGTGGAAAACGGTTTTCTTGTCCCATAAAAATATTCAAAGATTTCAAAACTTCCTCCTGTTCTGCATTAGCATTAAAATGGAGACCTTAACCTTTTCCCCCACCATGAAAAGAGAGAGACACATCCACACCAGAAAAGCCAGTAATGTAGCACTTAGAGTGCTCACTTGTGATGTGGAGAGAACACACCTGAATCTGAGTCTCCTCCATACATGCCTCAACCACTGGACTGTAGTTAGCCCTTCTGTCCCTGCGTATGATTATTTAAAGGCATGAAACTATTCAAAAAGGAAAAACTGGAAAATAAACAGAATGGCCCCTAGTCTGGTGACTAGAGCACTTAGTTGGGATGTGAGATACCCAGTTTCAAGACCCTACACCAAATCAGTGCTTTAACAACAGGGAGATTTTGGTTGCACCTCTTTCTGACTACAGATTATATCTTGAACGAGAAAACCCCCTTCCCAATAAAAGTTAAATCAAGACTGGTATGGTATGGTATCACTAACAGGTTTGTTTTGACAAATTGGTGTTTTCCCAGCAAAAGTGTTTCCTTAAAACTCCTGCCCAGTTCTACATCTACACAGGACACAAGTAAAGATGCTTGCAGGGTTAGTTTATTTTCATAGTAGTGCCTGAAGACTCCAGTTGTGCTGTGCACTTCAAATAGAGCAAGAAAGCCCCTGCCCCAAAGAGCTTTCAGTCTACTACTACACTGTTTTCAGTTTAACAGTGCCAGAGCAGGGACTGGAATTTTAACTTTGCTAGAATCAATATGAAGTTGCACTCCCTTTGTCTTTGCAAATACATCACTCGTCCCCTTGTGCTCTCCCCTATATTTTTCTTTCTTCAATCCTCTGAGACATTCAAATTAGGCAGCTTTTTGTATGTCCAATTAAGAACCATCACAAAAGCCAAGCTGGTGCAATATTCTCTCTATTGTTTTGCATTTGTAATACCCAGACTACATGTCACTGGATCTAGGTTGAAACACTTTTTAATTAATTTTGATACTACAGTATTCACTTCATTCCAGAAATGTCATCCAGAAATTCTAAGCAATATGCCAGGCAATGCTAGGCTTATTGTATTTTAAATACAAGATAAATGAGATTGAAATACTTTAAGGTAAGTGTAAAGTTTACCTTAGTCACTAAAATTAAATTAAATTAAACTGTGTCTACTGGTAAGACCCACTTTCATGGCATTCAGCACCTGAGCCCAGTTATTTTTCAGCATAGATTTGAAATCTCATGAACTGTTTCCATAAAATTCACCGCCACTCTGTCACCAAGACTAATGTTATTGCTGTTTTTCTGTTGTTTTGTTTAAAAAGAGGACTGGATATATATAATTAACCAATAACGTGCAGCTACATAAACCAAAGACACTGTTTATACAATAATCAGAATTCATGCCTCAGGAAAAAAAAAGGCTAATGTGGGGGCAGGTGAGTGGCAAAGACCAATATGTAACTCACATTAGACTTTTTAACAATTTAACAAGTGAAATTGTCCTTTCAACTACATTGTTACCTCTCAACTATATTTTGGGGGTTGTGAAAGAACAGCCTTCTTGCATGCTTAATGTGCTGCTATTTCTTGTTTCCTTGTCTCATAACTGGGTGAATGCCCTAGTGTTTTCTACCTCACCCACAAATCATATATCCAATGTGGTACGCCGGGTGGAGCATGGTCAGGAACATCAGGCACAATGTGTTCTTATCAGTATTGTTTTGTGTGTGGCGCTGATATCAGTTTGGCTATGTGCATGAATACATGCATGAATCTCTGAAGGCATGTTCCCTTAGGATTACCCCTAGCTCAGATCTATCTCTAAATGGAAACTCAGCCCAGTGATCTAGAGCCTGGCTTGGATC
Organism: Podocnemis expansa; assembly: GCA_007922195.1. Lineage (NCBI taxonomy): Eukaryota > Metazoa > Chordata > Testudines > Podocnemididae > Podocnemis > Podocnemis expansa. The sequence goes on from ML682006.1 coordinate 8,825,027, forward strand.
TTAAGCAGGGACTTAGTTAGCTTGGTGATCCTAAGCCCAGGTGTTCCTTTGGTTAACACTCTGGGTTACCTTTATCTCAAATCTCTAGTGAGAACTTAGTTAGCTCAGTGATTTGAAGCCTTGGCGTACCTGGGTGCAAGAGGTAAACTGAGGCAACACTCACGATCAGGGAAACCTACATGCCCATGGATCCTTGTAGAAATGAAGGTGCCAGGTTAGGCTTTATTGCAAAGTAGCACTATGGCAAACAATCTATTTCAACAGACTTGTTGGCAGCATTTGTGCTCTCAGTGCAACAGAACTGCTCAACTGATGGCAGGACTTGACGTCACCCCCTTCGGCTGCATGAAGTCTGGACTTTGGGGTACCTATTCTTACACTCTACTCAGAACTACTGACCTGGACCCCTTTGGGAGCCAAATTTACCTTGATTGGTCAACACACCCCTTTTTTGCTGCCACCCAACAATTTGATAGGTCCACACATCATTGGATGTCTCCATCCATCAAGGTGTCAGGTCTGACTGAAGCATTACTTTTATCTCCTGAGCACTAGGCCAACCCAACACCTCCCACTTTTCATATAATTTTCCATTTTTCATACTATACTTATTATTGCAATTTCATTTACTTCTTCCCAATATCAGTGAAGCTGAACTTTCACAACCTGTCCCTCGTCAGTACCTTCAGTTCAGGCACCATGTTTTGGATTACTTTCTTAGGCTGTGGGCTGGCAGCTAGACACTTCTACTTGTCTTTCTTATTGTAACCTTTTACTTTCTCCTACATTCAATATTGGTCACTGCTGAAAACATGACTCTAGACTAAATGGACCATGAAAATGGAGATTGTGCTCTTTCTTAATGTAATTCAGATTCTTACTGTGTTTACTTTTAGCCTTAGTTCCACTCCACATTGCTTTTTAATATTTTGGAATAAAATCTGTAGTAACCCTGAAACAGAGTATCTGCACCCACTTCTCACAATACAGCTTGCAATTATTCAGCTCTGAACAGAGCAGGAATGGCATCCTGATGGTGTCCCTTTTCTGGTCAGGAGTGAACACACTTTTCTTTCAGTTCTTACAGTAGCATGACACCTGCCTCTAACACGTGCACTCCCTCCCTGCAACGACCATTCAAGCGACCCAGCCAAATCACACACACTGCCCTCCAACCAGGGTTCTTTCTCATGGCTGTGGTACGGGATTGTAACACCAAGACTTCTTCCCAAAGGCAATACCTTTTTTAAATAGCCCACCAGGTGCCACCTCAGCATGCTCAGTCAGTATTCTTTCAGTAGCCCTCACTAGGCTCCGTCTACAGCCAGACCAGCAGGATCCATCTCAGTACCCTTCCCTGAGCTGGCGAGGTCCTGGGCTCAGACCCCTGGACTTAGCCTGCCCACACTGACCTGACCATCATTCTGTTGCTCTTCTAGTCTGCCAGGCACCTGATCCTCCTTCTCCAAGCAGGAGGCAGCAACTGATAGCTCTTCTTCTGCTGCTTCCTTTATTATGGCCCTTCTGGCCCTTGACTGGTTGCTCCAGCAGCCCTTTTGATTGGCTGCACAGCAGCCCTTTTGATTGGAGCAGCCACTCCAGGTTGCCTGGACGCTTCTCCTCTGCTCTCTTCTGGGATAGGGTAAAGCAGGGCCATGAAGCCTCCAGCAAGGCACCTCTGGACCTAGTCCACCCCATTACAAGTCCTTATTCAGTGAAGCCAACGAGAGGGTATGATTTGACCCACAAAGTAATCCGTCAGGGGCTATTCAATAACTTAACTGAAAATGCACTTGTGGCTGACCAAAACCTTGTCCCCACCTATATCAAATTACCTAATGGTGTCCAGTGAGTAAAACACGGATTACTGCTAAAACACAAAGTATAGAATCTGCATACACTTTACAAATACAATTACTGTGTTACTGTATCTCGTACAAGGCAAACCTGTGAAGTTAGTCATTATCCTCACCCCACAAGCTTTCCTTCTTTGACAGCCACTAGTGAAATTTCTGTCAGATATCTCTGCCTTATTCCACAGTGAAGTAAAAAGAGTCAAATATTGCTGGCTTCCCACCAATTTATGTGATGCATCCAACTGACTTAATTTTTGTATGTGCACAAATTTAAATGACTAACTATTTAATAAGCAGGGGCAGGGGGTGAATGACATTAGCTGCTTTTTGGCACTAAACCGCAGTAAGAATATTTCAAACACCATGAGCACAGCCAGATTTGAGCATAGATTAGATCCACATGTTTCTTCTTCTTTTCATGAGTGGGATGAAAACAGATATACCACCCTTCCTCACAACAGGATAACTCACTGTTTTGACTTTAGTTAGCTGAAGCATACACAGGTGGTAGGCTCTCTCAAAATCTCTTCAGTTTGACAGCTGGTTTCCCCGGCACCCACCCACCTTTAGCTGTTCAGGAAGAAAGAAAAAGAAAACTTTGCTATTGCTGTTCCTTCCACAGCAAGTCTTTTACAGATCTGATCAATAACAATTGGACGAGACTGTCTTTCTGTGGCTGTCATTGTTAATGAATGCTGCTCTGGTAACACAGGAGACAGCAACAGCAGGGCTCAGACTTTGGTTAGAACCTGCCTTCCAAAGCACATTTGATTAAGATGGAGTAGTCATGAGGTAGTGTTTAAGATATATGTGGTATTTGAGGTTTGCTTTTGTTACAGAATATCAGCCAAGATGAAACTACATTTGAGGGCTCCTAACAGCGAGTTCCAAAGAGGCAGCTGTGTTAGTCTAGTTTATAAAACAAGCAAGGATATGTCTACACATAGCCCATTAATTCAAATTAACACTGAGCAGGCCCCAGTCAGTGCTGTCAGGATCAGGGAGGCCCTAGCCAAACTCTTCCTTGAGGAAGCACAGTGAAGACTACCTGCACCACCCCATTCCCTCCCTACCCCCACCCGGCACATACCCACCCCACATAGACCCCCCCACTGTACCTAACTAAAGACACCTGACAACACAACTTTTGGGGCAGAGTGTTTATTTACAGATACATCCATCATGAGGGAGGTTCAGGGCAGAACAGGGGACTTGGGGGCAGAATGGGAGGAGTGGGGGGAAAGCATGGGGTATGGAGAGATGGTGGGGTCAGATGGGGGGGTTGTCCCTATGCCATGGAGGGGGGGCAGGGTCAGCCTTCCCCATGGCCACCCCATGTCGAGGGGCGCCATAAGTGAGGCACGCCGGGGTCCCGGGGCACCTGTCCGCCTACCCCTGGGGGGCCGGCCAGAGGGCAGAGGGTCGGCCAGCCTGGCCACACTGGCTGACATGGCCCACAGGGCTGTGTCAATGCCAGTCAGAGCACTGGCCATGTTGGTCAGTGCTGTGCCCACCCTTTCCAGGGCCCAAGTGTGGCGCTCCTGGATTGGAGCCCCCTGCTCCTCGACGGCAACAGAGCACTCGAGGAGACGGAGGGCAGAGTCCTGGTGTGCTGCCACCTGGCTCCACCAGGGTGACAGGCCTCCTCGGCCCCCTGGCCCAGGTGCAGGATCTGGTCCAGGAGCTCGTTCTGCGTCCAGTGTGCTGCTCTCCTCTGCCGGGTGCTGTGGGGCGGGCTCCCTGCAGCACGAGGATGGCTGTCACAACAACCTCTTGGAGAGAAGTTGGGATCGTCGTATTAGTCTCCTGCATGCATACCTCATGCTGTGTGTGGTCTAACAGCACAGATCACCCGAGTGCTGCTTGTCCCCCTGCCCCTGATCAAAGTAACATCCATGTGGAATGCCCTCCTGGGCACGCACGGCCATGCCCTCTGGCCCAGCCTGGCCATGGTAGCCACAGCAACATGAAGCAGTGAGGCGCTGCCACAGCTTGGCCCACTCCCCTGTCCCCACAGCAAGGCCTTGTGCCCACGGTGTGGGCTGCATGCTGCATGCCCTCAATGCTACCTGCAGTGCTTTTCCTCAACACTCCTAACTCTAGACGCCTATAATGCCCAGGGGCCCACTTCCCCTGTTGGCACACAGACCCCAGGCCCTGTACCCTGTGGATTTGTGCCCCCCGTGGTCCCTTTAGCTCTGCCCAGCTGGAGACTCCATGCCCTGCCAGTTCCTCGGACCAGCACAGGCCAAGCCACCGGGAGGGAGGAAAGGAGCACTCACCCATGGGTGCTACTGATGTCCGCCGGGATGTTCCCTCCTCCTCTGTGGCCTCCTCGGGGGGTGGCGGCCTCCTCCTCCTCCTCATGCTCCCCAGCGGTTGGCTTGTCACTTGTCAAAGCTGCCAGCCCCGAACTCCTCAGCACCCATGGTGGGCTGTGGTGGCGTCCCCTCAGGCTCTCCAGCCTCAACATCCACCAGGGCATCCTCCTCTGTAGAGACTTGCTCCAGGGTGCTGGATTCTTGCTGAGCTCTCCAGAGTTGACTGCCGTGGATGGCAGGCCACTGGGCTCACCGGACAGGAACCTGTCCAGTTCTCTGAAGTAGGGGCACGTGCCACATCGTGAAGAGCCTCGCAGCCGCCTTGCCTCTGTGACCCATGAGTACTCCTGACGCAGAGTCTTTATTTTTACCCGGACATGTTCTCTCGTCCAGGGGTGCCCTCTGGCGGTGAGGGCTGCCACAATGTGTGAATATATGTCCCAGTTGTGGTGGCAGCTCTGCAGCTGGGATAGGATGTCCTCTGTCTCCCACATGCTCAGGAGACACAGGACCTCCTGGTAGCCCCAGACTGGAGCCCTCCACTGACCTTGCCTGGCAGTGCTGCCCTCTGCCATTGCTTTTCTGGAAGCTGGCACCTCTCTCTCACAATGGCAGAGTGTGCCTGTGCTGCTGGGGGGCCCATTCTGTGGTCGGTACTTCCTCCTCCTGGTACTGGGCACCATAGGAAGGAGAAGGGAAAACTGCAGTTAATTTGAACTAATGTTACTTTGAATTAACGCAGTTAGACACCGTTGATTCGAACTAGCTAGTTCAAATCAATGGTTGATTTGAATTTACAGCAGGTTTTGGAAATATGAATCATCGTCTCCTTGATTCAACCTAAGGGAAGCCTTAGGTTGAATCGGCAGAAACCTGCATAGACAGGCTATTTTTTTAATTCAACCTAATGAACATTAGGTCGAATTAACGTCTGTATGTAGACATACTCTTAAAGACTAACATTATTGCATGAACTTTCGTGGGAGAAAAATCCCACTTCAGACGCTTTGAAGTGAGCTTTCACTCAGGCAAAATTCCCCAGTGTAGCCAGTGATGACCACAGGGTCTGTCCTTGTAAGTATGATGTAGATCAGTGGTTCCCAGTCAGTGACCCAGGGACCAAAAATGGCCTGTGGGGTCTTTCAGAGAGCTCATGGTTCCCATCCTGCTGGCTGCAGAAGGGAGCTGCTGCCTAAGGACCCAGGCAGAGTGTGTTGCTGGTGCACTCCTTGCTGAAGCCAACTGGACAGGAGATCTATATTCCCCTCCAGCAAAGCAAAGTGCTGCACCTGGGTCCCTCTTGAAGCCAGACAGAGGGGAGCACTGATCTTCTGTTCCCCAGGCTGAAGAAGGGAACCCCTGCCTAGAGACCCAAGTGGAGCACACTGTTTCCATGCTGCGGTCAGGGGGATGGGAGTTCCTCCTCACTGAATGCCTTATTTCTGGCTGCAGTGGGAAGGGGCTGCTGGAGGTGACTGGTGGACCTTCAGGGTTGTAAAAATTATATTTGTGGCCATCAAGCCTAGAAATTTGGGAACCAGTGATGTAAATCATTCAATCCCTGCAAAACATGTATGAAGAATGAAAAGTATAAGCTTATACTTGGAATATTGTAATATAAACAAGCTAGTTCTCAAATGTGCTTTCATTCTACAGTATGCTAAAATAAGTAAGTCATTCTTAATTATGAGAATAGGGGAAGGGAGACTATTTGAAGAGGTGGTTTTTAAGAGGATGAGTGAAGGGGGAGCCTAGTAAATATGAGCAGAAAAAAATTAAATGATAGCAATGCTCTATTATTCAAATAGTTATCTCTTTACTGCAGGTGAGATTACAAACAGCCTGAAACTGAAGCTCCTCTGTAATGGAGTAAGACATTCTCCAATTCGTCTGATTGGCTTCAAAGTAGCAGCTTGCATGAGTGAGCAGGAGAGCTGTTGGCCCCGGAAAAGACCCAGGGCTTGACGTGCTGCGACTCGGGGCTCCTGCGCCACCGGCAACCTGGCGGCAAACCTGGGGCTCAAGCACTGGGACTCAGGGCTTGAGCCCTGAGAGCCAGGAGCCAGCAATGCCACTGTGAATGAGAATTATTCACTCAGTAAATATTGGAGGATTCAACTCTCTGTATGATTATTTTTATTATTAAAGAAGGAAGAACAATTAGAGGAATAAAGAGGCCTGCTCCTGTCATTGAAGCCAATGGTAAAATTACAATAAATTTCATTGGACACAGCCCAAAGCAGTTGTAAATCATCAATACTAGCTGACTAATTGTTTCTACTCCAAGCCCATCGAAAAATTACATTGTGGAACAGCTGTTAAATGTATTTTAAAAATTAAATTGCATAAAGTTTAACAGGGTTTTGGTTGCCTTACTAACCATAGATTATACTATTTACGCAACAAAAGCACTCTACGCTCACAAGTGGAGCTGGCAGAAATTGTTTGGACTAAACATTTTTGTCTCCAAAAATGCACATTGCTGTTAACTAAAATATTTCATTCCATTGTATCAGATTTACCAACTTGCTTCAGTTGAAAAAATAATCTCAAAAAGATATTTTGTAGTGCATTTGTGAAACTCTTCAATTTTCTAATTCAAAAACAATTTGGCTTCAAATCTTCTTCATTTTTATTAAGAAGAAATAAACTTGAAAACAATCATTTAATCTCAGCTTGAACAAAACATTCTGCTCAAAACAACTTTTTGGGAGGTCAATTTTTGTTTGTTTTTATTTTTTCTTTCAACTTGGCCACTATACATACGTACACGTGTATCATTACACATAGATCAAACCTATTCATCACATCATGGAACTGCTTGTATTAGCAGTGGTAGAAAAACTGAAGCCATAATCTAAGCAATTTCCTTGATCTTTTAGGACCCAATTCTATCCCTTTAGTCCAGTGGTTCTCAACCTTTTGCGGGTCGCGACACATTTGGTGGCATATTACAACCCTTCAAGACACACCAGCTCACTTTTTCCAAGCCAAATGCAGCCATCTCTGCAGCTCACAGTGACACACTGACCACTGTGTGGTGACACAATAATGTGTCCTGACACCATGGTTGAGAACCACTGCTCTAGACAATGGGACTACTCACCAGCCTTCAGACAGTTACACTTACTAGTACATTTCAGAACTGAGACTCTATACTGGTAATGGGATGACGAAGCAGACTTTCAGAGCACAAGTGGTTAATGGTTAGATTTTCTAAAAAGTTCATCTTAAATGCTTTTTGAAAAATATAGCCACTTCTTTTCATTGCTTCAAATGGAAGATAAATATGCATATAAGAAATAAAGGAAAGCTTATTCAGCTCTCACAAGCACCAGCCACAGAGTACTATCTGAAACACACAGAAACAGTTCCCTGGTGCTGCTTTGCATTCTAAATTGCCACATGTGTGCAAACCACAGCTCCGGCTAGCTATGAAAGGATCTGCTAGGCTGAGTGCCACCTATCATATATATATTTATATACCTGCAGCTGATGGTGCTAACCACTCAATTAACAGTTTGATTATTTAGCAAAAACAGAATGAGGGAAGTGAGCAGTACAATACTAATATATTGATTTTGTTTTGGTTTTTTTTAAGCTTGGAGCCATTAGCTGACAGCATGGCTTGTGCAAATGGGAAGACAGAGGACATTGTCCACATAATTACCCATAACATTTTATTTCTCAGTATAATTATACGAGTCAGAAATAGTTTCAGTTCACAAAAATAATAGAAACATTGCCCATAGATATGAACTTTCTGATTAAGTGGCATCTAATTTGTTCATTATGGTATCTCAGATTCTAGCTACCATGAATTTAGTGATAATTAAAATAGTTCACATTATAATCAAACAATTACCTCTGGGAGAAGATGTAAGCCTGTAATAATCCGCTTGATTATGCCTCAGTGGTACTCTGAAGTAAAAGACATTCATGCGTTTCAAAACCAAGATACTTGTCCTCATTACAGATCAGAATTGTGAGACTTCAGACAGAATATGAGAATACTGACTCTTGATAGGAAAGATGCCAAAATCCCACAGATAAAACAGAGAATTGCTTCTCTGGGATTTAATGTAGGTAGTTACACGATAGAGGAAGGGGTGCATGTGCTCAGCACAGAGGAATCCAAAAACAAACCCCAAACGAAGAAATAACCTGACTGCATCTAGCTACACACTCCCTATTCTGCTCATGCATTGTCTGTTACAGACTTGAACCTATCTTGAGCACATATGTTACTGGATTCTCCAGCCCTTTTTCCCTGGCCTCATCCCAATCCTTCCAAGAGCTCTGCTGCCACTGAACATGCAAGGCCAGCTCTACCCATAAGCCAGTAAGGCCCTGGCTCAGGTTGCCACTGGCTTAAGGACAACACAGGGGGATAGCCCAGAAGCCAGATCCCGTGCTCTCACCCCTCCCTGAGCCAGCCGCTCTGCCATCAGCCCATGGGGTGGACTCTGGTCTCTTGCCCCACCTCTGGGCTTGCCCTCCCCACCCCTAGGGTGGAACAGCCAGCCCAGGGGAAGGACAGGAGAGGAGTCCACCCCATGGGCTAGCCTTCTCCACCCCTGGGCCAGCTTTTCCCTATCCCAGGAGTGGGGTGAGATGCTCGCCTGGGGGGGGGGGCGGCAAAAGTGAAAGCCAGCTTGGAGCACCACAGCCCCTTGAGCTGGCCCTGCAAACAAGAAATAGGCAGTGCTGCTGCTCCAATTAAAAAACCTGTTTCTATTGGCTCTCTTAGGACACACTGACCAGGGTGTTAGCTGCTTCCTCCCCAAGGTTACTACAACCACAAATTCTGATAGAGGCAGAGTTTTAAGGCCAGGACAGACACCAGATTATCCAGTCTGAGTGCCTGTATGTTACACGCCATCACCCATCTAAACTGAACTCAAGAATGAGAATTAGACCAAAGTATCACATTGCCACAGGAGTCTAGGCAGGGGTTAAAGTAAGGGGGAATGCCCCTGAACGCTGTTCCAGAGCCCATAAATTTGAGGGACCAGCATTCCAGGGCCCCAAAAATTAGAAAAATTGGGTGAAAAGCCACCCTGTCATGTTCCAGGAGCTGTAGCCAGGCAGGGAAGGGTTGTTTTCAAAGCTCCCGGCAGCAGCACAGGCACACAGAGCCTGCCTACAGGGAGCAGGGAGAGCTGCCTGACCCTCCATCCTGCTGCACACAGCCAGGGCAGGGAGAGAGGGGGAGGGAAATTTAACTCTTTCCGTCTCCTCCAGCTTAGGGTGCATGTGCAGATGTTGTGGCGGCTCTGTGGCCCTTGTGGGCCCCACAAGGAAAGGGGAGTGGAAACCTTGAGCTGGAAGGGAGACCTGGAGGGGACCAGGCCATGGGGCTCCCAGATGTGGCCATAAAGTGTGCCGCAGGGACCTGGGGCTCTCTGTGGGGACAGGGGATGGGAACTTGGCTGCAGCAGCAGAGCCAGGCCAGGAGCTGGAGTGGGGCAACAGGGAGGAGGACCTGGGACTGGACTGCAGAGGGGCTGGGGGGGCAGGAGTAAGAGCTGGGCCTGGGCTGAAGAGGGGGGCTGGGTGTGGCCTGCAAAGCCCTGGGAGGGGAAGACTCGGGGGTTGTGCCCTGAATCTTTTTTTTGAAATGGAGCAATGCTCCTGGAACAGGGTTGGGGAGCTGGAGGGGTAGCGGGCGAGTGTGCGGACAGGTCAGGGAAGGGAGAGGTCCAGTTCTCTGAATTCATGCCAGGATCAAGAACCATCTAGGGGAGCACGGGGGGGAGCGTGTGAGGCCAGGATTAGGGGAAGGGGGTGCAAGGGGCAGAGTGTGATGCCAGGATAGGGGTAGGAGGTGGAGGGGGCAGTGTGTGAGGCCAGGATCAGGGCTGGGGGGCAATAAAGGCAGAGTGCAAGACTGGGATCGAGGTCAGGGAGGTGCAGAGGGGTGGAGGGGGCTGCATGTGAGGCCAGGATAAGGGCTAGTATTTTTATGGAGTGATAACCAATGCATATGGTACTGAGAAGTGGTTGCAAATGCCTACCTCAGCTGGGGCCTGCGCACGCATGAGGGGGCCTGGACAATATGGGAAGGGGGTCCAGAGATTAGAAGCGTTTCGGGGCCCATGAAATTGTACTTTAACCACCGAGTCTAGGCTATTGTGTGCCATGTGGTAAGAATAGAAGGGATTGAGGGGCATCAGAACTTGAGACCGCTGCAACGGCAATGAGCTGACAGAGAGATTTACCACAACGATCCTAGCAAATGATCCAAACCCACATTCTTCTTCTAGGCTGCTACCTGTCTGACAGGGAGGATAATTCCTTTCTGACCCTTCATATGGTGATTAATTCTTGGGCATGTGAGCAAGAACTAGCCAGCCCTAAACACAGGAGAGAATGTTGAGTACCACCTCAAAGCACCAGTTTACCCCATCTCTGATGCTTCAGATGGAAGAGACAAAAATAAATGCAGTTTGGTCCCTGACCATGCAAAGGCTTGCTTGCACACATTTTGCAAGAACTAAGTAGTCATACTGCCTTCAAAAGGACTAGTAGTATTCACACTACCTAAAGTTCAGGACATGTGTAATCCTTTGCAGGATTGGGGGTCTTGAACTGTACCAAATGCTTGGCTAGGAAGCTGAAGTGGGAATATAGCACTCACTCTTTCCTAGACATTACAGAATATGCTGCTATATAGAGGTGGGAGAATAATTTGTAGTATTTATTCAATGCATTTTCTTCTCTCCCTCTTCCTCACGAATTGCCCTTGGAGGACTGGTTTTCTTGAATTCAGTCGCTATTTGAAATTTCCCAGACTTTGAACAATTCTTGATTTAATGTTCTAGAGTGGCTTCTTGCAAGTACTCAAAACCTGAACTGAACTGATTAGGGGTTTGAACAACCAAAACATAGTATCTTCTGTTCCCAGACTGAAGGTGTATAATTCCTACAGTAATGTTTCCAGCACAAATACTCAGATTAAAGAATTCAGAATGCTGTAAATATTTAACAATATTTAATATAAATTCTTATTTCTACAACCATGACTGCTAGAAATTAAATTCACTAGAATATTTGTAGAACCAAATACAGAAAGAGCATGAAACAATCAAAGAACACTTGTTTAAAATTTAAAAAAAACTATTTGCAGGATGGTTTGTTTTCTAGACCATGTTCACCCAGTTCTAGTGGCCGATACCTCTTTGTTTGGGTTTAGCCCCTAGAATTTCACTTCCAATGCACAATGAATTTTTTAAAAAACCCACTGTGATGCAATGCACTCATAACACCACAAACAAAATAAATGGCCATAATTACTATTAGTACCCAAGACTTGGGATCTGGAAAATCCAAGATATTTTACACCTGTGCAACTAGCCTGCAGAGTCAGAAATTTCAGGTAGAATTTTCAAATGCATCTTAGTGGGGAACATAAAACTTGTTCTCTTCAGTCATCTCAGTATTTCTTGGGGCTAGGGAGTACGATTCCCTACTGAGAATTTACTGTCTATGAGGAACTTTTCTTTCCCATCATTTTTTCCTGTGAGCTAAACCATTTAAGTTTGGGAGAAAAGCAGCTACAACCATCCAGTTGCAAGTCTTCAGGAGTGTTGCAAGGGGCACCATCCTCCCTTCTAGATGGTATCAAGGAAAATTCAACTGAAGTATTGAGATGCTCTCTAAAACTGGTTTGGAGTTTCTAACTTTACCCACTGTGTTTTGGCTTCACTTCCTTTTTATTACTATTATTATTATTCGTTTTTGCCCTTTCGTGCTCCCTTCATCCTTCTCCATCTCCTTTCACGCTCTTACGTTCCATTTGTTCCTCCACCTGATGAAATGAGCTTGAAGGAACTTGAGCTGGCTGTTGCGGTCACATCCTCCTTCACTGCTTTTGGGAGATACAAGGCTATCCCTGGAGCAGGGGCGTCACTGGCTGGGGGAGGGACCTGGGGCATGGGCTCAGGCCCCACCCCCAGTGGCCGGGCCCCGCATCCCCGGCTGGGGACGGGGCCGCTGTGGCCGCCGGTGGCTGGGCCCCCAGATCTCCGGCCCTATTGGGCTGGAGATCCGGGGCACTGGCACTGGGGTTCGGGGCACGTGCCCCGGAGTGCCGAGTGCCAGCAACACCCCTGCCTTGGAGGCCACAGGGAGAGACTGGTAGGCCAACCCCCTTCACATGTTGACTGGTAGTTAAAAGCAGCAGCTGGGTTTGTGTAGAGTTTACAGAGAAAAAGAAACACGCTAAGCAGACAACTGATGTATAAACATGAGTCTCTCCTTTCTCCACTGCAGCCACCTCTTTGTAATGAAGGCAGTTTAAAAAAAAAAAAAAAAACCCAAAACAAACAAACAAAAACTACTGTACTTTCTGGCATTGTCCCCACCTCTCCCATTTTACATGCTGTGCTCAGATACAGGACAGTGTGCCTTCCACTCTTTCCTTCTAACTTGAACCTTGCACATGCTCATCTTGCATAACAACAGCTCAAACCACATATCTTCCCTTTTGCAATTTAATTTGAAGTCTTTTACTAAAAGGCTCTAATCTGGTTAGAATTCCCATATTGACAACTTTACTGGAAAACTTGGGTGCAAGGCCATTCTGGTTCACAAGGGTCTGATGGCAATCAAATCAAAATCCAGAGTCTTAACTGAAAGATATTTTTTACCAGTACTGTACCCCTCTCCAGCAATAGCACAGGAGCTGAATCTGTAACAAAACATTTCCTAATCCTCCACAAAAGTCACTAATACCTCACTTTGGTGGCAGTCTATAAAATAACCCCACTCTCTGCCAGACTCTGCAGAGTAGTGCATATGTAATTAGAATTCCCTGTAACTACAGAAAACTTCTCACAGCAAGCACCTATCACCCTTTCATAAAGGCACTCCCCTTGGGGTGCACTCTGGCTGTCTAAGACACATCCTCTATAAAGGGCAGCAAAGAGCATCCTCCCCCTGGTGAATCAGTCCTGAACATGCAGGGACAGGACCTTTCCTTCATAGAAAAAGAGAAAGAGAAAACCTGCCATGCCCAGGTAAGAGCCAATCTTGGAAGCCTGTTGACATACAAGTAAACAAAGTAATTGTGACAGACCCAAGCACAGTGTAAAAACTTTACATAAATGAGCAAACAGTTCACAAAAACCTGAACACATGAGTTTTTTCCAGCTCTTAGATATTATGTTGATTGCTGCATTAGGACCCTAGACACATACACTTTGTTCTAAATGATTCATGGACATCAAGCATTGCTATTAGAGTCTAGGGCCAAATAAGCACTGAGAGATCTGGAAGTGAAGAGGCCCCATTTCAGGGCCCTTGACTTCTGTTACCCAATCTAGTCTTTATTGCAACTTCTCTTGTTTCAAGCACTGTTTGTGCAGTATCATTATAAAACATTTTATTTTTCTCAAAATAGGACATTAATTTAATCAAATAGCACACAGGCTGGTTGGGAGCAAACCAAAGTCTAAATGATAGTCCACTATTTACCCATATATCTAGGGCTATCTATATTCTGTATTGGAAGGAGGATTCACACACATTTCAGTGATAAAAATGTGAGTTTTTGGTTGATTGACTGACAAACTCGAGTTGTGTAAAACTCGACACCATCCTCCCTGGGAAATGTGAGACTGTTGCATAGTCTTTTCCAAAGACTTAAAAGCCTAATTGACCAAAGTCACTTACAATGATTGCATGATGAGTAAAAAGTGACCAGAAGTAAACATATCTCTGCCAACTGGATAAATTGCATGTATCTAGAATAGCAATTTACAACTACTACAGTTCTTTCCTATGCCACTGTAAACTAGAAACCATCTTTCCTTTCCAGGCAGGCAGGTTTGGTCCATTCTCTCCCCCTTCTACCCTCTCTCTCTTCAACTTTCATAACTAACTAACTGGCTAAAACCTGGTCACCAGACTGCCATTTTTCTCCATGTGATAGCCATGAGACATTCTGCTCACAAAACTGTTCCTCCTTATCTCAATCTACCCAGTACAGTAATGCAGCACAGTCTCAAATACCTGATCCAGTCTTGACCAGTTATATCAACATTCAACACGCTAGCCTATGATACAACCATCTCTCCAGACACAGAGCTCAGGTTTAATTATAAACATGTAATGCCTGGTATAGGATGTTAATTCTTACGAAGTTCACGTCAATATTTGTAGTGTTTAAGAGAACATATTCAGGAGTTAGTTTATAGCCTCCTGGAAAGACTTCAAGGAAACATGTTAGATATACTAGTAACGTCTTGCCTGATACGTGCTAATTTTATTATTTAATTTCAGTGGGAACAGTATAGGACTTTAATGGGGCTCTTTTCAAAGGGGCCTTTTATGTGTTCTCCAGTAGACTTTATGGTCAAATATTAGTAGAGACTATAGAACAAATCCCAAATGAAAGACAAAGATAAAAACTAAAATGCAAACAACTTAAATGATGTAGATGTTTGTTTTTTACCTTAATCCCCATCCCCAGCCTATTATCTGTTTACCCTCTGGGCATTTTAAGAATAATAACTTGACATTTGTAGAAGTGTGATAACCCTGGAAACCCTGTTAACAGAGGTATATCCGACAAATAGACAATCCTGAAACTAAAACCAGATCAGAAGTATGATTACCCAGACTTAACAGTATTTGGGATCAGAGGCTTAATTCCTTTTGTAGCTTTTCTAAACATGTCTGACACTTTTAGACACATTCCGTTTCTTAAAAGAACATAAAACTTATCTACTTGATAAATGGACTCACTACACTAAAATCTGTATTTTGGAGATACTTGGAACAACAACATGATCAGGATATTACTGGGAACTTTTATCTATTATTTATGATTACAGTATAGTGGTTTTTGTAATACTTCATTTGACAATGGAGTATATGTTAAGTCACACCAAAGTTTGAAACTGTATTATGGTGGATTGTGTATATGTTGCATGTTTTTCTACCTTTATTTCTTGAATGTTTGAATAGTGTAAATCATATCTGTTTAAGCTACAAAGACAAAATGGCATAGACTATACCCATTTTCCAAAATAAATCCTGTAGTTGAAATAACATCTTGCTTCCTTAAATCACCTCAAGAGGCACATAGTCAGTCATGTGCCATGATACAAGATGAAAATCCATTGATTTATATTATTTGAAAATTATTCAGTACGAACAGACTATATTTCAATAAGAAAAAAATACCTTGAGGCCACACAGGCACAAATGTTAACATTAAACTTGCTCCTAGAAAGCCTATGAAAATTCCTCTTAAGTAACCTATTGTGAGAGCAGAATGGCTCTCACACCATGGAATAGGACACACAAACTCATCAGTGTCCCATCTGCAGAGGCAGCCTTAGGCAACTGAGGGCCCTAGACAAAGGCCCTTTCTGGGACCCCCTATAGGCCCCCACTGCCACCCTCACTAGGGTGCCGGTCCCCCCTGCAGGCCTAACCGCCCCCCCACGGTCCCAACTCCTATGGGGTGGTGAGAAGAAGGGGGCCGTGGACCACCAGGGCCAGAAGTTGCACTGCCCGCCCAGCCTCTCTGCAGCAGGAGCAAAGTAGCACTCACTGCCTACCCACAGCCGGCTGTGCCTCCCCAGGGCATGGAGACGGCCAGCGTAGAGCTGTGGCTTGTGGGGGGAGGGTCTTGGAGCAGCCTGCTCCAAAGAATTTGGGATGATTTGCCCCTGGCCACCCCAGGCCTGAATGGGCCCGATCCAGGGCCTGGGAGTAAGGCAGCCTCTATTCAGGCCTGGGGTGGCTGGCGGGGGTGAAACGACAGACTTTTTGGAGTAAGCTACTCCCAGGCCCCGTTCCCGCATGCTTTAGCTCCACGCTGGCTGCCCTCCTCCGTCCCCCTGGGGAGGCGTAGCTGCCTGGGGGTAGATGGGGAGCACTGCTCTGCCCCCGCTACAGAGAGGCCAGGTGGGTAGGCAGGCAGTGCAGCATCTGGCCCTGGTGGTCCATGGCCCCCCGCTACCCCACCACCACGCCACAACAAGGGTAGGTGACGCAGGTGATCATTACGGGGCCCCAAGCAGCTGCCTGCTTCGCTTACCCCAAAAGCCGCCTCTGCCCATCTGATACTTTATGTGCTCTAAAATGCTTACAATTTAGCTGGTAAAATGTAGGTTTTTCATTTCAGCTACTGTTTTATCCCATGTTCTCACTATGTTTCCCCACTGAGCAATTTTTCAACCTGGTCTAACTACAAAGTTAGGTTTACATAAGTGGATCTACATCAACCTAGTTATGCATGTGCCTACCCTAAATTCTGTGTCCTGCTGACGTAAGTGCTCTGTTACAACCATGTTGTAACACCGTCTCCCTGAGTCATGGAGATCATGGTCAACCCTAACAGTTGCCAGAAGCTATCACACACTACCTCTGTTCCTGCAACAGTGACCACTTTGGTCACAGTTTTGAGCTTCACCACCAAGGGGTAACAGATTGGAAGCTCATCCCACCCACCCTTTTAAAAATTCAGGTTTGTTTTTAAAACGTTTTTTCCTGATGGCTCACTTTCGGGAAGCACACCTAGCAGCTCATCTGTGTTGTCTTCATATGACTGCTCAACTAAACTCCCTGGTTCCAGATATACTTCAGCCTGGAGCAGCTAAGAAGTATTGATTTCCTCAGCCTGGAGGGATACCGTCTCTTTTGCTGTTGAAAGTCTAACCCAGATCAGGAGAAGTAGGGAGGATAAGTTCTACTAAAGTTTTCTAGTCACCATCGCCTCACCTCATGGCCACAGGTTACTGGAGGGCCTCATCATAACATGACATGGGAAAAGATCGAGTGTGGAGACAAGTTACGTCAGGAGAAGCAAAAGAACTGAGATGCACTGAGGTACACAATGGAAGGGGCTGCATTTTCAGAGCTTTCCTCATTTAGAATGCCCTATGACCTCAGTGCTACTGAGATCAACATGTGTTGGCAGCCACTTTGAAAGAATCTTCCTTGAAGGAGATTTTCTGCACAAAAGTCTCTGTTGATGAGCCTTCAGTTATGAGAAATAATGGTTAAAAATGACCCTTAATCCTAAGTATTTCTTTTGAAAGATCTATTTGCTGTATCTGATCTATTTAACAGGGAGGATGGCAACTAGGAGCATGCATTTGAAGGAGAGTGAAAGAAATCGGTTTGTGTGTTTTGGTCAACATGTGGCATGTGTGGATAGAGAAAAACATGGAGAAGAGGTAGAAGAAGAGATATGGGGCATATATAGGGATGTGAAAAGACAGGAAGTAGGAGGAGTCCAGAGTATATGTTTTATAGTGGCCTCAAGTAAACAGCAACATGGAGAAAGCTATTAAGTACAAGTCAAGTCAAGGAAAAGAGTCCTGGTTGGTGGCACAGGAAAAAAATTTCTCTTGAAGCAAAGTAGGCTTGATTTCTTCATGTTGACTGGAAATACTAGGCACTTATCTTAGACCAATGGCTCTCAATCTTTCTGGGCTCAGGACCTATTTGTAAACGTTTATAGATTGTAGCAACCAGATAAATAGGGCAGAGCTATAACTAGGCACTTCCGTGCCCAGGGCAAGCAAGCGTATTTGTGTTTTGTTTCTCCTACTAGAAGCAGTGCATGGAGGAGGGGACATGCAGGGTCACTACACCAACCCAGATAGAGCAGGTGGTCCTCCCCAAACCCACTGCAAGGGGCTGGTTCTACTAAATCTTGCCACAAGGGGATGGCCTGAGGCATCTGACATCACAGCCTGAGCAGCCCCTGCAGCTTTGTACTTGAGGCAAGTGTCCCATTCACTCCATCTTGGTTACAATACTACCTTCAGGTGCTTTTGGTGGAATCGTGCCCCTGGGAGAGGTTGGGTGCAGCCCAGCTCTCACCCACAGCTCCCTGTGCTGTTGGCTTAGCTGGACTTGGCTGTTCGCACTGGGTGTTGCAACTTCTGAGGTTATGGCATTACTTAGGTTTGGACCCCTAACCCTGACTGGCTCAACTTCTTGTGAATGGAGCTGTGACCTGGTTCATAGCACTGCTATGCCATCTCAGTCAAATTTGGTCAGCCCAGACTCCCATCGTCATGACAGTTGAGCCAAACCTGAGTGGTCCTGAGACTCCAGGGGTTGCAGTGCCTGTAACAGGGAGGCAAGCCCAGACAGTCCTGTGAGACGAGTTGCCACATGACCCTTTGAAACATTCTGGTAACTCAAATTTGGGCCCCAATGCACAGGTTCAGAAATCTTGTCCTAGACTTATTTTTACTATACTCTTTCTAGAATAAACTACAGCTAACCAGGTGGTAATACATATGAAATTTGTTTTTGCTAGGCATACTATACCCTGACACAGTAACTTCTGACAGTTGGCTATAGCTTACTAGGCATGAATTAAAACAGTTTGCACAAAATATGAATTTAAACATGTAACCACTAGTCCAATCCAACAACCCATTACCACCAACCAATCTGACCCATTTTTAGTACTGTTAAATTACGGAAGAACACCAATGAAGCATGAGTTGTCACCTGCTGACATTTTGTTCAACCAAAAACTGAAAAGAATGCCTGCACTGTTAGAAACTGATATCAGAATCACTGGAGGGACTGCATATGTATCAAGAGACAAATAATGCAAAACATAAAACCTTAATATGATTTGGGTCACAGGGGCTGCAATCAGGTCACAAAAATGCCACTGTGTGTCTCTAGAATGGGAAACAATAGTCACAACTAGGTGTGGTGTCACAAGAAGTTGCCAACAGTCTTACAAGGTTATCACCCCAACTGGATGCCTGTTCTAAAGAAAAAGGTGACAACTTCTCTAAATCTCAGAAAATCTGGAGGGAAGGAACTGGTAAGGGTAACTGACTGCCGTTTTGCCCAAGAGGGTCACAAGCAGGCAACTATCACAATAGGTTGAGACAGAGAGCCAGGTTATGGAACAATAAAATGAAAAGTAGACATGCTTGCACCCATCTGCAAGGGTGCCAGTGCCTCCTGGGAGACCCTCAGGCATACAGGACAGCACAGGGCACCTCGAGGACTAACTGAACACTCAGGACAGGTCTACGCTCACCAGCTTACAGTGGCACAACTGTAAGAGCACTCGTGTAGCTGCCTTATGCCAATGGGAAATATTGCTCCCATCAACATAAGAAAACCAGTTCAATGACTGATGGTAGCTATGTCAGTGGGACAGAGCACACTGCTGACATAACACTGTGCATATGAGCATGTATGCTGGCAAAACATGTCACACACAGGTGTGTTTTTTCACAGCCGAGTGACAAAAATTTTCCTGATATGAGTGGCTAGGATAGATATGGTCTTAGTTTAATAAGTAGACTGGTTACGGGTATTTGAAACTCTACCATATTAATGTTTGTTTATTGTTATGTTTGGCAAGGAGTGCATCTTTAAGAAGATCTATCAAGAGCCAGTTGGAACTCATTTTATTAAGAGGCTCACATTAAACACTACTGGTCAGTTAGAACTTAGACCCTGAATAAAGCAACTCTCTGGCAATCATGAGAACTGACTGAACACCACAAAAAACTAACTTTGGGTTCTAAGTGAATTTCAAACAGGTTCATATAGAACCCAGGAAATAATCTAATTCCTAGGTAGCAAAGCTGTTTTTAATCTATGTCCTGGAAACATAAGAATGTGCTACATTTCCTTTAATTTTGTTCAGTAGATCAGAAATACTGGTAAGAGATTTAGATCCAAACTGAATATGGTTCTCAGTAATGTTATATCCTGAGCAACCCAAGGACTTTTGAATTTTACTATTTCTTCTGAATTTGACATGCATTGTAGAAATGGTCATGAGAGAGTTTCCCATGTGGTCAAGCACAGTTTAAATATTGCTGAGTGATTTCAGCCTTGGCAAGATACAAAATCCTTTCTGACTGTGTGAAAGACAAGAGCTTCATAGGGTTTTGTCCTTGTTTCTACAGTTATAAGTATGATTATTCATACTGTGGTTCAGGGGCATTGCTGGCGCTGGGTTTACAGGGCTCAAATCCCAAGTCCCAGCACCTGAGCCCTGAGCTTACTTGGCTCGAGCCCCGACTCCCAGAGCGCTGAACTTCGGGTCTTTTCCAGGGACAGTGGTGCTTCTGCTGTGGTGGGCCCAATTAGAAGCCAGAAACTCATTGTGCTGGTTTCTGTAAAAAAACAGCCCAAAAGCAATCCCTGCCCTGAGAACCTTACAACCTAAATATAAAGTAAGATTATACTAACAACATATTAAGTATTGCAGTTTCTCTTCCACTAAATAAGAACATGAAATATATGTTCCAAATAGCACAATAAATCATTTTTGTATCATCATCTCCAACAATAAGCAAACGAAATGGGAACCCACATTTGAATAAGCGTATTGGAGGAGAAGGATCTGCAGCATTCAGTTTTTGTCAAATGTCTTAACTGTACCTTGGACATAGTGAATATAAATAGATTTACTGTTGCGTCTAATTTCATTCTTTGCCAGTGCCACTTTTGCACATTGAGCTGCCCTTTGGGAACAAGCTGATACAGTGAAAAATACACAGCTGTTTTTGGATCACTAGATATCACTTCCTTGCTTTTACTTCTACTAACCTGGGAACAGTTGAATATTAGTAATGATTCAAGCACGGTAGGGTCCAAATTGTGCCATCAAGCCACAGGCCCTTGACAGCATTGCATGAAACAGCCCTACGTCTGGGGAGTGTGGGGTAGAGGAAGGAATTCCAGAAGCCCTTCAGCACAGGAGGGCTCAGCATTAGAGCTGGGCAAGATTTCACCTCAACTCTTCTGGGAATTAAATAAATAAATAAAAATTAAAAAACATATTGAAGAATTGAGAACGTAAACATGAAACTATATCAACTTCCCCAAATTGTTGTGGGCAAGAAGGGAGCACAACCAACCCAAATAAATTGGAAGACTCTAAATCAGGTCTGTCAAACTCATTTCCTACAGTGGACCAGATTTGACTTAAATGTACTTCAAGTGGGCTGTATGTACCATAAATCAAAATGCTACAGCATTCTCGTGGCATTGCAGAGTGCTGCGTATGCAAAACTGCGCTCCATGATACCAGTCGTGCACGCACGCACGTTTGTGGTCTCACAGAGCACAGTCTCACATACGCAGCACTCCAAGATGCTGAGACACCAGACGCTCTTATGGCACTGCAGAGCGCTGTGTATACGAGACCACACTCTCTCTTTCTGTGGCGCATAGTCAGGGGCTGGATGGAAGAGGTTCACAGGACACATGTTTGACATCCTGGACTAAGAGTTTCATGTTAATCTCTTCAAAAAATTAATACTTTTACTTTGAAATTATTGTGTGTCAAATCTTTCTTTTTGTAAAAAAGAAAGCTATAAGTGCTCAAAAGCAAAAACATTTAAATGTTGGTGAACCACATTGTTTTACCCACAATTGCCAATGAACCAAAAACTCTAATTCAGCCAGCTCTGTTCAGCATGCTCTCCCGTGTGCAGGCAGCCAGCTCCAGTGCCAGCCACTGTCTTGTCTATAAAAGAGGCTCTGTCTCCTCATTGCCACTTGACACAGCAAGGTTCAGTTCCTGCATTCAAAGCACAGGCTGCAACTGTGCCAGGTCCCTGTCCAAATGGAAAAGCTCTTTACAATCTTTCAGGCGCCAGGCACAATCTGGTCCAAGTACATATTTTTTTTTTTTCCTAACTAAAGCTTCTAACAGCAGCTCAGATTGGAAAACAGAATGCAAACTATAAACAGGATGTGCTAATTGCGGAACTTGTTGGTAGGGACCTTCCTCAGCCAGTGTTTCATTGACTTTTGACAGTTCATAACTTTCATGTACAATCCACTTATACAGAGCTGTGTAAAACTGCTCTTTTGCAAGAGGTTCAGACAGTAATTGGCATACATGGAATATATTTTGTTTAAATGAGCAAAGCTGATCTGCTTATCATTGTCTTAAGTCTATATTTTTCTTTTCTTAAGGCCTGATTCTGTACTTCTCATGCATGTTTAACTTCAGTTAGAGTCAATAGGAGTTTTGCATGAGGAAGGATTCCAAAATCAGGTTTTTGAATAACCGGTGTCACTCCTAATTGTGAATAAGGGCTACAATTTTTCCAAATCTTGTATGTAGTTTGATATTGTTCCCCCATGACCAGCTGTGTGCTGCTAATGTTCTGAAACTGATTATGATGTACTTTGTACATTTAATTCCAGTGAATAAAAATAATTTCTTACAGGATGTAGGGCTGTTTATGAAAGTGCACAGAATTTCTGATCATAGGGGGGCTCCAGGGTTAGACAAGGCAATGTGCAGAGGACTTGCTATAGGATGGATTGTGTACACATTCATTCTTTCTCCATGCTCTTGACCTTGCTGCTCTTCTCAGCCTTCATTCCTTCTCTAGACTGCTCACTGTTTGTGTTTATTTTCTGATGTAGATCTACTCACAAGAAGCACTTAATTAGAGCTAGTAAAATAAACTTTGCTTTTTAAATTTTCCATAAAAATAAGTTTGTGAAAACATTCAGACTTTAAACAGAACTTTCTATCTCTAAGACATGATTTCAATATTTTTTCCCCTGTTTTTGAAAACCAAAACCAGAATTGGAACTAAAGTTTTAATGATTTTTTAATTATATTTTTTAAAATTTATGTAAAACCTTTGGTCTAAAAGACATTTTTAGAAAGAGTCATCTCTCCCCCTTATGCTAGGTCTAGTTTTAATAATAAGTATAGGAGTCATCTTTTTCCCTCTCTTAGACTACACCTAGTTTTAATGATAAGCACAGGAGGAAGTGAGAATTTTAGAGATTGTGGACTAATGAATTCCTTAGAGATGTTCCACTGAGTAGCTCCACAGGAGAAATGAAACATGAATTCAAACTGGAACAGATGCAGAGAAAGGCTACAAGGATGGACAATCTGTGGAATGGAAAACCTTAGCTTACTTAGCTTCAGTTAAAGAAGGTTGAGGGGAGATCTGTTTGCTCTCTATAAATACATCAGAGGGACAAATTTCTGTGAGGGAGAGGAGTTATTTAAGTTTAGCACCAACATGGACACAAGAACGAATGGATATAAACTGGCTATCAGGAAGTTTAGACTTGACATTAGATGCAGGTTTCTAACCATCAGAGGAGTGAAGTTCTAGAATAGCCTTCCAAGAGTGCTGTGTGGGGGGAAGCCTAGCTGACTTCAAAACTGAGGTTGAAAAATGTATGGAAGTGATAGTATGATAGAATAGCCTGGTTCGGCAACTGACTGATCTTTGACTACTGTTGTTGGATATGCCAGTGACCTGAGATGGGATATTTGATGGGGATGGGTTCTGAAACATTGCAGAGAATTCTTTTTCAGGTGTCTGGCTAGTGATGCATCATTTGACAGTACTTTAATCAAACATTTCTCTTACTTTTTGTCTGTTATTTTCAATTATCAAAAATGCAAGATGTCACTAGCTCTGTCAGAAATTACATCAAGCTTGTATCCTGCTGCACCAGTAACCTCAGTATTTTCTCATGGTATTTTTTCTGTCTTCTTAAAGTTTCTCTTATTTCTAATGCTTCCCACATACTGAGTAGTGTCTTATTCCCAAGCATTTAACAAGTTTTAGACATTGAAGAACAAAAGTGAAAGGACTCCAAAATGACCAATATAATGCTCTGTTGTGAAGCAATCTATACAGTAAGCTTTGATAGTTTACTGACAATGTAAAATATTGCAATCCCCACAAAACTGAACTCCATGTTCTCTCTTCTCCAGAATTGGCCTGGAAACAAGAAGAAATTCAACAGAAGACAAATGCAAAGTCCTACATATAGCAAGGAAAAATTCAAATCCACAAAACACAAAAAAGGGAATAATTAAGTAGGCAGTATAATTGCTGAAATGAATCTGGGGGGGCATATAGTGATCACAAATATAATACGAGACAACAACATGGTGAAGTAGGCATGAATAGGTTGGAAAGAGTCCAGAGAAGAGCAATAAGAATAATAAAAAGTTCAGAAGAATATGACCAGTGGAGAAAGATTATAAAACTAGCATGTTTAATCAAGGAAGGGCCCAGTAACAGTTTTCAAGCATGTTAAGGGTTGTTATAAAGAAAACAAGTGACCAGTTGGTCTCCATGTCCATCAAAGATAGGACAAAAATTAACAAGCTTAATCCACAATAACAGACATTTAAATTAATGCTAGGAAAAAAACTTTCCAACCATAAAGGATAGTAAGTACCAGCAGAGGTTATCAAGGGAGGTTGTAGAATCCCCTTCACAGGACACTTTTAAGAACAGGGTAAAACTTAGGGCAGGGTCTGCAACCTGCAACTCCAGCGCCACATGCAACACTTTAGCTGTCCCCTTGCAGCTCTGCCCCCTGCCCCCAGCCACTGCGGCACTCTGCAGGTAAGCCGCTCCTGCTTCCAGGTCCATCCCCCCAGCCAGGGGACCCTGCAACAGGCAACTTGGCCCAGCTCCCCCCACCAGGAAGCTAC
The DNA here is from genome assembly GCA_007922195.1 of Podocnemis expansa. NCBI lineage: Eukaryota > Metazoa > Chordata > Testudines > Podocnemididae > Podocnemis > Podocnemis expansa. The sequence continues at coordinate 8,849,662 of ML682006.1, forward strand.
ACCCATTGCAGCTCTCAAAACATTTGGTGATTGAAGGAATTTTTAAAAATGGCTATTATCTTTAGGGTTGCTGACCCTTGCCGTAGGGTGTGATCAGAGGAACCCCCATATTCACACCTAAAATGCTGTTATAATAATTTTTATACAAACTATGCCTTGTGATATATTATTTGAAAACTAATCACTCTCTAATTTTAAGGGACCAACATGGTTACAGTAACACCTTCTATGAATTTGACAGTGGCAGTTCTCTTAAAGACTTCCTCTCTTTACAAGCAAGGTAAATCAGTAAAAGTAGTCCCTTTGAAACCAATAAACTGACCACACGCTTAAAGTTAGGCTTGTTTTTAAGTACCTTCCTGAATCAGGGCCTTACTGATCAGTGGATCTGCATAATCATAGTCACTGGCCATGCCCATGCCCCATCATTTATTCTGTCCTAAACCTACTGCTGTGCTGATTTATGTAGAATAAATTAAAACTTTTAGCTTGGTTTTGCAGGGGAAAAGCAGAGCCCTTCTGTGTGTCTGCTGCACACCTACCAGCCTTCCATACAGTGAATGGAAACAGCAGTTCTTTTGCACTGAAGAATTTTAAAGACCTTTGCTATACCTATAAGTAAATGTAACATTTATTTTTCTATATATTAAAAGGCTAAAATGTCTCCCTGACTAGCTATTAGATATGACTGTCCACACAGTCAATTAGTCAGTCTGGATAAGCTACATGTTTGTTGGTGCCTGATAAAGACGTTTGACTTCTAAAGGGATGTGTGTGTTGAGCAGTACATTAGCACTATGCATATTAGAGTTCCAGCGTGGTCTAATTTTAGTATCTTCCATTTCTAGGCTATTACTGCTTATCTTTTTCTCTTTGCATTGTAACTAACTGTCGCTATTCATCCTATTTGAGTAAATTAAAAGTTGTATGCTAAATAAGATGAAAACCACCTTGCTTCTAATGAGGTCCTGGCACACTTACTCATTAGATTACCCAAACAAAGGCATGAGCTGTGTTCAGGATGGTGTGGAGTGGACCCCTGAAGCTCCCAAGTGAGATGAGCAGATGTCCAGGGGTTATAAGGTGGAATGCACCAAAACACCATTCTAGGGTCCACCATTTTAGGGGCCAGCGTTCTGGAGCCCCTAAAAATAGAAGCAACAGCTGGAACACAGCGCTCCAATGCACTCCTCCGCCCCCATGCCCCAACCATGCACCTTCCCTCCCCCCTACCCTGACCTCCCCAGCCCACCCACAGACAGACTCCATGCCCCATGGGCTGCGTCATGTGGCCATGGCCACAGAAGTCTCCTGGAAGGGGCGGATGCATAGCAATGACCATCCCAGAGCGCCGCTTTCCTCCTGCCCCTGCCAGCTATGGAGGAACCTATGGAGCCCAGCTCCAGGAAGGCAGCAAATCCCAGGAGACCTTTCTGGTGGCCTCACCGCCCCAGGGCTTGGGGCTGCCCCCGCAGCAGAGATGGCTGAGGAGGAGGCGACCGAACCCAGTGAGGATAGCGAGCCCATAATGGACAGCAAGGTGGAGGAGGTGGGGGGGATGAGTCTGTCTTGCTGGGGAGTACGTCTTTCTGTTGAAGGAGGTGGGGGGGGTTAGTGAGTGTCTGTCTGTCTGTCCATCAGAGGAGGTGTGGGGAGAGGACTATGAAGAGCTGGAATGTGGGGGTGAGGGACAGACAGGGCTGGCAAAGTATGCAGGGGTTGGGTCTGAAGGGGACTGGATTCAGGAGCATCACTGGCATAGGGCTTACAGGGCTAGAGCCCCAAGTCCCAGTGCCTGAGCCCCAGGTCCGCTGCAGGGCCACCCACGGTGGTGGCTGCAGTGGTGGTGCACGAGCCCTAAGTCTCAGCATGCCGTGCCCCAGGTCTTTCCTGGGGCAAGTGGTGCTCCTGGCTGGAGTGGGGACCTGGGGGCAGGGAGCTTACTGAATGGGGATGGGAGCTGAGGAGGACTTGGGGAAAGAGGGGTCTGATGTGAGCACCAGTGGACAAGGTTGGGGTGATGTGGATTTGAGGCTGTGCTTCACATGTGAGGAAAGAGCTGATGGGGCTCAAAAATGCCTACCTGGACTGGGGCCTTCACATGCATAAAGGGGCCTGGGCAATAGGGGAAGGGGGCCTGGAGATTAGGAGGGGTCTGGGGCCCATCAAATTATACTTTAACCACTGCAAATATCTTGCTTCCACTCCCATTAAACCCAGCATGCATTCCTCTCTATGGCTGGCCAACTCTGGTAGCTGGCAAGGGGGTGAATAAAACCATGGCTTCCTTCCTCTTTCACCTACTGTATCTGTGGTATTAGTCAGGAACAGTCCTTTAACTCAGCTTACAGCTTTCACAGGTTGCCATAAGGTGGGAGACCCTTTATCCAAAAGAAGGAGCACTTTTTTATTCTGACTACAGCAACTTCAAGAAACTCCCCTCTCACTTTCCTGCCAAAAGCAGGAGACCCCTCTCTGAGCCAATGCTAGTAGCATCATTCACATTAAGTTTATTTATTTATCTACCAACTCTTTCTCAGTCCAAGTCACTGACCTACTCCCACTTCTGTATTCACTTTGTCTATGAGTCAGTGAATAATCACGACCCTCCTTCTTACGCCAAGCATGGGAACGCTACATGGCATTCCTATTTTCACTCCTAAGATGGAGGTTGAGAGTGGTGACCCAGAACACAGCATGAGAAGAGTCATTCGCCAAGGTTCATTTTTAAATTCAGGGTAAGGTTTGTGAGGGGACTGTGGTAGAAGACATGGTTTAATTTGTCTTAAGACTTGGTACTGTGATCAACTCGGTGCCGATTTTTTTCGAAATGTGTTTGTAAAAGAGACAAAGTCATCAGCCATAGAAACATTTGAATGTACAGATGACTGAGCACAGAGAAATTGTTAGGGGGCACTTTTGTAAGGATATTACAAAAATAAAGCAAATAGTCTTATCAGTTAATCATTTGCACCAGTAGAAATTCTTAACTGAAACTGAAGACTTCAAGGCCCTGTCAAAACACAGAAACAACATTTTAAACTTAAATCAGGTTTTAAACCATGTAGAAAGTCATTTGAATGGCTTACATTAATTTAATCCATTCTTTTACCTTATTAAACTAAATTGAAATAAGCCACTCAACTGAATTAAGGAAAATTGTCTACATGGAAAGCAAATCACAACTGTAGTTAAAGTAGAGTAACTTTGTGTGGAGGCAAGACCTAACTTCTGTAAATTATACTTCCCCTACAAATCACTTATAAGGTTGCTTGAAGCTGGAAAAAGAATAGCTGATTGCCAAGAACTTAGATCTTAGTTGAAGATAAGTGTTTTATCAAGCAGGCTATGCAGCACTTTGGTGCATAATGTAGCTAGAGTGCACTTCAGAAGAAGTTTTAGAAAGATCATTCACTGTGACATTCAGATTGATTGTTAAACAATTAAGCTTTTTCTGGGTTTACTTTTTTATTTCAAGGCTGATCCTGTGCCTTACACTCTCAAAGACCCCTTCCTTCCCCATTAATTCAATCATTTGTAAACACCACTCATACAAGTAAAGGCTGAAGGATTTTGATCATCATTTTGTTCTTTGTGGAGGACACTGGCTGTTTAAAACCTGCAGAGACAGCAAGCCATACAAGAGTATCATTCCAAAGGAAATGTCAGTGGCTTCTTGAGCTTGAGCTCAGTGGCTTCTACATTTCCTTTGGCCATCTGCCTATAGCAGATAACTGGGAGGGAAGAGGAAGGAAAGGAGTATGTTCTGACCTCAGCTACACTGGGATAAGTTATTTCACTGGCTTAAATGGATTTACTTTAGACACAGACCAGCTAGAGATCAGAATCTGACCCTAGGTGAACCAATATCATACAAAGAAAAGATATAGGCTATTATACAGCAATGGCTATGTTCTGCCCTCAATTCCTCTTCACATCAGTGTCAGTTATGCATATATTCAAATATAGAAGTCACCCTAATAGAGTGTAACAGTGTGTTTTACAGCCCCCAGCCAACTTTTTGCCACAGGAAAAAGCAGAAGACAGTGCCTGTTGTTGACTACAGCAACTTCAAGAAACTCCCCTTTTGCATCTCCAACAGCCAAGAAATGGCTGATCAGCAGGCTGGCAGCCTGGCAGGGAAGCCTCCTGCCAGTAGGGGGCAATTGTTTCTTGTGGGAAAATTTATGCTTCTGATTATTACATTCTAATATAGCAGCTATATGGAAAAGGGGAATTAAACTAAGCAGGTTTCAATGGGTATAAACCGTTTATGAAATTGGGACAAATGAGGATCTACTTAACTAGATTAAAAATATACACTTTAGAATAATGAAGCCATAGGCTAACATTATTCCTTCTGAGGAAATTAATCTTGTAGAGTTTCCTCCAAACTGATCCCTTGAGGGGGAAGGGTTGGTTTCCCACTCTACATCATGGAAGAAGCAAATAGTCCAACCCCCAAGTTCTGCAGATACAGAAAACACCATGGACATATTCCTAAAAGCAGATTTGTCTGTACTATCTTTTGCATGTATTCTCTGCAGAACTCAGAGTAAGAGGAAAGAAATGGTGCATCTCCCCCTCCTAAGTCTGGTCCCAAGTCAGCCCCTTTGGTCCTTTGTCTATTCACTATCTATGTGCAGGACTTGGACTAAGGGGAGATGGCACCATGGAAGCAGCCAGACCCTCCTGATTTCTATGCAAGAGGTCCTGGAAAGAGATCATTCCTACTGGTCCCATAGAACAGTGACTTTCAATTTTTTTTCCTTTGGGATCTAGTTGAAAAAAAGATCATTTATCCCCATGACCCAACACATAGATCTTTGAGCAATGCATTCCAGTCTAGGCAGGGGCAGCAGGAGGTGCCATGGCCCAGTATCTGAGAGTCTGTGACCCAGTACTGGCTATTATAGTTTGCTAGTGTTTTGGCCTATTTGTTTTTAAGTATCCCAAGTAATAAAGTTTCCATCACTTCCCTTGCATAATTTTCTACATCTATGCATGCTTATGCTTTTGTTTCTCTCTCACTCTCCTCCAATCCCAGATGTCCATAGTTGATCCACACTGTAGCCTCTCTATTATTTTACATTTGTTAGTTCCTCCACTAAGGAACTTCAATATATGCTTCATTGTCAAACTGCATCAAGCTAACATCATAAATTATTGTGCTGTAAAACACCAGCTCTTCCATCTCTTGCTCTCTTTCTGTGTCCACTGTATAAATTGCACTCTTCTAGATTAACGATGTTATGAAAAAAAAAATCAGCATACCACCTTATTATGCCCACATAGTTTTAGTCTCCATCATTCAGTAGAAGTTCAGCTCCTCTTGCTTATTTTGAGAACCCCTTGTATTTGGGAACTATGACTTCAGTGCATTATTTTTCATCTTACATTTGCATAACTTATCTTCCCCCAAATAATTTAAAGCTAGCCTAACAAGCCATCAGTTTTGAATCTAGGAGGCTATTATCCCTTCTTTCAAGTAGAGCGCATATTAAGAAGTCACTTTTCTCAGATATCTACACACCCATGGTTTTGTTTATAGTACCAGCCACTTTACTGCTTGTTTGTTTTCCAGTTTTACATGGGTATAATAGTCATCCAGTGCACAAACTCACTGAACAGTAACACTGGGACAGCAAATTGGCTCACTTGTTACATCATCAAGCTTATCTGTATTCATTTTCTGTGTATATTTTGACAAGATGCAAAATAACACAAACATACATACATCAAAACACATGAAGAGGTAAGTGTCTTTCATGACAGATTTCTCTGAAATATTCCAGCAGCACCTTTTGTAATGACTCTTTTACTGGGAGGACAAAACAATGAAAATATGAATCTGAATAATGAATGATACTGAGTCTACATTCTCACACTCAGACATTTCTGACAGTCTTTAATCCGGATGCTTGTCAAGCTAAAGAGGCAGATTAACATACCTTTGCAAGCTATTGCATGCCAGGAATACCCTCTTCATGTGGGAGCCCCCAAATGGTAGAATGGAACAGAGCATTGTCAGTTTGGTTCATATTGTTGTAAAACTGGAAATAATGCAGGCTACTGGTATAGTGGAAGAATTCCCATCAATCTTACATCTCCATTTGATATTATTTCAGTTTAAACTACCCACCAGGCTTTCCAGGACTATCTGCAGATTTGTAACCAGAGACAAGTCTCAGTACCAAAACCAAGACTGGAAACTCTCAGGCTGAGTAACCATTGTAATTTTTGATGACGAAGTTGTGCCAACTCTTCTATAATCCACCATTTTGAGGATCTCTAGCTTGCAGAGATACAACTGAATCAGAATTCAGTTTTGATATTTAAGAACCAGGAACAATGTTTGTCTATTGATCTATAAAAATTTAAAGATATGACAGTACAAAAATAAAATTTTACTGTCTGAATTCCAGCTTGTGCTTGCATACACATCATTTGCTTGGGTTAAAAAAAGTATTTTAGTATAAAGTCTTGGCATGCAGTGCATCTTTTCAAGGCTCTGTAAAGTGCCTAGCATACTTAAAATACTATGTATATCACAACTTTTTTGTATTTTGTACTTTTTAAATTTCCACTATGCTAGTATATATTTTCAAATGGGTATTATGCATATGCAGAAATTATTTTTCAAGTATATTTTATAAATATTTTCAAGTTACAGTCCAACATTTAATGGCCACTGAGGTAAATTAGTTATCTAATTGTTAAAGCATGTACAAATATTTAAGTAAGCGATATAGAAAAGTCTTAAATTGCCCATTCCAGCTTCTTGAGAAAAATACTATGCTATTTAAAATATACTACTACAGGTCCATGCATATTTATATGGAAGGATTTTGTACTGCCATCATACAGCAGGGCTATATGAACTTTTTGATATGTTCATAGTCCCTGAAGATATTGTATCCAATTTTGGTTTTATGCTATTAACTGAACAAGTGAGGTGCATGACAAGGCTGCAGGGCAGTGGGACTTGCCAGTGGAATTCCTGTCGGGCAGGGGCTGGCAATCCAAAAGATAAGTAGAGCCAGTTTTTAAAAAGTCCTTCAATAACCAAGTGTTTTGAGAGCCATAATGGGTGTAGACTCCTGGTTGGGGGAGCTGGACCAGGGTGCCTGCCGCAGGGTCCCCTGGGGGGAAAGGGGACTGGCACCAGGAGTGGGCCTCATGCAGGATCCCCCAATGGTGGTGGGGGAGACAGAAGTGGGCGGCTCACAGGGTCCCCCAGTGGTGGGGGGGAAGGGGCCAAAACACAGAACTACAAAGGGGGCAGCCAAAGCCAAAGAGCTGCAAGGTGCCAGTTCCTGCTCTAGGGGCTTGGACAGAAGGCAAGCCATGGCAGGAGCCTGGTGACCACTTTGCTGTCATCCCCAAACACACACCAGGTTGGTTCAGAGGTGGCAGGGGCTCAGCCATGGCCTTACCTTCACTTTGTCCCACCCCATCTGGGGAGATTAGCCCTACCAACAGCACTGACATAATACAAAGCCTGCACTTCCCATCTTAATTTCCAAAGCACCAGCCACAATCAGACAGTAAAGCAACTGGTGCCCTCTCCTACCTGTCCCCTGCCTATCCTGGCAAATAGCCATTGATGAACCTATCCTCCATGAATTTATCTAGATTTAGTGCTTTTTTGAACCCTGTTATAAGGCCTACAACTCTCCAATATGGATTATGATGTCAGAAGAATTCATTTTCATAGCAGTTCAGCTCATAACCTTATAGGTCTGTGGCTGTCCCAGCACTTGATATTATGAGCAACACTAGGTCAGACTATTTCCATGAAATGACATTCCTAAGACTTTCTTATGGCAAAACTGACAGTGAATTTTCTCTCTCTTCATGCTATGAGTTTTTGAACAATGATAAGCTCACTTTTCAGGTGCAGTATTAATTCTTTAGAACTTTGTGCTGTCAGTCTTTGCAGCCATGAACACAATTTTACATTGGGAAGGCTCATTATTTAGTTCACTTTCCATCTGTGACACCAGTTCAAAGAGACTTTCCATATTCATTATTCAGATAATTTCCCATTAGCTAGTATATAAGGAAGCATAGGATTTTAAAGATATCAGATGAATTAACAAGTCAAGGTCCAAATCTGCCACATTTGCTCTTCTTGAACAATAGTAAGAGACACTTTCCAAAGGGGTAGCCACTTTAGTCTGTGTACAGCAAAAACAATGACACAAACATTTGTGCCCTACATCCCCCTGGGCTTGCTCACGCCCTGCCCCTGCAAGTCAGCAAGGGGGAAGGGAGGGAGCTGGCCGACGCTGACAGGAGCCAGATCAGACCCACCAGGGCCACTTGCCAGCAGCAGCTGGGGCTGAATTGGGCCTGCCCAGGCCACCTGCCAATGGCCAGCAGTGCCTGGGGCCAGATTAGGCCCCCAGGTGAGGCAAGAGGCAAGGCCCAGGGCCGGGCACTGACCCTTTTTTGGGGGCAGCAACACCCCTGACTTAAAAGCTAACAAACTTCTTCAGACATAAGGTTTCATGTGCTCTGACCCACATGCATCCGATGAAGTGGGTTGGAGCCCACAAAAGCTTATGCCTAAAGAAATCTGTTAGCCTTTACAGTGCCATAGTACTCTCAGTGTTTTTAATAGTAAGAGAGTGATTCAGTGGGGCGAGTAAGAGCTGTACAATAGCAATAGTTTTGACAGACTCAGCTCTTCCACTGCCAAACCTAATGAACAAAGCCAGCATAATCAAATGCAGTGGAGGAACCTGACCATCTTTAGAGAGATTTCATCCATTCAGCAGAACTTCAGCAGGATTTTGTGGGGACACTGTCATTTCATTTTTGGCTGTACATTGCCCCATTTCTCTATTTTAATACCAGAAATTATAGTAAGACATAACATCTTTTTGATCTTTCTTGGAAGCCATGAGAGAGAAATTGGTTCTGTTCCTTTGCTCGATACTTTAGTCCCTTTAGCTGGAAGTGGTTCAAACACTGTGGCCACAGCTTAGCAAGGGAGCAAATTATACTGCTCAAACAATCCCTGTAGCGGGTAGGGCAAAACAAAGCAGGTAAATAGATAAAAATGCATGGGTCTCAAAGGGTATCCCATTCAGTCCCCTGTGGCAAAAGAGGGTCACTATGGGAGAGATCTGACAAGTCTGAGATGGCTGGGTGTTGGAGGGCAGGAAAGTTAGCTGGTGTTATGAGTGGAGCTATCCTCTGCTACGGGGAGCAGCTAGAAAAAAAAATAATGCTCACAAATTCAATTGTGGTTCAGTAATAAACTTTGAGGGAACTGTTCAAGTAATTTTTGGTCCACAATCATGCAACAGTTTCTACAGGTATACTCATCACGGAAGGCTACTTGTCACTAAACCGAAGGAAAGCTGGGCAATCTAGCAAAGTTGAGAATTGCATATTACAACAGAGCCTTAAGGACTTCTTAGTGTTGCCCTTTACCAATATTCAGGTTGAGAAACCAATAAGTCAAGAATTTCTTTGGTCCGATCCAGTTTGTTTGTAAAGAAAGAATGTATGCAAATTCCTATTTCCCTTAACTTAGCAGAAAAAATGGGAAGCAGTTTCCTTGTTTAGAAAACCCATTGCGTCTTTCCAGCAAGTCCTGAGCCCAAAATAAATTCAACCTAACATTCAGCACTGCTTCTCTGCCTCACACAGACAAGGCTATAAGTAGTAAGCTGCTATCCCCATATTTGTAATCCACCCCTGTGAAACTCCTTGGTTCACATCTTAATTTCTGATCAGCCTTACTACGTGGCTCATGGCCTTTAGCGCTGGCTTCCTATTGTTTCAGCTATCTCTACACAAAAGGGCATGAAATAGATCCTTTCACATAACCTCAGTGAAAGTTAATTAGTCATCTGTCAACTATAGCCAGGGCAGTTATTGATCTGTAGATCAAAAATACAGTTGATGGAACCATTAACCCCTTTCATCATCATCACTTTGTTCAACAACATGCAGAAGTGTATGCTGTCAGCATTTGGCTACCCAGTCAGGTCTCCAGCCAGTCAACCAATTGGATAAGATAAAAGAAAAGACACTAGGGACAAATTACTCCATCAAGTTCCTGAGATATGAAGTATTTGAGAGTATCTTTGATATTGCTCATAAAATGGCAGCCTCAAGTATGGAAAAGATTGAAGCATCCATATTAGAAATTGACAGGTAATAAACCTTATATGGAGTTAAACTAATACAAGAAGTAACACCTAAAAAAAATATTTTAAGAATATTTCCATGAGGCTGAGTAGATGCTAAAACCAGAGGTGTTTCATGTATTGTGTTATATTCTGACACACTGAAAAAAAATGAGCTTTATATTCACTTTACATGGGTACAACACATTTCTATATTGTGGGCTATAGTAATCAAATAAATCATGAATTATCACATTTCTAAAATATTACTCAGTCTTTGAGTTCAGGCAATTAAAGAGAAAGAATCATAGGAAACAGCTACGGTTTTTATTAATTGCAACAATACAGTCACGGTGGACATTCTGAAGAGAAGCCTGTAAAACAAGAACCAGCAACAAAAGTTGTTTGAAAGCTTGTTCTCCAATGCCTGAAACAAAGAATGCACTAGGGAAAGTCACTAATAACGCAGTTGCTCAGTCACATTTCCAATTTGGGAATATTATGTCTAATCGAGTTTGAACACTGCTATTCAAGTCTCCATTGATAGTTTTTAAAATTGTGTTATTTTAACACCAAATGAGGATTAAAAATATCTAGAAAAATGTTCTGGAATAGAAAAATGTTCTGAACTAAGGCTATTCCCATACCCATTGGCTTTGTGATCACAGTCAACTCTGACGGGCAGGAATCAGTTCTTGTATTTCAGTATTGTGCAAGGAAACGTTGACTATGGCATCTGTCCATAGTGGCAGAAGAAAACAGCCTCCTCAGTAAATAATATTTCTGTACCTTAAATGATGCAAATAAAATAGATGGAGTTGGCATTCTTATCGATCACCTCTGAATGTCTTCAACATTATAAAATTTGATCGTCAAGAATGTTGCTGTACATTGAGAGGGAGAAAAAACAGAAACAGAGCAGCCACTACGATCCTGCTGAATTTATGTGCTGTCACTTTCATGGATACTTTGCAAAGTGATGGTCATGTTAGATTTGCTGAAGAACTCTTCTAAATCAGTTTTTACGATCTGTTTGCAGTGTTATTGTAGCTCCGTCGATCCCTGGGTATTAGAGACAAAGTTAGTGAGGCAATACCTTTTATCGGACCAACCTCTGTTCACCAAAGGAGCATTTACAAACTCCACAAAACTCTTCTTCAGATATAAAAAGAGAGACGGAAAGTATGTCTCTTTGAAGTTGGTCCAACAAAAGATATTACCCTATATACCTTGCCTCAATTTTTATAGTCACAGATTAGAGAGAGAAAGTATGGTCCAATGGTCTGGGTGCTAGCTAAAGCCATGAGAGACCTGGATTCAGCTCACTGATTCTCCACAGGCCTCTGGCATAAGCCCAGGCAAGTCACTGTCTGCGCTTCAGTCCCCCATCTAGAAAATGGCTATCATTGTACTGCCCTCACAGCACATTGTGAGGATAACTACATCAAAGTTTAGCAGCCATTTGATACAGTGGCCGGGGACAATGCAAGTATCAAAGCTATATAAATAGACCATATTGGGATGGCTGAGATATAGATACCCACTCAAAATGCCTTATCTCAAAGCAGAAGAAATAACAGCTTTTGAAAAAGTTCAGGCAGTGTGTTAGCAGGTCAGTATTAAGGAGTGCACAAAGTGAATCACCCCTTTTGGGCTTGTCTGCATTACAGAATTTTTAAGTACAATTGTGAACAATCAAGTTAGCTAACAGAATTAACCATGGCTTAGCAGTCAGTATAGACCAAGACAAAGCATGTGTGACACTGTGTCCAGGAACCAGCATTGAACCTTGGCCCCATGACCACCTCATTTAATTGAGCTGTCCATAGCTGTCTTTAAACAGGACTCTTTTTTACAATGTAGGCAAGCTTTTCAGGAGCTTTTGTTCTGCTCTTGACATGACATGCACTGATGACCTTGTATATCCTGAGGGCAAAGACCAGATCTTTCACATGGAGGGTGGAAACTCTTTTCACCTCTCCCTACACTGGCCTATCTTGTGTCCTTAGTCTTCAGCAATAACTCAATCTTGAATTTACATAATAATACATTTCATCTATTAATCAGGATTTACTGGAAAGTTGTAATGAAGCATTGTTATTCTCCTAGTGCAAACAAACAAAAACACTAAGAAGTTTTCTTGCAATAATTTTGATAAAGTTCAACAGTCTCTAGAGCTACATTCTCTCTAATAATCAGACAAAAAAAAACAAACAAGCCAGTAGTTTACATTCCTCAAATTACTCTTTACCGGTCAGCTTAATGCCAGTTACCTAAAGCCTTCCAAAGGCAACTTGTTCTAAAAGCACATGGCTACCATCTCTAGGAATCCAGCCTTTTCTGAGGATTAAGAAACACTTAGCAGAACTTCATAGGGCTGACAAATCAAAAACATTTGTAAAATCTGTGACAATCCAGCTACCCATAAGTTTTTAATTTCTAGTATTTTATTCCTAGGTAAAATATAGGAAATTATAAACCTTCCCTTTCCCTGTTCAGATTGGAGAAAGCAGCTATTCCCAAGCAGAGATCCCAATCACTGTCATTTTAAAACACAATTACCTTTAAAAACACTATGGCCCAAATGCTACCACATATACTCAAAGGACGAACAACCTGACAGTTCAGAGAGCATATATAAGTGAGGAAACCTTTACCCTCCAGAAGAATGGAGCTGCTCTCCAACTGGTACTGCAACTCCTGCTTCAGTGACCTGAAAAAACTATGAGCTGGCATATTAATTAGCCCTCTTCCTTGTATTTTTAAGGACACTGCAAATCCTTAGACTCGTTGTGTCTAGGCATGAGGCTGGTTAAGTTGATCAAGCCCCTTGGTTGCATAGGTGGAGGCACAACAGCATTTGTTCCCCCAGTTCAAAGTCTCTCAGTCAGACACAGGCAAAAAAAAGAAATCAGAGACCTAGTAATTACATCATTAATGGTAATCACACTGTACCCAATAACTTAGAGTTATGGAAGGCACTAATGTGATTATTATATAGTTTATCACAGAGTAATTATAGCTCAGTCTTAAAAGGAAGAGGTATTCTGACATGACTTCTCTTGTTGCATCAGAGGTGAGGTTCAGCCTGTGTATTCCCATCAGAGGATGATACACTTTTCCTGTAATTACAGAACTGTCTCATTATTGCTACATACACTATTGTGTAATAGGGTGTGCCACCACCCAAGAACATCCTCATGGCCATGGGTGGCTTTTTAGCACCCAGACTCAGTTTCCCTTCTCTCACAAGGTTTCTCACTAATTCACCATCATACTCCAATATGCATTAAAACCACTCCTCTCCTGCTAAACAAAGGGATATGGCCATGGCCACTAGTGCAGAAGATAACATTATTAAATCAAGAGTCAGGAACTCTGGGAATATAAACAGATGAAGCCTCCCTGATATTCCAATTCACCCACCTGCAGGAACCACTCTTACTCTCTAGAGCACTCACCTGCAACTATTTCCTCAAGCCACCTTGAGCTTTCCAGGTTTCTAGCCTGCCTAGGCCTCCTCACTGAAGTGTTACCAGCTCCCTTTCAACCCTCTTTCCTCCATTATCTCCCTCATGCCTAGCCTGAGTTAATCACATGTCCTTGTCAAAGAAAACTCTGAAAAACAAAAGACTTGAGTGCACTTTTAAAGCTAAACAGTTTATTGCAGAACAATGATGTAAGCACTCACAGGGAGAGCAGATGCTGATCTCCACTTCTGTGATGCCTAACAATCTTTTATAACTTTCAGTAACATTAACATATTTGCAAATACATAAAACAGTAGTAACAAGAGCTAACATTTTCTTATTGGTACAGACTAACATTATTCCTTAAATGGGACCAAGGTCAGGTAGCATACAGTTCTCACGTACATGATGATAAGAGCAGGATAGAAGTGGTTTATGCTAGTAAGATAAAGCAGGAGGGTATGTTTCAAGGATCCCTGGAATAGAGAGATACAAAGAGGGATGAGGTTGAAGTCTTCCAGTCCTGCATTTTCTCACGTCCACATCAGTGCTCACCTGGGGAGGTGAACAGACCTTACCACAGGTGAACTAAGGCTCCATTTCCCCTTTGAGAGTCCAGTCACTCCATGATACTGTACCCAACACAGTTGGTTCTGCCTGTCTATACTAAAAGTGGGCAGAGGACAACTAGCCCCTCCAAACTCCCCAACTACTGCCAGCTCCAAAGCGAGGAAGGCTGAGTGAACCCAGGGGCTCTGCCTTTCATATGGCTGAGGAGGGGAAGGGAGCGGGGAGAACGGCCATACTTTGGCAAAGTGCAACATGTCTCAGTACCATAACACTCTCTTCAGCACTCAGGTAGCATTAAGCCTCCCATATGCACTCAGATAATATTGTATTGGGGACAATCCAGGAATATTCTTGACCCAACCCCTGATTAATTCCCCGAGCAAACAAAAGCTGTGAAGGAGAATGAAGTCTCTTCACAGAGAAGGGATCTATGTTCCAGCAGAATTTCCTTTTTCCTGGGGATGAGGAAGATATAGTTGCAACAAACGCAGCTCATAAGAAATTTCATTTGCAGGGCCTCAGGGCAAGAGGTCCTGGGACAAATCTTTATATAAATCAACGTAGTGTCACTGAGTTTTGCAGAGTTAGGCCAGCTGACATCTGCTAAGGATCTGGTCCAAGGTCTGCTCTCTTTCTATTCTGAGAAGTGACTGAGTAAAAAGGGCTCCATCCGACTCAGCACACCTGCTCCTTGTGTGTATTTTGAATCCTAGCAGCTTATTTAGCAAGAAATGTTTTTCCTGTATGTTACTCCTGGTAGCCCTGCAGAGCCAATGCAGATGAACTAGCGAGTTTGGTTCTGATTCCTTCCTATGCATCAGCAAAGTTCCCATCACTTAAACTTGAGCACACCAACTGAAGGAAATGGGGTTGCAGAGGTACGAATAAGGGGCTAATTTATCAGTGGAAATGAGTCAAATCACTAGAAGCCAGTCTGATTTTCAGACTGTAGACTGAGTTTATAGGGCTGGCAGAGAAAAGAAAATTATTTATGAACAATGTCATGTAAGGAGATAAACACAAAGAGCCATGCCTTGCATAGTAACTACAGAACTCCCTCATCAGGAAGTCACTTTCTTTTCTAAATTCTTTCTGTAACCCAGCCTAGTTGTCTCTGGTAAGTGTTGAAGAGCAGGAACTCCATATCCACTCCATAAACTGAATATATTTAGCCTGGCCTCTGAAAGACCACAATGATGGAGTCCCATAACACTATTTTTACAGCATCACTTTTAAACTCTCTCTTTAAGGGAACGTGGTGCTAGAGCAGTGTTTCCCAAACAGTACATCCCAACCCACCCATGGGTCACAGGAAGGTTACAATCCAGGACTAAACCAATAGTGAGCCCTAGACTAAACAAAGATATAATTCTTCCAGGACAGTGCAGAGGGAAGGCCCTGGCAGTGTTGGAGAACAACTCCACCTCACATTCACCCTACAGCAACCACTCCTGTTCCACAGGGCTGGGGCCCAGCTCTCTGCGCTGGGTATTATGAGGTGGAACATAGGTTCGCAGATTCTGTGGTGGTTTGGCACAACTGCTCCTCCACGGTGAGAGAGGGACAGCTAGGCCAAATTTGAGTGATGATACAATCCTGTACGCCTGGTCACAACACCTGAAGCAGGAAAGTGGGCCCAGCCTTGTAGGACAGGAGTTGCCTCTGTGCTTCCTCTCCAGCTTTCCCAGGGACTCCACTCTGCACTAGGCCACGTTTAAGGTTGCAGTGTTGGTGCATATATATAGTGGTTGGTCACATTAGGTAAAAAGTTTGGAAACAACTGCACTAGAAGTTTGTCTGCTTTCAAGCTCTTTTGATTTTATAACAAACATTGAGTGTTTTATGTAGCTATAAACCGAGTCTCTACCATCTTGTATCTTGTCAAAGTGTAATGAAAATGCTATGCTAATTTTGATACCATTTTCATTTTTTAAAATACCTCATTTTGCACAGATGCACATGATAATACAAATAACAAGACAATGTAGAATCAGATCTTGTGTCCATAACACCTCCTTTTCAACATTTTTCCCTCATTGTCTTAGATCCGTATTCACACACCTCCCCTTCTTTGATATCTAGAACTGTATCTTTCAAGATTGCATCCAAATATTTTTACACACACGTCTGCAACTGACAAATTGCAGCCTGTAGGAAAAGCAGCAGTGTATGTCATTAGCTTGTGCTTTGGAATCTGACAGACTCAAAGTATCCCATGATCTCCTGGAAATGAAATGCTGCCAGTTCTGATGAGTGTTTACTGTATAAAATTAAACAGCACTACAGGGAATCTTGTTGTTGCTGACATCCCTTTAAATCATAGTAGTGGCATAAGATATAGCTAATATATTTGGTAGTAGGCAAAGTATTTGTGAAACAATTTACTTTATGCACGGAGTGTTAGCTTGAAAGACTTCATAACAAGTACAACTGCATTATAATTCATTAGTGTAAAATATGTTAGCAACTTGACAAGTTCGTACCCTACCAAATCAAATCTGTCATTTTCAAAGTACCTACTCAGAAAATGCTTTGTGTAAAGCTGGCTGGTTGGCAATCCTGAACATCACAATAAATATCAAGTGTTATGTAAAAGACATTTTCACAGCAAGACATGACCATTTCATTATCATGTAAAGTAGTGTGTAACTTTGTACTGGATGTTGATTAGCTGAATAAGTGATTGTAGGTCATGCCATATTCACATTTATACTCCTGAAAAATCTCATGTGGCTTGGATGAGGTTCAGGTAACTATCCATCTAACCCTGTCCTCCCGCAATAACCACAGCCAAATTGATTCGGTTGTGAAGTGAGGCTTAATGTTGGGAACACAGGTATGTCCTGAAGGCAAGAGTAGGCTTTTTTCCAGCAGGATAGTAGGGCTTCCTTGGTGGTGGTGCTCCAGGGGGCACATTGCTCCTGGGAAGCCTCAAATCTGACCTGATTTAAGCCTTTCAAGGTGCACTATACATCTTAGAGCGTCACATCAAATGAAGTCTTAAAGCAGAAAATTGATAAGCAGCAGCAGTGGGGCCTAAGTTTGCTGCTCTCAGGGTCAGGCAGTGGAACTTCCCACCTGAGGAGAACTGCAAGGAAAAAACTGAAGACCAGTTTCTCTGCTAGTGGGGAAAAGGGCTTGAGCCTTCTCCTAAAGAAGACAACTGCTTTGGGAGAAAGAGGCATTAAGCAATGAAGTATTGGGAAGGGATCTGGTTTATATTATACCTGTGAACTGCTGGGCAGTTTAGAATAATTTCCCTTCTGTTGGCAGAGTTACTCCCCTCCAAGGCCCAGCCTGAACTGGGCTCATAAAAATACATGTATCCCGCTTACCTATGTGAGGGCTTCAAAGAAGCAACTTGAACAGAAGCAGACATTAAAACTGCAGCTGAGGCTGCCTGGCTTCTGTGCTAGAAGAAGAGACAGTCTGTGAAGGCTGGACAGGAAACCAGATTAGCATGTTCAACTGCAGGCTGAGGAGACCCTGCAAGTGGCTAGCACATGTGACCTGGAGGAGAGAGTTGGTTGGAGGAGAAATAACCAGCCAAAGAGTTGCCCTTTGCAGTAGAAGGCCCTTTTCATGCTCCTTGTCAAAAAACCTGAGCCTTCAACTCCACAACAGAGACAAAGCCCCAAGATTCTTCTGCCCAAGGAGACCCAAAAGCTAGCTGAGCCTCCCCTACACCAGGAATTAAGACCCTGAGGCTTATTATTTGTTAAATGGACAACCACGCCTCTGAGGAGGAAAGTAGATGGTGTTCCAGCAAAAATGCCCCAGGAGCAGACTATAGAAAGTTAATTGACCCTCTCCACTCCCTATCATCAAAGCAACTTGCCAGCCCTCCTGCTTGTCAAATTGACTTGTTCCCCAATAATTTAGTTAGCCCTTCTGTTCCCTCCAACTATCAGATTTAATCATCTGCCTCTTTTCCATCAAATCAGTTCACCTCCTACTGCATCACTTGATACCTGCCTTTCTTTGGTTCAGTTCACCTCCTCAGTTTCACCAGCACTTATTAGCTGGCAGCTGCTGTTCCACATCTCTGTTAGCTTTCTCTTCCCAGCCAGGGGTTGGGAACCCAGCTGAGTGTATCCTCACCCCCAGGATCCTCTTCCTTCTCCTAGGCCAAGTTAAAAGGCTGTTGTAGTGGAAGCTCTGTTTGAATTCCCTGGAGACCCAGGAAGAGCATACGGAACGCAAATCAGAGCATTTGATCCCAGTATGGAAACTGGAAATCAGTGGTAGGTTCTAACTACTGCACGATGTTGTTCTCCTGGCCAGCAGTGGCTTTTTGAGGCTGATTGATTACGCTGCTCTTCCTCAGCACAAGGCAGAGGCTAGTGGAGGGCAAAAATATACTTCCTCCAAAACTCCTTGCTCTTTGTCATAGCAAATGAACCCACAGTTGCTCACGAATGAGTGTGCTTTGAGGCTTACCCCAGTGCTTGCTTAGGGGCAGCTAGCGCATGTACTCAGATGACATAGTCTGGTTCTCAAACTGGGGGTGTCACAACCCCGCAGGGTTCATGGGCTGTGAGTCCCAACCTTGACCAGTCACAGGGCAATGCACTCAGACAGAGCTCTCCCACTTGGGAAGCTGTAAGCCAGGCAAGCCACTGGGCCAGCAGAGGAATGTGTGTGGGGATACACAGATATTGCTAGCCCTCTCTCATGTTGCTTTGTACCCTAATGGACTGGGTGAGGTGGAGTGAGGAGCAACTTTAGAGCTCCCTGGTCACTTTCTCCACCTGAGCTGTATACAGGAAAGGCAGCTCACCTCACATAGCACAGCTCAGGAGGAAAAGTGACCTGGAAGCAGGGAGCCCTGATGTTTCTTCTTGTTCCCCTCCCACACCTGACCCAAGAGGTGCACTGAGAGTGAGCAGTAATACCAGCCACTCTGTGTGCAGGTCAGTTTCCCCAAGTGGGTGCAGCAGTGAACGATGAAAAGGGGACGGTGTGGGGAGCAAAGCGGAAGTGGAGAACCAGCAAGGACAATGGGAGGGGCAGCCATGGGGGCCAGGAGGGTCACACCTAGAGGCTTACTGTGTGAAAAGGGGTCACCCATATAAAAGTTTGAGAAGCACCTGCAATGCTTCAAAGGTTCATCATGTTATTACTGTATGAGGTCCAGAGTTTTGTGGGTGAAAAGCTGTCAGGACTGGTCTGTTTCTGTCCTCCTGGCATAGATAAAGGTCTCTCAGCTCTTGCTCACATCACTGACCTTACCTCTTGACAAAGAGTAGTTGTTGTTTTGTTAAATCATCTCCAACTCTTAGCAATTACTTCTCCAAATACCACACAGCCGACAAGTAAATCAGCCCATGTGCTCCCTGTTCTCTCTCTTTCAGTCAGTTTCCTTTATCTTACTTATTCCAGGAGCATCAGTAACTTTAAATATTAACTGAGCATTGCATTAAATGTCACAACCCTAGACACATTAACAGGATAGGTAAGGCTATATCATTTCTTCCTTTAACATGTCATGTACCATGTCCTATGCTATATTTAAAGGGAAAGAGAGTAGCACACCTAACTCCTTTCTATGTTGGGGAAGCTCTAAAAGCCAGTGTTTTCTCTTAATGCTCAGATCCAGGAGCAGCTCGGGGTGGACTTCAGAAAGCATACATATATTTGGAGCTAGGTCTGGGGCTCTCACTGGGTATGTCTCCACTTAGAAGTTATTTTGAAATAAGGAGGCTTATTTTTTCCTGTCCATGCATGCATTTTGTTATTTCAAATTAAATGTTTCTTTTATTTTGAAATAATGAAGCATTATTTCAAAATAATAAAAGCTGCTTTTATTTCAAAATAGCGTTTAAATCAAAATTATTTTGAAATAAGCTATTCTAAGCCAGGGAATAGGCTTATTTCAAAATAATGTCCCCTATTTTTTTTTGCCTGCCTTCCCCTATTTCAAATTAGAGTATAATAAAGACTCTCTTCTTTCAAATAATGACTACTACCTTATTTCATTAGATTGTCTTCCCTGGACTCTGAATTCAAAATAATCAATTTGAAATAGTTTTAATTCAAAATAATTACTTTGAATTAAAATTGAAGTAATTTCAGAATAACTATTTCAAATTAATTTTGTAAGTGTAGACTTAGATATTTAGGATTCATAAGGGAAAATCCCATTTAAGTCAACAACAGTTTCATCTAAAAAGGACAGAGCAAAGACCTTAGGGTCCGGCCCCTCATTGTTAAATTTTCTTAAGATGATTAAAAAAAAAAATCTTAAATGCACTAATGGTAGTGAGATCTAATTCTCCTCACAGAGGTTTCACACTAATGTCACTTCCTTCACTGGAATTGTTCCTGATTTTTACCAAAGGTATGAGAGAAGAGAACCTGAACTGATGTTTCCAGGTAGATGAACTTGTAATATATTCTGTACCTCCACGTACGCCAGCCTTTATAAACCATCATAAAAGTAACAAGAATTTAAAAATATTCAAATTCTAAAATGCATAGGATTGCTAATTCTTCACCATACCAAGAGGGTACTATCAAAGCTGTTGTCTTTAAAACAAACACTATTGAGTACATTGAATATATTGCAGAGGATATGAGATTAATTACAGTAAATTTTCTGACTAGCTAGTTTAATTTATACTATCAAGTATGAAGAGACTGTTGCAAAATACCAAACGCTACTTTTTATATTTTATTATTGCTTATTGTATAATTTTTCTCCAGTTTCTTTGACACAGGGTGGGAGGAAAGAGCCAGGATAGAGAGGGGAGAAGCCCATTGAGATGGAATTATATAAAACTGACAAATTGTGGGCCATGATAGGGCTACGTAATTTCCAATATATAATTTGAAATTAAAAAAAAAAGTTTCAACCACAATTGACTTGTAGCATTATCTATGTTATGGCTGTTATTTAGCTACCACATAAATAGATCACATTCATGAATACTGTAGTTAATATAATAGAGTGAGACATCATTGATAGAAGGTTATGTTTCAGGACATATATAAAGTAGACATGCAAACTTGGAAATGAATTTAGAATTAGCCTTTGAAAAACTGCTTTCTCTAGTACTTTATTTCTAAATGCCCTCCAGGACTGTTAAGCATTTTTCTAAGCAAGCAAAACTAGCAACTGAGTTGTCATATTCAGTTTTTTTCTGGGTGACTGGTATTTCTTATTGTTTGGTACAGTGAGGAGTGTTGCTCAATCCCCTTTCTTTTGAGTGCTATTGTGTCTAACACTTCTAGGTGTTTTGTTTTCTGAGTTATTAAAGAACATCCCAATCGCTGTGATCTGCCAATCCTGCAATAAGGTTGGAAGCTGATTTGAATACAAACTACTAGATGTAGGGCTCAATGATCCTATCCACTGTCAGCTGTAGAAGAGATTAAATAAGCCTAATTGTTATCTAAACTGGGAGGCAAAGATACAGGGCTCAATCCAAAGCCTGCTGAAATCAGTGGAAGTCTTTCCACTGATTTCAGCTGGCTTTGGATGAGGCCCATGCGAGATGAGGAGAGCCCCCTGTCTGTGACTCATAGCAGTTAAATTGATGGCTGCCCCTCCCAGGCCATCACTAAAGAACATAGAATGTGTGAAGTGAACAAATGGCCCCTTCACCTTAACTAGGTGGCCGTTACCACCCTGGGGGCCCACTGTTTTGCAGGGCTTGGTGTAGGTGGGCTCTGCCTAACTGCAAGGTTCTGCAGGGCATGACTCACATCCCCATTGTTCCCCCCATTCCCTGTAATCAGGGAAAGACCGGAAACAGTCTTTAAAAGGTGAGGTTTTAGGGTGCTCAGGCAGGACGGTTTTCAACATCTCACCTGGCCTGATCAACCAGAAGCTGCCGCCTCCACTCACGAGTTCCCCCTAGAGTGTATCAACGAGTTTCCCCCACGAGTACAACTGCTGGCCAATTACGAGTCTCCTTTCTCCCACCTGTAATGCTGCTGCCACTGCTGCTAATAGGACTGGTAAGAGTCTGCCCTGCAGCCTCTCTTTAAAGTATTTTATTTCTTCGCTGCTGCTTTGGAACTATTTTCCCCAGCTTTACAGGCTTGTGTGTGTGTGTCTTCTCCTTTCTGTTTATTTGCCGCTTCAGTTTGTGTTAGGAGCTCCCATGTCTGTAATTGCCTGTCACTACTTTGTATCGCTTAGTGTATCCCCTTATCCTGTATCATTTGTGTTGTGTTGAAAGTATCCCTGTGAGTTGCAACACTGTATTAGTTTATTTGAGAGCCTTAGGAGTGTTAAGTTAGATTATAAGATTGTCCTTCTTTAGTTTGCAGTTTTTAGAATTGTTTTTGCTAAGTTGCCTTTGCCCTCCCCTCTATAACCTCCCCAACTTAAACAAACTTTTTCTCTTTAACTTTACTTGTCCCCTCTTCATTTCCGGGATCCTGGTGCGCCTCAACTTTCCTTCTGTCCCTGTCCCCTTCTCTGCGGCTCCCGGCTCCCTCGCCGCTCCCGCGGTTGCTGCTGGTTCTCCCCTCCCCGCCACACTTGCAGCTCTCTGCCCCTGTGGCTCCCGGCTCCCGAGCTGCTCCCATGGCCGCCCACCAGCCCTCCCGGTTTGCCGCCACTTTTCCCTGGTCCCCGGCGGCTCCTGCCAGTAACACACCATTACTGCCGCCGCTTTTCCTTGGTCTCTCCACCGGCTTCCCCGAACCCCTTCTGCTTTCTCCCCAGCCGCTCCCCCGAACCCTTTCTGCCTTCCCACCGCCAGAGCTTCCCCCGAACCCCTTCTGCCCTCCCAGCCACTGTTCCCCGAGACCCTTCTGCCTTCCCTGCCATTTCGCCCCTTCCGCCTCCGTAGCAAACCCCTGAACTCCCTTTCAGCCCCTCCTACTTCTCCCCGTTGCCCATACCCCCATGCTCAATCCCCCTTCTCAGTCTCCCTCTCTAACCTCCAAGCTTCTGCTCAGCTCCCCCAACTTTTCCCGTTGTCTCATACCATTCCCCCAAGTCCCTTCCCCCTTGCCTTTCCTCTCCTTTGAGCCCCCGCCCGCACTAACCTTCTTTGCTTCTCCTGCTCCCCCGCCTGCTTCCACCTTTTTCTGACACACCCACATGCTAATTCTGTGCTGTACCCCCTTTTTCTTATAGGGTATTAAAGTACCTTTTAGGTTATAGTGAGTAGGGCTATAGTGTTAGTAGGTTAGTTGAAGAATCCCATTGTTCCCCAACCTGCCCCCAGTCCCAAAAGTTAGGTACCCCCCAACACTTTACAGAAACCAGTGACAAACACGACATACACTGACCACTGCTCACCTTACCCTATACTCATTTTAATAAAGTGTACCCCAAATCCACCCCATACCCCACAGGTGCAGTGGTTGGCCCCCAAGATCCTCAAATCTCCGAACGTGCTGGCAGGGTCACCCCCAAGATTGCAGACGCTCCTTTGGGAATTTTCTAGTGGAAGCTGGGCATCAGGTGGGGGAGTAGGTGCTGTGGAGCAGTGGTTCTGTGCAGTTTAACTCTCCAGCAAACAAGGAGAATTTCCTGCAGATTTTCAGCAGGGAGCTAGCTCCATACTTCACCCTTCTTTCTTCTCATTCAAACATACGATGGAGCCAGTGACCACACTGCTGGCACAAGTGTCAAGCAGCTAGGAGGTCTGTGGCCAGGAAGAGAGAGGAGAATTTGAATGTGTTCACCACTAGCATTAAGGTTAATAAAGATTTCAAGAGAGAGGATTTAGATACTATAGGGATGAATAATTGCACTTGTGCTGGAGACAGAAGCAAATAATTTTCCAGACAAAGAACTTATGGAAGGAAAAAAAAGTTTGAGGATTCCAGTCTTGAAAGAAAAGCTAATATGTAAATTCAGAAAAGTGCTGCAGGTTTCAAAGACATGGTTCCAAAAAACAAACAAACAACAAAAAAAAAACAACCCACCTTGGATGAGGATACATTCATTCACTTTTAAGATGCCATTTCTAGTCAGGGAAATGTGATTATTACAGAAATTCCTGATTATGCTACACTGACAAAATATGCCTCTACTTTAATAAATGTGATGAAAACCAAGTGCACTGATCACTGAGAGAAAGTTAATTAGTTTTCAATCTTTTATTTTCTTTCTCAGTCTCATATTGGTTATGTTCGACTCCAGTGAAGTATTAAAGAAACTTTCTACAGTTTACATATCAAGAAATGTGTGTAAAAGCTGTTCACAACATTAGACAATCTTGCTATGATAGGAGTCTTGCCAGAAGAAAGAAAATAAAAATATTTTTCTTAGCCGAAGGATTCTGGAACTCTTTCCTCATACAGAAAAAAAGGGATAGAGAGAATGTTTGCTAAATAAAATAAAAAATGCCCCTCTTTTTTTAAGGTAATCAAAAGGAAATTTTAAGGAAATCAAAAGCAAATAGTCTTTCCCTCCTCCCTCATGATTTCAGTTTTTTAATTTAGTTCCACACTTTTTTTGTCCTTACCTGTTTCCAGAGTGATTACAAAACCATGATGTGTTTTGGATGCTCACCCTCAGTCCTGATTTCCAGGTATTAAATCATCACTTTTGAATGCAATACTTCTGTGCACTGCTTGAAAGGTGAGGAATCTGCTTATAGAAATAAATTCATTGTGGTGAGGAGCTATCTTAGCTGGAATGGTAGGAAGCCTGCAAATCTAAGGCTTTTATTGTGAATATGGAGGGTTTAAATAAAATAACAAGGATACTTGAATATCTTGACTTTTTTTGTGCTTAGCAGTGGACAGAAAGCTCTCAGTTGTAGCCTCTAAATTACAATAATAGTTACAGTCTTTGTGTCTTTTTCCAGCTGACTTTCTACTCACTTGTGGAAGTCGCAACCTTATTTAACAAAAAAATGGGGCACAGCTTTCCCCTGCTGTAATTCCATATGATGCATGCATACATCATTATACATGTTTACAATGATAAATCTGAGAATTAGGCCCCTGGACCTCATTTTCTTTTTTCTATTATCTAGCATAGATGATCCATTTAATTGGACCAAAAATTTATTATAATAAAGTTTTATACTGGAAATTCAAACTGCCTATTTATATATTGTTGAATGGTGTTGCCATAAATCCGTGCCAGCTAAGGACCAACTTCTGCAACTCTTTTTCATAGGAACACTCTTCTCTACTCACACAAGTAGTCTCATTTATCTTAGTGAAAGTACTCCCACTAGAAAAGGTTTGCTGTACCAAGAACTTCACCAGGAGCTACCATGTTTTTCAGAGATAGGAAAGCTGCTTTCTAGAAGCTACATTTAATTTGAGATTAAGCTATGAAACAGTTGTTCCCCTTGTTTTAGGAAAGCAAGTTAGACAAAAATTGCTGTTTAGAAAAATGGAACAGGATAGCATTACCTCTGTAGACAGCTGGTTTTCGATCTGGTTATATCACTTTTTCATTAAAAATAACCTTTGTGCAGAAGCACAGGAGAAGACACTAAGTTTTGATTAGTATCTCATACTATATATGGAGTAAAAGAGGAACAGTTCTAATAACTAAAATTATCTTTAAACAACCATCACTGTTAGATCATACAGCGATCCCAAGCCTATAAAATTTAGGCTAAGCAACATTGTTCAAGCACAATAAACAGATGAATATTTAGTACAAACTTATTTTTTATTTGAGCAAAATGTGCTGGCACATTTTGGAGGCAGATGAAAGCTGCAATTCAAAAGAATGCATAAATAGAAAGTGACAACATTGCTTTTATCTGTGCTTTGTCAAGTTAAGTAATTATTACAAAAATTCTTGAAGTCAATATCTAATTTTTGTTTAGAGAACTGATGATGTTGCTTTTAAATATTGGCTCAGATTAGCCCCTTCTATGGACATGCCCATGGAAATGGAGCTAGGGAAAGTAAATTTCCACAAGAATCTTATCAACTTTCCACTGACTCATTTCCAAGAGCACATGGGAATTTGTCTCCTCTGTCCTGCCTTCTCCTCTGAGCCACGTACTGACTATAGAACCAATGGCTTTGCAAGAAGGAGAGCAACCATTGCGGAGATCCTGTCTCTCCCCACAGGATCTGTTGCCTCCGGCGTCCCTAATAGTTTACCTTCAAAGGAGTTCTGCTACCAGATCTCATGCCCCCTTTTGCCCCTCCTGCACAGTTCATAAGTGAGGGTTTCCCCCTCACCAATGTATTTCATGCCAAAGGTAATGCAGCCTAGAACTGTATTGCCTCCTTCTAATCATAGCTATCTGCAAAATCTGGAGGAGGGTTGATAAAACCTCCCTGGCCTTCCTCTTCTGGATCTAACGTGGTTGACTCCCTCACAAAACATGGATCTTGACTCTATGGAGATCCTTCTTTAGGATCCCAGGAAATGGAAGGTGGCCATTCCCATTGCCTCTTCTCTGCAGGAAGGGGATACATCTCTGAGTACACTCTTATTTATTGTAGGTACAATTATTTTAGAAGTGTGCTTTCAACTAAACAAAGGGCCTGACCTGCTACTGCTGAAGTCAATGACAGTTTTGCTATTAATTTCATCATAAGGTTTAGAAAGGTCCATTATCCCATTTCAGAGAGGAGGGGATGGACCAGATGGCTTCTCATGGTCCCTTTCAGCCCTACATTTCCATTGTTCTGTTGTTCTCTGGGCTGGATTAGATAAATGAGACAATTTTATGTTCAGCAGTGGAATTGACTTATAAAACTGCCTATGTCAACAATGTTCCTTATGACGCTGCCTCCCTCCTCCAAAAGCAACAACAAAAAAATCTCCTTTAGTGAGAGGGAATGTGGATACACTCTTAGGACAAGAAAAGCAGAGTGAATAACAGTTAGCTGCTACTTTTTTATTTTCTAACATTTAAATAATGCATTTTTTATGATTTTTTCCTGTTTGATATTTTGTAGTATCTTTTTGCAAGGTGCATTTGACTTCATCTTCATTCACAGTTCTCCCTCTAGCAAAAATGTTTTATTATTTAGACCAGTTTTACTGTTGTTTAGTCGCCATACTTGACAGGTTTCCTCCAGAGGTTAATGTTTGTTTTCCATAAGTTGGCAAAAAATAACTTGAAGCACAATTATTAGTTGAGATTCCTTCAAAGCTGAGCGACTAAAAACCATATAATTAACCTAATACTTTCAGTGATTACCTGAAATATATGAATTGATCGGAGTTCCTATTGTGAGAGTAGCATTGTTAATATAGTTTTAATTATACAGTAGCAATAATTAAATAACTTCCATTTTGAAAGATTTTACTCTTTCATGGGAGGTTCCCAACACTTGTGCTAGTGACAGCTTTCGAAGAAGAAGAAACATTTCAAGAGACGAAGGTGAATTACATCAACGATACACCAGCAGACAAGGTTCGTCACCATCATGAAAAGCATGTATTGCTAAAAACATCATGTCAGCCATGGAGAGAGCTGAACTCAGTGCTGAGAACTCAAACTGCAAGTGTAGCCAACAATAAACTGTGTTCAGCAGCACTCCCAACCTCTGAGCAGTTTGTATTTAATTAAAAGATGTCCACCATCAATTTGGCTGTACCCACTTATTACACTTGTCAGCAACTGGTAATTTTTCACAGAGAAACATATAAGACATGATCTCTGCTTTCTAAAGACATGAGGAGGTTTGTTAATTAGTTATTTCACTCCTAATGACTTCTTTGCTTTTAGGTCTTGCTTTGTTTTCTGGTTAAAGTGTTCACATTTACAGTTTTGCACACAAAGTTTATTATGCCTTTTGCAGGATCTATCCTTCTAGCAGATCCTGTGTGATTGATACACCTAAAATATATAACTTGTCTTTTAATACTTAAATCAATACTCATTTAGTGAGGTATCATTTAGCTCATGCTGGAAATGTAAATAAAAACAGACAGTATAACAATAGGGAAATACTAGTGGGGACTGAAGTTGAACTATTTTCCCTCTTAATTCACATTCCTTTCACAGCCAACTGCAAATCAACTTCCAGAATTCTGCACAGGAGACAGTCGGAAGCCACCAGTTCCAAGAAGTCAAACAATGAAATAATTATATTCAGGTCATTTAGCACAGGCTGGTTCCTTGGCTGTGTCTGTGGCTGCCAGCGATGGAAGTGCTTCTGGGGTGGTCTTAGGATTGGACTTCATTGAGCCACTGAATGACTTTTGTCTTTTCTGGGAACAGCCTTCCTTTCATTCACTTACTGAAAGTTCAGAAAAGTTTTCAGCACATATTGTGCTCTGCTAGAGAAAAACCCTGCATCTTAGGCAATATCATGTCTTATAGTATAAAGTTAATACTCCCAGAGAGCAAAGAGAGCATTTTCCTTCATAAAACTATCCACTGACCATACTGACCTTTGTTATTCTGCTTTCTGTATCACCCTCCACCTCCCTTTCTCAGTGTGGAGTATCCTTGAGAAAAATGCACAATTTTTCTCTTTATTCATAGGTCAAACTGAAGAGTGTTTAAACACAAAATTTAGAGTAGGAGAAATGAAATCAAAATTCCTAGACTCTTGCATCACCAAGTTTTCTGAAACATATACTGTGGATTGTAGAAAGATGTCAGAGAATGTAAATCTGGATTTTGTCTTGCTTTTGACACATTAAGAATTTGTACATGATGGAATCATTGCTGGCCATAACTAATAGTATTGAGATGCATACATATCTTTACTTAAAATGGCAATTAGTGAGATTAAAAGAAATTGCCCATCTTGTGATTTTTTTTTTTAAAGACAAGATAGCTCCTTGACCCTTCACAATAACAATGATCTAATAATACTCAGTTTTTAGAAGAGACAACTAATTGTGACAGCTAACTCCTGTACAATAAGGAAGCTAACAATTTTCCATTATAAATTATTTTTTCACATTTCGATCTAAGACATGAAAATTGCACCCTACATTTAATTTTGGCATATAAAACCATCTCCAAAGTAATACACTTAGAATTATTTGTATATTGTATTTACAAATCTTAATTATGAGATCAAAATAAAACTCTGAGTGCTGTTATGTTAATAGACAGCCTACAGGGCTTCCTTAAAGAGAGAGATTTGACTCTTAAATAGACAATTTCTAAAGGAGAAGGATGGACTTGTGGTTAAGACCCTGAACTGTAAATCAGGAGCTGTGGATCCAATTCCTAACTATATTATTAGCTTCCTATGTGACCTGAAGCACACTACTTAGATTTGATCTTACCAGATACTGATTTTTATCAGTCTTCTTTGTTTCCACCCCCCCCCCCCAATTATGCCTTTTAAGCTGGTTTTCAAAGATAAGCACAATGGGTCACACACAATATACAATACGTAAAGCACTGAGAAAGAATGCATTCCAGTAAAATAATGTACTCACATAAATTCCAGCTATGGTGAAGGCAGGCTGGAGTACAATGGTGGTCCTATGACTGGCTAGACCCCTGTGAAGCTATTTCTGAATTACTTCAGCTGACAGTAACCCCAAGAGGTCAATACGATAAGAGATTGGTGGGCCCATAAATGCAGGCTTGGCCACATTTTCTTCCTGATCTTGCTACTGGACTATATGTGGGTGGCTTAAAAGTCACGTTGTGTTCACTTCATGTCACTGAATTTTTCTTGTACATGGAGTGATCCACCAGCTTTTTGGCTGCATTGTGTCCCCGGTACAAAAAAGCAAAACAATGGCACTGACATCTTTGCATTGAGTGATACCTGTAACCATCCAGCATTATAAGACCAGAATGATGTGCATGCCACAGATAAACCCCTAATACAAAAGAATAATCAAATTATGCTTGTTAATAACTGTTGAAACAAAGAAAAAAATTCCCAATTTAAACAAGCTCCACCAGTTACAGCAGGATTAACTTTGTCAGAGTTTCCCGCCGTACTCAGTATCTGAAGAATGTTTTAGTTCTACTTCATTGACAGGTTTTTTATAACATCCAATAGTATCTATGGAGGCCATGGTCTATGCAAAAGGTAGCATGTGATCAAGTAATTAAATGGTACCATAAAAACAAAGCCACTGAACTCAGGTTTCATGGGCAACCTTAATTCTGGGAAGTCCCAGAGGAGCAGCTGTGTGAGTGCAGTTCAGCAAAACAAAAAGGAGTCCTGTGGCACTTTTAAAGACTAACAGATTTATCCCATGAGCTTTCAAGGGAGAAAATCCCACTTTTTCAAAGCATCAGATGAAGTGGGATTTTCTCCCATGAAAATCCATTCAATAGATCAATTTGTTAGTCTTTAACTCTTGCAACAGGACTCCTTGTTTGTTTTTCTCTGTCTTGACCACTTAACTTTGCAACTTTAATGTTCTTTAACTTAGTTCTTTGGATGCAATTAATATATTTTTTGCCCGTTATCTTATAACAAACAATCTCTAAAATGTGTAGAACTCAATTGTCAACTACAGAGCTATGCTAATTTACATCAGCTGAGGCTCTGGCTTCTCTGTCTGTACAAAGGCCAACATTTCCAAACTGGAGTACCTAAATCCATATTAATTGCAAACAGAGATATTTTTGTTGAATCATCTAAACCAAAACTGTTCAGGAAACAGGGTCTGTTTTGTTAGATCTCCCAATTTTTTTTTTTTAAATAAGGCAGTTTAAAGCTGCTATGAAGATCCTGTTGTGACAGTTTCAAACTGGATGTTGCCATTTTCCAGGAAACAACTTTTGTTTCAACATTTTAGAAAAATTTTAACTGAAAAAAATTAGAGGCAAAAAGGTTAAAAGAAAAACTATCCAAAAAGTTTAAAGTGACCCAATGCTTTTATTTTTTATTATTCTTTTGGGGGTTGGAAATGCTGGTAACTTTACTTTTTCAACTGATGTGGGATGGGAAAAAATTCAATATCTGAAGTTTTCATAAGATGAGAAACCTCACTCTAGTTGAGAGCACACACAATCTTCGATCAGGCCATCTTTGTTTAGGTGTGTAAATAGACCCAAAAGTTAAAAATGCTGGTAGTACTTTTCCCGTATTTCTCTGAGTTAATGATTTTTGTCTTCAGTGTCAAAAGAAAAAAATTTAATTGTTTAACAGGTTTGAAGATGGATTTTTATTGCATCCCCAGTAGTCTTTCCATAAGCAATCATCAATCTGAAGTTTTAAATTCTTATTCCAGCCATCTTTTCTAGTGTGTTTAATGTTCATATAGTTCCTTAGGTGGACATAAAACTTTAAAACATTTTTAAAAGTATGTTGTGTCCATGTAATGTCATCAGAGTATTAGGGCAAACTAAGTTTGTAATCTGGTATTGGAGTAAATGAGCCTAAATCCCTTCTCCTAGGTATGCAGAGTACCTTGAAGGAAACATTAACTACATGAATGTTAAGCATGACAGGAAGAAGAGAGAGGACAAATTCTGAAGATTTGTGATACCAACTGTTAGTGGTGCATTGTTTTATCACAAGAAAGCAGCGCCTGATTTATGAGCAGAGCTTTGGCCGTCACTATCAGTTTCAGGATAAATGCATCTGTATTCACCCCGCACTCCTGCGGCCACTTCCAGTTGCGCTCAATCAGGTCTCAGGTTTCCTCGATCTCCTGCATTCTCTATATGAAGAAGAGGGAGTTTTCCTGGCTCCCTTGCTGGAAGAGCACCTCCATGGGAGACTAGCTTGGATTTCTTCATAGCAGCAGCAGACATCTTGCTATATATACAAGTTCATCAACCACTGTTTGTTTGTTTTTTAAATTCCTTCTCCCATCTCTTTCTGCTGTTCTTCTCCTGAAAAAATTGAGACCCTCTTTTTCTTGGGGATTTTTCCTTCTCAAGCACCTGCCTTTAAAGCTGTGGGCACTTATGGCAATTCACACTGTCATAGATCCCCCCACTCCACCCCACTGCCACCATGTGGTCAGGTTCAGTATAACTGCACCAGCATCCTCCACACCATGGTCCACTCCAGAAGTGCCCTGTTCAGTTTCCAAGAGTCACCCTTCTTCAAGTCTCACTCCCTGCTGACTGGGGGTTTTAAAGCTGGACAGCTCCTTGCCATAAACTGCAAAAACAAGGCAAAACAGTCTCCACCTAAATGTCCACACTCATGCTTTGTTTTCTCTCCAAGGTCTCTAGTTTGCCTGTTATAACTTTTCACACAGTTCTTCCTCATAAAGACATTCTTATGTCAAACACACTACAGAGAACACATTAAAAAACATTAGACACCCCTATATGCATGCTAAAAGAAGTAGGTATGAATTAATTCACAATCATGATGATCATGGCTGAAGACGTGAAGGTGGAAGGCGGCTTGGGTGAAAGTGATCATGACACAATGAGTTCATCATTCCAAAGAATCAGTTGGACAATAAAATAGTAGAATAAAGACACTGGACTTTAATTGGCAGGCATCAGCTAACAGAGAACAGGTAGGCAAGATCCTGTGGAAAGCATATCAAAGGGAAAAAGAATTCAAGAAAGATAACAATGTATCTTTAAAAAATTGCCAAGGGCAAACTATCCCAATGGATAGTAAAAACAGGAAGTATGGTAAGAGAGCAGCCTGGCTTAACCAGATCTTCAGTGAGCTAAAAGTTTGGGGGAAAAAAGTGATACAAAACCAGAAACTAGGTCAAATTATGTTCTCTTTTATAAAAATCCCACATGCTACCACAAGCTACCAACAGACTGTATGGATGGTGGAAGAAACTTAGCATCTCCTCAGTATGTTTGGATTTGGGTTGGAAACTGTTTATGGATTCCATAAAAGGGAAGATATGCTTCTCACCATGGGTTCTGTAGTAACATAGACCCAGGAGCTCCAATGGGAGTCATGCAGACCCATACAAGGGCAGAATTAAGCCATGCATGCCCATGTAAGAGTAGAATTAGGCCCTAAATTAATCTAGCAATACCCCCTTTTACTGACTACATATTTAAGCAGTCAAATTTTACTGTTCAATAGAGGCTATTGAGTAATTGAAGAGCCTCTAGATCAGAGTATCTCACACACACTGAAAAAACTATCACTTAAATGCAAAAAGACTGCATTTTGCCCCAGATGTGTAGTTTAGGAGTTCATTCCTTGTGGGTCTGTGGCTCTTTCTACTGCATGCTGCAGAGATGAGCTAAAATATGATAATTGCATGGAAATTAAACTGGAGAGGAAGCTCAGAATGGAGGTGGTGCTCAGAACCAGGTAGAATTAGGTGACATTTTTAAATAGTTCTTTTGCCAAAACAGTGCAATTTCTATTGACCCATAATGATTCCTGAATTTTACACAAGCTTGCCAAATACTTCCAGACAACTTTTCTTTCCTTCAGAACAAACACCATTCACAAATAGCCGAGGAAGTTATTCAGAGTTATTAGGGCACTCACCTGACACATGAAAGATGCAAGTTCATTTCTTCCTTTTGCCTGATGTTAAGTTGAAATCTGAATTTAGGTCTCCCCCAATGGAGGTGAGTGCCCTAATCAGTGGCCTATGGGATATTGCTGGTGTAGGTCACTCCCAATCTCTCCTGTTAAAGCTGTTTCACTTTGTACAAATAATTTAACAGGCATAGGAAAAGGGATGTGAACCTGATCTCCTACTTCCTTGGTGACTAACCTAGCCAGTGAGCTACATACAGCTTCACTTAGTCTTTGAGCCAATGATTCAGTGCTGGATTTAGGAACAAGCCAAGTAAGGAATGATTTAGGGCCTCACATTATGAGAGGCCTCTAAATATGCTGGAGATAACTAAGAAGATTTATCATAAGTTATTTGATAATGCAAATAAGGCTTTTTGCAAGATGTTTTATTTAGTTGTTTCTGTTGCATCTTTGCCTATCTATACATACAAATATAATGTTCTGTTATAACATAAAAAACTTTTCTCTTTATTTTTTAAGGTACAGAGCCTCTGACTCTTGACATAGATCTTGGCCTCAGCATGTCTTAATCTGGCCCTGCAACGACTATTCAAGTATTTAATGTGAAATGGAACCGTTTCAACAGGAGAGACCTATAGCAGAATAACCATATTGTCCAGTGGTTAGGACAATTGCCTATAATGTGACTCAAGGTCAAATCAATGCTGTACAAGGGTCAGAGTGGGGAACTCAACCAGACTCTCCCACATCCCAGGTGACTACCTTAAAGTCTTAGCTAAAACTCATAGGAGAATGCAACTGCCACTTCCTCCTCTAGCTGTTTTGTGACTCTAGCCTTTCATTTCCTTTGCTTTTATTTTATAGAGCACCTGGAACTAAAACAAAGCATTTGTCAAAGCAAACATTTAATTCAACCAGGAATAAAATTTATCAATCTTTTTTGGAATGTTCTGCTTCAGTTTGAGTCAAACAGAGATTTTTGTTTGTTTGTTTTTGATGGGAGGGGAAGAACTGCCCACGAACTGAAAAAAAAAAAATCAGTGATTTGCCCCACTATAGAGCCAGGCTTCCATCCAGCCTAACCTAGGCAGCTTAAATATGCATGTCAGTATGTGTGTGATTTGGGGAGATGTGGCTAGGCAGGAGTGAGGCACAATCCACTGTACACAAGCATACTGCTATGGTAAAGTGAAGAAAATTCTGCTTCCTCACTCATAAGCACAGCTTACTGAGCTGGCAGTACAAAGTGTTTTCTATTGTCTGAAGCTGTTCTGGCATCCCTCCACAGTATATCTAGCTGTCCATGGAGCTTGGACTAGAGGATGCTGTAACATAGTGCTGCAGTAGCTAATTGCACCAAACTCCACTTCTTCCCTCCAGCAACAGCTCTGTAGGATTGCATTCTGCTGCCACTGGTTCCCTGTCACCACATTATGAATTCTCTCTGCCTTCACTGGATATTTCATGCCAGGGAGCTTTCCATAGTATCAATTATTACCCATCACCAAGCCTCTTAGGAGGAATAGAAAGCAGTTTGGAATTCTGGGATAAGCCTATTAAGCTGGATATTTTTGCTTACATGATCAGTAATGTAAGAATTAACATTTTTAACCACCTTCAAGGGGTCAGAATTAACAATTCATTGTGGTGAGTGAGGCACTTAAACTTTCTCAGAGCTATTTTTTCAGGTTGTCTGAAGATGAAGGAAGGTTTGGCTTTTGCTAAGTTCCTGTTTTCAAAGTTATCATCACAATCAAAAAGGCTAAAGCAAGGGTTTTTTTGTTTAAAAAAGAGATTCTGAGGTACATTTCAGCATCAAGTGGGGGACTTTATAGCAAATGCCAGTGTTGCAGAATTGCAAAACACCTTCATCCCTTTTTGTCATTGTAGCATCTAAGATCTGAGTTTTGCATCTTAGGCTGCCTTTTTATTTAATTAAAAAAAGGGATAATGCAGCTGGAAATACATAGCAACATGTAGTACAATTTCTAGTATTTCTCATACTTTTCACACTTGTCTATGCTGACCTCAGCACAGACAAGTGTTACTTTACAATGCAAGATCCAGTATTACATGCCACTTATTGAGGGGTTTTTTTTTTTTTTTTTTTTTTTTTTTTTTTTAAGTATGCTTTCCCATTCAGGGTACCTGGAACTCCATGACTTTCTCTTATGTAGTTTGGAGGAGAGGAGAAAGGGAAGAATGACAGGAAGATATAAATTATTTAAGTGAAGAAATTACAAGCCTGTTACTTCTAGAATAAATGGAAATAGCTGAAGAGGATAAATACTTTCAGGCATTTTAAACAATCAGATCCCATAGTGGTAATTTGGCAACCGCGATAGCTGCTTTTACAACATATCCTGCTGGGAGAATGGGGCTGCTTTTCAGATATTTATGCAAAGGGCAAAAACACAGTGTTTTCTAGTACAATTCATCCTGGGTTGTAGCTGGAATACTGTGTTATTCTCAAGCATAAGCCACTACAGAACACCACAACTTCCTTTCTGCAGGGTGCCAAGCTCAGATGAGCTAACTCAGTGTGGTCAACTGAGGAGGAGGACAGGCCCAGGCAACTGATAAATTTGGAGTAATTACATTTAATTTGAGGGACAGATGTTAATGTAACCCCCAAAATACTGAGAATCAGGCTCATGTGTTCTTAAAATAGTCACATAGGCTAACAAGTCAAGCAACTGTTAAAATTAATCCAAGGTTATTTTTCTTCATACTTGGCCTTACAGGATTTTGACAGTTGTGTATCTATACCTGAACACCATCAACAGTCTGGATGGTCATAAGGAAAAAACTGGAAAGGCTAAATATAGTAACAGGGTTTCACATATGTACCAACATTCCCCAAGAGTTACCTGATAGAGAGGCACATATCATGGGTTAATGAATCATCTCCCAGCTGCAGTCCCTTCAGAGCTCCCAATGAGTAACTTTGCTATAAAATGTGCAGGAGCCTGATTCAAACAAAGCAAATCAGCTGACTACAACAGAAAAGGTTACTAAGAGAACTAGAGACATACAAAACTCATTTTCCTTTTCACTTTCTCCTTACTTGGGGCATATTTTTAGAATTCAGCACTTGATCTGAACTCAGAGATTCACATAGCAGCACCTAGTTTCAATAAATGCACACAGCATTCATGGGTCCACAAACATGCAAAGCCATTAACTCCAAAAACACCAGCATGGGGAAAGCTCAGTAACAGTAGCAGAACAGCTAGGTGTGGATGACTGAAGATCATGGCTATCCAACTATCTCATGAGCATATTGCTGTATATACACCCCACTTACTTCAGCTGGACCTTCATTTCTGAAGGCAACCAATAAAATAACTAATCCAAAAGTATTTTTAACCAGCTCACTTCTCTGTTAGCTATGCCCCTCAAGGGAAATCACTTTCTCTTTTTCCTGCTTTTTGACTCAAGACAGTCCTTTTATTCCAGGTTTCCTTAATAGGCTCATTAAAGCAATGGAGAGCATCTGTCCTGAATAGCTGGATGACTGACAAGCTTCAACTTCTTTCCATTAGACCTAGAGGAACAGGAGAGAGAGTATCACTTACCCACACACAC
Source organism: Podocnemis expansa (assembly GCA_007922195.1). Taxonomy (NCBI): domain Eukaryota; kingdom Metazoa; phylum Chordata; order Testudines; family Podocnemididae; genus Podocnemis; species Podocnemis expansa. The sequence goes on from ML682006.1 coordinate 8,886,701, forward strand.
TTCAGGCATTCCAATTATAGGTAAGACCTAGCTAGCATTGGGGGAACACTCAATTTAAGTTATTTTAATTCCCCAAGAGCAATAGGTGAAATTCTGAGGCACAAGTGGTGTGCACACAGCTAGCTATTGAGGTGAATCAGCCTTGGGCCTTTTATATGAAAAAATGAGTGCTTTTATTTATTTATTTATTTAATAGAGACAGAGTGTTTCTGGGATGACAGGATTCCTTCCACTAAGTGATAAAAGGGTTTGTACAACTTATCACAGAGAATTTTTTTCTTTGTCAGTCATGGTTTTTGTTTTATAAGGTTCACATCCCTTCATGGACTTCCTTGTGCATGATTCAGATTGCTAGAGCGTATGAACAAGGCAAGGTAGAACTTCCTGCCTGAACTTCCCCAGGGTGGCTTGAACATTAGTGTGTTCAAGTGGTGGTCTTAAAGCCTTGACTCACTCTTTAATTCAGGATTATCTTTTTAGCTACATAGCTGTCATCTGTCTCCTTCTTGCTCCAAAGCAAGAAGCACCATCCCAGTAACCCCCCTGAAAGAAGGAATCGTAGACCTCCTCAACTGAGAAGACATATTTATGTACTTAGTCCATCTTTTATTAAGTAGATTCTTTGATTTTTCTGATGCTTTGTCCAAACTATCTTTTTAAAGGAATATTTCTCTAGGAGGACAAATCCGTTTTGTAGTAGGTTGCTGGAGAAATATACTCTCCCAGCCCATGTCCAAGGAGATTAAAGCAATTTAATTCTAAACTGACTTCAGAAATGAGATCTCCACTATGATAACTGTAACAGTAGCATGACAAGTGTGATGAATTTCTTTGCCAAACCTTTGCCTGCATTGACTTAACTGATCTGGTAGAGTGCCCTCAATCTTTTTTTCAGTACATTTATTGTTACCTAATAACTTTAGTCCTTCAGTATAAATGTGCAACTAATACACCTTACACTATTTTTTTAAAATAATGTTTAACATTATATATAAACAATGTATATTCTTTTTGCCTAGCTACTTAATTTATTATGTAGCTTTCTTTAACCACCTCTTTGAAACCCAAATAGAACACAGAAGTAGATTTAAGATCTTTCTTGCAGGGTAATAAAGTACTAAGATTAATGCTTACACTGAAAGCTCCACAAAATGCCAAGGAATAAAACTACCTAACTTGGTGATATCCTGTCTGTCAATCTGTCAAGTCTAATCTGAGATTGCTAAATGTACAGTATAAGCATAGAAAGGATTAAAGTCAAAATGGGAGAATACAGGGGACACATTTTTAAAATGGAAAGAATTGCAGTTTGACTACTAATATGTCTTATTGAAACAAGTTATGCATACACTGCATTGTCTTACTTGATGTCACTTAAACATCTATAGAATCACACTGTTAATTAATTTCTATGTGGTAGTATCTCAATTTTTAAAAGCATCAAACTTTTTTTTTTTAAATGAGAACATTAAACTTGAGTCTGTTCCCACTGACTTCAAAGAGCCCATCATCAGAATTTGGCCTTATCTTGACAGATTGACATGTGAGTGAAATGTAGCCAAAGACAGAAGTGTATTCAAAAATGGATGCAGAAATTCAAATTGGTTTTCCTAAAGGGACTCTACATCCTTCATAATTATCCCCATTTCCCCAGCTCTCATCTCACACCACAGCCATTCTCTCTCCAACTAAGGATTTCCTCCTAGACCACCATTTTTCCACTCTATATTTGGAGAGAAGCAATAAAAATATCACAGCATTAACGAGCAGTAATAATTAATAACTCTAAACCTAATGTAGTGCTTTTCATTAGCAGAGCTCAAAGCACTTTACAAATGAAGACAGCATCAGTTATCCAAATTTAAAAATGGGGAAACTGAGGCACGAGAGGCACAAAACCTTTGCCTATTGTCATGAAATTGTCACTCAAGATGAATATCACATAATTCCAAATTCAGAAAAGAAGTCTGAATAAAAAAAAAATCACAGCTCAAGCGCTTTATTTTATATCAATCAACCTTGATTACCATGTACTGTTAACATCAGATACCTACATTGTAAGCACCATTTCCCTTTTTCAAAGCTACCTATTAATGACTTGAAAAGTTCTTTGGTTCTGTGCAGTGTTTGTGTACAGAATAGAGTCCTGATGTTATGGTAATACAAATGACAAATATTGATGCTAAATAATAATGTTCTACCTCTGCTGCATTTGGGAGGTCTTCTAGCCTCTGTGACATTAATATCATCTAAAATTGTTAAATAGTAGGTAAAACAAAGTTCATTTTTACACAGTAAATTGATTATGGCTGTTTAAAGAAAGACTGTCGTACCTGGACAATGCAAAGAGTATCATCAATGGCAAAATCAGGAATAAAGATGCATGCAGTAAAAGTACATTGAATGTGACAGAGCACAAATGATGGTTCTGGAGACTTGTATTCCTAACTATTTTCTCATCTTTTATTTCACTTAAATAGCAAAGAGATGAAGGAAAGAGAAAGCAGCAAACTTCCATGCCCTGAGATCACATAAAGAGGAACCTTGGAGCAGAGATTTTCTCCCACAAAAGCTCATGCAATAAATAAATCTGATGGTCTTTAAGTGCCACAGGACTCCTTTCTCCCCCCCACTTTTTTTGCTAGAAAGCTGTAGCCCTTAAGTAAACATAACTATTTGTTTATTATATATATTACCATAGCCTAGGCTAAGCAGTCTAGGGATTCAAATCAAAGACGCCATTGTGTCAGAGCTGTGCAAACAAGTAAAAGTGGGACAGTTCCTGCCATAGGGAGTTTACAAGCTAGTTTTATGACATACTGTCTTAAAATACTTTTACATTGTTAAGGATGTACTGTATATTTCTATTTTATTATAGTAAAATAAAAATATAAAGAAACACAGGTTAAGCTAGAGCATTACTGTCATTCTGGTGCCTGAATGGAGTTTGGAATTATTATTGAGCCAGAGCATAATAAAGTATTGTAACAGTGAACAAATGAAAAAAAAAAAACAAATTAGTAAAATAACTATACTAAATAATACAATGTCTCAGTAGAAAACAACTAATTCCTATGCACTTCCACTCAAGTGCACCACAGCACAAGTGCTCCTGGCCAACAAGTACGAGGGAGATGTTCTTTGAAATTCAGGAAGCACAAAATCTGATGGTTCTCTTTGATCTGTTCTGACTTTATGAACTTCAGCAACTTAGTGCAAGTTATGCACTTCACTTCATAAATGGATTGAGATGAATTGTCATGCTTCTCATTTCCTTGTGAGAGAGACATTGTGTATTTATCACTGGAGCCACTGTCAATCAAGAGACATATCCACCTCCCTGATAGTATGGAGAAGCATAACTGTTGAGTAACAGCATATGCTGGAATGGAAACTAAGAGGGTAAGGGAACAAAAGCACTGTCATGGGATAGAGGGCAACAGACTGACATGGCAACGGAACAAGAGTGAAAACTAGAGTAGGTTGATTTAAGGTGTTTACTTACTCATTACTGCCTTGCAAATGTACAATAAGAGATTAAAAGACAGAACAGGCATACCAGGAGATTGCACTCCAATCTAAAGAATATAAGCATGGTCAGTATTTTATGCACTCATACCCTCTAGTCTTGTGATGCACTGTATCTTCTGAAGAAAATGATCAACAATGAAATAGCTCCATTCCGTTCCAAATGCAGTAGCCCATTTATTCAACAATACTGGCAACAGAGAGGGTGCTAACAAAGAGCTGTACGCTCTTCATTGGTTCCCCACTCAGCAACATCTCACATGCATGGTTTTGTTCCTTCTCCTCTAGTTCCTCCTTAAGACCAGTTATCTTCAAGTTGCCTAATGGGCCATCTCACTGGCTATATCTACACTGGAGGCTTCAGTTGGCTTAAGCAACTTCCTGACCACATTTAGAGTTAGAATCATAGAATCATAGAATCATAGGGTTGGAAGGGACCCCACAAGGTCATCTAGTCCAACCCCCTGCCAAAAAAAGCAGGACCACTCCCATTAGATCATCCCAGTCAGTGTTTTGTCCAGCTGGGACTTGAACACCTCCAGAGATGGAGATTCCACCACCTCCCTAGGCAACTTATTCCAATGCTTCACCACTCGCCTAGTAAGGAAGTTTTTCCTAATATCCAGCCTGGACCGCCCCAGCTGTAACTTGAAACCATTGCTTCTCGTTCTGCCCTCTGTTACTACCGAGAACAGTCGAGCTCCCTCCTCCTTGGAGCAACCCTTCAAGTAGTTGAAGGTTGCTATCAAATCCCCCCTCAGTCTTCTCTTCTGCAGGCTAAATAAGCCTAGTTCCTTCAGTCTTTCTTCATAGGGCTTGTGCTCCAGCCCTTTGATCATTTTGGTTGCCCTCCTCTGGACTCTCTCTAATTTGTCCATGTCCTTTTTGTAGTGGGGAGCCCAAAACTGGACACAGTATTCCAGATGTGGCCTCACTAGTGCAGAATAGAGGGGAATGATCACATCCCTCGATCTGCTGGTAACACTTCTTCTGATGCAGCCCAGTATGCCATTGGCCTTTTTGGCAGCAAGAGCACACTGCTGACTCATATCCAGCTTCCCATCCACCATGACTCCCAGGTCCTTTTCTCCAGTGCTGCTATTTAGCTGATCACTCCCCAGCCTGTAGCAGTACATGGGGTTTTTTCGTCCCAAGTGCAGGATTTTACACTTATCCTTGTTGAACCTCATGAGATTCCTCCTGGCCCACTGCTCCAGTTTGTCTAGGTCTCCCTGAATCCTGTCTCTGCCCTCTAGGGTGTCTACCGTTCCCCCCAGTTTGGTATCATCTGCAAACTTACTAAGTGTGCAATCTATCCCATCATCCAGATCATTAATGAAAACATTGAACAGAACTGGCCCCAGGACCGACCCCTGGGGCACACCACTCGTTACTGCCTGCCAACTTGACATGGAGCCATTGATTCCTACACGCTGAAACCGTTGTTCTAGCCAGTTTTCTATCCACCTTACAGTCCATGCATCTAACCCATACTTCCTTAATTTGCCAATGAGAATGCTGTGGGAAACCGTATCAAAAGCCTTGCTAAAGTCAAGGTATATCACATCAACGGCTCTTCCCGCATCCACAAATCCAGTCATCTCATCATAGAAGGCGATGAGGTTGGTCAGGCATGATTTACCCTTGGTAAATCCATGCTGACTGTTCCTGATTACTCTATTTTCCTCCAAGTGTTTCAGGATGGATTCTTTGAGAAGCTGCTCCATGATTTTTCCAGGGATTGAGGTGAGGCTGACAGGTCTGTAATTCCCTGGATCGTCCTTTTTGCCTTTCTTGAAGATAGGTACTATATTTGCTTTTTTCCAGTCCTCTGGCACCTCCCCCGTTCGCCACGAGTTTTCAAAGATAATGGCCAATGGTACTGCTATCTCATCAGCCAGCTCCCTCAGCACCCTCGGATGCAGTTCATCCGGCCCCATGGACTTGTGCACATCTAGTTTCTTTAAGCAGTCCCTAACCTGACCTACTGTCACCAAGGGCCTCTCTTCTTCTCCCCAGTCCCCCGTACCTAGTGTAGTGGGCTGGGAGCTGAGTTCATTGAGTTGAATTAACCACTTGCTTAAGTCATCTTAATAATTCCTGACCTTAAAGTCAACTTTATTAAGTTGACTTACCTGAGCCCTGTGGTATAGTCATAGCCACTGCGTGTAATTGTAACCTTTCATGAGAGGTAGATTCCATTGGGACAATGCAACCATCAAACTCAAAAGTGAGACTTGTGAATACACAGGAGAGAATCCTTGGCAACTGGCTCTTTGCTGTCAACTCACTTCTGGAAGAGATGAGGAGGACCACAAATTTCAGTACCTTCTGAACAAAATGGAAGAACAAAACAAAATAGAAAATCCTCCTTTGTCCTAACATTCCCATAAACTCTCACCAAGTTCATGCGATTAAAAAAAAAAAAAGCCAGATGAAGCAACTCCTGAGAGTGAGCAGCAAGGGGAAAGAAAGTTGGAGAGGTTTTCTTATGTTCATCTTAGATCATTTCCCAAAATTTTCAAATATGATGGTGATGAAGGATTTAGGACACCCTAAATAAATAAATAAATAACAAGATCTAATATAAAGCCCACACAAATCAAAGGCAGTCCTTTTAGGCCCTTTAACCTGTATTTGGAGACCTTGCTGGATGGAGATCAATGGAGAGCTAGCTGATCACATTGTGCTGGACCCTGTTCTATGCTTCCATATGCTACACTGTACTAAGGAAGATGAAAAATATATTAAGTGCTTTTCCATGGAAGAAAGTACTGTAGAAATAGTAACCTGATTTATATAAAAATATACTACAAATCCAGAAACAATTTAGGTAAAGCAGGGTATCCTCCAAACTGCAAATTCATATACTGCAGAAAGAATGAACCTGTTTGCTCATGCATTGATTAAATAGTACAAATATAATTTTATGGCACCAACAGCACTTTAGTCTGGCTAATGATAAACTGTATTTGCATAATTACACATAAGATTAAGGAAACAAGAAATAAGTATGCAATAACATCAAGTGTTTTAATATATTTGCATCTCATATTATTCAGGATGGGTTGCTGAAAGAGATATTTGGATTTTGTTAAAAAAAGGGAAAATGACAAGAGCAACAAAACCAAGGTTTTATAAAATCCAGCTTTAACAAAAAACAGGAAACGTATTTTGCCTTGAGGATTAAGTACAAACACTACAGAGAAGCCCTTACCTCCTCCAGACTTTGGTTTTGTCTCACGAAGTAATACTACTACATTTTGCTTCTCCACCATACTTTTTTTTTCCAATGGGGAGGCATATTACTTCTGACTCAGCCACAGTAGCATTATGCATGAAAAACAGAAAGTGAAAGGGATTAGGCAGTTGCCATCATTCAAACTGAATGAGAGGCATAAAGTTCCCTTACTAATAAATAATAATGTATTGCAGTAAGGCATAAATACTCCAGTCCAACCCCTGCATGGAGGAACTACAACATAACTAGAAACTACAGACAGACACAAATAGGCATACAACAAATAAGCAGCTATTGAAAGTAAGTAACTATTACTCCGCATCTTCCTTCTACCTCCCCCCATGCAGTGGCCTCCCTCCAAACATGGATATATGCACCAAACCCTGCTCAGTCATTTCTTGCCCACCTGACCTTTCTTGTACTCTTCTCCACCCGTACTGAAATAGATTAATTCTATGTTTGGAAGGGAAAAAACAAACTAATTGAAAGAAACTAATTGATGGATAACATGCTGTCAGCTGATGTTGCTCCCCTATGAAAGAAGTGGCAGCAAGGGGGCCTCAGTGCTCCAAGCAGATGGATATAAGGCTCAGATCATAAATGATTAAAAGTAAAAAGGAATGTTCAAATTCTTTATATTTTAATCATTTAATTTTTTTCATATGGGCATGGAATTATTTGTCAAAAATATTTTTAACCTCATTAGGAATCATGTAAGGCCCTAATAAACTAAAGCTTTTTTCTATAGCAGCAGCCTTTCTAATGCTGAGAAAGATGGCTTTCCTCATATAGCACTGTGCCTTGTAAAATTAAGAGTATCACAGAACCTACTTTCCAGGAAAGAAACTTCTAATTCCAACTCTTTGGACTGGAAAACCATCATGAACCTTCTCACGGAGAGCTCAGAAAGGTTAGCTGTCAGACTACAGATCAGGCTCAGCACTGAGACAATATCAGGGGTCAGGTTCACATCTGGTAGCAGCAAAACTGAACAAATTATTTACATGGGAGGTCAGTCCAAAATGTTGGCAGTCACATGAGCTCAGCTATGTTCATGGAGATTTGTCATCCCAGGACCAAATCAGTTTGGCCACATCCATACAGACAGCAGGAAATAGACCTGGGTGTAATCAAGGACCAATATCAAAAGGTTAAGTTTAGAAGTTCAATTCAGAGCCTGAGCTTTAATCTCCACAACACCCACACTTTCCTATATCTATATGATCATCACCTGATGTCCTATTCCAGGAGGAGGGCAAGAGTCTTCTTTAGCTGACGGAACATCAATCAACTGCAGAAGAAGTTCTATTTGTTCCCTTTGATAGGAAAGTGAAAGTCAGTGCAGGGCATAAAAATACTTCTTTACAGCTAATTCTCAGAAAACAGAAGGAAAAACAACCCTGGATCAAGAATTCAGCATCCTTCTGACCATATGGGTAATTAAAAGGTGGAAAGCCCCTCAAGATGCTCCAAAGAGTAGGATTTCTCCTTACTCAGCAAGACGGGCTTTTCTTGCACGGTGGAAGGGTTGGTTCAAACAAGATACTTTCTCAAAATCACAAGGTAGTTTGCTGTGCTGACCTGTTACCAACTATCAGTGCCTGGAAAATAACCATTCATACCCTTGGCCAGGAATTTGTGATGGGAAGTGAGGGAAAAAGAAGTGTATGCTGGAGTCTCTACAATCTGTGGCTACTGAGCTGTGTTTATTCTTTTTGTAGGTCAAACCTCTGACCTGAAGATCATTGGGGAAAAAAAGTATTGATAGTCCACAAAGCCCATATAGGATCAAACTTTCAGTTAGGCATAAGTAGTTGAGTAAGTACATCAGTGTGTAAGTAGACATATGCACCTCTTATTTGTACTTAAATTAGTAGAGCCTTGCAAATCCATAGATTCAGTGCAGCTATCCGTGAACCATTTCTTGCAGATGCAGATTGGCTGTGGATCCACATATTTGTATCCACGCAGGGGTCTATAAATTAGGTGCATTAAAAAGTATATTTTGATTTACTAAACTTTAAAAATGCACACCTTAGTTCTGCTTTATTTTCATATTCTTATTTTTATTCTAGTCTGTCTCATTCACCCAATCTTTCTTTTTGTCTGTTACTATATATGTTGTACCTAGTCATACAAGCTAAAAGTTCAGTACCGGTGAGGCGTGGCAGCATTATTTAGTTGACAGGTAGAACATATCAAATTGGAGCTAAAAATATGCTGTTTGCAAGGGCGATATGTAAAGGTGAAGTGATTTTCCTAAGATGGAAGCTGAGCGTTGTTAACAGGTCTTGTGCTACCACTCTAGGAAAAAGCTGTATATAAGGTAACTTTGATGTTGCAGCTCTGACTGGAAATTGGGCTCTAAGGCCACCTCCCTCTAGGGAATCCACTACTTCAAAGCACTGTTGGAACAGCTATTTTTAAAAGGGTAACATGATCCATTAAGCCAAAGCTGTTGACTCAGGCTGGGAGATTTACTCCTGCTCACTCGAAAATGCAATGTAGCCGTATCTCTGAGGGCCCAATCTGGTGAGTGCCTACTGCAATGTACAACGTACCTTGTAGCATATGACAGTGAAAACACTCACAGAAACAGTTGGTTTCTGTTAATACTCGGACATGGAATTTTATTAGAACAAGGAAAATAACTTCATTTTCTCTGTCTCACTCTGCTTCAGTGTAGATTTTCAGCCTAGAACTTCTGCCTGGCTTTTAGGTACAGGTTTTTGTTTTTTTTTTTAAACAGTATACATATATTCAGCAAAAACAAAAACAAGGCATCATGTGGCACTTTTTTTTTTTTTTTTTTTTTTGCTGTACTAGACTAACACGGCTATCCCTTTGGAAATTGACAAGATACGTATATTCATAGCCCCTTCGTGTAGTTTGAAGTTATTTATACCAGATCCTCAGCTGACACAGAGCTGGTGTTTGAACCGTTCCCTGGAAAGGGGAAGAGGCCATGAAGGGACTCTGCTGCAGTCCAGCAACCTCTAGGTGGTATAATAGCCACTTGGGAGCTATTACTAGTCAGCATGAGTTAGAGCAGGTCAGTGTCTGCTCCAGCTTATTTCAGAGGCCAAACCAGACCCTAGTACTGTACCTCTAAGAATCATGAAAGTGCCAAGGTGGTAACAGCTATAATATTCTTATATTTTGTATTTAAAAAGTTTTTCCACACATTATGGGAAGTTATGGTATCTTGTACAGCCAGATAATTAAAATATCAGATGACATTTAAGTGCAAATCTTGAGTAATCCACAATGTTATCAGCACAGTAAGACTTTTTTTTTTTTTTTTTTACCATCATGCAGAGTTTTCCTCCAATGTTTACAACACTGGAGTTCATTTTTAAAGCTACCTAAAAAAGCAACACGTAGTCACCCTGCAGCAGAATACTAATACAACAGCCATCCACATAGAAAAGAACAAGCTATAGATATTTTAGCCTTTGATCTACTGTAAACATACTGGCTGATGTACAGTAGCGTGTCAGATAAAGGTTATGCATGCTTTAGAATACTGGGAGGAATGTATACCTGAGGATGAAAAGGGACGGGTTATTGTGGTAGCTCAAAATAGAGGGTGATGAAGGGATTCTTGAATTGAGAATGCAGTATTTGAGATAGGTACTGTAGATATTCAACATATATTGAGCCAGATTCTGTTTTCAATGAACTGGTGTATTCACAGCAGACCTAACCTACTGAAGTATTTTCTTTACTAGAAAATAGTTTAGGCTCCTCAACCATTAAATGCTGTATGACAGACTATCACACATATTAATTTATTCACTTGTCTTAAACCTCATTGAATGACAGTGTACCTTTCAAGAGCTTTCTGAATGTATACATTTTTGCAAATGATAATTATCCCCTCCCCCATGCAGCTCTCTGTTTTAGGAATAACCTGGGAATTGTAATAATATAGAAGGCAGCAAAAAAGTGTTTGATAGTTTTATTGGGTTTTGTTCAGTCTGACGTTGATAGGTACAATGTCGGTAACTCTAATAGGTGCATTGCAGTTCTGTTGTCACTAAAAATAGTTACAGTCTCTATCACCATGCCATACACAAAAACTGCATGCAAATGACACACAACTTTATAGAAAATAGACAACCATTTTATTCACAAGTTATGCACAACTAATTTTTGTTACTATTAATTTTAATCAGTTACAGAACCTGAGAAGCTTAAATATTGAATAATACTGTCACCATAGGCAAGTCAAATTAAATGGCACTGTTAATCACAAATAAATTGGACACACTCAATGATATTAAAGTCACATAGAACTATAGAAAAATAAACATTTTCACATGTACACTTGAAGCACACTGTAGTCCAAATTCACAAAACATTTAGCACTTAAAAACACATTTTATTCCTTCATGTTACTTCGAAATGACGCCAATGCAATTTACACCCCAGACACAACATTTTGTAACAGATACAGCATAAGGGGTTAAATTCTCAAAGGTGACTAAAACACCTGGAGTTAAAAATAATATAGCAAATGTAAGAGTGATAAATGCTGCAAGGCAAGCCACTATACTATAGTTATGGATTGTTTAGTGGTTCTAAGACAAACTTCTATTTGAGAGTCAAATTCTGCCTTGAATATGCATGCAAGGCTCCCAGTAATTTCATGTACAAAAAGCATCATGGGGAGTTCTGATTCTGAAGCTGTTGCTTATTAACTGCTTGGGCAATTTGTTTCACTTCTGCATCAGTTTGTCTGTGTATAAAACGGGAATGATGATATTTACCTACATTACAGGGGATTTGATATTTGTATAAAAACACACTGAACACAGAAGCTACATAGGTGCTATGTATTATGCTCAGAGATACCATGTTCATGATTGTCACACACCTGTCTAGGGAGCACTGCAGGTAGAGTTTACCCCAGGGAGAAACATACAGATCAGTGATTCTCAACCACTGTTCTGGGACATATTAGTGCAGTGCTTCCCAATCTTTTTGGCTGGAGGGCCACCAGCCTCCACCAGCAGCCCCCACCCTACCTCCCAAAAGCAGTTTGCCTCTGTGCTGATTTCCCATCTTCCTGGCTGCAGTAGGGAAACCACACACATCCTGTAGCCCTGTGTGTTCCTTCTAGATCCCAAGGTAGTGACTCCCTTCTGCAGCCAAGATGACTGAAGATCAGTGCTCCCCCCCGCCTCTGGCTCCAGCAGAGAGTCCAACATCTAAGGACCCATGCAGAGCATTTTGCCAGGCTCCCTGGAACAGACAGGTGGAGGGAAGCACTGATCTCCTGTCTGTTTGGCTGTAGCAAGGAGCCTGCACCAGTCTTTTAGTCCTGTAGAAACGTGCTCCACCTAGGCCCTTAGACAGAGGCTCCACCTTGCAGCCAGCAGAAGGGGAGCCACAGGCTATTCTGAAAGCCCACTGAGGGCCACTTTCAGGCTCCACAATGCAGATTGGCAACCACTGCATTATTGTGTTGCCACACAGTGGTAAGCACGTCACAGACAGCCAGAGAGATGGCTAGATTCGGCCAGGGGTAGGGGCTGGTGTGTCCTGTAGGATCACAACATGCCACCATGCACGTCGTGACCCACAAAATGTTGAGAAACACAGATGTAGACTACCCAGCAAAACTGTACTCAAGGCAGAAAGTGGGCATTATAATGTTCAGACTAAGAATACTGGCTTAATTTGCATTTTTGGAAAATGAGCACTGACATGTTAGGACATATTGCTTCCTTTGGTTGTGAGGAACACAGAAGATCAGATAAAAGACAAAAGAACACGGGGCAAAAAAGCCCCAGAAAAATGGAAGCAAGTCAAGCCAGGATAGCATGTTTCCCTCCTTCTTCTCTGCCTAGGACCCAGAGGAAAATTACTTATCTTAGGGGTGGGAGTGGGCAAATAAAACAACCAACCTTTTTACATAGCATGCTCCCTTCAGAATGCCATGGAAATGTAGTTGGCAAAAGCAGGAGTTAATTAATTCTCTATCATGTGATGTACACTGACTCTTCTCCACATGGAGGGAAAAAAAACCCAAAAAACAAAAAAAACAGTGCAGGCTCAGCTAGCATGCCGAGTCACAATACTACATCTCCTTACGAAGTCATCATACGAGAACAGAGGGAGATGCTGAGGAGTGCCGGCACTTGCTAGAACTGGAGCATACAGGCCCTGTATTCCCTGCTCCCACGTCTTTCCTCATGAGGGAAGGACTGAGTGCTATCTTGACAAGAGGAAAATCCTGACATTTCTCCTAACATGACTTTTAATATTGGGATAGTACAATGCAACCCAGAATGCTTACTATATGGTCTTATGAAATAAAGATAACTCAAACCCAAATTCTATCCTGAAAGACACATGGGAAACTGTCCCTAAATTCAATAAGCAGTACTCAGATGCATTCATTGGTAGAATTTTGCACTTGGTATCTTTAAAATTATGTTATTAGTCAGTAAGGCATAAACTGAACTCAAAACTGCTGAATTAAAAAGAAAAGTTAAATAGGCAAGAGATCAAACTACTGAAAAATTTCTAACATGCCCACAATAGATATTCAGTAATTAGATTATAGTTGCATCATTAAAGATTAGACATCATCACTCCTGGGAGTGCATGGGCATATACAATGCAAAATTCAATCCTATGAAATTATACAATGCAAATACACCATGAAAAGTCATTTGTTTCTGTACAGGTCATTGTAGCTCTGTTTAGGTCAAATGCCCATTTTTATAAAAGATATTTTAAAATGGTTATCCTAATAGTTTATATGGATCTCTAAATAAATAATGTACATTTAAAAGATTGTGAGCAAAGATGCCAAGAGAAAACAGCAGCTTCATGGTTCAAGTCTGGCTCACCACACTGCAAAGGCAAGTCAATACTGTTAGCCTTTGTATAAGGACAAGACTGACTGAGTTTAGGTCCTAGTGAAGATGACTACAAAGCCCCATATCAGAGTCATCACTAAAGGGCATCATTCTTATCAGTGCCAGCAAAGGTCTGAATGAAAATTAAGACTCTAGTCTCCTCACGTATCTAGAGATGGTTCCTCTAGGTCCATGTTAGAGATGCTGGTGAGGGAATTTAGGGGATTTCATCTGATAATGCTTTTATTGTAAAGAAATGGAGAGAGGCCTTTGGTCTCCAGGGTTAGTTACCTTTCACTAGTATTAAATTAATCTTAATAAGGTTAAGTGCTAAATGGCAGTAGTGTTTCCAAATATAGGTGGCAAATTCCTTCAAGATCTATGCTATGAGGGGCATTCACCACATGGGAAAGAAAACAATTGACTTCTGGTCCCACGATACGCAGCCCTGCCACAGTTGGCCAAATCCTCCCCTGATGTGATTGCCCGTACAAAGGAACTATGTTGCAGCACTGAGAGTTATTTGTTATCCGGTGACATGATTTTGCAGTAGCTCTGTCTGCTCTGAGATACAGAACGTGCATCAATGCTCTATGTTAATGTTAAAAAAGGGGGTGACATGAGATTCTGTGGACTAGCTCCATGTTCCAGCTGTATTCAGTGGTAACTGCAGATCACTGTAAAAATGATCCTGATCACATAAAATATTACTACAATGGACCATACTGAAATATCTGGCCTGTCTCCTGTGTGTGTATATGTGAGCAAGATGAATTCCAAGGAACTTTCCACTGTTGTGTGACCTCTATATGGTGAGGGCACAATAGCAGTCCACATTTAGGAATAAATGTGCTGTAGAGAGAAGGCTGTGCCCCTGATGTAACAGAACCACAGACATTCTGCCATTCAAGGAGGGTGAACATTGCTCTCTTGAGTTTATCACAGCGTTGTACAGAGCCTCCCTGGCCCTCACTATGAGCTGTATGCAAATATTACAATTGTACCCTTGCAATTTTGTTGCTGCTCTTGATTTTTAAGGCCTGCTATACATTAATGACTAGACAATATAGTTCAGCATAGCACTGATACATATTTAAAAAAACAGAGTGGGAAGATATTTTTTTAAAAGTAATATCTAAATACAGACTTATCTGAATCTGAGGACTGTCTGTCTAATGAGTATGTGTATATTCAGGAACTTTTTGAAGCATGAAGTAGTCCAATATTTCATCTCCTAATTGAAAGAGAAAAGAGAGACCACAAAACTCTGAAAATAAAAATTTGAACCCATAAGAACATTCAAAGCACAGTGTGCATATCCATTCCAACACTATCCTTAATTCATCTGCCAAAACAACTGATGCATGTCTCAGTTAAGCATGGTCTTATAAATGCATAATGTTACATACCATCTACTGTGGGACTGATTTTCATTCTTTGGCAGCATAAAGGGGCTTTAATGTAAATGAGAGACAAGGTCTGTATATTGAAGAATGTTTTGTCATGAGGGATTGGGAGTGTTAGTTTTGATTTTGTTTTTTGTTTTTTGCATTAACGCTACATTTTATTGGCTTTATAGGCTTAAATGAGGTTTTTTCCTTGCATTTCTGTAAAATGTTAAACTTGCTAAACAGCAGTATAATTTACAGGTAGGCTGCACAGCAACAGTAAGTGATGGTCCAAAATGGTTTGTGGGGCTGTATCCAAGAGTTTATTATAAAAAATTTGTTCACTCAGACTACGAGGTATTATTACACTTCAAACATACCTTTCTACTTTTCTCATTAATGCCCAATGCTGAGAATATAAAAAACAGAGAATCATTTAAAATGTTATTAAACAACAAACACTTTACATTTGTACTCAGACTTCCAGTAAATAAGTTAAATAAATAGGGTTGGCAGGTTAAGTAGTTTTTCATTTCTGAATTTAAGCTGCTTTGCAATGTTGCTACAAGATATCTAGAATTACTGATTTTCTGCATATAGTCAATCCTTAGAAATTAATAATCAATATGGAAATAATTTAGTTTTGTTTTTTAGTTCAAAAGGTGGTTATAGAGATTTGTCTAAACCATTTAGCTGATTACATATCACTCCTTTTTGTGCACCAAATTCAGGAACACCTTCAGCCATACTTCTAACAATATCCATTGGAAATAAGGTTTTGCTCCCACAGACTCTGTTTGTGCTCCAATCCTCACCGACTACTGTTACGCAAGATTAATTTTGCCTAATTTTAGATGAACCCCTTACAGAGATTTGGGAGAGAGAAATTATGAAGGAATCCATTCTCAGCATCTAATTACTGGCAGTATATTGCAATGTTTTATTAATAAATTCTTCATTCACAATAAAAAAGGAAGTTGATGTTTATCTTATTTTTTCCTGATTCCAACATTTAGTGTTCCTTAACCCATTTTGATATCAATTTGCCTGGAAATGGCTTGTGTTATTACACAAGACTGTGAGCAAGTGAAAAATGCTTGTACCAAATGAAGGCTAAGATCATTCAAAATCTCTTTGGTTATGTGGCTAAAAGACTGCAGCATATTCAATAATAGAGTTCTGTTATGTTACCTGTAAGAGAATTCACACAAATTTCCAGTACTGTGTGTCAGAGCTGCAGTGAGGTGTGTTGGCCAAGATGCATAATTCTAAAGAGCAAGCCCCTTCCATTTCCAGAGGGTTTTACTTCAGCAAGGATTGAAATATTTGATACTTAAGATGCAGGGTCACTTCTTTCCAGAAGCATATGCTAACTTGTACTCAGATTTCTAAGTGATAAAATGTACTGTGAGTGTGCAAAAGTGTAGTGTGCGTGCATGCACAGATAGCTGCTTACACAAAAAGTTAAAGACATCTGTCTGTGCAGACACCTGAGTGAAATCTGGCTCCTTAAAAAAATCAATAGCATTGACTTCACCACAGTGAAGATTTCACCCCTTATTTTCACATACAATCACAATCTGTGAGAGTCATGATACACATGGGCCTGAAGCTATCCTTACACAGGAATCAGGCCTTCAGCAAAGAGAAAAAAAAAATAAAATAAAAAAAACCCCCAAAAAGGGCACCACTGCTCTACCACTTCTACCATTTTTTTTAAATCTCCTCCAACAGTAGAAGATGCAGAAATCACAAAACAACATTCAAGATAAGATTGCTGCAGCATCATCTTAATGTAAACAATTTTTTACAGTGTGAGAATGTAAAAGAAGACTAGTGGTGGAAATATGGACAGTGGCCCAGAAGAGAAGTTTATTTTCTTAGAAATTTAATTTTAAAAAACAAACTAACCATCCAAAAAGAACTCCAAGCCTGTGATTATTAAAGGATAGGAGGAAATAACAGCAGCACTTTTGAAGCTATTTTCCCCCCATGGGATTTACTTTGTTTTATTTTATCTGACACCCATCAGAAAGAGAGATGTACTATTGTGAGCACTGAAAATAGAAAAAGAATAAAAGGTAAAAATACATCTGATGTGCTTTCTCCATTAAGATTAAAATTTTTTACACTTACTTTGCTTAAGTTCTCCCTAGCCTCCTAAAATGAGACCAAATTAAAAAATAAAGCAAGCTTCCCGGCTCAGTAGTTTCCCCCGTCAGTCAGTCATGGCATCAGAGCATCCTCCTATGTTAAAACAGAAGGTTTTGTTTTGTTCTTGCAAATCTATTGCATTCACAAGCTTGTGTCCCCATTCAGTTTATACTCTGCTAAAATATTAAGAGTTACTTCCTCGCTTTTTGACTGCGCATTGAGCTCACTTCTTCTAGACGCTTTTCTAGTTGCCCTGGAAAGTCGTCTTCTAAAAGTATCACCTGCCAAAAAATACAGAATAGGATCTACACAGCTGTTGAGACTAGCTAACCCTCTTGTCACTTGGTAAGTGGCATAAACTCTATCATTGAAGGCACACATCTGTGGAGTCTGAAAATCCAGCCTCGCTCTTAGATTCAAGGTCTTCATCACATGAAAGGGAAGATAAGATACAGCAAAGACAGTCAACACAATAATAACCAGGTAGATTGATTTTCTCCTAAGAGGAGAATTGTCCAGATCCTTGTAAATCAAAGCTCTCACTATTAGTCCATAACAACCAAGAATCAATATGAATGGGATGCAGAAGATAAACACCGTGGTGCACATGCTGTAAATGAAGTAACTTCTCAGATAATCATCAGTTGTGGTATCGTAACATGTAATGGTTTTATTTTTCCTTACCCCAGTTCCAGAGTAAAACAATATAGGAGAAATCCCAGCAATAACAATGACCCAAACAACAGTACTGATGTAAACAGCATTCTTCTTCTTCAGTCTCCCAAGTGATTTCAAAGGATACACAACCCCCGTGTACCTATGCACACTGATGCAAGTCAGAAACAAAATGCTGCCATAGAGGTTCACGTGAAAGATGAACCGTTGCAGTTTGCACATGATATCTCCAAAGATCCAGTCAGTTTTATTGAAATAATAAAAAATTAGGGCAGGAAGCGTCAGGACGTACAAGAAGTCGGCTAATGCCAGATTGAACATGTAAACCGAGATGCTACTCCAAGGCCTCATGTGGAAGAGAAACATCCAGATTGCCACACTATTGCCCAGGAATCCAGTGATAAAGACTAGAATGTAGACAGTGGGCAGGTAATAAAATTGGAAGCCGGTATTGGTTAGAGAACATTTGGAGGTGGCATTTCCCAGAGTCAAGCCAGTGTGAATCAAGCCAGTGTTTGATAGAGCGTTGGGTTCAGTCCCATTCAAAACAGCTGAAAAGAGGACTTCAGTCATGATCTTTCCAATGAAGTCAGACAGGCCAGGGGGTAAAGCAGCAGTTGTCTCTGGGGGGACAAGAAAACATCTACAACGAAAAGGCAAAAAAAGACCCGGTCGGACCTTAGCATTTCCTTTGCTTTTATTCAAACATTGTCAGCTGAAGAATCCGTATACACTTGTTCAATTTTATGCATCAATCGTTCAATTATTTCTTCTCTCTGCAGTTTAGTTTAGCACAGTGCATGACCTTTTCTCTATTAAATACTCAAAGCTGCCAAGTGTCACAATCGGTCATGACGCAGGCACGCTCCCTCTCCCCCACAGGGACTGCCTGCATCCCTGCTGGTCTCTAACACCTCCAGGCGGGCTGCTGGGAGCCAACAGGGTCCCCCAACAGATGCTTCTGCTCCTCCCTGCTACCAGCAGATACTGTAGCACAGGGGGGTCTTCGGGAGCCAAGGCCAACTCTTCTCTCCCTCCCTGGTTACTCCCCTTGCTGGATCCCAGCTGATGTGAATCTGGCATGAGCAAAGAGGAAACAATGAGGGAAAGGAAGTGACAGCTGCACCAGTGCCCCCTTAGATGGGCTGGCATGAGGACAAAAGGGGGGTCAGGACTATTGTGGGATGGGGACCAGAAAGAGGAAAATGATGAAGCAGGTGGGAGATGCAGCAAGGAAAAGGGGCTGAAACAGGGATGTCCTGAACAGCCCTCCAGTTGTCAGCTAGTAACAGTGTTGTACCCATTGAGTGGGCACCCTGCACCCCCACTTGTCAGCTAGTACCAATGTCACACCAGATTAG